>OY740791.1:52248033-52848033 GCA_963514005.1 Raja brachyura
GCGAATAAATTGTTTCTCACGTGAGTTCTAAATAGCCTACTATTGTGCTGCTTGGGTGTGAGTGTAAGTATCACCAACAATTTCTCCTGGTCCACCCACATGGATACTATGGCCATGAAAGCACATCAATGCTTCAGCTTGGAGTCAAATGGCATGGAAAAAGGCCCTTCAGCTCAACTCATCGATGCTGACCAAGGTGCCTCATTTAAACTAATCCCATTTGGTTGCATTTGGTCCATATGCCTTTAAACTTTTTCTCTGCATGTACCTGTCCAAGTGGCTTATAAATGATGTTATAGTTGCTGTCTCAACTGGCAACTCATTCCATATATCCACCACAGCAAAAATGTTGCCCCCCAGCTTCCAATTAAATATTGCCCCGCTAGCTTAAACCTATGGTTCTTTATTGCCTTACAGTGGGTAAAAGACTGCATTCACCCTATCTATTCCATTCATGATTTTATACACTTCCTCAGGCAAAGGAAATTTGGCAAGTGTTCATTGATTTTACTTCTGAGTCACGTGAGTGACTACGTGAAGAAGTCCATCAACCCGCATGCGCATCATTACGTCTGACACATTGCGCAACGACTGACTGGCAGGCGCGTCGCTCCTTCCAGCGGTAAGTTTAAAAAGGCTCAGGTAAGTGTTATACTTTATCTGAGGTTGTTGTTCCCGGTTTGGTTATTGTGTTTTATCAGCATACTCGAACTAGCGGAGAACATGTCCAAGGTGAAGAGGCGGGCCGCATCGAAACCGGCTACTGAAGACCGTGGGCCTGCGGGTAGTGGACGGCCGCCAAATTCGCCTTCAGGGTCGCTGGCAGAAGAGCCAGCGGCTACAGACTTGGTGCCAATTCCCAGCACCTTGGCTACCCTGCGGGGGAAAAAACCACAAGAAAGTCTGTAAGGGCCCTAGACTCAGATGAGTCGGGCCAAGCGGTGGAAATTTCCGCCCCACCTATGGGCAGTGTTGATGGCAGGCTGACCCACATGGAGCAAATTATGGAGATGTTGCTCCAGAATTATATGCTCCGGAGGGGTGAACTATCTGAGCCTGGGTATTACAGGGAACCTGAGGCAGCGGCACCTGTGTCAGGGCTGCATATTCCCCTCTCTGATGAGGGAAGCATACAAGGCCAGTATTTTACTGACTCAGAGTACGGAGGCACAACTGGGCAGCATGCTTCAAGGCATGAGGGCCAAACCCCAGTTATACCCCCGATTTTGCTATCCCTACCCTAACAGGGGAGCCATTGGGAAAAGAACTGGCCATGAGTATCAATTACCTGGCCTCTCACCAACTCCAAGACCACGCCATGGAAGAAACTACTGCAAATACATTACCCCTCTGAACTGTGACTCACTAAATGTCCCGGCAGTGAACAATTCCATCTGGGGACACATTGGAGGGGGCGTCAGAGCCCAGGAAGTAAAACTTCAAAAAGTTCTACGATTACTTGCCTCGGGTATCACGGCCTTTGCCAGGTCAGTGGACGGGGTGCCCCTCTCTGAAACCCAGCAGGACGCGATGGCATTAATGTGCAATGCACATTTTGAAATCAATTGCCTCCGGAAGAATGCCATCCGTCCTGCTCTGAACCCGAAATTTGCAGGGCTGTGCAAGCCGGGGAATGTCCAACCCCCAAACCTACCATTCGGGGACGACCTGCCTAAGCAGGTAAAGGAAATGGATTAGGACGCAAAAACCGTTGGCCTTATCAAGGCACCTCCTAAGATTTAATCTTTCCAGCGACAGTACCCATACCCCCCTTTCCACACCAAACGGTCTGCCGGATATGGAGGACGTCACGAGCAACAGGCACAGAGGCTTTTTTTAGGGCAGGGCCCAAGCCGGGCCATGTTCAAGATGTGCGCATGGCGCCCTGCAAGTCCAACCTCCCAGACCTTGGGGGCAAAAGCAACCACCATACCGGCGATAAGCACTGAGGTAAGCGAGTCCGGTTGTATGCGTAACATATCCTCGATGGATCAGTTACAAGTTGGGGGTAGATTACAGTGTTTCTTACATAAATGGTATTGGATAACATCTGACCGATTTATACTGCACAGTATACAGGGTTTTAAAATTGAGTTATCCTGCAAACTGATGCCAGTGCGCAAGGTTGGGGTGCTACCAACACTGTCTCAAGCTGCGGGGGCAGATGGAATCTGCAGGAATCATCGATCCTTCAGTCACACGGTATTAACTACTTAGATTTGTTGGGGGCACTATGGGTTAAAGGCTTATTGTACCAATATGCATCATGTGCATGTTCAACTTCAGATTGACAACACTACAGCAGTAGTGTACATTAATCACATGGATGGAAGTAAGTCTGTATCCTGTGATAAATGGTATAATCTCATTTGGCACTGGTGTATTACGAGGAACATCTGGCTTTCAGCTATCTACTTACCAGGTAGATATAACATGGTGGCAGACACCAGGTCACGACAATTCAATGACAACAAGGAATGGATGTTGAATCACGAAGTGTTTCATGATATTGTCATTCATTATGGTGTACCGGACATTGATCTGCTTGCATCCAGGCTTAATCATCAGTTACCAAATTACGTGTCATGGGAACCAGACCCAGGGGCAGTAGCAGTAGATGCATTCTCGCTGCACTGAGGTGGAACATTTTTGTATGTATTTTCCCCATTCTGCCTCATCAGTCGATGTTTGGCCAAGATCAAGCAAGACTCCGCTTCTGGCATATTGGGAGTACAAGACTGGCCGACTCACCATTGGTTCCCACTCGTCCTAACAATAATTACACAGCCTTTTATGGCTGTCCCCAAGAGCAGAAATCTGCTGGTGCACCCTGTGACAAGGGATAGCCACCCTCTTCATGACCGTATAAATTTATTGGTTTGCAGATTCTTAGGAGACCGTTCCTGGGGCTCGGGCTTTCAGAGCACACGATAGATGTGATCACTGCGGCCTGGAGGAAGAGCACCTAAAAACAGTACCTCACTCACATAAAGAAATGGAAGATGAACTGTTCTCTCTCAAACATTTCATATGACACAGTTTCCATCATGGATGTTTTGGAGTTTCTTTCATCACTTTTCTATGATCAGAAGCTCAATTAGTTCCATAAATAGTGCTAGGAGTGCTTTGTCATCTTATTTATGGCTGGGGTCAGGGAATCACACGGTAGGATCACATCCCTTAATAACTAAATTAATGAAGGGCATTTTTAACTCTACTCCCCCTTGGCCTATGTATTCACAGATATAGTATGTGAGCGTGGTTCTCATGCTGCTCCATCAGTGGGCACCAGCTTCATCCCTGTCTCTGCATTACCTCACACTCGAGGTAGTCATGCTCATGGCGCTGGCCTCGGCTCAACAGGTCCAGACATTACATAAACTTAGACTGGACAGCATGATTACATCTTGTGACAACATCACCTTTTTTGTTCATGATCACATTAAGCAGAGCAGGCCAGGGATGTTGGGACTAAAATTGAGTTTTATGGCTTACACCTTAGACCTACGGTTGTGTGTGGCATCTAACATATTACAATACGTTGAGGTCACTAAGAGCCTCAGAGGCTATGAACTATCATTATTCGTCAGCTACACCAAACCTCATAGGGAGGTTACAGTGCAGACCATCCCAAGATGGATTAAACAGGTTCTGGCATGTGCAGGAGTGAACACTGACACTTTTAAACCTCACTCCACCAGGGCTGCATCGAAATCAGCAGCAAGGGATATGGATGTCCCTCTCAACCTCATTCTAGCAGCTGCGGGATTGTCTAATGAATGAACGTACCAAAGGTTTTATAATAAACCTATCGCCAGACCAGGGACTTTTGCTAATTCTGTTTTAAGTTCTGTTTCACAATTTCCCCCAGGGTGAGAGGGGTCACTGTTAATATTCATTTCACTATTAAAGCATTAGCATTTTTATCCATGTCATGTTTGAATGCATTAATTCTTTCTCGCTCATCCTGGTCAATTGATGCAGTGTGTCACGCATGGACTAGTTTCCACGGCTTGAAATCACAGAGCTTCAAAATCTTCACGTAGTCACTCACGTGACTCCAAAGTAAAATAGTACGATTAAATGAGAACTTACCAGTTAGAAGTTTGATCTTTATTTTATGAGGAGTGACGATGAGCGATTACGTTCCCTCCGCTCCCAACCCCCGTAACATAAAGATCTTTCTGGAAGTTCTAGTCAGCTCAAATCTTACTATTTTAGTTCAACAACTGTTCTTCTGTGCTTTCACACCGCTGCTTTGAAGATTGACAGGCATGCGGGTTGACGACCTTCTTCACGTAATTGCTCATCGTAACTCCTCATAAAACAAAGATCAAACTTCAAACTGGTACGTTCTCATTTAATCTTACTATTCTTACTAATAGTCAGGATAGCACAAAAAATAAAGTTTTTCTTTATACCTTGGTACAAGTGACAATAATAACCAACTCTGCAGCCAGGGGTAGTATTTTCCGTACATCTACCATGCCATGTAAGAATTGTGTATGTATCAGATCTCCTTCCATTATGTTAAAGTCCACTGTCCTAGCCTACGACATCCCTTCTCATGGACAAATCTGCCACCTCTGAAATTATTCTAGTGTCCATCCCTCTGTATATTCACTCTGGTAGGTAGATTGCTTCTTAGGTAAGGAAACCAAAATTACACACTACTCCAGATGTGAACTCATCAACGCCCTACAAAAGTACAGTAAGATCTCCTTTCTCCTGATTTCATACACTCATACTAAGTGATGTGAGCTCGAGTACAGAAGACATATTTGAATGGGGTGATATGTGTCAAACTGTTCCCTAAGACTAGTTTAACGTGCCCCAAACGATTTATTGTCAATAAGTTCTCTACCCATTCCCAGTTTGTTGGGCTCCTATATCACTTAATGTCAGTCTGATACTTTCCAAATTAACTACTCCTCAATTTGAAGGCTCTCTAGTACGTTTGCCAGCTTTGCTTCAGAACAGCAATTGTTAGTTTGATAATATGCAAAGCACCTTTTGTCACCAATTTATAATTGGGTGCTGCACCTGGATACGCTGCATCAATGTAGATTGAGAAATCTTCTTCGAATACATGCTGTCGCTCTGCGAGATCTGCATCAAACACCAAGATCTCCAGCTTTCTGAGAGCAGCAGCCATAACCGCAGTTAAAGAAATCTAAGATAAAAACAATATAATCAATCGGAGGGTGTGATCATAAATTCTGACACCATGTTGATTTTAAAGTCCTTGTAATAATAATGTCTCACACCATGCCAGGTTATACACAGCTTATTAGGAATAAGCAATTACAAATTCTCGCTTGTGTTACAACTCCCGAATGCAGCCGCGTAACATAGTCAAAAACCAGGTTCAAGTTCAAGAAAATAGTCTTTAATTTAGTTAAGAGAAGACAAAAACCCAAACCTGATTCAAACAACAGTCAGGGACAAGAATAGACTAACAAACAAATATAACAGTGCTCCAGCCAGCCTCGCAATGAACTGTCGAACTAGAGTCTCTAACCTGCCTAAATGGAGATAAACCCTGAAACAAAATACACAAAAACCCTCAGGTCAGCCCTTATCCGTCCCAATTCAATATTAAATGACAAATATAGGTAACAATGCAAAAGTTCTATGCCATGTGACCAGGCCTCCTGCAGCTCACACCAGCAGCCTGTTCACTAGTCAGGGTCGACGAAGAAGAGAGAGAGTTCTGGGAAACTCCTGGTATTTAAGCTTCCGATGAGTCACCCTTAACCCCTTGATTCCTGACTCCCAGCCACGGGGCCTGCACTCAGGAGAGAAACAGAAAAGGTAAGTACATAGCATTCACCGGGGGGGGAAGCGCCTAACACTTGAGAGTTCACTTTTAGACTACTGGAGTGTAGTAGACCGCAACGCTAACAAGCAGGTGGGCGTAACTACAAATGCATGACTCATAGCACGAGCCACTAATCTACACTTCCCCTGCAACTGCAGAAGATGCAACATCACTATACCTGCTCCCTCGACTCTGTCCAGGGCCCTCGACAGTCCTTTCAGGCTAGGCAGAGGTTCACTTGCATCTCCATAATCTCATCTACTGTATCCATTGTTCAAGATGTGGACTCTTATACATCGGTGAGACCAACCGCAGACTGGGAAATAATTTCGCGGAACACCTTTGCTCAGCCCGCATGAACCAAACTGATCTCCCGGTTGCTGGACAGTTTAATTCTCTTTCCCATTCCTACCCAGACCTCTCTGTCCTTAAACACAAATTGGAGGAACACCATCTCATATTTTGCATGGGCAGCTTACAACCCAGTGGTATGAATATTGATTTCTCTCACTTCAGGTAGCCCCGGCATTCCCTCTCTCTATCCATCCACCACCCAAGTCGCACCAGCTTCTTATTTTCACCCTACAGCTTACGGCCTGTTCCGCTAGTTTTTTGGATATCTTTCATTCATTGTTCTTTATCTCTCCACATCATCATCTATATCTCTCGTTTCCCTTACCCCTAACCAATCTGAAGGGTCTTGAACCAAAACGCACCCATTCCTTCTCTCCAGAGATGCTGCCTGTCCCGCTGAGTTACTCCAGCTGTTTGCGTCTATCTTAGGGAGGATAGTTAGGTAGCATTATGTTTAAACTACTACACCATAATGAATTAAAATTAAAAGGAGTAATTCCATTATGGCGCAAGAACAACAGCTTGAAAGTCATATCCAATTTCTTGTGTTCTAGCCACCGGAAACTATGACAACCACTTGTTTAAATCTTTCATGGAAATCTTAATTTAGTGTGGTTAACTCTTGCCCCACCTGAAGTAGATACCATATTTCCTGGCAATGAAGACGCTATTTTTTATGCTAAAATAAGGCCCGAAGATTTGGCTGCGTCTTGAAGGCCGAAGGTTATTGTTAGGCAGAAAGATAGACTCTGCTATCCCTCAGTATCGTAGGCCCCGCTCGGTCATGACCGACCATGGGCGATACATCCTAGTTGTTGACTGCTTGCTCCAAACCTCGGCTAGCGCAGCATCGCTTGTGGCTGAAGAGACCAATGCGGGAGTGACAGTCTCTTTGGCAAAGGTCATATTTGTGTGTGGTGTCTGGTTTGTTGAAGTTGCTGCGCTCCTTCCTGCATGCCCGCTTGTCTGCCGCTGCGTTCAACAGTTTCTCTTCCCCGTTTTGAGATGTTGCTTCAGGATACCTCTCCACCTCATGCGGTCAGCTGCAAGGCTCTCCCAGGACTTCACATCGATGTTGAGCGCCTTCATATCTCTTTTACCGACATTCTTTTAACATAGTTGGGGGCGGCCGATGGTTCTCCTCCCAGATGTCAGCTCTCCATAGACAATGTCTTTTGGAATATGGCCATAATCCATGCGGTGCACGTGGCCTGGCCCAGCCACCGCAGTCTGCGCTGCCTGAGTAGTGTACATATTGGGAAGTCCAGCGCGAGACAGAATCTCAGTATTGGACAATCTGTCTTGCCAGGATATGCCCAGGATACAGTGGATGCTTCTCAGGTGGAAGGTGTTGAGTCTTATCTCTTGCCTGGCATATGTAGTCCATGTCTCACTGCCATAAAGCAGCGTGCTGTTGACACAGGTGTTGTAGACTGCTATCTTTGTCTTCACTGTCAACTTTGGGTTGGTCCACACTCGAGTTGTAGCTGCCTTCCCGATTCTCTTATCAATCTCTGTGTCCATGGAGAGGTTGTTGGTGATGGTGGAGCCGAGGTACGTGAACTGATGGACGCATCAAGTTTGTAGTCGTTGATGGTGATGACAGGCAGCGCCTCTGTACCCTGCTCCAATACATTGGTCTTCTTCAGGTTGATGGTCAGCCCGAAGTGCTTGCATGCCCGATAGAAGTGGTCCATCAGTGACTGTAGTTCCTGCTGGGTGTGGGACACAACTGCTGCATCGTCGGCAAACAACATGTCTCTGATAAGAGCTTCATGTACTTTTGGTACAGCGGTTGTAAAAGGCCAGCACCACTGGGGGGGGGGGGGGGGGGGGGAGAGAACACACACGTTCCTTCCACAGCGTGTGGGGAGTCTGTCCCAGGTCAGCACGGCTGGGCCGCCAAAGGTAAAGTTGCAGGGAGGGCAGGAGCGTTGAGAAGGAGGGGGTTGGGGATCAATGCCAGAAACTCGCTCAGTAGCTCGGGTGGCTGCGAATGGCTGCTGGGACCAGACAGCAAAACTTCAGCTAGATCTGGGAACTGCAGCTAGACCCTGGGCTCACAGGCGACCTGGGAACTGCAGCTACTCACGGGGCTCGCAGGCGACCTGGGAACTGCAGCTAGTCCCGGGGCAGGCGACCTGGAAACTGCAGTTAGTACCGGGACAGGGGACCTGGGAACTGCAGCTAGTCCCAGGGATGCGAGGAATCTGCGGGCACGCAGGTGATCTTGAAACTGTAGAAAACCACAGGGTAATTGAAAAACACGTGAAAACTATATTATTATTAATTTATGTATTATTAGAATGTATTATTACTAACTTAGTTAGTATGTATTATTAACTCCTAAGGCGAGAGATGTGGCCCACCATCTGCTCACAAAGATGGGTCCTGGCCCCTATGCAAAAAATGTTGCCGACCTCTGGACTAAACCAAACCCTTGATCCTGTCCCACTAGCGTTTAAAAAAAAAAATTTAGTAACTCAAAATGGAGCGCAACTTCCACGCAGTTGCGTCTTCATTGCCAGGAAATATGGTCATTGTTTAAAACGGCTCGCCCACTACCATTTTGGGACAAGTATGAATGAATAATATGACATTGATCAGTACCATCCATATCTTGAGGAGAAACATAGAGACAGCAAAATAGCCAAAGTAGACAATAGTTATCTATTAGCAACAATGCACATTTAATCCATAGAATCTGTGGTTAATGCTTATTTTAGAAAAAAAATATGTATGTTGGGGACAACCGCTTATTTGTTTTTGAAGTAAAGGGTGAAACTATCAGCTAAATTGAACCTTTGTAGGAAATCATCTAACAATTCAGGAATGATATCACATGAGATATTGCTTGTGTATATTCAAAATAAACTTGTTACAGTTGTATGAGTGCCAGTTTAACTCAGGATAACACCCAGCAACTGGCAATGGATGCTGTGAGGTGTCTTCTCTGGGAATCTATGAAACCAGGGTTCGAGCATAAGTGGCCCGTGTTTAGGCTGACGCCACAAGGGGAAGAAATCAATCCCAATCTGGTAGAAATGTCCAAGATCACCAGTTTGGTGGACAGTCTTGGTCATTGTAGAACCCATTGTCTGATGTTAATGTGTAGTTCAATAGAACCTATAGCAGGTTTACTTATTTCAATAGCCCAAGTATAAATTACCTTTTATAATCAGACAACACAGAATGGATGTTGAATCATGGCATATTTAACGATGTTGTTGCTCGATATGGGATGCCAGATATTGATTTGTTTGCATCCAGCCTAAACCGCCAGTTGCCTAAATATGTTTCATGGGAACCAGATCCTGGGGCAGCAGCGGTAGATGCATTCTCGCTGCATTTCCTCCTTTCTGCCTCATCAGTTGGTGTCTGCAAAAAATTAAGCAGGGCTCCACCTCAGGAGTATTGGTGGTACCCTTCTGGCCTACTCAGCCATGGTTCCCTCTCGTTTTGCAGATAAACATACAGCTACTTATGACTGTTCCCAAACATCGAAACATACTGGTACACCCTGTAACTGGTGGTCAACACCATTTATATGGTTGTTTCAATGTGTTGGTTAGCAGATTCTAAGGCCATATCTGGGGAGAGGACTATCCGATCGCACTGTGGATGTTCTTACTGCGGCCTGGAGGGATAGTACCCAGAAGCAGTACATCTCTTATATAAGGAAATGGGAGGTGTTCTGCTTCTGGCAAAATATTTCATATTACACAGCAGGCATCTCCGACGTACTAGAGTTCCTGTCAACCCTCTTTTTCGATCAAAGATTAAGCTATAGTGCGAACAACATGGCCAGAAGTGCCCTGAGGTCATATTTATGGATGGGATCAGAACGATATTCTGTGGGGTCACACCCTCTCATCTCTAGATTGATGAAGGGACTTTTTAATTCCAATCCTCCCAGGCCCAGGTATTTGACAATCTGGGATGTTAGCAAAGTACTTATGCTCCTTCGTCAATGGACTCCTATCACAGCCTGTCTTTGGCAAAACTCTCCATGAAGGTAGTCATGCCCATGGCACTGGTTTCGGCGCAACGCGTGCAGACATTACAGAAGTTGCGACTCGACAGGATGGAAGTATCTGCAGATGCCATTACTTTTTCCATCTATGATCTACTCAAACATAGCAGACCAGGGGTGATAGGGTTTAGGACTACCTTTTCGGCATACTCTACGGATTCACGCCTATGTGTGGTGTCACACTTATTATGTTACATCAAGGCCACCAGCACTCTAAGAGATGCGGAATCAGCATCATTGATTAGCCACAGAAAACCGCATAGTAAGATGTCGGTTCAGACTATTTCAAGGTGGCTAAAGCAGGTTCTGGTTTATGCAGGTATTGATACTGACATTTTAAAATCTCATTCCACCAGGGCATCATCAATGTCAGTGGCCAGGGCAATGGACGTCCCCATAGACCACATCCTCGCGGCCGCAGGGTGGTCAAGTGACCGGATGTTTCAGGAATTTTATCATAAACCACTTGCTGACCCAGGGGTATTTGCCCGTTCTGTTTTAAGTTCAGTTTTATAGCTTTCCCCAGGGACAGAGGGGTTGCTATGTTTTCTTTAAAAAAATAAACCGTTATTACATTTAAAATCAATGTAATGGTTTAATGCATTATTGATTCTTTCCTCATTCTGAGTCAATCGATGCAGTGAGACGCCTGGATTTGAACCTACGGCATGAAATTACAGAGCTTTGAAATCTTCACGCAGTCACTCACATGACCCCGAAGTAAAATAGTAAGATTAAACGAGAATATACCAGTTTGAAGTTTGATCTTTATTTTATGAGGAGTTACGTTGGTGATTACCTGCCCTCCACGCCCAACCCTCTCTCACAAAGGTCATCTGGTAGTTCTAGGTTTCTGCTCTTACTATTATACTTCAATTACTGTTACCTGTGATTTCATACCGCTGCTTTGAAGGGGGTCTTCTTCATGTAATCACCAACGTAACTCCTCATAAAATAAAGATCCAACTTCAAACTGGTAAGTTCTCATTTAATCTTGCTATTCTAATTCCCTGGTCTCTCAGCAATTTCCGTCCTTACTTCATATTGTTTCACAGCACCAAATTAACTGCAGAACCAGCAGATTAAATTCAGAGTCTACACTCATCGAAATTAAAACTCAAAATGTGGTGTATGGAAGGGGTTACCATTTCACTGAATATGTTTGTCATCTTATTAAAAATTATAATCATAGGAACTACTGTAATTGAATTGGTAGAAGCAAGATTTGTGTGTCTGAAAATCCTGATGCATTAAATTTCTCCAAACTTACCACTGCCAGATTGTCTTAAAAAAACCTCTTATAGTGAGCACAGCGGTAAAACTGAACAACAGATTCACACACAATTATACAGATTCATATTTACCTTTAGGCTCCAACAGTGATGCACATCTGTGCTCCTTTGCCTTTTACAATATGAATATTTCTGATTGTTCTTTATAAGATATTTTAAGAAGTTATTCACAAAGCCAAATAATACCTTGGGTCTTGTTTTCAAATTATAATCGTATTTATTTATTGTTGCCAGTAATAAAGAGTTCCCCAGCAAACCATTGGCAGAACTCAGCAGGTCGAGCAGTATTTGCTTGGGGGGGGGGGGGGGGGGGATGGGAAATTGTTGACGTTTGAGGCCAAGATCCTGCACCAGGACAAAGTGAAGAAGGAAGATAACTGGTATACAGAGAAAAGGAGGAAGGATGAATCAGGGCTTAGTCGATGATGCGTGGACTGAGGAGAGGTGAAAAATTATGGTTAGATGTGGGGAGGTGGAGTTGCGATCAGAGGCAGATAGATAAGTAGACAAAGATACAAAAAGGCAGATGGAACCAGATTGGGGGAGGAGAGGCCGAAGGTGGAGATATCTGGTAGTGTGATACAAAGGCTACCACTGCTGGACCAAATTCCAGCATCCTCAGTCTTTTGTGTTTGCAGAAGAGTTTAGCATATCTGGTTGGTTTATTGAGCTTTGAACCAATGCATTGAGGGATAATAGCACCATCAGGCGAATTTCTTTGCAAAGAAGGGTGGCTGATCTCCCACACATAATAGCCCACAGAAATGAAATCAAACACCAGAGGATGAAGTACAGGGCGCTGTTGGCCAAATTTCTAGTGTTATCTGGAAATTTACTTAATGAATAAATTAGTGATTATTCATCCCACACATCATGCAATGGGATTGAATAGAGATGGAGCTAAATGATATTGAGCTTCCTTTAATTTACTATGAACACAAAGTTATCCTTATGTCTCTTGCAACACATATCCAACAATAAAGATAATGCCAATGTTAAAAGCTTCGGACTTGCAAACCATGGACTAAAGCAGCAATGTTGAGTGAATTAATGAAATGATCTTTGTTATTAATTGGTTCATTTGGGTATAGAAAGCACAATTCAATGGCATGCTACATTGTTTGATTTTTGTTGATTATTGTACTCGGAGACATTAATTTAATCATCAGCAAGATTACATTTACACATACAGGAATTTATTTTTGATAATGCAGTTATTTGATCTATACATTGCAACTGTAGAAGCTGTGGAAGAGCTGTTGAAGTTATATTAGGTAAGCCAATATGGTTTCTAATGAAAATTTCAATTTTTGATTGATGTTCATGTTTGAAAAGCCTGGTGCAATCAGAAGAAGAAAGCCACAGGAGCAAAACAAAAAATTGCTAGAGGAACTCAGCAAGCCAGGCAGCATCTATGCACGCAGACGGAGAGTCAATGTTTCAGGTTGAGTCCCTGCATTTCGACCATCCTTTATCCTGACCAGATGCTGCCTGACCCACTAACTTCTCAGGCAATTTGTTTTTTGCTCCAGATCCAGCACCTGTAGTCTTTTTTATTTCCAAAGCTACAGAACTGTTTGCAGATAAAGTCATCAATTCTTGAACATGTTATATTCCACATATCGATTTTTAAACTCTTCCTTTTATTTTCTGTAGCTTATTCATACGCAACTTATGCTACTTGTATGTAGATAAGTGATGAATAGTCCTCATCTGAAATGAACGGGATCTGCAAAGAGAATTAACCACCATTAAATGTTATTTTACTTCTACATCAGAAAGAAACTTTATAAATTTGTTGAAAATGTTAGGAAAGACGATTCATTTCATTGAGAGGAATCAATTTACTTACAGCATTTGAATATTGTTTGGTGCACCAAATCTGGTTACTGTCCTGTAGTAAATTTCAAACAACACAATTAAAGGATAACATTGACAACAATAAACTTCAAAGATATATCTTTTAACTCATTGCATTTAATCTATCCAAAGATTAATGAGCAAGACATTGATTAACTGTTCGCTATATGCGCGAGTCAGAAGCAGAAAATATTCTACACATGTTTGTGCGAAACATCTCCAATAATGCAAGCTTCCTCAGCTTGGATTATAGAAATCAAAGCCAGGTTCAAGGACGCCCCCAGGCCTCCCCCTCCGTTCACTTCCTCTCCCCCATGCGCCACAACTTCAAAGGGCGTTATGCCGAGTTAAGCTGGCACATATACAACTGAAGCAAGTTTATTTTGAAGGTACACATGCAATATCTCATGTGATATTCCAGAATTGTCAAATGATTTACTAAGAGAGGCTCAAATTAGCTTAAAGTTTCAGCCTTTATGGGCCTGCCCCACTTAAGCGATTTTTTCGGCGACTATCATAGTCATAGCAGGTCGCCGAAAAACAGGCGACTGGAGCCACCCCCACCCCCCCACGACAATGTCTACAGCAATCTATCACCTAGTCGACATCAAGCTACGGCAAGCTACCGACAACCGGCGACCCATTAGGATGCCCACCTATGACCACACTTGCGCCCACCCGCGGCAAGCTATGTAAAGCTACAACGCTGACGGTGACAACTGAAGATAACTTAAGACAATTCAGTTGCCAGTACCTGTCGTCGGTTGACGTAGGTAGTCACCAATGGAATTCACCAAAGTTAGCACAGGCAACATCCTTCGTCACCTGGCGACAACCTACATCATCCTGGCGACAACTTACGACAGTACTACGTCGGGAGAAGTCAAGCTACGCTTATTGGTGTCATGTCCACTGTCGCCAAAATTTTTTGAACATTTCAAAATCCAGCGGCGACCAGAAAAACGCTACGACTCTTTGGGCGACTGAGCAGACTACTCACGGCCATACAGGCGACACCCCGGCGACAGCCTAGTCACCTGCAGTTGCCTAATAAATCGCCTAAGTGGGTCAGGCCCTTTACTTCAAAAACAATTAAGCAGTTGTCCCCAACATCCATTTTTTTTTCTAAATTAAGCATTAACCACCAATTCTATTAATAAAATGTACATTGTTGCTAATAGGTAACTATTGTCTACTTTGGCTATTATGCTGTCTCTATGTATGTTCCTCAAGATGTGAATGGTACTGGGCAGTGCCACATATTATTCATTCTTACTTGCCCCAAAAAGGTAGTGGGTGACCTGCTTGAAACAAGTATGTACTTCAGATGGAGGAAGAATTAACCACACTAAATTAAAAATTCCATGAAAGATTTAAGCAAGTGGTTGTCCAAGACTTTCTGCCATTAGAACACGAGAAATGGGATATGAAACATCAAACATTTTAAACTCTTGACTTTCAAGCTGTTGTTCTTGTGCCATAACGGAATTACTGCCTTTAATTTTAATTCATTATAGTTTGGTAGTTAAAATGTAATGCTACCCAACTCTATCCTCCCCAAACTAATTTTTAAATGAAACCCCTATCTGTCCATGTTCGATACCCAGTTCTGACTATTTTAACACAGCCCTGCTTTTCCTTTCATCATCCAATCCTCTGAAATAGTCCAAAGTTGTCCACAGGATGGACTGCTGGTGTTGAATGGGTTGAATGCTGCAAAGTCTATTGTAATTTCAAAGATAATTTCTAATCCAAATAAGAAGCAATAGCTAATTTCATTGGATATATATGTTTGAATATTTTTTTAATGTATTATAGGCACAAACAGATACTTTATTAATGATTAATAATGGGATGTAACAGCGAGAAATTTAAATTCCTGAAATATTAGACCACATTTAGGGATCTAGACAGGATGGAAGGATTGCACAGCTGGGATCTAAATGAATAGGAAGACTTGCTGAGGTGCTGAGGAGACATTTTGAGATAATATGGCAGGAGATAAGACCACAAAAGTAATATTAAAGGGAAAGTATGTATTAAAGGGATTAGGTGTGATAAATAGCCGCAGCACAAGAAGTGTATTTTTTACAAACCGGAAGTATCCAAGAAGGTCTATGATAGGTTTCCACGTGCGCGAATACAAGAAGCACTTTTGACATGTTTGATGATATAATTAGTCAAGTCAAGTTTTATTTGTCATTTGCACATAAAGTAATCACACAAAATTACAATGTTGTGGTGATGACAAAGAGTAGGCGAAAGAAAAGGATAGGGACAGTACTGATCAAGAAGAACACCGCAGTGAAGAGAGTACATCTTGGAATAATATATATCTGTTTAGAATTATGAAACAATAATGTCATAATACTACTGGAACAATTCCTTTAACAAGTGGGAAGGACAGTGTGGAGTCTATTTAGACAGAAATCACAGGGATATGCAATTACCATAAAGTAGTTATAATGGTGGGATTTGGGGGGGGGCGGAGGTGGGGGGGGGGGGGGGGGGGGGGGGAGGACGAGTGGGGAACTCAATTCTCCGGATATGGAATGGTATTGCAATAACCTATGAAACAAAGAGCGGCACATTGGTGTAGCTGGTAGACTTGCTGTCTCATAGCGCCAGAGTCCGGGCTCCGTTCCTGACCTCGGGTGCTATTTGTGTGGAGTTTGCACGTTCTCCCTGTGACTGCGTAGGTGTCGTCCCACAGCTCAGACATGCACATTTGTAGGTTAACTGGCTTCCATATAAAAAATGTTTCTAGTGTGTAGGGAGTGTATATGAAAGTGAGATATCATCGAACTAGTGTGAAAGGGCAATCAATGGGCAGCATGTACGTGGTGGGGCTGTTTCAAAGCTGCATCTCCAAATTAAATTAGAAAGTTTATGAAAAATTCTCCTAGTGGCAGCATACTGTAAAGGTTGTAACTTTGTTTAATTGCAGGCAACTAACCCTAACCCTAACCCTTAACTTTTAACTTCTTGTTTACCACTCTTTCAATGTTACTTGTTATTACTTGATTTCAAGGCACGGTCTATCTTTTCTTAAAGAGTTGATAACACTTTTATAAGCTTCAATCGTGTAAACGATGGAGACAAGAGGGAAAAGACTTCTCCAAGGAAGGCGCGTGGGGAAGGCGCAGCTTCTGACTCTGGTATCTAGAAGCAATATCAAAAATGAACGATGGACTGTAAAATGAAATGAAAACAAGATTTTGCAGTTTTGGAAGAAATGGTGAAGGGAATTTCGAGCAAATTGAAGGAAGTTCAAGACAGCTGATTATGTTACAAGATGAATCTCGTGAACAGAAGGAACAAATTGATAACTTGCGAACTTTGGGCAGGAAAGAGATTTGAAGATTGAAAAACTGGAACAGAAAATGAATGAAAATACTCGGGCATTCCAGCAATACAAGATTAAAAATATAGATCTGGAAAACAGAAGCCGTCAACTGAATTTGCGAATTGTTGGTTTGCCTGAAGGTCAAGAAGGGGATAATGTTATAAAATATGCCTCTAAAATTATAAAGGAGACTTTCAACACCGAGCACTATGAAAATCTTCCAATTTTGGATAACGCACACAGGATCGGGAAGAAATCTGGTCCCCAAGATAAACTGAGACATTTGATCGTTCAGTGTCACTTCTTGCAGATGAAGGAGAATATCCTCCATGCAGCAAAAAAGTTGGGCATGGTTGGCTGCGATGGGGAGCTACTGATAGCTGATTAAGTTACAATTGGAGATTTATTGTTCCTATTTTGACAATATATCGTTTTGTAAATGATTAAGAATTTAATTGGATGAGTTCCTTAATTTACTTTTTAGAATTTTAGTATGATGCTATCAAACAACAAATTTTACCTTCTCTAAAATTCTGTTAATTTAATGTAATGGTATTATATATTAATTTTTAAGATCTTCTTTGTTAGCTTTTCTATTTTTTTAAATTGAAGGAATTTTTTTCCCCCTGTCTTTAGACAAACAAAGTGAAGCAGTTCTTGTTTTTCATATTTTGACCTTGGATAAATAATATGAAGTAGCTCTTGTTCCACAGTTAACATGCACTTCTTAACCATAACATTAATTTTGTTTTGGCTATTGTGTGGTAAATATGCCTTCTTTATATGTTGTCAAAGAAGGAACTGCAGATGCTGGAGAATCGAGGGTTACACAACAAGCTGGAGAAACTCAGCGGGTGCAGCAGCATCTAAGGATCCTTCGCTCCTTAGATGCTGCTGCACCCGCTGAGTTTCTCCAGCTTTTTGTGTAACCCTGCCTTCTTTATATGTTGAGTGCTGTCATTAGGAGAGATGGGCTTAGAGAAGGGATTAGGTAGCGTACTGAGTGTCAACTGGTCAGTTTCGGGCTTTGCATGGGGCGGGGACTGTTATGCTTTAAGAAATTAACCCTTTACATTCCACATGATTTTTACAAACAATATGGATAAAGTTATTCACTTCCTTTCATGGAATGTGAATGGTTTGAACCATCCCATTATGAGGAAATTTGTGTTTACAGTTATTCGTAGACTAAATGCTCAGATTATCATTGTTCAGGAAACTCATGTAAGGAAAGACGACAATCAACGATTTTTTAAGTTTTGGAGAGGACAGCAGTTTCATTCAAATTTACAGGCTAAAGTGAAAGGAGTCTATATTTTTAATGGTTCCTCAACTTTGTTTGTTTATTATGAAACAATTTCTGATCCAAATGGTAGATTTTTGGTGATTACTGGTGTTCTTCATAACCAAAAAGTTGTTATGGTGAATGTTTATGAACCTAATATTGATCACCCTGAGTTTTTTAAACAGTTAATCGCATCCTTTCTTAAATTAATTGAACATCTTTTAATAATGGGTGGAGATTTTAACTGCTGTTTGAACCCCTCGATGGACAGATCTGCATCTGATCATGTGCTTCCAAATAAATCAGCCAGTTTTATCAATTATTTTTACTTGACTCTGGAATGTTAGAAGTCTGGAGATTCTTACACTCAAATGACAAATAAATTTATTTTTTTCTCTCATCTATATTATAGTTACTCTTGGATTGACTACTTTATAATAGATTCTCAGCTAGTTTCATTGGTCACTGTGTGTGAGTATGATACAATTGCTATTTCGGATCATGCATCATTGAAACTATCACTTAAACTACCTGATCCCAAGTTTAGTGCTAAACAATGGCGATTTAATGCTACTTTGCTTCAAGATCTAAATTTTGTTAATTTTATTAAAGATCAGATTGCTTTTTTCTTCTTAACAAATTCTACTGAAGAAATATCCAATGGTGTAGTCCGGGATGCTTTTAAGGCATATATTCATGGACAAATGATTTCATACTTTGTGGGATTAAAAAAACAAACTCAAAATGAAATACGTATATCGGCTAATGAGATTACAGAAATTGATAAAAAAATATTCAAAAGCTCCTAGTTTAGAGCTCTATAAGAATAGAGTTGAACTTTCAATTGAGACATGATTTGTTATTAGTACCACCGATTGAGAAACAGTTACTTAAAACCAAAAGTCAATTTTATATTCATGGCGATAAATCTGGTAAATTACTCGCCAATCAGTTAAAAGCTGTGTCAGTCAAACGTCAGATTACTAAAGTGAGCAGCACATTTGGAAAGTGGTGAAATCATTGAACAAAGTCAGCATGGATTTATGAAAGGTAAATCATGTCTGACGAATCTCACTGGATTTTTCGAGGACGTAACTAGTAGAGTGGATAAGGGAAACCAGTCGATGTGTTATATCTGGACTTTCAGAAGGCTTTCGACAAGATCCCACATAAGAAATTAGTATACAAACTTAAAGCACACGGTATTGGGGGTTCACTATTGATATGGATCGAGAACTGGCTGGCAGACAGGAAGCAAAGAGTAGGAATAAACGGGTCCTTTTCAGAATGGCACGCAGTGACTAGTGGGGTACCGCAAGGCTCAGTGCTGGGACCCCAGATATTTACTATATATATTAATGATCTGGATGAGGGAATTGAATGCAACATCTCCATGTTTGCGGATGACACAAAGCTGGGGGGCAGTGTCAGCTGTGAGGGGATGCTAGGAGGTTGCAAGATGACTTGGATAGGTTGGGTGAGCGGGCAAATGCATGGCAGATGCAGTATAATGTGGATAAATGTGAGGTTATCCACTTGGTGGCAAAAACATGAGGGTAGACTATTATCTGAATGGTGGCTGATGAGGAAAAGGGGAGACATGACCTGGGTGTCATGGTACACCAGTCATTCAAAGTAGGCATGCAGGTGCAGAAGGCAGTGAAGAAAGCGAATGGTATGTTGGCATTCATAGCAAAAGGATTTGAGTACAAGAGCAGGGAGGTTCAACTGCAGTTGTACAGGGCCTTGGTGAGGCCACACCTGGAGTATTGTGTGCAGTTTTGGTCTCCTAATCTGAGGAAAAACATTCTTGCCATAGAGGGAGTACAGAGAAGGTTCGCCAGACTGATTCCTGGGATGGCAGGTCTTCTATATGAAGAAAGACTGGATAGACTCGGCTTGTAAGCGCTGGAATTTAGAAGATTCAGGGGGGCATCTTATAGAGACTTACAAAATTCTTAAGGGGTTGGGCAGGCTAGATGCAGGAATATTGTTCCCGATGTTGTGGAAGTCCAGAACAAGGGGTCACAGTTTAAGGATAAGTCTTTAAGGACCGAGATGAGAAAATCATTTTTCACACATTGAGTGGTGAATCTGTGGAATTCTCTGCCACAGAATGTAGTTGAGACCAGTTAATTGGCTATATTTAAGAGGGAGTTAGATGTGGCTAAAGGGATCAGTGGGTATGGAGAGAAGGCAGGTACAGGATACTGAGTTGGATGATCAGCCATGATCGTGTTGAATGGTGGTGCAGGCTTGAAGGGCCGAATGGCCTACTCCTGCACCTATTTTCTATGTTTCTCTGTAAACGGGATGGCACATTGACTGTAGACCATGATGAAATTAATAAATCCTTTCAGGAATTTTATACCTCCCTATACCAATCAGAATTTCCTACAGATTCCAATATAATGCATGAGTTTTTAAAGAAACTGAACCTGCCAAATTTACTACATAATAAGTCTCTGTTGTTAGATGAACCCATCACGGAGGAAGAAATACAGAAAGCAATTATTTCGATGAATTCTGGTAAAGCTCCTTTAGATGGGTTTACAGTGGAATTTTTAAAGTATTTCTCAAGTTTAATGTCTCCCTAGCTATGCACGGTTTTTAAAGAAACCTTTTTAATGAATAGATTACCACAATCCTTTTATCAAGCATCTACTTCTTTAATTCTTAAAAAAGATAAAGATCCTATTGAAGTGACATCATATAGACATATATCACTGTTAAATGTAGATTCCAAAATTCTATCCAAAATATTAGCTGTGAGATTGGAAAATATTTTACGGTAAATTATTTCTGAAGATCAGATAGGTTTTATTAAAAATCGTTACTCATACTTTAACGTTAGATTAATGAATATCGTATATACAGCGTCAAATAAAACGTCAGAATGTGTCATCTGACTTGATGCTGAGGTGTTTGATAGAGTAGAATGGGAATACTTATTCAATACACGTGAAAAATTTAAGATTGGTCCAAAATTTATTTCTTGGATCAAGTTGATATATCATATACCTCAGGCTTCTGTACATACCAATAATCAGGGATACCCTTTTTTCAGGCTCTTTCGAGGTACTAGACAGGGCTGTCCTTTAAGTCCTTTACTGTTTGATATCGCTTTGGAACCTTTGGCCACCGCTATTAGGGAATCCCCTAATATTTTTGGTATTGGCCGTGGGAATAAGACACATAAGCTATCTCTTTATGCAGATGGTCTGTTATTATTCATCTCTAACCCTGAAAATCTATTCCGGCAATAGTAGCTCTACTTAATCAATTTAGTAGTTTTTTTGGTTATAAACTAAATCTTAGTAAGAGTGAACTTTTTCCATTAAACAATCTAGTTTTGAATTATGGACAGTTTCCATTTAGATTGACTACCGAATGTAGGCTTTAAGATTTCAAGAAACACAAGGATTTATTTAAAGCCAATTTTACGCATCTAACTGACCATATCAAACAGTTCACTAAACAGTTCACTAAATGGTCAACAATGTCCTTATCTTTAATAGGCCGAATCAATGCTATTAAAATGTTTATCTTACCTAAATTTTTGTATTTATTTCAGACGATACCAATTTCTATTGCTAAATCTTTCTTTGATATTGTTGACTCCAAAATGTATTTCTATATGGCAGAATAAAAATTCCAGACTATGTTAACAATACTTACAGAAATCATAAATGTAAGGTTTGGTGGTTTGGCACTGCCGAACCTTAGATACTATTGGGCAGTTAATGCTTGCCATCTAACATTTTGGACAAAAGATTTAGAAGATACCCAATGCCAAGGATAAATCTTGAGTGTGATTCTATGCAAGGGCTATCATTGGCTTCTATTCTAGGGGCCTCATTACCTTTTACAATTACAAGATTGAATAAATATATGACTAACCCAATAATAAGACATACACTCCGAATATGGTTTCAATTTCGTAAGTTTTCTGGATTGAATTATTTTATCTTATCGAGTCCTATCATATCTATTTTTTTCTTCCAACCTTCTAGTACTGATCAAGCCTTTCTGTTATGGAAGAGGAAGGGAATAGTACCTTTTCGTGATTTGTTTTCGGATGGTTGTTTTATGTCTTTTGAACAACTCTCCAATAAATATAATTTACCTAACTCACATTTCTTTAGATATTCACAAATTAGACATTTTTTGAGGGCTACAATACCCTTTATTCTGTTACCACATCAAACTGATATCTTGAAAACTGATCAGAAGGGCTTAATAATGACTATTTATGAGTTGATTTTGAAATTTAAAAAATATACATTTGATAAAATTAAGAATGACTGGGAAAGAGAACTTCAAATTTCTTTATCTATAGAGAAATGGCAAAGGATTCTTCAATTAGTTAATACTTCCTCAATGTGTGCAAGACACGCTTTGACACAATTCAAGGTGGTTCACAGAGCTCATATGTCAAAAGATACGTTAGCACGTTTTTATGGTCATATAAATCCTACCTGTGACAGATGTAATTCTGAAGTGGCCTCACTGACTCGTATGTTTTGGTCCTGCCCACTTTTGGAAAAATATTGGAAAGACATTTTTGATACCATTTCTGTAGTTTTAGGTATTGATTTACAACCTCATCCTATTACTGCAATTTCTGGGCTACCAATGTTAGATTCTATTCATCTGTCCTGTTCCGACATTCGGCTGATTGCTTTTACCACATTAATTGCCAGAAGATCTATTTTATTTAAATGGAAAGACTCTAATCCTCCAACCACACTCCATTGGTACTCTGAAACGATATCATGTTTAAATTTAGAAAGCATTAGGAGTGACATTGTTGAACCCTTGGTTAAATTTTATATAACTTGGGGAAGATTTGTTCAACATTTTCATACAACATAAATTGTCCCCTCTCCAACTGTTATAATAATTATTTTACCTTTATACAGTGGAACGGACTTGACGACAAACAGGGATGCCAAATTGTTGAAATTCTTTGCAGCCCAGATTCTGTTTGGCTTTTTCTCCCCTTTCTTTTAGTTTATGGGGGTTTTGTTTTTTTCATTTTTTCCCTTTTTTTCTTTTTTTTTGCTTTTTATCTTTTTGTTTTTATATATACAAGTTCTTTTTTAAACACTTAACTATATTTACATAGAGTTTTTATGGTCTATATTCAATATTTTCTATATTCTATATTGAATGTGTATTTTGACACTGGACTCATATTTAGGTTATACCGGCCATTAATGATCCCTATGTATCAATATCATTGTTATGTTTATCATTTTTTTTTGTTGTCTTGTTTTTGCTTTTGAAAAAAACTAATAAAAAGATTATAAATGAAAGAAAGAAAGAACGTTTCTGATGTATTGTACACCAATAAATTTATTGATCAATATGTTTCTCACTTACCACCTACTGGGGAATGAGCTAAGGCAAGTGGAGAAGGTATAAGTGGAGAGGCAATGGGAACATCTAAAAAAATGCCTAAAAAGTGGAGATATTTCACCTACATATTGGACAAATTTGAAGGAAAAGGATAAATAAATTATAGACAGAACTTACTGAATAATGGAAAATATTAAAATAGATAAATGATAAAGATCATATCAAATATGCCAGATTTTGAAAACCTGAACCATGATGATTAAAAAAAAGAGGAAGTTAAATGCTAAAAAAGGGAAAAGAGCATGAAACCAGCAAGACACGAGATATAGAAACAAAAATAGACCATTCAGCTCATTGTGTAAGTTAGGTCCACTAGATGTGTGATCATTTGGCACCACCTTCCTGCATTAAACCCATCTTCCATGATTTTCTTAAATTACTGACTTTCCAAAGCCCTCTATGACAGTAAATGCCGTTTGAGTAAAGACATTTCTTCACATCTCTGACCAAAACGGACGGCCCTTGATCTTGATGAAATGACCTCTGTATCTAGACCCTCCACTAATGCACGAGGTAGTCAAGAAGAGAGCATGCAACCAATAGGACATGAGATAAAGCAGAAATAAACCATTCAGCACCTCGTGTTAGTTAGTGTCAACCAGATAAACAATAGGTGCAGGAGTAGGCCATTCGGCCCTTCTAGCCAGCACCGCCATTCACTTTGATCATGGCAGATAATCCACAATCAGTACCCCGTTCCTGCCTTCTCCCAGTATCCCTTGACTCCATTATCTTTAAAAGCTCTATCTAACTCTCTTCAAAGCATCCAGAGAATTGGCCTCCACTGCCTTCCGAGGCAAAGAATTTCACAGATTCACAACTCTGTGTGTGAAAAGGTTTTTCCTCAGATTCATTCTAATTGGCCTACCCCTTATTCTTAAACTGTGGCCCCTGGTTCTAGACTCCCCCAACATCGGGAACATGCTTCCTGCCTCTATTATGTCAAATCCCTTAATAATTTCATGTTTCACTAAGATCCTCTCTCATCCCTCTAAATTCCAGTGTATACAAGCCCAGTCATTAGCAATGTTACAACATTTTGAGATTTTAAAAATCAAGTCTACAATTTATCCCATCAGATAAAGCATAAAAATAAGTTTAATTTGACACCTAATTCACTTTCATATCTTCAGTATTAAAAAAGTTATGGCCATTTTCGTACTCGGAAATTAGCATCTTGTTCCCCATTGCCTTTCCATTGACTTAACTCAAAAGCTGTGATCTAGGCCAGTCAAAAGCCCATAACTTTCTTAAAAATTAAGAAAACTCAATGAAATTTTCAGTTAATATAGATTGAAGCATTCTGAAACAAATATGAAACAATCTTACTTGACCTGAAATTAAAGCATATGAGATGGATCGATTTGACCTGTCTGGAGAAAAACGGCATTTTAAACCCGCCCCCCCCTCTGAAAGGCGCCAAAGTCGCGCACACGGGGAGTTGCAGAACTGCAGCGCCGCTCAAGGTAAGTTTTGTAACATACCTACAGTCATTCCATTCTTTCAACATATGACAGTCCCGCCATCCCGGGAATTAACTTTGTGAACCTACGCTGCACTCCCTCAATAGCAAGAATGTCCTTCCGCAAATTTGGAGACCAAAACTGCACACAATATTCCAGGTGTGGTCTCAACAAGGCCCTGTACAACTGCATAAGAACTTCTTTGCTCCTATCTCAACTCCTCTTGTTATGAAGGCCAACATGCCATTTGCTTTCTTCACTGCCTGCTCTACCTGCATGCTTACTTTCAGTGACTGATGTACAAAGGACACCCAGATCTAGAGTCAAAGTTTTATTGTCATGTGCCCCAGATAGGACAATGAAATTCTTGCTACCTGCAGCACAACATAAAATGTAAACATAATACAGAACAGTAGATAAAAGTTCAGTGTGTCTATATACCATATATATATATAATATACATACACACCATAGACCATATATATACACACCATAGACCATATATATATATATATATATATATATATATATATATATATATATATATATATATATATATATATATATATTAAAAAAAAAAATTAAAAAAATATATATATATATATATATATATAAATTATATATATATAACGATAAATAAACAGATAAAGTGCAATCGTAATAATAGACTGTTATTGTTCAGAGCTTGTTTGATGTTGTGTTTAATAGCCTGATGGCTGTGGGGAAGAGGCTGTGCCTGAACCTGGATGCTCCAGATTTCAAGTTCCTGTACCTTCTCTCCGATGGCAACGTGTGTGGCCAGGAATGGTGTGGGTCTGTGATGATGTTGGCAGCCATTTTGAGGCAGCAATTGCGATGTATCCCTTCAATAGGGGGGGAGGTCAGAGCCGATGATTGACTGGGCAGTGGTCACAATTGTCTGCACTTTTTTCCGTTCCTGGACGTTCAAGTTGCCGAACCAAGCCACGATGCAGCCAATCAGTATGCTCTCTACTGTGCACCTGTAGAAGTTCGAGAGAGACCTCCTCGACATACCGACTCTCCGTAATCTTCTCAGGAAGTAGAGGCTCTGATGTGCCTTCTTTATAATTGCATCAATGTGCTGGACCAGGAAAGATATTCGCAAATATGCACGCCCAGGAATTTGAAGTTTTTGAACCTTTCCACCATGATATAATATAAACGGCATATGTTGATATAAACGGGATTGTGGGTCCCTATCCTACCCCTTCCAAAGTTCACAATCAGTTCCTTGGTTTTGCTGGTGTTGAGAGCTAGGTTGTCAATCGGTTGATCTCACTTCTATACTCTGACTCATCACTATTAGTGATTCGTCCCACAACAGTGGTGTCGTCGGCGAACTTGATGACGGAGTTCGCACTATCTCATTGTAATTCCCCTTTTCATAACCTGTCACCATTTAGATTATAATCTGCCTTCGTTTTTGCTACCAAAGTGACAAAGTTACCAAAGTGGATAACCTCACATTTATCCACATTAAACTGCATCTGCCATGCATCTTCCCACTCACCCAACCTGTCCAAGTCACCCTCCATCCTCATAGCATCCTCCTCACAGTTCAAACTGCCACCCAGCTTTGTATCATCTGCAAATTTGCTAATGTTACTTTTAATCCCTTCATCTAAATCATTAATGTATACTGTAAATAGCTGTGGTCCCAGCATCGAGCCTTGCGGTACCCCACTAGTCATTGATGAGATGAGATGTGATCATTTACATCAGATGAGATGTGATCATTTACTTCAGCACCACTTTCCTGCATTAACCCCATCTTCCTTGATTTTTGTAACAGCTTCATCATGCGGAAGTCAAGAAAATATTTTGCATTAGTCTTCCTTAAAGGATGCTGCTGGAATCTCAGCAAAAACGATGCAACTGTGTTGAACTTTGATGCAGATAAACCAACTGGCCTGGATTTATTACATTTGGGTTGCTGAGGGAAGCGAGGAAGTAAATTGCAGAAATTCTGGTTATAATTTTCCAAACATCTACAGATTTATAAGTAGCGCTGGAGGACTGGAAAATTACAATTGCTACTCTTGATCAAAAAAAGGTTTTAGAGATAAACGTAGAAAAAACTAATTAGACATTTTTATTAAATATAGATAATTTGGATTTTGATGTACAAAGCATATTTTCCATATTTGTGAATGACAGTGTAATGAAATCCATGAAGAATAGTAAGGAATATAAGGAGATGCATACAAGTGATGGAATGGCAGAGTGGCATCAAAAGTTGGATTTGAAATTTATGTTTGGAGATATTGCTGCAGTAAAAATTAGAGAGCACAATCTAAAAATGGGATCAAGAACAGGAAGGTTTGTTGATACCTATGCAAAGTTCAATGGAAGTGGTTTCCTGTGCACATGGGATCCAGCGCTTTATAAAAATAAGCAGAGAAAAGACAAGTTGCAATACATATTTTTGAAATAATAACGTTTTATTAAACAACTTGAGTATCATTTATTTGGAGCTATACATTAAGAAAGTTGGAAATGGTGCAGAACAGGTTTACCAAAATTATTCCAGAGATGTGCAACTTTGGTCATTTGCACAGACTGCAGAAGCAGGGATATAACCTGAAACTGCTCGAAACACTCAGCAGGTCATGTAGCACATGTGTAAAGAGAAACAGTTAATGTTTTAGGCCTTGGACCTTTAATTTACTGGAAAAGTTGGGGTTGTTCTTTGTGGAACAATGGGGTTTATGAAGAGATCTGATTGAGGTGTTTAAAATCTTTAATGGTACAGAATGAGTATTTCTTCCATTGATGACATCTGTGAATTGAGTGCTTAAAGTCGGGAATACAACGTTGAGAATAATAATCTCGGCAGTTTCAATGGTAAAGTTAAGAAAAATAAATCACATTTTTGTTTGGGAAGTTGCATATTTCCCAACAGCAATTGTGTCATTCCGAATTAAGAAGACCCGTTGATGGACTCGTATAATAATGCAGAATGGAAGGGGATGGCCACACTGTTTCGTGCCAGTTATTAATTTGATCTTTGAGAACTGTTGTCCACAGTATTCTTTACTCTGAGATAATAGAATTATTAGATATTAAGTGCTTCCAGAGATGACGGGAGAGTGAAGGAACAGTGAAAATGGAAAGTGATAATGGAGGATTAAAATATGGATTGTTTAGATATTTAAAGGTAATTGCAGAACTTTTCTGTCTCTGGGATTTCTTATTTACATGAAAATTAAAAGGGGTAACCATTAAAATTGAACACAGAATAGAACATTTATAAATGCTCTTTTCTATTTTTTTATATATTTCAGTGGTACCTTGCATTTGTTGTACTTCTTTGTGATTTGAGAAAAGTTGAGATGTCTCTTCTTTTGATTGAAGAGGATCCTTGCTTTGCTTTTCCAAACCTGTGTGAGCAGAAGTCACATTAAAATTAATTCAGCTTTTCTTATATATTTTATGGATTCAAACACTCATTTTTAAAAAATTCTGTTGTTCTTTCAAAGCAGGGAAGACATAAAACAAAGATACAATATCTCCACCGACACTAAAGAACAAGTCAAGTTGAGTTTATTGTCATGTGCATAAGTACTGAGAGGTGCATAAGTACTGAGAGGTGCAGGTACAACAAAAATCCTTTTTGCAGTAGAATCACAGGTAATTCATGGACATCACCAGTTGTTGGGTGTCTCCTCTGGTGATGCTCTGCCAGGCCTGTATTGCAGCCATCTTTAGTTTATGCTTGTTTTGGGGGCTAGTCCCATTCAGTTTTCTTTTCAGCATATATAAGGCATGGTTAATTGGGTTCAGATCGGGCGATAGAATTGGCTGCTCAAGAATTGAGCATTTTTTAGCTTTGAAAAACTCATTTGTTGCTTTAGCAGTATGCTTGAGATCATTGTCTTGCTGTAGAATGAACCGCCGGCCAATGAGTTTTGAGGCATTTATTTGAACTTAAGCAGATAGGATGTGTCTATACACTTCAGAATTCATTATGCCACTACCATCAGCAGTTGTAGCATCAATGAAGATAAGTGAGCCAGTACCTTCAGCAGCCATACATGCCCAGGCCATAACACCTCCACCACCGTGTTTCACAGATGAGGTGGTATCCTTTGGATCTTGGGCAGTTCCTTCTATCCTCTTTACTTTGCTCTTGCCATCACTCTGATACAAGTTAAACTTCATCTCATCTGTCCACAAGACCTTTTTCCAGAACTGTGGTTGCTCTTTTATGTACTTCTCGCCAAGCTGTAACCTTGCCATCCTATTTTTGCAGCTCACAAGTGGTTTGCATCTTGCAGTTTAGCCTTTGTCTTTCTGTTCATTAAGTTTCTGCAGACAGTGGTCATTGACAAATCCACACCCAACTCCTGAAGAGTGTTTTTGATCTGTCGGACACGTGTTGGGAGATTTTTCTTCATTATTGAGAGAATTCTTTTGTCATCAGTTGTTAAGTCCTTGGCCTGCCAGTCCCTTTGCGATTAGTAAGCTCATCAGGGCTCTCTTTCTTCTTAATAATGTTCCAAACAGTTGATTTTGGTAAGCCTAAGGTTTGGCCGATATCGCTAACCGTTTTATTCTTGTTTCTCAATCCTTTAATGGCTTCTTTGACTTTCATTGGCACAACTTTGATGCTCATGTTGATAAACAGCAATAAAGGTTTCCAAAAGTGATGGAAAAACTGGAGGAAAGACTAGGTGCTGAGAGGTCTCCTATACCTGCATTAAAGGAGGCAATTAAACACACCTGAGCAATTACAAACACCTGTGAAGCCATGTGTTCCAAACATTATGGTGCCCTGAAATGGGGGAACTATGTATAAACACAGCTGTAATTTCTACATGGTGAAACCAAAATGTGTAAAAATGGCTTTTATTAAAATCTGACAATGTGCACTTTAACCACGTGATATTTTCCTATTACAAATCTCAGATTGTGAAGTACAGAGGCAAATGAATAAATGATGGGTCTTTGTCCCAAAAATTATGGAGGGCACTATAATTGTCACAACCAATTTTTGAACACATGCGGTATTATTGTTTCTGACTTACCTGAAACCTTGCGTTTTCTTAGGCATAATATTAGTGGCAGCATAATGATGATTATTAGAGCCAGACATCCGATAATAATCACATTTGTGTGTTTGAAAGTGTAATCATCTGTCAGAACAATAAGCAAAGGTTTAACCTTTAGTTTACAGAATGGTTACCCAGTAACTCAGTAGATAATTCCATTGACTTCTTTTTTTTCCCCCAAGTTATAATAGTGGATCAGGATTTAAACTCATGAATTAATTTACCTCACTTGGAAAGGTTGGAGTTTTCTAACGGCTTTCAGTTCAGAAAAGGGAAATAAATCACAGGGTGTTGTAGTTGCTAGTTTCAAACAGGATGCTGGTAAGCCGTAAGATCATAAGAAATAGAAACAGTTAGCTTCATGGAGTCTCCCTTGTTATTCAGTAACATCTTACCAAGTGAGCCGTGTCAACCATGGTCTCATCATGGATATTGATTGCCTGAGGATGTTTTTGTGAACGAGGGGGCAAAAGTGGCGGCCGAGGGAGGGCAAGAGCGAGAGCAAGAGCATGCGAGAAAGAATGAGGGCTTGAGAGAAAGAGGGAATGAGTGCACGAGAGCGAGATGCTAGGTTAGTTATGCGCAATGAATTTTCTAAAAATAAATATACAAGTCTTTCTCTGTCAAGTTTCAGTGAAAGGGATCACCAATGGATTGTACCTTAGTCTATTGAAGTGCACAAAGATTTTATCATCTATGTACTTTCACTCAACGATTGAGCTTGCCATGAGCTTGCCATCAGTTAATGGAGCCACACAAGTTAAATATACAAAGTCAGTAAGAAACTCTTCAAGTATATGCCACTTCATTTTTAAGCTTCACATCGTTTTAATTCTCCACTTTTCTTTTAATTCTATACCAACTAACTTACTTAACCAACTCACTTCATATGTTTGCAAACGCCATTATATCATATCATATATATATATTAAAACTCTGTGGCCGACTGCCGCCAACCGTCTGCCGCCTCCGCCCTTTGATGTCGCATTCCGCCAAAACCGGACCCTCGGACGCCGCCATTTTTCCCACCGGCCCGGATGTTACGCTCGCGTTTTCCCGACGGCGCTCCCAGTTACGTTTGGACGTCGTTACGTACTCAGTTTTTAATAAAATCCGTCATCCCCCCCCCCTTTTCGAAAATCGAACTGCTCTCACCCATAGAATGTTGGTAAACATTCCATCGTGCCATGTCACAATGCCCAAGGCTCACAGATGGCCAATCGGAACGGATCTCATTTACATCTGCCCCAGCCCAAGCCCCGCCTGATGTTCCAGCACGTTCCATTGTGTGATGTCACAATGCCATCCCTCACAAATGGCCAATCGGAATGGATCTCATTTACATCTGCCTTTGCCACAGCCCCAGCCCCGGCACCTCCACCCAGCAGTCTGTGTGGACATGTGACTGGGGGGACATTGCCGGCTGGCGTTGCCTTGGAAACCTTTTCAAGAACATTCTTCCCCAATGGTCATTCGGACTTCGTTTCTCGACAGCAATCGATCTAAACGCTGGATTTCTGCCGTTTTTTCATTTTTCATTTGACACTTTTGTTTTGAAAATCTTATTATCGATTTACACTTTTTTCAAAAGGTAAACGTAGACGATGTTTTCAATATTTATTTATATTTGAATAATTCTTTTTATTAAGTTCTCCGTTATTTGCTCTGCCAAATTAACACACATTTTCCCGTTTTTTTAAATATTCTCTCTTTATTCAAAGGACTCCATTACTCCACTTTGAAGAGATTGCTTTTCTCTTTGCCGATTTCCACAGCCGTGTTTATCAAATGTTATCTTTACACAAGTGATAATTGTATTTCATTTTCCGGTTTTCATTGCGTATCTATACTTTACATTAGACAAGTAATTTTTTTTAAATGCTTAAAAAAAACCCATTAAAAATCCGTTTTTAAAAATTCTCTATTTCAATTTACAGCATTTTTAACAGTTTTAATTCTCTGTTATTTACATCTGCCTCAGCCCTAGCCCCCCCTCCCTCGCCTGATGTTCCAGCACGTTCCATTGTGTGATGTCACAATGCCATCCCTCACAAATGGCCAATCGGAATGGATCTCATTTACATCTGCCTTGGCCCCAGCCCCAGTAGCCTGTGTGGAAGCACTTGTGGGAACAGAGAAAGAGGATTTGGGGTGATAGGGAGTGGGGAATAGATGGACTGCCCCTACCCCTCGCCCTCCCTCACTACCACCCCACTCTTTCCCCTATCTCCCCCAACCCCTCTCCCCCTCCCTCCACACTCTTCCACTTCTCTCCCCCTTCCCCGCTTAATGTGTGACTGGAGCCGGCGCTTAGTGTATGTGACTCTGGTGGCGGGAACGCTAAGTGTGTGTAACGACACACGCCCCTCCCGCCGAACTTACAAAGGAGGGTTACACAAAAAGCTGGAGAAACTCAGGGGGTGCAGCAGCATCTAAGGAGCGAAGGAGATAGGCAACGTTTCGGGTTGAGACCTTTCTTCAGCCCCCCCCCCGCGCGCTCATTCCAGCTGTGGGTTTCCAGAGTCAGAAGCCGGTTCATTTAGCAGCCCGGCTCTCCCCCCCCCCCCCTTTCTTTACTCGCCTCCTCCCCTCTCCTTCCTCTCTGCTTTCCACCAAAGATCCTATACACAATCGTCTGCTCCCCCCCCCCCCCCCGGCTGTCACGCTGGCGGAAGCAACAATCGGTTGGTCCCCCCGCTGCTTTTCACTGCCCTCAGATCGCTCCGTGCATCTCGCTGCCCACCTCTCCCTACCCCCCTCTCTTCCTCCTCCTCCTTCCTCCCCAACTCCCTCCCTCCCCCACCCTCCCTCCCCTAAAACCCCTTCCCTCCACCTCCCTTCCCCCCCACCTCTCCCCCTCCCTTCCCACCCCCTCCTCTCTCTCTCCATCTCTCTCTCTCTCCCCTCCTCCCCCTCCCCTCTGTCTCTCCCCATTCTCTCTCTGCCCTCACTCTCTACGCCCCCCCCTCTCTCTAGACGCGCCTGCGAGGTGGGGGCTATGCGTCAGTGGATAGGGCGGTTATGGGGTAAAAGGAACAAATCAATAATATTAATATAATATCAAGGGGGGTAGTTAGTGTGTGTGTGTGGGGGTGATTAGTGTGTGTGAGACACTGCATGCCATGCCGCCCCGCCCCCCCCCCCCCCCCCCCCCCGAAAGCCAAACGCAAAAAACACATAGGTATTTAACTTATGAGTTCAGAAATACACTCCTTGGACAATTATTACCCCAGATTTTTAAGTCACAAAACTACATTTTAAAAATATAAAGGGCGCTTGCCAGCTGCTGACGTCACAATGCCCACATGCCCACCAATCCATGCCCACCTGCCTCCAGGTCCCGCCGCGGGTTAAAGGCGCAGAAAGATCGAGAAAGTTCTGCAGAACAAACGTTCTACAACTCCGTTCCGCTACAGCTTCTTTGTTCTACAGATCTCGTTAGCTCCGTTCCGCTATTGGATCACGCGCTGAAGCTTCTCATGACTGGTAGCGCAGCTCGTGAAGCCCTGCGCGCTCATTGCAGCTGTGGGTTTCCTCAAGTCCGAAGCCGCTTCTCTCTCCCCCCCCCCACGCTCTCTCTCTTTCTCTCTCTCCCACCCCACGCTCGCTCTCTCTCTCTCTCTCCCAACCCCCTGCCCTCCCCCACCCTCCCTCCCCTAAACCCCCTCCACACCCTCCCCTCCACCGCCACCTCCCCCCCTGCAACCGCACGTTGGGGGAACAGACCCAACGGTCTGCACTTGGTCTAGTTTAATTTTAAAATGCTAGTTTAAATTCTATTACTCTTCCAGGATCCAGGGTAGGTTTTCTGAAAAGTGAAGTCAAACAATGATATAAAATGCATACAATTATGTTAGAATTCAGTGCACTTAGATGCTCTATTGAGTTCAGTGCAGTTCAAAGACAAAATGTTCTTAAACTAAAAACATAGCAACTGCTTACAGAATTAAAAAAAACATTGTTGATACTATGACAAACAAGTTATCTCCTTGTTAAATTCAATTTCATATACCATGGTGTGGTGAATTGTCAATTAGACACCTTTTCCTATCAGTCCAAACAATTATCCTCAAACTAATCAATCCCAATCGTATGGTCCACCGTTTAGTTACTTCCTGACAAAATATCCCAGCCAGCTATTAACAGCCAATCTGTCCCAAATGATTATTCTCCTGTCAACGAATCTCCTTACAATCATTTGCAACCAGATTGTATTGTCATTATTCATGGCTTATAGACATGTTAGTCTAGATTTTAAGAGATAATAATGGGAAAGCTGCCTATGTTTATTCACATCCCTGTAGGTACATGGCGATACTGGGGTTTTCACTTGCTGTGCAAATGCAGAAATTCAAGGGAAACTGTCAGTAACTTGCCTTGGTAACTGACCATATGTTTATATTTCAACACAGATACAATTAGAGGCAAGACAGAGGCAATTCTCCACTGATCACCCACAGATTCTTGATTTAAATAGAGAATGACTGTGTGGAACTAAGGCAAATATTTAATATAGATATTTGAAGCATTTTGGTGTATCATTACTGTTTTTGTGTTTTAAAATGGTGCATATATGGTTAGAACCTGTTTATAAAATGATTTACCTGATAGTTTTAGATTTTGTTTTAATGGAATGGGGACATTCTGTCTTTGGTTTAGTCTAGGTACAACCTATAAATTGGGCGTTTCTCTTAATTTCCGTGTAGACATCCAACGAATGTCGAGCATTGTGGAAATCGACTGACATGCTTCTCTTACCCTGTCCCCACTGACAAATTTCCTGCAAACCCCACCCTCCACTTCGGCCCCCGTTGGAATCAAAACTGAGCTCAGCAATTTGTGCAAAAGCATTGCTGTTAATCATAAAATACAAATCAGATTTTCCATTTTTACCCATCCCAGCAAAACTGGATGTCAGGAGCAGAACTATTTAGTGAAGTACGCAGGGAGACTTAGCATTTAAATCTCCTACAAGAGTGTAATGGAGCCCGAAGGCCTAAAAAATATTAGTCTTGATTAACCTGAGAATAATAAAGTGTACAATTGGATATGAAATGGCAGTTAGTAATAATAAGCAAGTGTCAAGTACATTTGGTGGAAGTCACAAAGAGCAAGAATTGAGTACTTACTGGAAACCTTCTGATATAGAACTAAATGTTGCGGAATGTTTTGATGAAACAAAACACACATCCAGCTTCTCGTGTCTCTATCTGCTTTCTGAGTAATCAGCTGCAAAAAATTATCTTCTGGCTCACCGCCTTTAAAAAATTTCTCTTCAACAGTTTTACCTTCACTGTTGATCCACACAAGTCTCATTGATTCAGTGACCTCAGAAACAGAGCAGGTCAGAGTAACATTGTCTCCTTCAGTCATTTCATCTGATGGTTCAGCAGTGACTGAGGAAACAAAACAAAACATTTAGATTTTAAATATTGATTTTTTTATTTTACTGGAAAAAAAAGTACCCTGTTTCTTACCTTTAACAGTAACTAATTTAATGGTCACGTATTTATCTGAACCCAAAGAACACGAATAAACTCCTGCATCTTCAAACAGCACAGGGGTAATCCTCACATTGAAATCTAAGCCATTAAAGTTTGCCATTATAGGTACCAGTCGATTCCCAAAATGGGTCCTGTTCACATTGAAGGGCATAAATCTTGACGCGGATACTATTTCTTTCTCTTGAAGATTAGATGACTTCCATGTCCATGCAGCGTAATCAGAGTAAACTATATTGTAATAATGAAAGCACATCAGCTGGAGTTCACTGTGATCTGTAGCCAGGCGATATAGTTGGTAACTCTTAAGATTTAAATCTGCAAAATATTGATTAACATGTTAGAATTTAATAGTGGATAAGATGGAGAAAAAGGATTAATCCTGCCCACAGCGTTTACTCTATTTTTAATCACAGCTTCATTTTATCAAGTATTGAAACATCACAATCATAAAATTGGAAAAGCCAGAAACATTCCTTGGAAGTTTAACGCTTCATCCCTGAGCATCCTCCCCAAAGCTCCCCCCTTTCTTTGGACAGACTGAAAACTTACATTGACCTAGCTTTATGGTTGTCATCAGTTTTTCACTAACACTGATGTGCATTAAATTCTTGTTCAGCAAAGCACTAATTTTGTTTCTATATGTTTTTAGCTTTGCCACAAATGTCAATTCCTGCCTTTCAGTGCAAAGTTCCACCATCAGGTCGTTGCCTTCCCCTCCACCACGCTGTCTTTTCTACTTGTATTTTATGTGCAATATAACTACTTCAGTAACTATAGTAGTCATTTTAGTTTTGTTCTGATGGACATCAAAAGGCCTTATAGTTATTTTAATGTCTACTTTTCTATATTTACACAAGTAAATACTTCCACTATCAAAGCCACCCTTTCCGTTTGTTTTCCTCCTTTCCCTCAAATCCCACTCCCCAGCTCTGCTTCCTTCCATAAGCCAATTCCTCTTATTTTATTATATTATCACCCACCATCTTTGTTTTCATTTCTATTTGTATCCTTCCCTTTCCTATTCATGGCTAGTGATTCCCACTTTTCTCCTTATACACGGGGGCCCTATTTACCGTTTAATACAAATTTTAAGCTAGCACATCCACCAGGAACTTGGTTAGAATGGTCATTGAGAGGAGATCTGTTATTGTTCACTGCTGGTATGAACGCTGGGCCCCAAACAGGCTGACTGTAACCAGAATGTGCTCATAGGTGACATCACTTCATCTTAAATGCTAGTCTGAACTTGTAACACTTTATATGACAATAGACAATAGGTGCAGGAGGCCATTCGGCCCTTCAAGCCAGCACCACCATTCAATGTGATCATGGCTGATCATCCCCAATCAGTACCCCGTTCCTGCTTTCTCCCCATAACCCCTATCTTTAAGAGCCATATCTAGCTCTCTCTTGAAAGTATCCAGAAAACCGGCCTCCACTGCCCTCTGAGGCAGAGAATTCCACAGACTCACAACTTTCTGTGTAAAAAAGTGTTTCCTCATCTCCGTTCTAAATGGCTTACCCCTTATACTAAAACTGTTGCTCTGGTTCTGGACTCCCCCAACATCGGAAACATGTTTCCTGCCTCTACCTTGTCCAAACCCTTAATAATTGTATATGTTTCAATAAGATCTATCTCATCCTTCTAAACTCCAGAGTATACAAGCCCAGTCGCTCCATTCTCTCAGCATATGACAGTCCCGCCAACTCGGGAATTGACCTTGTAAACCTACGGTGCACTCCCTCAATAGCAAGAATCCTCAAATTAGGGGACCAATACTGCACACAATACTCCAGGTGTGGTCTTACTAGGGCCCTATACAACTGCAGAAGGACCATCTCTGCTCCTATACTCAACTCCTCTTGCTATAAAGGCCAACATGCCATTCGCTTTCTTCACTGCCGGCTGTACCTGCATGTTTACTTTCATTGACGAATGAACAAGGACCCCCAGATCCCATTGTACTTCCCCTTTTCCCAACTTGACACCATTTAGATAATAATCTGCCTTTGTTTTTGCTACCAAAGTGACAAAGTAACCAAAGTGGATAACCTCACATTTATCCACATTAAACTGCATCTGCCATGCATCTGCCCACTCACCCAACCTGTCCAAGTCACCCTGCATTCGCATAGCATCCTCCTCACAGTTCACACTGCCACCCAGCTTTGTGTCATCTGCAAATTTGCTAATGTTACTTTGAATCCCTTCATAATTGATGTATATTGTAAATAGCTGCGGTCCCAGCACCGAGCTTGCAGTACCCCACTAGTCACTGCAATCTGAGGAAATTGCGCTTACATGAGGACACAGAAAAATCTGTCCGTGCTTTGTGAATAATGGATCCATTTCCTTGTACTTCACAAGCATACATCTCTTTATCCTCTACTGTAACATGTTTAATTATCAGATAGATTGTATGATTTAGTCGGATTTGATCAATGTTCCTTCTGTTCTGCTGAGATGCCTCTATTTGTTTCCAATGAAGACTGACAGTATCAGATGGTTTGGAGATGGTACAACTGAGTGTGACATCACTGCCAACCATAGGCTGCCGTGGGCTTGATTCAACTGTGAAAGACAAATTAAACAGTGAGAATTGTAGCATGTAAATACAATGAATAGGTTCAGATCGACCCCAGGATGTGCTCATTATCAATGTTCGCACATAAAATGTCAACCCAGATTACACAAGCGATTTAGCCAAAGATTAACACAATGGAGCCAAAAATTCTTGATTTATTGAGCAGAAGGGAGCGCAGAACCAATGATCCAGAACAAGGGGTCACAGTCCAGAACAAGGGGTCACAGTTCCAGAACAAGGGGTCACAGTCTAAGGATAAGGGGGAATTCCTTTAGGACCGAAATGAGGAAAACATTCTTTACACAGAGAGTGGTGAGTCTCTGGAATTCTCTGCCACAGAAGGTAGTTGAGGCCAGTTCATTGGCTATATTTAAGAGGGCGTTAGATGTGGCACTTGTGGCTAAAGGGATCAGGGGGTATGGAGAGAAGGCAGGTACGGGATACTGAGTTGGATGATCAGCCATGATCACATTGAATGGCGGTGCAGGCTCGAAGGGCTGAATGGCCTACTCCTGCACCTATTTTCTATGTTTCTATGTTTCTATGACCTTATCCTCTGAATCTGGTGGACTGTCACGATTCAGTCCACAGTTAAAAGGGTTGGATGACATTTGTTCTGTCGCCATTACAGTGGGCAAGGGTTTGAGCAGAGGATGTGCTAGAAACGTAGACCTATATCTTTGCAAAATATCTGTTCACAATTTGCTGGCACACTTCACTAAGGCCAACTAACACATGCACTTTAGTCCACATCAGGGATGAGCACTGCCTCAAAGTTATTTAAACTTATGCTCTCCTCAGAGGACCCAAAGCGTTCAGCCTCATGGGGAACGTATTTTAAGGAGACGTGTTGTCAACATGCCTACATTTACTTTTTAGTTCCAACTACAATATTGTCGGTAATATTTAAATCTTGCAATAGATAGAGCTGAAGCAGAATGCTCTCGTGCTCCAATCCATTCAATATTGTTCTTCTGCTATATATTATTCATAATGATATTCAAAATGTAACTAAATTGAATGAAACACTGCAGATGCTGGAATCTGTAATAAAAACAAAATTTATTTAAAAAAAAAAAACAAGCAGATGAGGCAGAATCTATAGAAAGCAAAACTAGAATTACTTTTCAGGTAATTGCTGATAGACGGAAACTCTTAATAACCTGAAATATAAACCCCATTGTTTCCAGTTGCTGTTAATATCCGGTGCCAACTCAGGAGAAATGGTCCCAGAATAGAACAATAAAGGGCCTGTCCCACTTTCACGACCTAATTCACAACCTCTGCCGAGTTTGCCCTTGACTCATACTCGCTCATGGTCGTCATGAGGTCATAGGTAGGTCGTAGTAGGCAGCGATGCTAATCGGATGTACTCGTGGCATCAAGTACGTCGGGGTGCTTTTTCTAGCATGATGAAAAATGTCCACGAGTAAAAAAAGGTTGTGAATCAGGTCATGAAAGTGGGACAGGCCCTTTAGGATTAGAGCAACATGTTTGGAACTGTAAATCATCCTTGCTGATTTAGAATGATTCAATGAACATAGATTTTCACAGTTCAGTATCTTCTTTTCTTGTCAGAACTTATTACCTTTTTTTTTAATGTTGTTGAAGAATCCAAGATCAATAATGCCTTAACTTCTGCAGTATATCTAGCAGGCACAATTGGAACAATAAGGAACTGTGACACTGGCCAAGCTTATCCCAATCCTATTGTTCTTTGCTTAAATTAGGACAGATGCTCTATTTTTTATATCAAACTTCAATCCATCTGAAAATGAGTGTCAGTTTGGAAACAATAATACCTTCTTTAGATTGTTCTTGGTTTGCTATTTCTCATGGAATTACAAACCTGTTATTGTTCCTGCTTATTTCAGCAAAATTCAAGGATAAATCTTTCTCCTGGTTGTTTCAATGAGATATTATTTCTGCACATTATGTACATTAGACAGAACTTTGGCAATTCCTTGATGTTAACTTGGCAATTTGTTACAAAATCATTCCTGGATCTTTTCAAGATGTTGTCCACTCACCTTTAATCCCAAACATTTCATACAATTTCAATGTTTTATTTTGTGGGTGTGTTTGAGTCAAAATGAACAATCCGGCAAGTTTAAATGTGGGTTTTCTAATTTTCAGATTTAGAGTAGCATAATCCCATTTGATTTTCTTTTGCAAATAATTGTTGAGATGCTCACTCCACTGCGCACTCCAAGAACCCAAATCATCTTTGCTTAATGTAACCAACTGCTGAATTTCTTGTCCTGAATGTGGTTTCCATTCCCAGACAACGGATCTGTTTTCAGGAATATCCGGTCCTTCTAAAAGAATGTCACCTCTCTTATCCAAAAAGTAAATGGGATTTGGGTTGTCTGGTGAAAAAATAATATCAACAATTTAGTAATAGACTGCAACTGCTCATGTTCTTGTGTCTGAAATTATTAACAATTGTGCTTTTCTTAGTTATACTTTTATAATTAACAAATGGCATCACCGTGACTGCAGAAAAAAAAACATTCCCAATATAAATTTGATAAATGGTTTACCAGAGTTATTACATCATACATTAATGCAACAAGACAATTACAATGAAAGAAGGAAATTACTAGGAGGTTACAGAAAGTAAAGGCTCCAAATTTTCCTCTGATTCTTGCACAAGAGTGGGCAGTACAAAGACAGCCAGGAACAGGCAGAAGAAAATTGATGTAGAAAATAGTTATGCTAAATCTCCTCTTTGTTGTCACATGATGTCCCTTCCCCAAAGTAGGTAGAAATTAAATAGTTGTTCCCTCATTCCTATCTGATCAATAAAGACCAGGATACTGGGTCTATATAACTGACCTCCAGTCACTTTCCAATAAGTATATTTTTCTTATGAAGATGACAACTATGGGCGTATGGGGACATGCACATACAAATAATGTATACTTGCTATGGTATCATGATTCACATGATTCAGGTAAATAGCTTGCAACTGCCTGCCAATAGACTGCAATTTCACCTTTGAATAATCCAGTGCCTTCAGTCCAGTGATAGCAATAGAATAGCACTGATTCTGAACAGTTGTACAGCATGGAAACAGCCCCTTTGCCCACACCAACCAAAATGCCCCATCTATTCTTGTCCCACTTGCCTTCATTTGGCCCATATATCCCTCGAAACATATCCTGTCCATGTACCAAGAAGAACAGCAAATTTTAACTCTATTTGCACTGGATTTGAGGACAATAACCCCACTTGAATACTGCAAAAGCAAATGCCAGTCATGCATTGGGTATTATGTTCAATCAAATCATGTACCACCCAATTAGAAAATATGTAAGGTCTATTTTGATGTTTCCCATGGCTTAAAGAAATAATTTTTCACCCAAAACATGATGCAGAATATATGAAAACAATAGGTTATGTACTACAGTTTCTCGACTGATGTCATACAAGAAGCTAAAATTGCACATTATCCACGTTCTTGATTAGTACGAGTGTCAGGGGTTATGGGGAGAAGGCAGAAGAGTGGGGTTGAGAGGGAAAGATAGATCAGCCATGAATGAATGGCAGAGTAGACTTGATGGGACAAATGGCCTAGTTCTGCTCCTATCACATGAACTTATTATGAATATGAACTCATCACAGAGGACATGTATTATTCCAGTTTATCCTCTTGCATCCTCTGCACTTATTCAAGTAATCTTTAAAACTTATCTTTTTTTTACCCTTGTGCTTCCCCTGGAGCATAAATTGGTATTTTCCCTTCCTACTCCACGTGGTAGCAAATCCACACATTCTAAATGTATTCTAGCAGCGAATATATAGCTCCTGGATTCTTTATTTAACCTCTCTAACCTATTCTCTCCCCCACCACCCTCTTTTGAATTCATGCAAAGATGAGAAAATCTTTTTTGTTTAAGAAGGAACTGCAGATGCTGCAAAAATCGAAGGTAGACAAAAGTGCTGGAGAAACTCAGCGGGTGAGGCCGCATTTCTGGAGTGAAGGAAATAGGCAACGTTTCGGGCCGAAACCCTTCTTCAGAAAATCTTTTCTCTGCTCTTTCCCTTCAGCAACTAACTTAAAGGCACATATTCTTCACCTTCCAGATTTTTCTATTCCAGAGCCTGACAGAACACGATGTTCTGAGCCTCATCTGAATAAAATGCCTTGCTGTCAGTCATACAGAATTAATCTCAATATTTGAACATTTCATTAAGACATAACCAGGTTTTAACATATGGTGTAAAATATTGTTAAATTAGGTACAACCCGTAAGGCTAATTAAACTGTACAAGATTTTGAAATACGCCTCCTCTCTGTGATGGAATCCCAACATCAACGTCAATGGATAAGTTAGTGTCTCAAGAGCTAAGAAATGTGGGAAATGTAGTTAAGGGCAGTAAGGAACATAATGGCATATTGTTCCACTGTTGAATCCATCTTATTTAAGAGAATGTTACGTGGAAACAAAGAACTTGCATATTTTCTAATAATTAGGTACGATTTGGTTAAATCTGCTGATGTAAAACAACATACAAGTGATTGATATAAGGCACTTACTTTGAGTGAAAGTAGATGGGAATAGAAAAACAGAGACACTGAATATCAACCCAGCAGGCATTTTGTAGAAGTAAAATTGTAGCTTCATTTCAGATTCAGTTTCATTGCCTGCAGGATACAAGTAATATTGAAGTATTTTAATTCAAGGAAAAATGGTGCCAGTACTCACAAAATGAGGATAAATGAGGATAAAGTGAGTTATTTTGGATTATTGGGCAAAAGTCCTAAGAAACCAGAACATCAACAATCCAAACACTTAGATTTACAGACTGCTTTTAAATTCAATGAAAAACAAACATTAATCTCAAGGTTGTGGCAATGAGGTGGGGAAGGAATTTATAAAATGCCATCTAATCTTATCATATATCACATCTATATACTTTTAAAACTGAGTGTGTGTGTGTGTGTGTGTGTGTGTGTGTGTGTGTGTGTGTGTGTGATTTTGCCTTAGAAACATATTTTCTCGAAAACCAGACACAAATAGGCTGAGATTTTTACATATTTCGGTGGCGATTTTACTTACGATTTCGGAAATCGACTAATCCCTAAATTTGATTATGGGGAGGGGCCCCCCTCCCCCTCCCCATACTCGGGGTATGAAGCGTTCGGGAACCGGTCCTCTGTGACGCCCGGAGATAACCGGCTGGGTCCGGGGGTACAGAGAGGATGCGCCGAGGATGCGAGGCCATGGAGCTGAGGCTGACTCTGAGGCCGACGGCTACTGGGCTGCCCTACCCCTCTCCTCCCTCCCTTCTCCCCTCCCCCTTTCTTTCCCTCCCGTCTCTCCCCCCCACCTCCCTGCCCTCCCTCCCCTAAACCCCCTCAATCACCCCCCTCACTCAGCCCCCTCCCATCTGTCTCTCCCCACCCTCCCTCTCCTCCTCCCTTCCACCCACCTCTCCCTGTCTCTTGCCCTTCTGTCTCTCCCCCTCTCTGTCTCTCCCCATTCTCTCTCTGCCCTCACTCTCTACCCCCGCCCCCTTAATAATATTAATATAATATCAAGGGGGGGTAGTTAGCGTGTGTGTGGGGGTGGTTAGTGCATGTGATGCCGCATGCTGCCCCCCCAGCACCACCAACCCCCCCACCGCAAACGGGTGTTGAAGGAACAGACCCAACGGGTCTGCACTTGGTCTAGGTATCTATTAAAACTGTGTGTGTGTGTGTGTGTGTGTGTGTGTGTGTGTGTGTGTGTGTGTGTGTGTGTGTGTGTGTGTGTGTGTGTGTGTGTGTGCGTGTGCGATTTTGCCTGAGATTTTTACATTTTTCAGTAGGGATTTAACTTATTATTTCAGAAATCCACTCCTCTCAAGAGTTGGATCTCTATTTCCCCAGATTTTGAATAAAATTGTTCACAAAACATCAAAAAATCAAACTGCTGCATGAGTCACAGTGCCACATCACAGATGTCCAATCACAATAGATCTGATTTACATATGCCATCACAATGGGACAGGGGTGAGAGATTGGAACCTTCATATGGTCCCACTAAAATAAAACTGCTGCACGAATCACAGTGCCATCTCACAGATGTAAAATCACAATGGATCTAATTTACATATGCCATCACAATGGGACAGGGGTGGGAGATCTCGCCCTGACATTTAAAAAAATACTAAGGTTGCCCAGCTGCTGACCTCACAATGCCTTTGCACCTGGCCCAACTGCCTCCAGGCCCCGCCCAGCCCTACCCCCCCAGCCTGGCTGCTGGCCCCACTCAGCCCCGCCCACTGACCTCACAGCTTTACTCCACCTGGAAGGTAAGGCCTCCCTGGTGGATTAAAACTGGGTGAAAAAAAGGTCATACCTTCCACTACCTGCAACCTCCGGTAACCACCTTCAACTAGCATCGCAACCGGCTTTGACTAAAAAATTACCGATTTTTAAAACGGCAACCTATTTTTAGTCGCGGCCGGTTTTTAATTTTTTGAAATAATTGCCAGACCTAGAAGAAGCGGAAACCACTTTCAACCATTAGGGAGACTGACAAAAACCTCCGTGAACCGCACGGAAACCTTGGATGGGGCACAAAGTATCCAGAGGTTTCCGTTCAGGTTTCCTAAATGTGACAGGGGCATTACAAACTTTTATCCTGCAATAAAAACCACCCTTATTTCTTACAGTGGCTTCGACTCAAGCCTTTTCAGCTGCTTCATTAATGTCACTCCATCCATGGCATCAGAATTTGGGATGTGCACTAATTTCACAATTCTATTCACAAACCTAGGGAAGATGTTTTCTGCCCATACAAACATGCAGCAAGATCATGTACTCACAGGCTGATAATGGACAAATAAATCTCATGTCACACAAATACGAAGCAATAAATATCTACCACAAACAAATAATCTAACTGCCACCCTGGATAACACTATGCCTCCACGATCAACATGCTAAAGGTCACGGCTGTTAAAAAGCCAACTGAATCATAGACTATAGAAATGTACAACACTACTCCTTGAGCGTCATTGGTTGCAAAACCACTAATTCTTTACCTCACCATTCTGGAATACATTCACCAAATAAACTACAGCAGTTCAAGAGGTTATCAACCACCACTTTCTTGAGGACAATCTTTGATGTTCAATTAATGCTGCCTTGCCAAAAATAAATTTCAAAAATTTAATTTAACTTAGTACAATGACGATGCTTCATAAGAGTATAAAAAGTAGTAATTTGAATTTCCCATGTCCCTTTGAACCTGCTCTGCCATTTATCAAGATCATGGCTGATATTCATTTATTGTGTCTTGTGTACCAAGATACAGCAAAAAACGATTTTGTGCCCTCTCCAAGCAAATCATTCAACATTTATTTCAAGCTGTACAACAGTGTAACGGGTACTGCAGAAAGAGAAAGGAAACAGTGCAGAATATCGTATCTGCCACCACCACCACAATTAGGTTTAGATTTATTATTGTTACACGTACTGAGGTACGTGAAAAGCTTTGTTTTGCAGGCTATCCAAACAGATTAGATTGTACGAGACATAAGTACTATTATGTCCAACTCAAGTACAATAGACAGAAAAATAAAGGAAATACAGACACTGGTTTACAAACCAAGAGACAACGTTCTGGAGCGACTCAGTGCGTCAGACAGCATCTCACAAGATAGATAGGTGATATTTTGGGTCAGGACCCTTGTTCAGATTACTTTAATTATTGTCACGTGTACCAAGGTACTGTGAAAAGCTTTTATGACAGCCAACTGAAACTGTGCGACAGCTTTCCAGTTAAGTTCAGCTTTTAAAAAAAGCAAGGGCCTCAGTAATACTGATTTAGAAATCAGAAATACATCCTAAGCTAATGGAAATGTTCAAATGTCTGATAACATCTGGGGAGATGCTGTTCATGAATTTGGTGGTTTAAGCTTATGTACCTTCTGTCAGATAGGAGAGGGAAGAAGGGGAAATGACTGGGGAGTGGGTGTACCTCGATCAACTTAGCTGCCTTAGGCAGAGAAGTTACCAAAGCAAGCTGTAATGCATCTAAATGGGATGCTCTCTACGGTGCATCTGTAGAAATTTGCAAGTTATTGGAATGTGCCAGATTTCCCTTCATCTTCTGAGGACAGAGGTGAAGGTGTGATTTCATGGCTGTGACATCAAAGTAGTTGGACCAAGACATATTTTTGGTGAAACACTCAACCATCTCCACCAGCACCATTGACATAGGTCTCTGTATTTCTCCCAGCTTTCTGAAGTTGATGACGAGTTCCTTCATTTTGCTTCATTGAGGGATTGTCATATTGACACCATGTTACTAAGCTCTTCACCGTCTTATTATTATTTTTTTGCATACAGTTCAGTGCCTATCCCGCGATACATTAAGTGCAATCATACATAAGTTTGAGTGTATGATAGTGGACCACATTGAGCCTGTACACAACAGTCACAAGACTCAAGTACACAGAGTTCCCTTTGTACATATGCATAGAACACCTTAGTCCTTTTTATAGTTCTTGAAATATAGTTCTTGAAATATACTCTCACATTCTACCAAGCCGCCGTTCATCAATTAGTTTGTCTTCCTTGGCCAAATGGTGCAAATGCTAAAATTAGTGCAGCCTTCAAATAGAATTATTTGTCTATAATAATGTTACAAATAGCATACAAGTTAAAATCAAAAGCCAAAATAAAATATCCAAAGAAACAGACTAGTCTCTTTGTTTTTTGCTTTAATGATAATCTTTCAACTGCCCTTTCAATTCTGGTCCTAAGGGTCTGCTATCAAGGAATAATGTTCTTGCTAAACACACCATAACCTCCCTGCCCATCCCTGGGAAAATCCGATCACCTCTCATTGATTCTACCAAAGATAGCTCCTCTATAATCTTTGGTTTCTACTGCCTGCATACAAACCCCTCATCTGCAAGACCAAACCTGCAATATGATGGTCAAAATATGGCCCGAGGACGCCACCGTACAACTCCAGGACTGCTTTGATCGCACCGACTGGGACCTGTTTGCACAACAGGCTACCAGTGGTACAGAAGTAAGCTTGGAGTAGTACACATCCACTGTGCTCTCCTACATCAACTGCTGTGTGGAGTTTGTCACAGTGGACAAGGAAATAAAGATGTTTCCAAACTGCAAACCGTGGATGAAAAAGGCGGTTCAGAATCTGCTAAGGGCACGCAACATTGCCTTTAAATCCAGGGACACTTCTGCCTGCAGTGCTGCCAGGTCAAACCTGAACAAAGGCCAAAGACATCCACAGGCAAAGGGTGGAAGACCACTTCAACACCGCGGACACCAGAAGCATGTGGCAGGGTGTCAGGGACATCACTGACTACAAGAGCAGCCCCGTCTGCCCCCACAGTGATATCACACTGGCCAATGAATTAAACACCTTCTTTGCCCGCTTCGAAACTGGCAACACCACCAGGAGAGGAACAACCCCGGCTAGGGCGGAGGGACAGGCCTTAACACTGGGCACCCAGGAGGTACAGTGTGCTCTGTGTAGGATCAATCCACGCAAGGCTGCAGGCCCGGATGGAGTCCAGAGTAGGGTACTAAAGGACTGTGCTGTACAGCTGGCGGAGGTATTTACAAGGATCTTCAACCTGTCTCTATCTCAGGCAACGGTCCCCAAGTGCCTGAAGACAGCTACCATAGTGCCGGTCCCGGTGCCAAAAAAGTCTAAAGTCACCAACCTGAATGACTACCGCCCGGTTGCCCTAACTCCAATACCAATGAAGTGCTTTGAAAGGCTGGTCCTCTCCCACATCAAATCCAGTTTCCCTGCATCATTGGACTCTAATCAATTTGCATACAGGGCAAATAGATCCACAGAGGATGCCATCTCTGTGGCTCTTCACACTGTCCTGACCCACCTGGAAAGACAGGGCACCTACGTGACTATAGCTCTTCATTGACTATAGCTCTACCTTCAATAAGGTCATCCTCACCAAACTCCACCAGCTAGGCCTCAGCTCACTGATATGCGATTGGATCCTGAATTTTCTGACGGAGCGACCGCAGGCAGTGAGACTGGGGCCGCACCTGTCCTCCACTATCACCCTGAGCACCGGCACACTACAGGGCTGTGTAATGAGCCCCATGCTCTACTCCCTCTTCACCCACGACTGTGTCCCTGCATTTGACAACAACACCATTGTCAAGTTTGCAGACGACACAACGTTGATCGGGCTGATCACCAACGGTGATGAGACAAAATATAGAGCGGAGGTGCAGAACCTGGCGGACTGGTGCTCACGGAACAACTTGTCGCTAAACACCACCAAGACCAAGGAGCTGATTATCGACTTCAGGAGGTCACAGAATGGGGAATACGCCCCAATCTTCATCTACGGAGACAGTGTGGAGAGAATGTCCAGCTTCAAGTTTCTGGGCACTCACATCTCAGAGGACCTCACCAGGGTCCACCAACATCGCTGCGCTGGTCAAAAAGGCACAGCAACGACTGTTCTTCCTAAGAACATTGAAATGGATTGGTCTGCCCCAACAGCTGCTGACGACCTTCTACCGCTGCACCACAGAGAGCATACTAACATATGGCATCTCTGTGTGTATCTCAGCTGCACGGAGGCGGAGAGGAGAGCGCATTGTCCACAGAGCGCAACAGATTATTGGGACACCACTACCAGCCTTGGAGGGCATCTACCACACACGGTGCCTCAGGAAGGCCGTTAGCATACATAAAGACTCCTCTCACCCTTGTAATGGACTGTTCGAACTACTCCCTTCCGGCAGACATTACAAAGCCTTCTACGCCCGCACTACCAGACTCAGGAACAGCTTCATTCCCATAGCTATAGCGGCTCTGAACCGGCCCTGCTGAGTACCCCCCCCACCCCCCCCCCCCCCCCCCCCACCCCCATGGACTGTCTCCCCCGGCCTCGCACTTTAGTCTGTGTTGATGTTACTGGTCAAATGTTCGTTTTTACAAACCTTGTTCTCGGGGGTTGCAAACCGAAATCTCGAAGTTGCAAACCAAATCTCGTTGCACTTATGTGTAATGACAATAAAATATATTATTATTATCTCTCACTTCTCTCAAGCAAACATCTTTGGTGGCTTTCGTGAGATGGACCATTTACGGCAAATTGCCACATGTAGTGTTGATCTAATATGGTCTTCATTGCTACTATCTCACTCCTAGTATTGACTTGTTCCACCATGGTCATTCCTACTTCTCCTTGCTCCCATCCAGCAGAAGGTACAGAAGCTTGAAAACGCGTACCACCAGGCTCAGGAATAGTTGCTTCTCCTCTATTTATAAGCTTTTCAATGGTCATTCCATAACCTATGGTACCATTGATTCACTTATACCCCATTGCAGACATTGGACTTTGTTTATGGAACTGATGTGGTACTAAACCGAGAACTATATTCTACAGCCTGTATCTTCCCCTTTGCTCCACCTATTGTACTTGAGTTTATGGCAGGGGTCGGCAACCTTGTTCTGAATACGGGCCTGGACGCATATCTCAGAGTGGATGGTGGGCCACATCCATCATGAGTGCTCATGGATCCCGTCCCCATCCCGCCCCGGATGGCAGGCATCAAATCACGTGTCCACATAGATCCCGCCCCTTCGAGGAGGCCACCTGGAGCACTGGCCCCTAGTTACGGATGCTCACAAACATGGCGTACCTACGGACCATTAACTTGGCTCTGTCCTGAAGGCAGTGACTCAAATACTGACACTCACTCGTCCCCGGCCTGTTGACAACCCCGATCCTCACAGTGAAGCCCAAACACAGAAGGTGCGCGCCCATGCCGGCGGCTTTGCATAGGATGTGGTACCACCAGAGCTCGGCACTCGGCCGCGCTCGGTGCTTGTCGGCGGCACCAGAAATGATGGAAGTCTGCAGGCCGGATAATTACGGGAAAAAAATACACATGCGGGCCAAATGATTTCGGGTTACGGGCCGCATTCGGCCCAGGGGCCATAGGTTGGCAACCCCTGGTATATGGTATTGTCTGTTCTGATTAGATAGCAATACAAAGCCTTCCATATATACCACACTCTCGTGAAAATAATAAACCTAAACCTAAGTTTCTAATATAAGCATGCATGTCTTCCTTTGCTCACTTCCAATTGACTTGTTATACTGTCTACTACTACTTGTGGTTGAAGTAGTATTTTTTTCTTTCAGGATAGTTCTAGTTTGTGATCTCTCAAGTCTATGCATATACCAATTCATCACCCTTGGATTTGGGGTATTACAGAAAATCAATTTACCCAAATTAGCTCAGTGTGATGATTTAGCCTTCTTCAGCAGTTGCCCGGCTACCATTATTGATATCCTAAGGATCAAAGAGCCTTTGAAATATTCACAAGGCATCTGGGAATGTCATATCTGGTTAAGTGTCCTTTTTGACATGTCAATCAATGAATGACAGTCAATTTATCTCACGCATTACCATGTCAAATAATCAACTGTCATCAGATATAACCAGATGCAATATATAATGTGATTTTCACAATCCAGACGTAAACCATTTGATATATTAAGTTTATGCCTTTCAAAAATGTTATCCAGCCTAATCTCAACTTCCAGCACCATATCAGTGAAAACCACTACTTTTCAAGCCAATATTTTGTTTTAAATAAAATAGTTCCTGTCTCTACTACCCTAATAATGTATTGACCTCCCATCATCCTGAATGGGAATGCAGTATATTTCATCATCTTCCTTTTAATTCCTCAACCAAGTACCTTCATGTTATGTCTCTTTGTTTTATGATTCAATGGTGCGCAGATACGCAACTGCACAGTGAAATTCTTTTTGCATATATTACACATGCTGGTGCCACCAATTTATGGCGCCATTATTCAAAGTCCAAAGTCCAGTCGGCCAATGCACTCAGTGTACTGAAGCAGTTCCAGAACTGACATCCCTCTCCCCTCTTGGCCATCTTTGTATCCCAGGGGCACCTTCTGCTTCCTACCTTGAAGGCTCTGGAGGCATTACCCTGGTTCACCCTCATACCGGCACACTCCCAGCGCCCAGGCGGCGCAGCGATAGAGTTGTTGCCTTACAGTGCTTGTAGCACCGGAGACCCGGGTTCAATCCCAACTACGGGTGCTGCCTGTACAGAGTTTGCACGTTCTCCCCGTGACCGGTTTTCTCTGACATCTTCGGTTTCCTCCCACATTCCAAAGATGCAGGTTAATTGGCTTGGTGGAACTGTAAATTGTTCCTAGTGAGTGTAGGATGGTGTTAATGTGCGGGGATCGCTGGTCGATGTGGACTCGGTGGGCCGAAGGGCCTGTTTGCGTGCTGTACCTCTAAACTAAATTAAATAACTAAGCCCGAAGACTCTGGTTCCTTCCCAGTCGCGCCGTCTGACTAGCCAGAGGAACAACTCCAGGACTGCTTGGAGTCTACAGACTGGGCAATGTTCAGGTACTCGCCACAGTCGTTACGAACTTCATAAAGAAATGTGTGGAGGACTGCATCACAACAAAAGCCTTCAGAGTGTTTCCTAACCAGAAGCCTTGGATGTATCATGAGATCCGCATTCTTCTGAAGACCAGATCCCGGACATTCAGGTCTGTAGATATAAAGGTCAACAAGAATGGACTTCTTGTTGACCTCTGTATCTACAGACGTGAATGCCCGGGATCTGGTCTTCAGAAGATACGACCCTGGTAAGGCCATCAAAATGGCCAAATGGGACCTGCTCCAAGCTGGAGGATGAGACGGATGTTCAGCAACTGTGGCAGGGCTTGAAAGCCATCACCTCCTACAAGACAAAATCAGGAGGCAGCGCAAATGTCAGCGAAGCATCACTCCCTGACCAGTTCAATGAGTTCTAGGCACGCTTTGATAGGGAGAACATTAATGTGCCTTCCCGAGCCCCCATTTGCCGTGATGGTATTTTAGTCACAGTCACAGAGGCCGGTCAGAAAATCCTTCAGGGGGGTGAACCCTCGGAAAGCGCCTGGACCTGATGGTATACCCGGTTGCATTCTAAAAACCTGTGCGGACCAACTGACTGGAGTTTTTAACGGACATTTTCAACCTCTCACTTCTCAGGTCTGAGGTTCCCACCTGCTTTGAAAGGGCATCAATAATACCGGTGCCCAAGACGAGCAAGGTGACGTGCCTCAATGACTATCGACCAGTGGCACTAATGTTTGTGGTGATGAAGTGCTTTGAGGTTGATTATGGCACATATCAACTCCTACCTCGACAAGAACCTCGACCTACTGCAGTTCGCTTACTGCCATAACAGATCAACGGTAGACACAATCTCATTGGCTCTCCACTCCGCTCTGGACCACTTGGACAAAAAAAAACCTTATACGTCAGGCTGTTATTCATTGACTACAGCTCGGCGTTTAATACCATCATCCCCTCCAAGCTGGTTTACCAAGCTCTCAGATCTGGTCTCTGCGCATCTCTCTGCAGTTGGATCCTCGACTTCCTCATCCACATACCACAGTCTGGTCGCATTGGTGGTAATGTGTCATCCTCGATAACAATCAGCACGGGAGCACCTCAAGGCTGCGTGCTCAGCCCCCTGCTGTACTTACTCTATACTCATGACTGCGTAGCCAGATATAGTGCGAACTCCATCATCACGTTCGCTGACGACTCCACTGTTGTGGGACAAATCACTGATGGTGACGAGTCAGAGAATAGAAACGAGATCAACCGATTGACCAAATGGTGCCAGCACAACCTAGCTCTCAATACCAGCAAAACCAAGGAACTGATTGTGGACTTTGGAAGGGGCAGGTTAGGGACCCACAATCCCTTTTATATCAACGGGACGATGGTGGAAAGGGTCAAGAACTTCAAATTCCTGGGTGTGCATATTTCCGAAGATTTTTCCTGGTCCCAACACACTGATGCAATTGTAAAGAAGGCACATCAGCGCCACCACTTCCTGAGAAGATTACGGAGAGTCGGTACGTCAAGGAGGACTCCCTCGAACTTCCACAGGTGCACGGTCCAGAGCATACTGACTGGTTGCATCGTGGCTTGGTTCGGCAACTTGAACGTCAAGGAGCGGAAAAGAATGCAGAAAGTTGTGACCACTGCCCAGTCCATCATCGGCTCTGACCTCCGCACCATCGAAAGGATCTATCGCAGTCGCTGCCACAAAAAGGCTGCCAACGTCATCAACGACCCACACCATCCTGACCACACACTCATCTCTCCGTTGCCATCGGGAATAAGGCACAGGAGCTTGAAATCTGAAACATTCAGGTTCAGGAACAGCTTCTTCCCACAGCCATCAGGCTATTAAATATGACATCAAACAAACTCTGAACTACAACAGCCGATTGCACCGTATCTGTTTATTTATATATATATATATCTATATATATCTATATATATATATATGGTCTATGGCATATAGACACACTGAACTGTTCTGTATTATGCTTACAATATTCTGTTGTACTGCAGCAAGCAAGAATTTCATTGTCCTATCTGGGACACATGACAATAAAACCTGACTTGACCCTTGGCCTTCAGGTGGGATCTCGGTTCCAGCAACTGACGAGTCCGTGCAGGCCCTGACGATTTTTCAGGTGGGTTACCGGTTCCGCCGATCGACAAACCTTCGGGTGGGCATCAGGTCATGCCGTCCGATGAGTCTTCAATTGACAAGGCTTAAGTGGGCACAGACAAGCCTTTGGGCGGGTTCTCAGTCCTGTCAACCGGCAAGCATTCGGGCGAGGTCTCATCAACCGCCGAACCTTAGGGCGAGGCCCCGTCGACTGACAGTTCTTCGGGATGATCCCAATGAGCCCTCAGGCAGGTTCCCAGTTCCCTCTACAAAGTTCCAGGCTACGAAGAATGGGCCCTGCACCCTCTCCTTCCCATTCACCACTTAAGGCAAGATTCCAGAATGAAAAGGCTGGACCATTTCCCACCCCAACCAGCACTTCACACTCACTCACAGCTTGACCTCATTCTGCAAAGACTGGGCCCTTCTACACCCACCCCCCTCCAATCACCACTTCACACCCAATCACCGACACCCTCTGTGCTGCACAACATAACTTAACCAATATCAACAATAAAAATAGAGGAGGTGGAGAGCCTTTTAAGAGGACAAAAAAGCCGTAAAACTCCAGGACCTGACAATGTTTCCTCTCTACTCTGTGCCAAATAGCTGGCACCGGTCTATACAGACATTTTTAACCAGTCCCTGCCTGTTTCAAAGTCTCCACTATTGTCCCTGTACCCCAAAAGGCAAGGATTACTTGTCTTAATGACTACAGGCCTGTCACACTGACCTTTGTAGTCATGAAGCCACACGAAAGGCTTGTGCTGGCCAAGCTGAAAAATATCACAAACCCCTTACTGGACCCTCTGCAGTTTGCATATCGGGCCAATAGATCTGTGGATGATGAAGTAAACCTGGGCCTGCACTTCATCCTACAGCACCTAGACCGCCAGAGGACCCATGCGAGGATCCTGTTTGTTGATTTTAGCTCTGCATTCAACACCATTGTGCCAGAGCTACTCCACTCAAACCTCTCCGAGTTGACTGTGCCCGAACCCGTGGCGGTGGATCACCAGCTTCATGACAGAAAGGTAGCAGCATGTGAGGCTGGGAAAGCACATCTCGGACCTGCAAACGCTCAGCATAGGAGCACCTCAAAGCTTTGTACTCTCTCCACTCTTCTATTCTCTCTACACCAACGACTGCACCTCCACAGACATTTCCGTCAAGCTTCTCAAATTTGCGAATGACACAACCCTGATTGGACTGATCCAGGATGGGGAGGAATCTGCCTACAGACAGGAAGTGTCACAGCTGGCATCCTGGTGCTGTAGCAACAACCTAGAGCTCAATGCTCTTAAGACAGTGGAATTGATTGTAGACTTTAGGAGAGCTCCCCCTCCCCTCACCCCACTCACCACCAACAACACCACAGTCACATCTGTAGAGTCTTTTAAGTTCCTGAGAACCATCATCTCCAAGGACCTTAAGTGGGGGGCTACCATCAACTCCACAGTCAAAACAGAGGATGTACTTCCTACGGCAGCTGAGGAAGCACAATCTGCCACAGGCAATGATGGTCCAATTCTACAAGGCCATCGTAGAGTCTGTTCTCACCTTCTCCATCATGGTCTGGTTTGGCTCAGTCACCAAGCACGACACCTGGAAGCTGCAGCGAATCATCCAATCAGCAGAGAAGGTTATTGGCTGCAACCTTCCCTCCATTGATGAACTGTACACTGCAAGGGCCAGGAAGCGAGCAGGCAAGGTCATCTCTGACCCCTCTCACCCTGGCCACAAACTCTTTGAATCACTTCTCTCTGGAAGGCGAATCCAGACTGTCAAAGCTGCCACAGCCAGACATAAAAACAGTTTTTATCCACGAGTAGTTGCTCTACTCAACAGCCAAAAATCTGTAGCCTCCCTTTGATCTGATATTTTGTGGTTCACATGCTTGATCAATGGTGTTTTTTTCATTAATGTTTTATTATTAATAATGTTTAGTGTTTTCTGAGTCATTCGTAACTGTCACTGTATGTCAAGTTGTTACTTGTGGGCGGAGTACCAAGCCAAATTGACGCATTCACTACGCATGCTGACACATTGGCGCTCTATGAAGTGACTTAAGAACAATTAAAGGGCCTGTCCCACTTCGTGATTTTTTCAGCGACTGTCGGCATCATTGACTGACGTATCAGGTCACCGAAAAAGTTGCGGCGTGATGATGTATTGACCCGTGGTGTCTCCTCAACTGTTGCAACATTTATTTTTGTTGCCGCTGGATTTTGAAATGTTCAAAATCTTTCGGCGACCCTTATATATCAGTCAATGACGCGGCAGTCGCCGAAAAAATCTCCAGGTGGGATAGGCCCTTAAGATCTTTTGCCCAGACTTGTGATCATTAAGCACATATGCAACTCTCCCAGTGGTGAAAATTCTCCAGCCCACAGTTCGCAGCAAGTAGCATCCTCTCAAATAGCGCACAACTTCACCCTGAATCTTTCTGACTTTTATATATGCACTCTATTGGCTGACCTTCATACATGCTTGTTGCTTCACAACGTCTTTCTGGAGGCAGCTGCCTGTGATGTCAACTCCTTATTAAAAAAACTGTAATATAGATTGTGATGATTGTCTCCTTGATGCACTTGACTGTTTCCTAGGAGCAATAAGTTATTATTAGCTGCCCAATTAGATCACACACCTCAGAAATTGGCTTAAATAGTCAACAAACCTAGAAAGTGTTGCATGCCTACATATCTATCGGGCTTAGCAGTTTCTGATTTTACCCCACCCGTAACAAGGACAGAGTCCCCCATGTCCTCACCTTTTACCCCACTAGCCGTCACTTACAACAAATAGTCCTCCGTCATTTTCGCCACCTCCAACGTGACCCCACCACTCGCCACATCTTCCCATATTCCCCCCCCCCCCCCCCCCCCGTCTGCTGTCCGCAAAGATCACTCCCTCCATAGCTCCCTGGTCAATTCTTCCCTTTTCTCCTGCACTACCCCCTCCCCGGGCACTTTCCCTTGCAACCGCAAGAGATGCTACACTTGTCGCTTTACTTCCCCGCTCGAGTCCATTCAAGGACCCAAGCAGTCGTTCCAGGTGCGACAGAAGCTTCAATTCCCCCCCCTCCCATTCCAAATCCGACCTTTCTGTCCTGGGTCTCTTCCATGGCCAGAGTGAGTACCACTGGAAATTGGAGGAGCAGCACCTCATATTCTGCTTGGGCAGTTTGCACCCTAGCAGCATAAACATTGACTTATCCAATTTACGGTATCCCTTGCTGTCTCCTCACCTCTCCCTCAGCCCCCTCCTCTTCCTTTGTCCAGTCTTCTCCCCCTCCACCCCCCCAACCCACCCTACATCAGTCTGAAGAAGTGTTTTCGCCCGAAACTTTGCCTATTTCCTTCGCTCCATAGATGCTGCTGCACCCGCTGAGTTTCTCCAGCACCTTTGTCTACCTTGTATTCTCCAGCACCTTGTATTCAGATACTGAAAATATTTGGAGAAAAATATAGCAATTTCAATTTTTATTCCTCCCTCTTTCCCAATATCCACATGTTCATAGGTTAATTTGCCACTGTAACGTGCTCTTGGTGTTGGAAAGTCAAGATCTAAAAGGAAAAGAGATGAAAGGGACTGAGGAAATGTTGATAGGAAATGTGAGGCGGGGGGCAAAAAAAATGTGACTTCTACAGGATATGTAAAATGGGTGCTTTATAGATTAGAGTTAGTTAACCATATGTACTGTTTCCAGGCAATTATTACTCCATTTCCAGCATCTCCAAGTTTGTTTGGTTTTCAATGAATTAACATTCCCTTGACAAGCCTGGCAAAGTATCTTCTGTCTTCAGAGCTCCATCAACATCTTATGGATCCAAGTAGATTTGAGCTGGACTCCTGGGAGTAGGTGGGTCTACTCTGGGCTACTCAGACTGATTTAGTCTCTCCTGTTCAGTTCTCTCTTTCTCCTGGTGAGCTACTAGAATGTGCACCCACAAATGATTAATCAGCCGCTTCCTCTCATCAAGAACCAGGTGATATCCACCTTCTGGTTTCCACATTCTGTGGGGAAAAAACATCTACACGCACTACACGTATTGGATGCAGAAACGATCAGTTATAAACATTTGTGATCCCATCATGACTTTTAACTGTACAATCTTCAATTTTTTAATATTTCCAGATATAATGATGATGAAAACAACACGTTTCTTTCTTTAGCATCACGTTGTTGCAACAACATTTAATAACTAAATTAATACAACCGTTAAAGGAGTACAGTTTAAAAACTGTTCCTAACTAATGTGTAGGAAGGAACTGCAGATGCTGGTTTACACCGAAGATAGACACAAAATACAGGAGCAACTAAGCGGGTCAGGAATCTCTGGAGACAAAGAATGGGTGAGGTTTCGGGTGGAGACCTTTCAGACTGATCAAAGCAGACAATGATATGTGGAATGGTTCATTGTTAGTTGAAGGGAAGGTGACAAGGAGACATACAAACAGTGAAATTAATCAGGACAGTGAAACTGGTCCGATAACTAGGGTGGGGGAGTAAGAGAGGGAAAGCAAGGGTTACTTGAAGTTAGATAAATCAATATTCTCCCCTAGGTTGTAAGCTTCTCAAGTGAAATATGATGTGCTGTTCCTCCAATTTTCCTCACTCTGTGACATTGAATATTGTTCCTAACTGTTATTACACACGGAGACACAGGACACTTAAGACGTTAGAACCTGAACAAAATAAAACGTGCTGGTGAAACTCAGCTGGTCAGACGACATCTGTAGAGAGATTGGACAGGCGACGCTTCGGGTCGGGACCCTTTTCCAGACATTATACGCGACAACGTTACAGCTGGGAGCTCGATGTGATCAGATCGGCGTCGAACATGCGAGCGTGAGCCCAAAAAAAATCCGTAGCTGGGCGAGGCCGAGGTTGCGAAGTTTCAATATGAACGAACACCATGCAACGTGCTTTAAAGGTGACAGTGGTAAACAGAAAGATAAAAAAATAGTGGTTGCAAGGGAAAAGTTGCGGGTGAGCGCACGGATTTCAGATGTGGGTGGGTGCGCCACGCGTGTTTTCTCAGACATGCTGCCAGCGGGCCCTCCAGATGCTGGGAGAGCGGCCGCCCAGTGGAACCTGAGGTACCCGGCTAATGGGCCCGGGCTCAGTGAGTGGGAAAGGCGGGCCGGGGGACTCTCCGCCACTCACCCGGCAACCGAAGGAAGTCTGCCGCTCCCTAGGACCCATCACGCCGAGCCTGCGCGCCCGACATCTCGGGTACCCGTCGCTATAGAATCTTTGGTCTGAGCGCCCGACTCACTGCGTCTGCGCGATTGGCAAGACCGAGGACCACGTTTTACAGCGCCTGCGCACTTGGAGACTGCTGGCAATGCGCCTGCGCACTTGCAGACTGCTGCGGCTCTGGAGACTGCTGGCACCGCGCCTGCGCACTCGGAGACAGCCGGGGCACTGCGTCTGCGCATTGTAGGCACTGGAAACCCATATGATCTGTGCTGGAGGGTTACACAAAAAGCTGGAGAAACTCAGCGGGTGCAGCAGCATCTAAGGAGTGAAGGAGATAGGCGACGTTTCGGGTCGAGACCCATCTGTGCTGGAAACTGCTGGCACTGGACCGGCGCGCTTGGAGATTTCTGGCGCTGCAAACCAAAGATCAGAGAGCGCATGATCTTTGGTTTCCAGTGATCTACGCTCTCTGGTCTTTGCTGGAAACTTCTGGCGTCGCGGCTGCGCACTAGGCGGGACAGAACCGCGCTTGACGACGCCGTTCGCAGCACCCGCGCGCCTCTGGCGAACCCAGGCACCGCGCGGGTTCGCCAGAGGCGCGGTGCCTGGGTTCCCGAGGATGCCCGCAAAGACATAGCCAGGGAGAGAGACAGAGGGGGTGAGCGAGCGATTTATCAGTTTCAGCGGGAATTGACTGCAGGTCAGGGGGAACAGGCCGCCCATGGTGATGGAAATCTGGTTGAAGGAGCCCAGTCTTCCCCCGCTCCAGCCCTGAGCCCGGTTGTGTTGGGAAACATGGCCTGCAACTGCGTCGTGTTCTCTCCCCCTCAGTGAGCGGACAGGAGGTGCAAAGAAATAGCATAACGAGTGAACAATGGTCGCAATTAGGGCTGCACAGTGGCGCAGCGGTAGGGTTGCTGTCCAACAGGGCCAGAGACCTGGGTTCGATCCTGAACACTGGTGCTGTCTGCACGGAGTTTATAAGTTCTCCCTGTCACATACGTGGGTTTTCTCCGAGACCTTCTGTTTTGCTTGGTATAAATGTAAAAATTGAGCCTAGAGTTGGATAGTGTGTACATTTATGGGGGTCGGTGGGCCGAAGGGCCTGTTTCGGCGCCGAATCTCTAATCTAAAATTGGATACACAAGGAATTGCAGATGCGAGAATTTTGAGCAAAATAAAACAAGTCACTTGAGCAAAAAACAAGGCACTCAGCGGGTCGGGCAGTATCTTGAAGACTGAAGACGATTCCTGACCCAAAACGTCGCCTGTCCATTTCGTCCATGGATGCTGTCTAATCCGCTGAGTTACTTCACATGTTGTGCTTTGCATGGGGCAATAGAGCACGGAAACAACTACAGAGGCAGCTGATGTCCCGGGGAGCCGCGCGTACACGATCCACCCGCCGAACAACCTCGCCGCCGACAGGAACACACCCCAGTAGCCCCACAGGCCTCCCAGGGGACTGCGGTGAAGCAGGGCGGTGAGGCCTGCCTGGGCCAAAGGAGTGGTGGCGGCAATGGGGGCGGTGCCGGGAGCCTCAGAAACAGTGGGGCCTCGCAGTCGACCCGCGATCAGCGGTCGATGAGCGTGGGGGGGGAGGGGGGGTGGGAAGGACAATGGGAACTGGTGTGAGGGGACCACCGTTAAGAAAATTATTGTGTAAGAAAATATGATTAGCATATTTAATGTCTTGCGCAATTGTACGCATGCGCAGAGGAGTCTCAAGTTGGCGATTACAATAGAAGAAGCTTGTTAATTACTCTTGTGTCCGAGTCTTATTTTAAGTCTGTTTCAAGCGCGAAAACACAGCAATTTGGTGACGAGGATGTCAATTCCGTTAGCAGGAACAGAACACCGATCGATTTGAGGTATTCCCAAGATCAAAAGGAAAGTTAAGGAAGCGTTTGTATTTGGCGCAACAAGTTGGAACAGCACCAGGCACAGTGGCAAGAAAAAGTTGGAACGGGAACGCAAGATCGCCAGGCAACAAGCAGTGCTGTAGCGGGGCGCAGCTCACTGAATAGCGCAGCTGGAAGCTAGAAGCCAGCAGAACAGCGACGGTGTCTGCTTACCTGAAACGCTTTCCAGTGCCGTGCAGCCCACGGCCAGGTCCAGCACCCACCACCGACGTTGATTGAGTGTCCAGTGCTGTGCAGCCCACGGACAAGTCAAGCAGGCCACTACCGACGACGAAGCCGAGTCTCCGGAAGCCAGCAAAGACAGCCTGTGAAGCCAGCAAAGCCAGCCCATGAGGACAGCCCGAGAAGTCCGAGGCCAGTTCATTGGCTATATTTAAGAGGGAGTTAGATGTGGCCCTTGTGGCTAAGGGGATCAGAGGGTATGGAGAGAAGGCAGGTACGGGATACTGAGTTGGATGATCAGCCATGATCATATTGAATGGCGGTGCAGGCTCGAAGGGCCGAATGGCCTACTCCTGCACCTAATTTCTATGTAAGTCACCAAGGCACTGGAGTCCAGAGATAGTCGTCGGACCGGTGAATTCCTCGCAGCAAAAAGCTGGACTTTACGAATTAAGTTTATTGTTCATGGATAACAATAATTTGAGGAAATATGTGTGCATAGCATGTATTTGGCTTGAATTATATTAGTATTTTATTAATATTAGGATGTTGGTATAAATCGATTATTATATATTATATTGGTATATTAGTATAAATTGATTAGTATAAGATCATTATTAGTAGTGAATTTACTGGATAACTGCTCGGTGTGTAAAGGAATTAAGTCCATTGCAGAGAACACTGTGTAAGAGGTGAGCAGGTAGTGTACCTGAATAGCAATTGTGTAGCCATGGCTAATTCAGTTGCAGGGAATGTGCCCCAGTTAGAATCTGGGTATACTTTTGAGGAATGGACCGAAGTCTGAGAGGCTTGGTTCACTTCAAATGATATCACTACAGAAGAGAAGAAAAGAGCATTGTTCCTTGCAGGTTTAGGAAGCAAGGGTTATCACACCCTACGTGCAGGGCCGGCCTTTGGCCGATTGGACCGATTTTTCCAAATTCATATGAAAATACAAATTTGATTTGATAAATAAAGATTTTTAAAAAACATTCGCCATACGGATTTTTTTAACAAAATAAACATGGATAACAACCGCTGTGGATAATAAACTATGTGTTAACTGTTACTGTGGCACTTGTTAACAGCCAGTAGTTATACAATGGGTCATCAATGCATCAATCCACATTCCTCGGTAAATGTGTTAAATTATGTTTTCCTTGCTGCTGCTCTGGGGGGTGTGGGAGTCTACAGGACAGCAAGCCCCAGCACCGCAGCGAACTCAGCTGTGAGTATTCAACGCTAAACGCTGGGAGTGGGCAGGCGGGCGGCTGTGTTAACGCGTTCGGTGCCGGTACAACAGCAGACCAGGTTGGTGTTAACATTGGTGTCGGGGTTAATATCCGGGGTGGGATTTAACCCTCTGTGTCTGTGTTTGTGTGTTTCTGTGGCACTGTGTGTGTGTGTGTGTGTGTGTGTGTGTGTGTATATCTGTGTGTGTGTTTCTGTCTGCGTGGTGTGTGGGGGAGGGGGGGGCAGTGGAGAGACAGCGAGAGGGGGGATTTTCAGTTAAGAGTTGGACACGATTACTGGCAATACGAATAGCTCACAGAGCAGAGTCAGAATGGCAAACACTGCTCGACTCTCACACACACACACACTCATGGTGATCTCACATTTCAAGATCATGATACATTTATTTGTCACGTGTGCCAATTGGCACAGTGAAATGAAATCACCATGCAGCCATACAGTAAAAATAAAGAACACAACATAGAGTTGATAGAATTCAACATAAAACATCCCCACACAGCAGGATCAAAATTTCTCATTGTGAGGGAAGGCACCAAAGTCAGTCTGTTCCCCTGATGTTCCCCACTGTTCACCCGTGGTCGGGGCCTCCCTGAACCCTCTGCAGTCGCCGCTACGGGCAGCCCGATGTTCAGGCCCCCTCGCCGGGGTGATGTAAGTTCAACGTCAGGGCTGGGGGACCTCCTCAGCGACCTGGACCCCAAGTCGGCCCCCTCCTACCGGAGTCTGCAGGGCGCGCCAGGTGGAGATGCAATGCTGGAGGCCCTTGGCAAAGGGCCCCAGGACTCCAAGGAGTTGTTCAGCGCTGCCCGCGTTGGCAGCTCTCCCAAACCAGAGCTCCACAATGTTGGAGCAGCGGCCCAACGCTCCGGAGCACCAAATGGCGACCCAGGTAGGTATCGCCCACTCCGCGGTGAGTCCAGCGCCGCTGCTGTTGCAGCTCTGGTCCGGTCCCCGGCAGGAAAGGCCGCTCTGATCCAGGCCGTAGGCCGTGAGTTGGGGGGCGAGGGCGCGACTTGGAGAAATAGTCGAGTCCCCACCAGGAAGCGACTGGGAGTTAGTTTCCCCCTTACCCTGCCCCCCTCCCCCACATATAAAGACTCCCCCAAAAACAAACTTTAAACTGACAAAAATTTAAAAAAAGATGGAAAAACAAATGGGCTGCAGGCAGAGGCTGCTGTCCAGTGGATTTACCAAGCCAATTAAGGATTGTCAGCCGGTGGTGCCGCAAGCGGCAGCCTCACCAGCAGCGTGTTCGTCCTTTCGACTTTTTTTGTTTTTTGGTGTGTCAAAATGTATGTTTTAGTGGGGGGGTGGGGGGGGGGGGGGGGGGGGGGGGAATAGGGGGAAACCGGTTTTAGTCCCTTACCTTGACGGAGATGCAACTTTCCTCTTTGTCGCATCTTCGCCCCCCTCGCGGCCTAACAACAGTATTGGTGCGGCCTTTCTTGGTGACCGGCCCAGAGCTTCAGCAGCAGGCGTGGCCTGGACTTTAACATCGCAGAGTGGGGCAATGCCTTGCCGGGGTTCGCAGAAAAAATGCTCCAACCGCCGACTACGGACTAGAACATCGTGAAGCCGCGGACTGCGGAGCGGCGGCGGCGTGGACTTTCCATCGCGGAGCCTGGGATCCCTTGCCAGGGATTGTCAGAAGAAGTGCTCCGACCGCCGGCCTGTGGCCTATAACATCGTGAGGCCACGGTCTCTGGTGAGAAAATGGCCGATTCTGGAATTCCAAGCCGTGTGTGTTCCGATCTGTCCCGAAGTTGGAGTTTTGATCATCCCAACAAGTGGGCTTGTACATCGGGCCATCCGTAGCGACGACTATGGAGGGTTCATGGCCCTGACCATGGGTGAACAAAGGAGGAAGATTGACTGAATGTTGTTGCCTTCTATCACAGTGAAGAATATTGATTCGACTGTGGTTGATGTCTATGTTGAATTATATTGTATATTGTGTTCTTTTTGATTGCATGGTTACTCAAATTTCACTGTACCTTAATTGGTGCATGTGACAAATAAATGTGAACTTGAATTTACCATAGATGATATACTTAAGTCTCATGATTGGGCCCCTAGAGAGCATTCTGACTGGTTGTATCGTGGCTTGGTTCGGCAACTTAAACGTCCAGGAGCGAAAAAGATGCCAAAAAGTTGTGACCACAGCCCAGTCCATCACCGGCTTTGACCTCCCCACCATTGAAGGGATCTATCATAGTCGCTGCCTCGAAAGGGCAGCCAAAATCATCAAGGACCTGGCCACATACTTATCTCACCATTGCCATCGGGAAGAAGGTACAGGAGCCTGAAGACTCCAACGTCCAGGTTCAGGAACAGCTTCTTCCCCACAGTCATCAGGCTATTAAACACAATGAATAAACTATGAGCTCTGAACTGCAAAATACTATATTATTATTTGAAATATATTTGTTATTTATTGTACTTTTTTCTTTTTTTTACTGTTATATACAATGGTTACATATTCACATATTCTGTTGTGCTGCAGCAAGTAAGAATTTCTTTGTCCCGAGCAGGACATATGACAATAAAACACTCTTGACTCTAATCCACCACCTGATTCAGAGGGAGGTTATTACTAAGCAACAGCTGATATCTTATATTTGGAGCCTTTGTCTAAAAGTCTGGGACAGTAGTAAAAATATTACAAATCAAATTATTTGGAAATTGTTCTTCATTGTGCAACACTGACCTCTACTCCGAGGTGATCATGTGCCTTGAATTAGTTGCATAGGTCTTTAAAGTTATGCAACTAATTAGCTTTAATTAGTTATACACAGTTTCGTCTTCCAATGTTATTTGGTCAAAGTTACTTTACAAATGTGCAACTGGCATCAAGAAATAAAACTGAACAAGACCCATGATGCCTGTATCTGCACTACTTGAAGAGAACAGGAGTAATCGTTGATATCAATTTTACTTCGGAGTCACGTGAGTGACTACGTGAAGAAGACCCCGCCTGGCGCTGGAACGGCATTACGTCGTCGCTGTCGGCAACGAAAGAGCTGCAGAGCGCAGCTCCACACAGCGGTAAGGAACCGGCCCGCAGGTAAGAAAGTTTTACAAAATTTAGGGCGAGGTTTCAGAACTCCGTAGCCTGGTGGGTAAACCAGGAGGAGTTAGAGAAAAAATAAAATGGAGAAGGCCAAGAAACCGGGTAAAACGTGCGTCCCGGGGTGCAGAAGAGTCGGGACAGCAGCTTATTGCGGAGCCGGTTCCGATACCGGCGGCCGTTGAAACACCCGTTAGTGAGGCTTTGATTGCTCCACAAACAGAAACTGTAGAGGAAATCCCAGTGCCTCAAAAAAGTAAAAGAAAAGCTGAAAGGCCTGGGGTTTCTGAGGACTCTGATTCTGAAGATCCAGAAAGGAAAGCCTTATGGCTCAGAATGGACCAGATGGAGAAAATGCTCCAGACTATTATCAACCAAGGGTCTACGAACCCAGAATATTCCCAGGCAGCCCCTGAGGGGGTTCCATATCGTGAATATGGTGCCAATTCGAATAGGGATTTTGAAACCCCAGTGCCTGGGTATGGACTGGAGGAAGTCTCCTTTGAACAAGTTTCAGGAGTACCAGGGCTGTATGAGACAGACCCTGCAAGTGGTGTTTGTGGTCCGGAGGACACACCACAATTCAAATATATGGATCCAGGTGTGCCTGATGTGGCACAAGATTTTGCTATACCTGGAGGAGGCGGTGAGGCCATGGAAGAAAACCTGGCGGCCAATATTAATTATATGGTCTCTCACCCGCTTCAAGATGCTGTTATGGTTGAGACAGCAGAAATGTATAAAACACCTATCAATTGTGCCTCATTGAAGGTACCTACGGTGAATCCAGTTGTTTGGGCGCCTATGTCATCAATTATGCGGGCGCAGGAAATTCGATTTCAAAGAGTCCTCAAGCTGATTTCAGCTGGCATTACTGCACTTGGCAGACAAGTGGAAGGTTGTGGAATGACCAAAGTACAGAAACATATGTTGGCCTTATTTTGCAACTCATTTTTTGAGATTAATTGCATGAGGAAGATTGCCATTCGACCTCTGTTACATCCAAGATTTGCAGGATTGTGTAAACCAAGCAATGTTCAAACTCCTGGGTTTTTGTTCGGAGAGGATTTGTCTAAACAAATTAAAGAAATAGATGAAGAAGCAAAAACTTTTGGTCGTATGAGACCCTTCAACTTTGGCCAGAGATGGACTGGCTATTCAAGGAAGAGATTTGATTTTGGAGCTGGTACAAGCCGAGGCAGGAGTATGATAAGGAGGAATTTCCAGCCAACACAGCCGAATGTACACCCATTCCTTGGGAAAAGGAGATCATCTCGTCCAGCTGGAGAGGTACATAAACATTATCCTATTAAAGAGGAATGCTGGGATGAGCCACAGATTGGCGGTAGACTCCAAATGTTTTATAAGGAATGGGACAATATTACAGTTGATCGTGTGGTATTAGACACTGTACAAGGATCTACCATTGATTTTGTGGAAGGTATGGTTCCATTGGGACAGAATGAGCCTAGTCATCCTTTAAGGTTCTCCGAGTTTGAGGTTAATCAAATGGACAAAGAGATTAAGAATTTGAGTAAAAAAGGAGTTATCGAGAAAAAAGGAGAGGATCCACAACAAATTATATCAAACATTTTCCCCAGACTGAAGAAAGATGGGGGTTGTAGGATCATTTTAGATCTCACATTTTTGAATACATTTGTCCAGTATAAACATTTTAAAATGGACACTTTCTACACTGCAATGCAGTTGGTATCAACAGGTTGTTATATGGCTACAATAGACTTGAAGGATGCATATTATTCGGTCTCAATTCATCATGATTTTCGCAGGTATTTAAAGTTTAAATGGATGGGACAGCTGTGGCAATACAAAGCTTTGCCAAATGGATTAAGTTCAGCACCTAGATTGTTCACTAAATTGTTAAAGCCAGCACTTGCACTGTTAAGGGCACAAAAACACATCGTTATGGCTTATCTAGATGACATTTTAATTGTCAATGCTAATCAGGATTTAGCTGGGAAATCAGTCTCAGCAACTATTAGCTTGTTGGAGAAGTTGGGGTTTCTGATCCATCCAACAAAGTCTAAGTTACAGCCGTCCCAAACCATTGAATATCTGGGATTTCTGATTAACTCAGTCACCATGTTGGTAACTTTACCAATGGAAAAGGAGTTAGATTTGACAAATGTATGTCAAAAATTGATTAACAAACCTTATCCCTCCATCCGAGAGGTTGCCAAGGGTATTGGTAAATTGGTAGCAGCATTTCCAGCAGTAGAATTTGGTCGTTTACATTACCAGAATCTTCAAAGGGCAAAAACTAAAGCACTAATTCAGCGAGCAGGCCATTTTGTAAAGCTTTATCGGAATTACAATGGTGGATTGAGAATGTTCCACAAGCTGCTAAGAACATTTTAGTTCATCAGCCAGTCATGGTTTTACAAACTGACGCAAGTTCTCTCGGATGGGGGGCTACGGACAATGAGACCAGCTGTGGAGGCAGATGGGCTGTCCAAGAGGATTTATTGCTCCAAACATATGGTATTAATTATTTGGAGCTACTGGGAGCATTCTATGGATTAAAAGCTTATTGCTCTTCATTAAAGGATTTACATGTCCAAGTACAAATAGATAATACCACAGCTGAGGCATATATCAATCACATGGGTGGTGTCAGATCAATTCCATGTGATCATCTGGTAAGCCAGATATGGCAGTGGTGTATTACAAAAAATATTTGGCTTTCAGCTATTTATCTCCCAGGGAGAAACAATGTTGTGGCAGACAAAAGATCATGAATATTTAAAGACAATACAGAATGGATGTTAAATCCACAAATTTTCAAAAATATTGTCAGTCGGTATGGAGTACCAGACATTGATCTGTTTGCATCTAGATTGAATCACCAATTGCCGAAATACGTGTCTTGGGAACACGATCCAGGGGCAGTAGCGGTGGATGCTTTCTCGCTACACTGGGGGAATACGTTCTTTTATGCTTTTCCCCCATTCTGTCTCATTGGGCAATGTCTCAAGAAAATAGCGCAAGACGCTGCCAAAGGCATTTTGGTGGTGCCAAATTGGCCCACACAGTCATGGTTCCCATTGATGCTAGAAATGATTATTGAACCATGTATGGTAATTCCCAGTTGCGACTATCTGTTGACACAACCAGTAACAAAAGAAATTCATCCATTGCATGATCATATGAATTTGTTAATCTGCAGGTTCTGACCAGACCATTGCAAGAGTTTGAACTGTCGGACAGGACCATGGATGTTATAGATGCAGCTTGGAGGACTAGCACTAAAAAACAATATATGTCGTATATAAGAAAATGGGAAGCCTTTTGTACACAGTCAAAGATATCTTATCATTCTGCAAACATTTCAAATGTATTGGAGTTCCTTGCTGGGTTGCACTTTGATGAGCATTTGAATTATAGTGCCATTAATTGTGCTCGGAGTGCATTGTCATCCTATTTAGGACAAATTTCGGATTGAGATTCAGTTGGGTCTCACCCATTAGTATCCCGATTCATGAAAGGTATTTTTAATAAAAATCCTCCCAAGCCCAGATATACAGAAATTTGGGATGTTGGCATTGTTCTCACTTTGCTTAAACAATGGACTCCAATTAATTCAATGTCTTTGCAGAACTTAACATTCAAGGTGGTTATGTTAATGGCATTGGTATCAGCTCAAAGAGTACAGACTTTGCAATTGTTAAGGTTGGATTGCATGCATGTGACTTCAGATAACATTGTGTTTTATGTTTATGACTTGATCAAACAAAGCAGACCAGGGAAAACTGGAATGAAGGTAATGTTTAAAGCATATCCTATTGATGAAACATTGTGTGTAGTTAAGCATTTAACTCAATACATGGAGGTAACCAAAAATCTCAGAGGTTCTGAGAAAGCGTTATTTATAACGCACAAAAAACCACATACAAAAGTTTCAGTTCAAACCATTTCTAGATGGTTAAAACAGGTTTTGGGTCTAGCAGGAATAGACACTGATGTGTTTAAATCTCACTCCACTAGGGCAGCAGCTACGTCCGTGGCGAAGGTACAGGACGTACCCCTCGATCAAATTTTAGAGGCCGCAGGGTGGTCTAGAGAAGAAACTTTTTCAAAGTTCTACAATAAACCTGTTGTCACGGTGCCAGGATTTGGACACGCAGTACTGGGTTCCCTTTAAATGCTTGCTTTGTTTATATTATCGATTTATTTTATCGATTTATGTTACCATTGACATCATTTATCAATTGTTGTAATTTTCCCCTGCAATAGAGGGGTTATTATTTTAAAAAAGTTGTTCTTTTTTATAATTAAAGGACTTATTACATAAAATATAACAATGTGTTAAAATACTTTTACTCACTACTGTTTTGACCAAACAGAGAGTCGTATGAAATGAGTTTACGACATGGAAAACACAGGGCTTTAAAATCTTCACGTAGTCACTCACGTGACTCCGAAGTAAAATAGTGAGATTAAACGAGAACTTACCTGTTCGAAGTTTGATCTTTATTTTATGAGGAGTTACGATGAGGGATTACGTGCCCTCCACTCCCAACCCTCATAATATAAATGATCATCTGGTAGTTCTAGTCTATTTTGAGCCTTACTATTTTACTCCGGCTATTGGTTCTGTGTTTTTCATGCCGCTGCTTTGAAGTATGCCGTTCCAGCGCCAGGCGGGGTCTTCTTCACGTAATCCCTCATCGTAACTCCTCATAAAATAAAGATCAAACTTCGAACAGGTAAGTTCTCGTTTAATCTCACTATTAAACTGTGAACAGAATTGTAGATTAAGATTTTACAGATACAGCATGGAAACAGGCCCTTTGTCCAACTGGGCCCTTTGACCAACCAAGCCCACGCCAACCATCAATCTCCCATTTTCACTACTTCTGTTATCCCACTTTTGCAACCAGTGTACACCCGTAGGGCAATATACCTGGAGCGACTAACCAACGAACCTGCACATCTTTGGAAGCGAGAGTAAACGAGCACGCGGAGGAAACCCATGCGGTTCAAGTGAGAACGTGCAAGCTCCACACCAGAGTTAGAGTAGTGCAACTGAATCAGTTGCAAAATATCCATGTTCTACAGCACTCCCACTTGTTACAAGGGAACAGGTTCAAGGATTTGACTGTCAGAACAGGAAACGGCTCACTCATCTGTTTAGTTGCAAATCAGTTTTATTGGTATTTAAACATAGCATTAGGGGCTTTAAACATAGCGCTATAGCCTCAGCGCCATGGGTCACAGACTGTTCGGGAAAATTCTCATATAACATTCCACCCTGTGAACAGTCCGGTTACCATCACATCTGGCCTGCAGGTGTTACCTCATTACATCCGGCCCACAGGCTTTAGTAAAGTCCACACCGTCATGATGCAAATCTGCACATACAGCATCGTAATCTTATGGCCAACAAGATTGTCCCAAAGCTCAGCGAGGTTGGTGATGTTCTCTTTTACCCCACTCGGGGTCAAACCAGTCACCGGGTCCATGACCACGCATGGTAAAAATTAACTTGTTTTGTCGGAGGTCCCAAACCTTAATGCCACCATCAATACCACCAGATATAATCTGACTGCTTGTGCCATTAAACGTTGCTGCCAGTATTTGGTACATGTTTTGAAACATATGGATTGCAGCCTTCTACCGAATGTCCCATAGCTTCACTGTTTCGTCGCTGCTTCCTGTACAGACCAACAGTGGTCCCCGTCGGGCTGGATAACATGAATTCACAAAAGATGTGTGACCTTTAAGTCTCTTGATTGTTTCCCCAGTTTCATTGTCCCACACTGGTGAAGTTTTGTCTGTTGATGCCAAGGCGACAAGCAGCTGCAGCTTGTTGCGGGGGTGCTTGTCCTGCACCAGCGCAATCTTGTTTGTTATTTCTTTTTATCGAATATTTTCTATTTTATTCATCAGATCCTGCCGACAACGCCAATTGTTACAAAGGAACCGGTTCATGGATCTGACTAGTAGAAGAGAAAAAAGCACACTAGTCTGTAGTTGCAAATCAGTTTTATTGGCAAGAGAGGACAAAAACAATACTTGTCTTAGTTTTACAGCAGCACACCACTCTGCCTCAATCTGCGAAACTGATCGCGACTCAGCCCGTCGGTGAACCGCTCTCTTACATAAACTTGAACTAACTTCTGGCTTACTGGTGCCTGCCTTCACACAGGCAAAAAAAATCAGGTGTTGAAATAACCACCGATAAGTCCTGACCAATAGCGCTGCTCCCAAATTTAAACTATAACCAATGGCAGGGGACTGCATCCCAGAAAGCATCCCCCCCCCCTCCCCCCCTCCTTTGGGAACAAAGAGCTATCAGACTGGCATGCAAATCAATACACAGCGCTACAGACTTGACGCGTAAAGGTAATACACACAGCACTGCCGGCTTGGCGCGCAAAGGTTTAAACAATGCTGTTGGCTTAACGCGTAAGAATTTAAAGAAAGAGCTGCTGGCTCCAGCGCTATGGGTTCTAAATATAGTGCTACCGGCTACAGCGTTATGGGGTTTAAACATAGCGCTATGGCCACAGCACCATGGGTCACAGACTCTTCTGGAAAATTCTCATATAACACCACCTCGTATTCACTGTATTCACCATCTCGTATTCGTATAAAACCATCTTGTATTCACTGGAGTTTAGAAGGATGAGGGGCGATCTTAACGAAACATATAAAATTATAAAAGGACTGGACAACCTAGATGCAAAAAAAATGTTCCCAAAATGGGGCGAGTCCAGAATCAGGGGCCACAGTCTTAGAATAAAGGGGAGGGCATTTAAGACTGAGGTGAGAACAAACTTTTTCACCCAGAGAGTTGTGAATTTATGGAATTCCCTGCCACAGACCGCAGTGGAGGCCAAGTCTCTGGATGGATTTAAGAGACAGTTAGATAGAGCTCTAGGAGCTAGTGGAGTCAAGGGATATGGGGAGAAGGCAGGCACGGGTTATTGATAGGGGACGATCAGCCATGATCACAATGAATGGCAGTACTGGCTTGAAGGGTCGAATGACCTCCCTCACCTAGTTTCTATATATAAATTTTACTTATGGGATTCAGCAAAAGTCCAGCTAAATTAAAATCTCGGATCCTAAAATCTTGTACTTAAATTGGAATTTAACATACTAAGCTCCTGAATCAATGAAGCAGATAGTTATGTCCAGTGCCATTTATTAAATGGTCACTACGTTCTTGAATTCTTCACTTCCCTGAAGCTCCAACAGCTTTTCAGAAACTTATTTTCATTCGGTTTTCCAGGTGTGTATCAATAAAGAAATATAGTTGGGTTCCTTTAGTTCATAGAATTAAGAACAAAATGGTTGAAATGTTAAGTACTGACAGTTAACATAAGTTGGATATTAATACGCTAACTGAATTGTTACACCATAAGCCACAATAATGGTGAGGAAACATTTTCATTATCCACTTCCTCATTTATATTAACAGGAGCTAGCAGTTTGAAATGAAGAACTGTGCCAAGTTGCTAAACATAAAAACAGAAGTCCAAATGGATCAAAATCCTTCAGATTACAACCAACCACCACTGCACCTTCAACAGGTGGATCACAGTCATTTAAGAAATCAGCTCACCAGTTCGGGACAGGTAATAACCACTGGCTTTGAAATGACATCAACATAGTCTGGAATAATAAAATAAAATGCTACTCATCCAGTCATAATACATTTTTATCACACTTTCCTCTGTAGATGAACACAAGGAAAGGATTTGTCATGAGAATTAAGGCAGGACTATGTAGCAATGTTACAAAATTTTGAGATTTTAAAAATCAAGTCTGCATCAGTTATCCCATCAGATAAAGCATAAAAAGAAGTTTAATTTGACACCTAATTCACTTTCATATCTTCAGTATTAAGAAAGTTATGACCATTTGCATACGTGGAAATTCGCATCTTGTTCCCCATTGCCTTTCAATTGACTTAACTCAAAAGCTGTGATCTCAAACAGTTAAAAGCCCATAACTTTCTTAAAAATTAAGATAACTCAATGAAATTTTCAGTTATTATAGATTGAAGCATTCTGAAACAAATATAAAACAATCTTACTTGGATGACCTGAAATTAAAGCATATAATTAGTTAGTTATCTAATTGTAGCTAATTACAAAATTCAATGAGTAGATCTAAACATCTATCCATTTCTTAAGAAAAGATAAACTTTTTAAAAATTGCCTAAGTGTCCAAATAACATTCACACAATAATCCACAATATAACATAATTTTTAAATCTCATTTTCATGAATTTCTAGGCCAAATGGAAAGAATTTTGTGTTTAATGCCTGTAAATTAATGGCCATTTAAATCAACTAGCGAGTGGGTTTTAGTGGAATGCGGTGGATTGGAAAGTTGCGGTTTGCGGTGAAGTCGGGAGGAAAAATACTGTTGGTTCATACATTTTTTTTGGACCCCATTTCGCAATGTGAAAATATTATTAAAGCCTCCCTAAAAACCAACTTTTAATATAAAAATAAACTGTGTATCTTTTTTTCTCCCCTACGCAAAATCCTTCCCGTTGTCGGCACTCACGGCTTTTGAAGGTGATTTTTAAATTACTCTAGTTAATAAATAATCTAGCGTAATTTAAAAATACCTTCATGAATGAAATGTCGGAGCGATTTTTCTTCCGCAACGAAATCGCCCGACATGGATCGATTTTCCCAGTCTGCAGAAAAACGGCACTTTAAGCCCACCCCCCTCTGAAAGGCGCCAAAGTCACGCACACGGGGAGCGGCAGAACTGCAGCGCTGCTCAAGGTAAGTTTTGTAACATACCTACACTATGGGGTCACATTTTATTCATGCAAGATGCAACAAACAATGCTATTATGTAAATATATTGGATTGGACAGATTGAATAAATTTTACATGTTTCTGTATATTTTAATATAATTTGTCAACACAATCTTCATGGACAAAATGTTCACATAAGTTTTTCCATTGTGCCCAAATGAGATTAACAGCAGTGTAACGTTAAAAATCATAAATTTGTTTTTATTTAATGCCATTGATCTGTGCATTTCACACTTTACTCACTTAAACATTGTATAAACCCATGTTCTGAGATGTCATTATTTTCCCTGTGTTTGGACTCTGCTGAATTCTCCAATTCTCCTCCCCCCCCCCCCCACTTTTCCTGTGCACCTGGACTTACACCTACTTCTACCCACCCTTTCCACATATTCATTTCTCTAGCTTCACAATTCACATCTCTTCGATTATTTTTGATTGAACTTTTACATTTTTTACATCTCTAGCCATTATCCAACTGTCCACTTTTAAAAACCCTGGTCGACTGTCGGCCTATTACCTGCAAGGTTTTTTCCAGCCCCTCTTCTCTTCCAGTTTTCTTCCCCTACTCCCTTACAATCAGTCTGAAAAGGGGTCCTGACCTGAACCATCCATGCTCCCCTGAAATGTTGTCTGACCCGCTGAGCTACTTGAGCACTCTTTTTTTATATATTTGTATCTGTATCAAGGATAATTTATATTGCTAAAAAAACACCTGTGTTCATGTATGGCATCATTTTGAGAATTATTCCAATAATTCAACTATGGCTGGAGTGTGATAAAGTTTGGAAGCAGGCCCAACTAGTCCATACTGACCAACTTGCTTAATTTAGTAGGTCCCATTTCCTATTAAGTGACATATATTCCTCCAAACCTGTTCCATGTAAACACATCATCTATGTGAAAATGTTACTTTTCCCCTCATGATGTTTTGTACCTCTGTAAGATAACACTTCAGCCACCCATATGCCAGAAAAAAAAAAGACCTAGCCTATCCATTTTCCTTGTCGCTCAAATCCTCCATATCCTGTAACTTCCTTACTGTGAAAATTCCCTTCCACCAACATACCCTCTACTGATGTAAGGTTGAACTGCAGTTCCCAGCCTTTATCTTGCATGCTTTCTTAAACACTTTAGTTTAGAAGTACAACATGGAAACAGGCCCTTCATCCTACAAGTCCATGCCGACCATGAATAAGCCATTCAAACTAGTTCTAGGTTTCCAATTTCTCATCAAATTCCTACACACTAGGGGCACTTTATAAAGGCCAATTTTACTTCGGAGTCACGTGAGTGACTTCGTGAAGACCCCGCCAGGCACGCATGCGCGACATATCGTCGACCGCATGCGAGCGACAGGCAGGGAGGAGCGTTGCTCCTCTACTGCTGGGACCTGCAGGTAAGTAAAACACTAACCTGCGGTCTTTTTCTTCTAGGTGGCCCTGTCGCAGGGTCTCGCGGCCGCGTCGGATCTGGCTGCTGCGGCAGTCAGCGGCGGCTCCGATAGTTGGAGTCGGGAAGCCCGTTGACCCAGGAGGGTCCGGGCTCACACACTCGCCGGCGGAGGACGGCAGAGGCAGCCCGACTCCACATCACAGTCCGCAGGGGACACCGCGGGCTGGCGGCACGAAATGGAATGGGGCTTGCCGGCTCGCCGTCTCAAGTTCGCGACGGCAGAGCGGCAGCCCCGACTCTACACCACAGCCCGTGGGGAACACCGCGGGCTGGCGGTGTACATGTAGGAGTGGGGCTTGCAGGCTCGCCGTTCAAAGTTAGAAACGGCAGAGCGGCAGCCCCGACTCTACACTGCAGCCGCGGGGGACACCGCAGGCTGGCGGTGTGCATGTAGGAGTGGGGCTTGCAGGCTCGCCGTCAGAAGTTAACGGCAGAGCGGCAGCCCCGACTCTACACCACAGCCCGCGGGGGTGATACTGCGGGCTGGCGGTGTGCATGTGGAGTAGGGCTTGCAGTGCTTGCCATGGACGGCAGCCCGACTCTACACCGCAGCCCGCAGGGGTTTCTGCGGGTTGCTGGCATTCAGGAAGCAGCAGGCTTGCAAGCAAAGGCAGCCTGACTCCACACTGCAGCTGCAGGGATTCTGTGGCCTGTCTACATTCAAGTGCCCTGCTGCTCCAGGGTATGCATTGTCTTCAAGAGGTTCAGACTGCCAGCATATAAAAGTTATTTAAGCATGAGAGGCTGATCACCATACTTTAAAAAAAAAAATAATAAAAAAAAAAAAAAAAAAAAAGAAATAAAAATAAATAAATAAATAAAAAATAAATAAAAAAAACCTCAGGTAAGATACTAACCTTGAATAGCTAAGCGTCTGTATTAGAGTTTGCTTACAGATGGATGGAGACCAGAATGAAGACAGCGAAGCAGGTCTCCAGGGGCCGTGCGACTTCAGATGGGAATCAGCGGCCACCATTCTAGAAGAATGCGGAGGTCGGGGAGCCCTGCGCAGCCAGGACCCGTCTCTCCACCACGGCTGACCATGGGGCCGCAAAATGGTGGAGCACCGCGTGGGACCAGGGTAGGCAAGACCTGGACTCCCTACCACTCTCACCTAAGCATAGTGACTGTGGGGCAAAGGTGCGTAAACGTGTGACCCGCTCGGTGGCTCGGTTTGTCTCTCCTACTATGCAGGTCTCAGAGATGGGGGAGAGCTGCGCACAGGTCATGCCCCGCTGCAGCGGGAGGCATCGACATACCGCCGGGGGTAACCTGCTAGACTGCGAGCCGGTGATGGACCTGCTGGAAGTTGGGGAGCCCTGCAGGAGCAGGAGGTACCGGTGTCCACTGGAACAGGCTGCCGGAGCGCAGACCGGTGGCAGCAGTTTACGGCTGGGCAACCCCGTTGTTACGGGTAAAGCCGGCTATGCGCCCTCACGGACCCGTGTGGTTAAGGGTGACGGCAAGCCTGCACGGACAGCGGAGCCGGTATTGGGGACCGGTACCGATCCTTGCCTCTGCCTTCCCACCAGGCAGAGGTGCCGCTTAGGTCCGAACGACGGCGGACTAGCGGTATGTCCGTGCAGGAGTCGTACACCCTGCAGGAGCAGGAGGTACCAGTACTGCACCGGAACAGGCTGCCGGAGCGCAGACCGGTGGCAGCAGAATACGGTTGGGCAATCCCGTTGCTGCGGGTAAAGCCAGCCAAGCGCCGTCACAGACCCCTGGGGGTGAGGGTGACGGTGTGCCTGCACGGACCACGGAGCCGGTATTGGGGACCGGTTCCGACTCCTTTCCTCTGCCTGCTCGTCAGGTAGAGAGGCCGCTAAGGTCCGAGGGATGCCGGGCTAGCGGGTTGTCCGTGCGGAAGTCGTTCAGCCCCGCAGGAGCGGGTGCTGACGAGTACCTGTCAGCCACTTCGTTGAGGTGTGACCTACTGGCAGAAGCCCCAGCGACTCATCAGGGCCTGGGGAAGTCGACCTGTTGTCCGTGTGTAGCGGCAGCGGTCGCATGGCTAGGATGGAGCTAATGGTGGAGCAACTATATCAGCAGGACCTGGATCGGCAAGAGCAGGAGTAGGAGTCTCAGCGGTCTGGGAGTCGGATCATGACCGCCACCTTCAATGCAGAAGAGCCCACTGCTCTCGATCCAGAAGAAGGAATTGGAGGTAGTGTCAAAAATCTGAAACCTGTATTCAGGGGTACCGCTGCACTCTACATTGGCAGTAAGTATTAATTTCTTGACGACACACCAGTTCCAAGACCAGGTGCTTTCAGAAACCATGGAGAAGTACAAGGATCCTGGAAATTGTGTTCCCCGGAACGTCCCGAGGGTCGACTCAGCCATCTGAGGGAACATTAGTTCCAATGCGAGGGCACAAGAGATGAAGAGGCAGGAAATTCTGAAGCTATTGGCGTCGGGCATCACGGTGCTCGTTAGGACCCTCGATGGGACAGGTGCATCCGCAGAGCAGCAGGATGCTCTAGCCCTCCTGTGTAGCCCACTTCGGGAAACTGTTTTAGTCAGAGCTCCATCCGGCCCGACATTAACCCTGCATTCGCTGGGTTGGGTCCTACCTCCACCACACCACCAAGACAGCTGTTTGGGGAGGACCTGCCCAAGCAGGTCAATGACGAGGCCATCAAGAACACATTTGCACCAGCTCCCCAACAGCAGAAGCCTTGTTAGGGCAGAGCCAGCATAGACTACCTCACCACACACCAGCTGCAGGAACAAGGATTTACCGAGGCGATTGAGCAGCACCCAGCAAAGACGGAATACTAGAAACCAGAACGTCAGGCCCGCCGGTAACCATGGAGGTAAGGGGGCCTGGTTCTCTTGGAAGTGCTGCATGCATAACCTCACAAGTAGGGGGGAGGTACATACATTCTGGGGCTCTGTTTGTCACTATCCAGGGAACAGAGCTATAGACATAATAGATGCATGTAACAGCCTTGCTTGCGCCAGGGAACTGACTTTCGACATGCTGCTAAGCTATGGGTAAATTGGAGCTACATTCCAGCCACATAATTGGGTCGTTACGCTATCAAAGCTTGGGTGAATAAGCAAAATCTCGGCAGGTATAGCGAATGCTGGACAATTACGAGCTTATGCAACTGCCAATCACAGCATAATTGAGGTACAATGGTGGATTAGCAATGATTGTGATTGTTAAATCCCATCATTACATCAAACCTAGTAGTCGTGTTACAAACCGACGCAAGCACCAAGGGCTGGGGAACTACTGACACCATTCCAGTTGGGGCAGCAAATGGGATTGCATGATTCTACTTTCTTCAATCACTAGGTATAAACTGTTAGATATGCTTGGAGCATGTCACGGGCTGCGCATTAATGCACTAATCTGCAGCATACGTATGTTCGTCTTCCAAAATAATACCACTGAGTTGGCATATTAAACCTTATGGGTGGTGTCAAGTTAATATCTTGGGATGAATTGGAAACATTAATTTGGCTCTGGTGGATTGAAAGAATTGGGTTCAGCTATGTACCTTCTGGATCAGCTCAATATAGTGGCGGACACCAGGTCACAAGTATTAATAACGACATCAAGTAGATTGAACCTCCAAATATCTGCTAAAATTATAGCCTAATATGGAATACCAGATTTCGACCTCTTTGCGTCCAGGTTCAGCCATTGGATACCAACATATGTCTTGAGAACTAGATCCTGGGGCAGTGGCGATGGACGCGTTTTCACTACATTGGGGAGAAATGCGGGGTTTCTATGCTTTCTCCATTCTGCTTCATCAGACAGGTGCTGCAGGATACGCAACCAGGCTCTGCAACATAAAGGACGATGGATGTCAAACAGCATCGTGCAGAGACAGTCCAGTAGGAAGCAGTACCTCGCCTACATAAGGATATGGGAGGTTTCTGTAGTCGGACCTAGACCATCTACATATCTGCTATACTCTCCAAGCTGCTGGTATACTCATGGGTCATCATTAGGATGTGTCCCTCAGTTACAGTGCCAGGAGTGCATTGTCGTCCTATCGCTAGATTGGACTGTGATGAGGTAGTGTTGACCTTCCTCAGGAGCTGGTCGCCCATGATGCAGATGGTCTTGCTCACCTTCAAAGTGGTTATGGTAATGGCACTGAACACAGCTCAACAGGTCCTGACTTTACAGGAATTAAACCTGGATAGAATGACCGGACCATAATAAGGTAACTTCTTTATAGAAGAATTACTTACACTACACAGACCTGGGACTACACGTCTGCAAATGGGCATCAGATGTATGGAGACGGGTCTGTTTCAGCCATGGAAACCCACGTCACAGGGTGATTGTGCAGACTATCTCCAGATGACACGAGGTGGTATTCGGTGCAGCAGGTAAGACACTAATATTTTAAATGTCATTCTATCAGGGCTGCATCCACATCAGTGGCAAGGACTATGGCGGTGTTCATGGATTTTGGCCTCGCAATAGCGAGCTGGGCCAGTGAATCTACACTTCAGCGGGTTTATAACTGATTTATAACCGCTCCCGCAACGTTGGCGGATTCAGTTTTAAGTGCTGTTCTCTAAACGTTTGTCCCCGAGTTCAGGGGGTTATTGTTGTATTAACAAATGTTATTATTTTTCAGCTTGTTCAAGTCTGAAATACGTTAACATACTTCCTCCATCAGAATTACGGCAGTGTGTGAGCATGGGCGTGGTCCAGGGCATGTAATCACAGAGCTTTGAAATCTTCACAAAGTCACTCACGTGACTCCGAAGTAAAATAGTAAGATTAAACAAGAACTTACCAGTTTGAAGTTTGATCTTTATTTTATGAGGAGTTGCGATGAGGGATTTCGTGCCCTCCGCTCCCAACCCTCTATTAAATATTCAACTGGTATGGTCAAGTTTTAATCTTACTATCTTCGGTTTGTGATCTGTGATTCCACACCGCTGCTTTGAAGAATGTCGCGCATGCGTGCCTGGCGGGGTCTTCACGAAATCCCTCATCGCAACTCCTCATAAAATAAAGATCAAACTTCAAACTGGTAAGTTCTTGTTTAATCTTACTATTAACCTACAAACCCGCATATCTTTGCAACGGGGGAGGAAACTGGAGCAACTGGAGGACACCCACGCAGTTACACGGGGAACATGTAAACTCCACACAGACAGTGTCCAAAGTCAGGATCGGATCCCAAATTCTGGCGCTGTGAGATAAGCTACACCACTGCGCCGCCCTATAGTGTCACGACTTTAGCCATCCTTCCTTTAAAGTCATTATTATCCTTCTGGTGTAAATATTTAAGGACTTCCATGCCTTGTCATAACAACCATGTGCTCTTATGGACTTGCCATTCTGTATTGTTTACCCTTATAAGGGCGGTGGGTATATGGATTGAGTTGTCCAGAGGAGGTAATTGAGGCAGGTACTATTACGACATTTAAACTACATTTGTACAGGTACATGGATAAGAAAGATTTAGATGAATACTAGACTAAGTGGGACCCGTTGGGTCCCATGTTCACTCGGGACAGCTGGTCCCCAAATGCAATATTCCACCTCTCTACTAATTCCATTATTGGTGGCAGTGGGGAAGGGAGGGAGGGGGGGGGGGCTTTCTGTAGCGCTAGTGTGGGTGTTGTGGGCTGAAGGGACTGGTTTCCAGAGGGCTAGTATGGACATTGTGAGCCGAATGGATACTTGGGCTGGCAGCTCAGTCACTCAAGCCTGGTATGCTGGCAGCTCATTCACTCACGGCTGGTGGGCTGACAGTTGACTGACGGCTATGCCTTGAAATTCCATTTCAAACAGGGTGCCAGGCCACCAAATTCACGAGCAGTTTCCTGTCACTTCAAGCAGGATGCAAGGCCACCAAACTCAAATGCGGTTTCATGCCACTTCAGGCAGGGGGTAAGGCCACCAAACTCAAGTGCAGTCTCCTACCACTTCAAGCAGGATGCAAGGCCACCAAACTCAAATGCAGTTTCATACAATTTCAAGCAGGGTGCAAGGCCACCAAAGAGAGAGTGGTGACCTCTCCCTCCCTCATCTTGCAGTGACTGAGCCACGCCCACACTTCCGGGTTTTATAGTCCCTCACCACCTCCCACCAGAAGGGGCGTGGCCTTCATGGCGTGATTGACAGAGAAAGAATCTCATCAATTTTTAAACACTTTTAACTCTTTTATTTTTCATCGATGGGAAAAATCCTCGGTACCTGATGAGCGGAGGGGGACGCCGAGTAAGATGGCCAAAAATCACAGCCGTACATAGTAGCATTTTTTCTAAAATATATATACAGTACAAACAGGAAGTGGTTAAGATTAGACTTTAAATCATTTATGATTCAATAAGGCTCACCACTTTTCAATAAGGCACACCCCGACCAACTTTCGCATTTCCAAACCAACCAACCTTCACATTTCCAAACCAACCAACTTTCGCATTTTTGAACCAATCAACCAACTTTCGCATTTTCGAACCAACCAACCAACTTTCGCATTTTCGAACCAACCAACTTTCGTATTTCCAAACCAACCAACCTTTGCATTTTCGAACCAACCAATCTTTGCATTTCCAAACCAACCTACTTTCGCATATCCAAACCAACCAACTTTCACATTTCCAAACCAACAAACTTTTGCATTTTCGAACCAACCAACCAACCTTTGCATTTTCGAACCAACCAACCTTTGCATGTTTTTTTAAACATTAATAAGTCTTTTATTTTTCAATGATGGGAAAAATCATCTTGTCCTGCGTAGCAGAGGGGGACTCTGAGTACGATGGCCAAAAATCACAGCCATAAGTGGTAGTGTTTTTTCCTAAAATCAACATGCAGTGCAAACAGGAAGTGGTCAAGATTTGAATTTTAATTATATAGATGGACCAAATGTGGGCAGATAGAATGAGCAAAGATCTCAGTCAGCCTGGTCAAATTGGGCCAAAATTGGGCTTCTTTCTGAGCTGTACGACTGAGTATAATTACAAAGTTTGTCTTAATTTGCAATTTTGCATAATTTCCTCTTTCCAACTCATGGGCACAAAGGTGAAGGCTTGATTGATTGTGAGCTTTTTAGATTCACTGTCAATGCAGTCACATTGTCAACTGGATATCAAAATATCTTTGTCTGGTTTGTCATTTTCAGTAGTATTGAATTTTTTTGCTAGGCTGGCTTTCTCACCAGAGCCATTGCAGATTATGCAGATTTGAAGACACAATAAACACAAACAAGTTTATTTGTTTACTTTTTGTTGCAAACTAAAGAACAGGTAGTTTTATTATTCAACTTTTAATGGGGTTACAGCCTTAGATGAGCATATATTGTTCACATCAGTAATATATTTACTGCAGGCACATTTTACTTATGGGAAAAAGCTAGAATTTTTGAACTTTTTTTTTTATCAGAAGGAGCAAACAAATCTCTAACATTAATATGAACCATTGACCTAAAGTTTGATCCATCCTAATTTTCCACTTCAGATTCCTTGTTATTCTAGAACAATTATGTGTAGCCAAACCTTTCAATCCTTTCCTCTTGTAAATTTGCCTTTTGACTCATTCTCCATTTTACACATTTCTAAGACATTGTAGCATATAAAACATTGAATAACAGCTTCAAAAATTGTGAAAAAGCAACACCACAAATTAGCCTGAAAAAAATCATATGGTTATCATACTTTTTGGAGAGATACTATTTTAAAAGTCATAAGATTTCATTACTCTGTCTATTTAAGTTTTATGATTGTAAAAAAAAGACATGGAAATGAATTTAATGATATTTAAACAGTGCAAACGTATGAACATCATCTTGGTTCAAGGAGTTGGCACTCTCACTGAACGTTAACTTGCCTATGCAATTCTACCATTTTCTCTGGGATTGCTACTCAAGGGGAGTTGTAAATTCCTGAGGCTTTTCAGGGAGGGTCAACACAGAGTTGAGGGTGATTGATGATTCTTAGGCAGCTGTACTTTTTCTCATCTTACCTTGGAAATAATATATTGTTCCCTCAACCACAAGAACCATTTCTAAGATAGACCAGGAGAGTAATCTACATATGATGTTGCATTATTTGCACTCAGGTGTAACAAAAGAAATAGGGTGTCCCAAAAATATACTTCACCAACTTATCACTGACAACTTTTGTTTTTGCGCCCATGTTAACATCAAATATTGCAATGTATCTATACTATCCAATGTATTTTGCACAAAGCAGTTGTTCTTTTTATATAGCATCTTCAGATATTGCCAAAAATTGCTGAGGCATGAAAAGCCTCCTTTCAAAGTATATCAACAGTGCAGATTCCCATGAAAATAGCTATAGAGCAGTTTCAAGCAGCTTATACAGTAATTATCAAAAATATACAATTCTGAAATCTTTGTCTAGTTTCAATAGATTATTCATATGTTGTTTGTGCTATTTGTGCATAGATAATTAAATTTTCTTCATTTGAAGCAGCCTTATTCTGAAAGAAAAAAAAATTATGAAAGTCTTATTTGTTGGACCTTTTATGTAAGATAACTATCTAAATCTCTGGCAGTTAGTGAAGTTTAGCACATGAAATTTAATCAATAGGAATTAATGTACTTACAACACCTGAAGAGTTGCCACTGCACTGCATGTCATGTGTGTCCTCTGTGATAATTACAAACACCACAATTAGAGATAGTGTTAATGGCTAGAATTTAATGAATACAAACTGAAAATAAGTATCCTTATTTTATTGCTACAGTGTTGACTACAGAAAATGGATCAACAAGATTTTGGATTGTCTATGAACTAGTTGCCACATCCAAACCAAGTATGGTGTTTACACCATGAACCAAATAAATTAGCCTCCTCCATGATTCATGGGAGCCCATATTACTCCCCAATGACCTAGCCAGGAAGTCTTGAAGTGATTAATTTCTGGTGAAGCTACTGGTCAATGAGAATGCCTCGGAGAAGAGGTCCTGAAAGGAGAATTTAGGGAGTTGGGGGGGAAAGTTAAGGAGAAGGACCAAAAGAGTAACAATTTCAGGATTACTGCCTGTGCCACGTTACAGTGAGAGTATGAATGGAATGAGGTGGAGGATAAATGCGTGGCTGAGGGACTGGTGCAGTGGGCAGGGATTCAAGTTTCTTGATCACTGGGACCTCTTTTGGGGAAGGCATGATCTGTATAAAAAGGACGGGTTGCACTTGAACCCGAGGGGGACTAATATCCTGGCGGGGAGATTTGCAAAGGAAACTTTAAACTAGAAAGGCTGGGGGAAGGGACTCGGGTAGAGGGGGCTAGGGGACAGGGTGCGGGGCAAGAGGCAGAGAAGGGAAACACTCGGACCCAAAATGTAGGCGAGAAAGAGGAAAAATATAATAAACAGAGAATAAGTGATAGTGGGTTTCTAAAATGTGTATATTTTAATGCTAGGAGCATTGTAAGAAAGGTGGATGAACTTAGAGCCTGGATTGACACCTGGAAATATGATGTTGTAGCAATCAGTGAAACATGGTTGCAGGAGGGCTGTGATTGGAAACTAAATATTCCAGGATTTCGTTGTTTCAGGTGTGATAGAATTGGAGGGACCAGAGGTGGAGGTATTGCATTGCTTGTCAGAGAAGATATTACAGCAGTGCTTTGGCAGGATAGATTCGAGGGCTCATCTAGGGAGGCTATTTGGGTGGAACTGAGAAGTGGGAACGGTGTAGCAACACTTTTAGGGGTGTATTATAGACCGCCAAATGGGGAGCGAGAATTGGAAGAGCAAATATGTAAGGAGATAGCAGATATTAATAGTAAGCACAAGGTAGTGATTGTGGGAAATTTCAATTTTCCAAAAATAGACTGGGAAACACATTCTGTAAATGGGCTGGATGGTTTGGAGTTTGTAAAATGTGTGCAGGATAGTTTTTTGTTGTTGTTTTTTTTGCAGCAATACATAGAGGTATCGACGAGAGAAGGGGCAGTGCTGGACCTCCTGTTAGGAAATGAGGCAGGTCAGTTGACGTCAGTATTCGTTGGTGAGCACTTCGGGACCAGTGATCACAATACCATTAGTTTCAATATAATTATGGAGAGAGTCAGAACTGGACCTAGGGTTGAGATTTTTGATTGGAGAAAGGCTAAATTTGAGGGAATGCGTAAGGATTTAAAAGGAGTGAATTCAGACATTTTGTTTTATGGGAAGGATGCAGAAGCGAAATGGAGGACATTTAAAGGGGAAATTGTAAGAGTACAGCATCTTTATGTCCCTGTTCGGTTGAAAGGAAATAGTAAAAATTGGAAAGAGCCATGGTTTTCAAGGGAAATTGGACACTTGGTTCGAAAAAAGAGAGATATCTACAATAATTATAGGAGGCATGGAGTAAATGAGGTGCTAGAGGAATATAAAGAGTGTAAAAAGAATCTTACGAAAGAAATTAGAAAAGCTAAAAGAAGATATGAGGTTGCTTTGGCAAGAAAGGTGAAAGTAAATCCAAAGGGTTTCTACAGCTATATTAATAGCAAAAGGATAACGAGGGATAAGATTGAACCATTAGAGAGCCAGAATGGACAGCTATCTGCAGAGCCAAAAGAGATGGGGGAGATATTGAACAATTTATTTTCTTCGGTATTCACCAAGGAGAAGGATATTGAACTCTGTGAGGTAAGGGAAAAAAGTAGAGTAGCTATGGAAACTATGAGATTCAAAGAGGAGGAAGTACTGACACTTTTGAAAAATATAAAAGTGGGTAAGTCTCTAGGTCCTGACAGGATTTTCCCTAGGACATTGAGGGAAGTTAGTGTAGAAATAGCAGGGGCTATGACAGAAATATTTCAAATGTCATTAGAAACTGGAATAGTGCCAGAGGATTGGCGTACTGCGGATGTTGTTCCATTGTTTAAAAAGGGTTCAAAGAATAAACCTAGCAATTATAGACCTGTTAGCTTGACGTCAGTGGTGGGCAAATTAATGGAAAGGATACAGAGATAATATATATAAGCATCTGGATAAACAGGGTCTGATCAGGAACAGTCAACATGGATTTATGCCTGGAAGGTCATGTTTGACAAACCTTCTTGAATTTTTTGAAGGGGTTACTAGGGAAATTGATGAGGGTAAAGCAGTGGATGTTGTCTATATGGATTTCAGTAAGGCCTTTAACAAGGTTCCCCATGGAAGGTTGGTTAAGAAGGTTCAATCTTTGGGTGTTAATGGCGGAGTAGCAAGATGGATTCAACAGTGGCTGAATGGGAGAAGCCAGAGAGTAATGGTGGATGGCTGTTTGTCAGGTTGGAAGCCGGTGACCAGTGGGGTGCCTCAGGGATCTGTGTTGTATCCACTGTTGTTTGCCATTTACATCAATGATCTAGATGATGGGGTGGAAAATTGGATAAGTAAGTATGCAGATAATACTAAGATAGGTGGTGTTGTGGATAATGAAGTAGATTTTCAAAGTCTACAGGGAGATTTGGGCCATTTGGAAAAGTGGGCTGAAAGATGGCAGATGGAGTTTAATGCTGATAAGTGTGAGGTGCTACATCTTGGCAGGACAAATCAAAATAGGATGTACATGGTAAATGGTAGGGAATTGAGGAATGCTGTAGAACAGAGGGATCTAGGAATAACTGTGCATAGTTCCCTGAAGGTGGAATCGCATGTAGATAGGGTGGTAAAGAAAGCTTTTGGTGTGCTGGCCTTTATAAATCAGAGCATTGAATATAGGAGTGGGGAAGTAATGTTAAAATTGTACAAGGCATTGGTGAGACCAATTCTGGAGTATGGTGTACAATTTTAGTTGCCTAATTATAGGAAGGATGTCAACAAAATAGAGAGAGTACAGAGGAGATTTACTAGAATGTTGCCTGGGTTCCAGCAACTAAGTTACAGAGAAAGGTTGAACAAGTTAGGTTTTTATTCTTTGGAGCGCAGAAGGTTAAGGGGGGACTTGATTGAGGTCTTTAAAATGGTGAAAGGGATAGACAGAGTTGACGTGGATAAGCTTTTCCCATTGAGGGTAGGGAAGATTCAAACAAGAGGGCATGACATGAGAGTTAAGGGACAGAAGTTTAGGGGTAACATGGGGGGGAACTTCTTTACTCAGAGAGTGGTGGCTGTGTGGAATGATCTTCCAGCAGAAGTGGTGGAGGCAGGATCGATTTTAACATTTAAAAGTAAAGTGGATAATAATATGGACGGGAAGGGAATGGAGGGGTATGGTCTGAGTTCAGGTAGATGGGACTAGGGGAAAATAAATGGTCGGCACGGACTGGAAGGGCCAAGAGGGCCTGATTCCGTGCTGTAATTGTTATATGGTTATGTTGATGATGGAGGACTTCGTAATGACATTGAATATACAGGGCAGTCAATCAGATAGTCTTTGTTGGACAGTTATTAACTGACATGTAATTTTGATTTTTTTGATTTTGATTTTATTATTTGTCATTCGAACCTCAGAGAGGCTCGAACGAAACTCCGTTTCTACATGCCATACATAAATCATAAAAAAAATACACAGACAATTCAATTCACACAAACATCCATCACAGTGAATCTCATCCTCACTGTGATGGAAGGCAAAGTCTTCTCTCTCCCCCGCACCATCTCTCTCCCGAGGTCGAAGCTGCAGGCGGGCGGTGTTAAGTTCCACGGCCTTTGAGGTAGCGCCGGGCGATGTACGGCCCCGCTCTAGGCCCAAAGGTCACAGTTGGAGCCCCCGGCGGGCGCTGGAATGTCCCGCGGCCATTAAAGCCGCGCCGGGCGATGTACGGCCTCGCTCCAGGTCGCTCCAACCCCGCGACACGAGCTGGAGATGTTGTGTTGCGGGAGCTCCGGAGAGCGGTCTCCCACCCGGACCCGCGAGCTCCCAATAGTCCACCGGTCTGCAGCTGGAGCTGAAGCTCCAGAGTCGGGCCGCAGCGGCGAGCCACCACCGCTCCCCACGCTCCGAGGCCAGCCAGCCCCATGACGGTGAGTCCGCAGCTCCGTGACTGGAGCACCCAGGTCGTCCCGGTCGGAAGCCGCTCCACGGTGCTAGGCCCCAACGACAACGGAGACCCGACAGGGAAAAAGTCGGGTCTCCCGTGCAGGGAAGAGATTTAAAAGTTTCCCCCTCTTCCCCCCCCCACCCCCCACATTGGCGCGCAAAGGTTACTTGTCACTTATCAGCCTATGACAGAATGCTGTCCAAATTTTTGTGTATGTACATACAGTATGGGACGATTCATTTTCAGCAGACATCTCCACTTTTTTTATGATTAATGCCCAATTGAATTACTCTCAATCATTATTAAATTGATGAAAACTTTTGTCAATGGTGCATTCAAACAGTACTTAGTCAACAATTATTTCCATGTGTTTGGTTCTGGTCTGGTTTCCTCCTAGACCCCAAGGATAGGCTGGTAAGTTAATTGGGTGTCCAATGAATGGGAATAACATGACTTCCCCAATGTAGCTGCTTGAATGTATCTAAGGGCTCAGTACTGGATTGCTTGCATGGGAGAGGATACTGGCATTAGTTCACTTGTTCTTCCATTGAAATAGCCTTCTCGGCTGACCAAAGGCTAAAATAGCACCTTGAAGATAGTGGTAAATTTCATCCTTGATTTTTGCATTTCCTGAGAAGGACTCCATAATATGGGGAGTGGTCCCAATTTTGAATGGACTTGCAATTATCAGTGGGGCAGCCAAGGCAAGTTATTGTAGGAGCTTCACCTTGTGAATGTTGATGGTAAGGTCCTTCCTGGTTGGAGCTTGACCTTTGAGTATGAAAAAATACGAGTGTCATCTGCAGACTGTAGCTTGAATACTGAGGTTTGGGTAACCTTGGTTCTGGGGTGTATTTGCCATTTTTTTAACATTGTTTTATTAGTACTAAACATACCTCCATTACTGCAGGAGGTTTCTTTGTCATGAGATGGAATACAATAAGGGGTGGGAGATTGCAACCTTCATGTGATCTGCCCTGTTTCAACAAATGCAATCAACATGGAGTGCACAATCAAATAAGATCAAATAGAACAAGTTGTCCTACAACTTTAGGCTGTGCATGCCATATGCAAGAAGAAGAAGAAGAATACAATAAGAAAGATTCTGAAAAGTGTTTGATACCCTTCTGAGAATTTGATGTTAGTCGATTAGTTACTGTCATAGTTGGCATGCCAATGTGAAGCAGAACTTAGATAGAGGTGGATTTTTTGTAGATAGTCAAATTTGAGAAGGGTGTTCCATTGTCCCTACTAATTATTGGAGTCAACGGCATTGGTGCAATTAAAAAACCCCACAAACACTGTGCCCTGCCTAACAGCCAGTGCTGCTCCCTGCATTATTTATTGGAGCTGTCATGTAATGAAGATTATGTCCCTGCTTGGACGTGATCCATGCTATGATTAGGAATAACGCTGACCACTAGAATGCAGTGGTTGATGAGATCTTTGGCAATAACTTCCTGTAGATTCTCACTGTGGTAGACAACAGGGAGCAGGGAGACTCCTCTATATGAACAATAAAGGGGTCTTCCTGCTCCCTGTTTACCACATGCTTCCTTTCTTAAAGATAGTCACAATTACAGCAGCCCCTATGATATCTTCCTTTCCTCAAATGTGGGAGATTATGCGGTGAATTTGTGACAAAGCTCTTCTTGGGCATCATTTAGGAATTCATTAGGGATATCGCCTGTTCCAGTGGTTTTGGTATTTTTGAGCTGGGATATGATCTTTTAGAATAGAATGCCTTTTATTGTCATTCAAACAGCTTGATTTGAACGAAATTGCATTTCTACAGTCTTAACATTACAAAAAAAAACAAGACCCACACTTAACACAATTTAGACATCCATCACAGTGAATCTCCAACACCTCCTCACTGTGATGGAAGGCAAAAGTCTTATCTCTTCCCTTTGTTTTTCTCCATCTTTTGTCAATTTGGAGTCGTAGCAAGGCTGTCCTGGATAGACCGCTGTGAGATGGAATCGTGGGTGATCATGTGAACTATTGGATTTGAAATCTTTGAAATGCTCCTTCCATTAAGTGTGGACAGCCTCTGTCCCTGATCAGTTCATCCCCATTCCTGGCTGTCAGTAAGTTGGGTTCTTAGGTACCGTGTCTGAAAATGTCTATTAACCTGTTGCAATGCCATCGTTGTTGTGACTGTTGCTCACGTGTTGGGCTTCCTACAATCTCTCCCTTGACTTTATGTCCCAGGATTTATTTTACCAATCCAAACTCTGCTTTCAGGTGTTACTTTATCCAAAGGAAAGATTGGAATTTGAAGGATTGAAAATGAGCACAAGGTGGTAGCTAGGGTGGGGGAAGAAACTGCTAGAAATGGGTATAATAAAATGGTACTGACTGATGTATGTTAGGACCAACATTCGACTGTATGAAGTTAATAAAACTATATATCAGGCAGTGAATTATAATGAATTCCTGAACCATCACTGGTATTCATGTCCAATTTATTTCTGTACGATAACTTTCAGACTCGTTGTTACTTTATTAACTAATTTGGTGAGTGAGATAATGTAATCTCATACATTTTCTAGTAATTTCAGACTAAGAATAAAATTGCATTTTTAAATTCCACGTTGCATTTCCCTTCGTGCAAGCAGTTTTGTGACTGTTTATCAAAGGTGAAAATGTCAGTTGAGTGCACCGTTGAAGTCCCACTCATTTACTGCATTTCATGACCATAGGATGTTCCTAAACAACTTGTTTTTAGAGATGCAGCGTGAAAACAGACGCTTCAGCTCCCGAGTCCACGTTGACCATTGATCACCCTCAAACTAGTTATATGTAATTTACAGAAGCCAATTAACTTATATATATGCATGTCTTTCAAATGTACAAACTCTGCACAGACAACACTCGTAGTTACGATCAAACCCGGGTCTCTGGCGTTGTGAGGCAGCGCTACCACTGCTCCGCTGTGCCATTCTTTAGGTTTTAGTTACTCATGGAAATATAGTGGGCAAAAATAAATACAACAAACAAAAATGTGATAATATCCAGATAATCTGCTTTTCAATGATGTTGGTTGAAGTAAAAATATGTTAGCAGGGTAACAGGGTGACCAGCACGGTGGCACAGCAGTAAGGTTGCTGCTTTACAGCGCCAGAGACCCGGATTCGATCGTGACTACGGATGCTTGCATGTATGGAGTTTGTATGTTATCTCCCGTTTCCATCTACATTCCAAAGATGTACAGGTTTGTAGGTTAATAGACTTGGTATAATTATACATTGTCCCTAGTGTCTATAGGATAGCGTTAATGTGCGGGGATTTGCTAGTCGGCACAGAGTCGGTAGGCTGAAGAGCCTCTTCCCGTGCTGCATCAGTAAACTAAACTCTGCTCGGCTATGAACTACTATCATGGCAGTTTTATGATCACTTCAGTATGCAAATAGTGCCTTAACTTAACATTTTATCTGAAGACCAGCAGAAGCTTTGAGCAATGATATACCCATTATTATATTAGCTCAAATTTTTGTGTTTGAATATCCACAGCGAGACAAAGCAATGACCTTCTAACTCAGAGAAGCATCTGCAACTGATTGAGTTTTAAGTTTCCAGATTGGGAGAATATCGAAGAGCTTTATTCCAGCCCCTAAGATGTTAAAAGACAATGAGTGTTCTTATCTAGCACTAACAATCTTCACTTTAGGAAAGATAAAAAATGAAATAGAAAATTGAAAAATGTGGCCTTTGAGTACCTGATTCATTGTTCTCAAAACATATTGATCCATAATGAATATCTTCCTTATTGCCTGCAGAGATAAATAATGTTAAATTTACATCATGCATATAGGGGGCTTAAAAATGGAAGCATTGTAGTTAGATAACCAAACATTTAAGGACATTATTCCAGTACCAACATCCACCACCTCTCCGACCCTCACCGCCTTCCCAGCCGAACCTGGCCCGGACCACTGAAACTGCCACGGCCGTCAACTCACCATCTCCCTGGGCCCACCGCTGTCGCTGAACTTCACTGTCTCCCCGGGGCTCCCAATGCTGCTGCCGCCGACCCGTATCTTTAATCCAGCCCTCCATGGGCCTCCACCAGCGACCTTTGCCTTTCCACCGCCCACCAGCGGGCTGGAGCTGTTGCCTCACCAGAGTTCCAAGCTCAGCACAGCCTCCACGATGCAGACCCCCACACCACGCGGTCTGGCTCTGCTGGGTTCTACTGCTCCTTCCCTCCTACAGGGAACCTCAATAGTGATGGGTCTTCCCCTTCCCCCTCTAACCAGGTTACCCCGAACATACCTCACCCATACAATAGTCCTGATGCGCCACTCCTCTCTGAACACTCACTATCCTCCCACCAGAACTCGCCTCGGCCTTTGTCCACTCCCTGGCCCTCCTCTGACTAACCCCCACCCTTGTCTTCTTCTTCTTGCATATGGCATGCGCAGCCTAAAGTTGTAGGTCAACTTGTCTATTTGATTGCGCATGCCAGGTTGATTGCATTCGTCGAAACAGGGCAGACCACATGAAGGTTGCAACTACCCTGGCAGACCCGTTGTTTCTGCCTGCTGCTGTCCCATGGAAAAGATTTTCACGTACCTCGACTCCATCATTTCCACCCTGGTCCAATCTCTCCCGACCTATGTCTAAGGTACCTCACATGCCCTTTGCCTCTTTAATGACTTCCGCTTTCCAGGCCCCCTCTCCCTCATCTTTACTATGAACGTTCAGTCACCCTACACCTCCATCCCCCACCAGGAAGGCCTTAAAGTCATCAGTTTCTTCCTCGACCGCAGAATCATCCAATTTTCCCTCTACTAACACTCTACTTGGTCTAGCGGAGCTGGTCCTCGCCCTCAACAACTTCCCCTTTGACTCCTTACACTTCCTCCAAGTCCAAGGCATAACTATGGGCACCCGCATGGGCCCCAACTATGACTGTCTCTTTGTAGGGTACGTTGACCAATTCCTGTTCCAGGCGTAAACAGGCCATTTCACTGAACTCTATCTTGTTACATTGACGACTGCATCGGTGTGACCTCCTCCACCCATGAAGAGCTCATGGAATTCATCAACTTCACCACCAATTTTCATCCTGCACTCAAATTTACTTGGAACATCTCCGACACCTCCCTTCCTTTCTGGATCTCACAGTCTCCATCTCAGGAAATAGACTAATGACTGACGTATATTACAGACCCACTGACTCCCACAACTATCTTGACTAAACTTCTTCCCACCCTGCTTCCTACAAAGATTCTATCCCCTACTCTCAATTCCTTCGTCTACGATGCTTCTGCGCCCAAGATGAGATGTTCCATACTAGGGCATCCAATCTGTCCTCTTTCTTTAGGGAATAGAGTTTCCCCCTCCCATCATAGATGAGGCCCTCATGTCTCCTCGGTACTTCGCAGCTCCGCCCTTGCTATCCCTCCCCCTTGTCACAATAGAGACAGAGTCCCCTAGTCCTTACCTTCCACCCCATCAGCCGTCGTAGACAATATATAATCCAAAATATCTGCCATCTCCAATGGGATCCCACCACTACCCACATTTTCCCATCTCCACCCTTTTCTGCCTTCCGCAATGACCATTCCCTCCTCAACTTCCTGGTTAACTCATCCCTTCCCACCCAAACCACCCCCTCCCCAGGTACCTTCCCCTGCAACCACGGAAGATGCAACACCTGTCACTATACCTCCCTCGACTGTCCAGGGATCCTGACAGTCCTTTCAGGTTAGGCAGAGGTTCACTTGCACCTCCTCCAACCACATATTACTGTATCCGTTGTTCAAGATGTGGGCTCTTATATATTGGCGAGACCCTACCAAGATTGGGCAATCGTTTTGCAGAACACCTTTGCTCAGCCCACCTGAACCTATCTGATCTCCCGTTTGCTGGACACTTTAATTATCTTTCCCATTCCTACACAGACGTTTCTGTCCTAGGTCTCCTCCATTGTCAGAGTGAGGCTAAATATAAATTGGAGGAACAGCATCTCATGTTTCGCTGGGCAGGCCAGTGGTATAAATATTGATTTCTCTCAGTGCAGGTAGCCCCTGGCATTCCCTCGCTCTCTATCCCTCCCCCACCCAAGTCATATTAGCTTCTCATTTTCATCCTACAAAGAGCTCAAAAATGTCCTATATCATCGTTACTTTTTTGCATATCTTTCATTCATTGTTCTTTATCCCTCCACATCACCGTCTATATCTCTCATTTCCTTTATCCCTAACTAGTCTGAAGAAGGGTCTCGACCCGAAACATCACCCATTCTAACTCTCCAGAGATGCTGCCTGTCCCGATGTGTTACGCCAGCTTTTTGTGCATATTTTCGGTTTAAACCTGCATCTGCAGTTCCTTCTTGGCCACATAGCAGAAGTGTCCATGTCGCGAGGCTGGAAACTGGAAGTATCCTGAGCTAATTCTGGTACCACCATCATCCATTGCCGCCACCATCATCAGTTTTATTCTCTTTTCTCCTTCCTTTGCTTCCTATCACTGGGCTGCGATTCCCCAAGTGCATTGAGGTTTCTGGTTTGTAACCAATGTAACAAAATGTGCTTTGTTTCTTTGGCCTGCTATACAGTGATGAGAAGCTATTGTTCTAACCTACAGTAAGTGTGGTCCTGACATCCATGCTTGTTGCTACAGGCTTACTTACTTCATATTACACTTACAAATCACTGGAGAATCTGGAGCATCACAGAAATATCTCCGTGTTTGAACTGCAGCAGGGGAGAAAAGCAGAGGCAGAGTGTTGAGGGCAAAAGCAGGGCAAAAACGAACACCGAGTAAATGTAAAGAATCAGAGAGTAGAGGAGCACATAAACATTCACCTAGTTCTGGCAATTGCTGCAGGTGAGGGAACAGCTATTTTAAGGAAGTCTTCAACAAGTTCCAGAAACTTCAGAGTGGACAGAAAATTGGCAATGAAATGTCAACACTGATAGGTTTGAGACACAAAGACTGCAGATGCTGGAACCTGGAGCAAAACAAATTACTGGAGGAACAGCAAGTCAGGTAGCCCCTTTGGAGGGATTGTCAATGTTTTGGGTTGATGAAGGATCAAGATTGAAAGATTGAGGGGAGATAGCAGTGTAAAGAGTTGTTGGGGTGGGGCAAAAGTTAGCACCTGATAGGCGGAGACACAAGGAACTGCAGAAGCTGGTTTACAGAAAGATATACCTGATAGGTGGATCCAGGTAAGAGGGGGCGGATTGTCAGATGGAGTCAGGTGGGGCATTGAGGGGTAGAGATAATGACTGGGGCATAATTGTGGGATTGCATAAGAAGGCGCTGCAGATGATGGAACTCGACGAGAAAGGAAAGTGAAATATAGTACTAATTAAGGGAGGTGGGATGGACAGATGAGAATAGTGGTTGGGGGACCTGACCGTGGGAGTGTGTGGGTGATGGGCAGATGGAACGGTAACAAAGAAGCTGAATGAGAGGACATAGGATAGTGTGAGAAAAAAGGGGGGGGAGGGGGGGTGATGTATGGGATGATCTGAGTGTCTGAGGGAACACTGCTTGACAAAACAGTCACCTAGTCTGTGTTTGGTCTCATTAATGTAGAGGAGGCCAAAAGGAGAGCTCCTAATGCAATAGGCAAGATTAGAGGAGGTGGATGTAAATATCTGCCTCACGTAGAAGGGCTGTTTGGGTCTCTGGATGGTGGTGAGGATGGAAATATAGGGACAGGTGTCGCTCAGTTGCAGGCTAAGTGCCCGGGGAAGGGAAGGAATTGGTGATGTGTGAGATATTACCAATCGGTAAGAAAAATATGGAATTGATTGGAAAATAAGAATAATTGTAACAGTAAGGGCATTGAATATGTTGTTTAGCAGAATTGAATACACTCCAAAAGTTAGTTTGATGGTATTAACTTATTGTTTTAGAAAAGGATATGGAGTAAATCCGAACACGATAATGATACCAAACCCATGGGCTCATAATTCACAGGAAAGGATGCAAAATTGGAATATGAAAAGTTAGCATTGAGTGGTAAGAGACAATAGAGATTTTTTTAAACGATGCATTGTTTTTTATTCAATACTACTTGCTCTTCCATCCTGGATTCTGTTGCTCCTCTTAAAATGAAAAAGCCTAAGTCTAAAGGCTGGCCGTGGTTCAATGACACCACCAGAGCCCTAAGAAGAGAATGCTGAAAATCAGAACCGAAGTACAAATCTGATAAGCTTCTAATTTCATTTGAACTTCTGAGAAACAACCTTCACAAATACCAGGAAGCAGTAAAATCTGCAAGAACAAAATACTTTTCCGCCCTTATTTCCAAAAACGCTCATAACTTCAAGGTCCTTTTTAGTACCATCACGTATATCATATGTCCTGCCCCCAGCACCAGCTTAACTGGGTCCCCTGCTAAGTGTGAGGAATTTACCACATTTTTCACCAGCAAAGTTAAGAACATCAGATCGAATATTTCCCCTCCCATCCATGACCTGGCTGTCTCATTGGTCTGTTCTTCAAAATTAGACTGTTTCCAAACCGTTACTCTACCCTCCCTTGTAAAACTGGTCACCACCATGAAACCTACTACCAGCCCCCTCAACATTGTCCCCTCTGCCCTTCTGAAGGCGGTCATTACAATAGCCAGTCCCAGCATCCTCGCCATCTTCAACAGTTCTCTGGCCACTGGCACTGTTCCTACCTGCTCCAAGCATGCGGTGGTCCAGCCCTTCCTGAAAAAAGCTAACCTCGACCCCACCTTGCCAAGCAATTACAGACCTATTTCAAAACTGCATTTCCTTTCAAAAGTCCTTGAAAAGGTAATTTTAAGTCAACTTATGCCTTACCTTCACCAAAATACTATCTTGGAAACTTTTCAATCTGGTTTCAGGGCCCACCACAGCACAGAGCCCGCCTTGCTGAAGGTACATAATTACCTACTTCTCACCATTGACTACAGCAACTGTGTAATCCTGCTCCTTCCCGTTCTCAGAGCAGCATTTGATACAGTCGACCACACCATCCTAATTGGCAGTCTCCGGTACGGGGTTTGTATTGATGGCACTGCCCTGAGCTGGTTCATCTCCAACCTCAAAGGTAGGAGTTTCTCTACTAACATAGGCAACTCTTTCTCGTCCCCAGCTAGCCTCTGCTGCGGGCTTCCACAAGGTTCCATCCTTGGCCCCATTCTCTTCTCCCTGTATATGCTCCCCTTAGGCCAAGTCATTCAAAGGCACAGCATTTCCTTCTATTGCTATGCAGATGATACACAACTCTATCTCCCCCTGAAGCCCAACAACCAATGAAATCTACTTAACCTTATCCACTGCCTCGAGGATATAAAGTGTTGGATGGCCCAGAACTTCCTCCAACTAAACGAGAGTAAGTCTGAGGCCATCCTTCTCGGCCCCTCGAACTCAATCAAAATGATAGCAGGCAGTCTTGGAAGCCTTACCCCATTACTCAAACCACACAGCAAAAACCTTGGCGTGATATTTGACTCAGTGTTGGAATTTGACAAACAAGTCAATGCCGTGGTAAAAGCTAGCTTCCAGCTTCGGACGATAGCTAAAATAAAACAATTCCTCCAGTTTGACGACCTTGAAAATATTATCCACACATTTATCTCCACCCGCCTCGATTACTGCAACTCCCTTTACACTGGCATAAGCCAATCTTCCCTGTCCCACCTGCAACTGGTCCAAAACGCTGCTGCGAGACTCTTGACGGGTACCTGAAAAAGGGACCACATCACCCCGATTCTGGCTTCCCTGTGCTATTCTGAATAAATTTCAAGATCCTTCTTTATGTTTACAAAGCCCTTAATGGGTTTGCTCCCACCTACATCAAAAGTCTGCTTCCCAACCACACCACCTCCAGGTCCCTGAGATCGGCCAACTTGGGGTTACTGAACACCCCGCGGTCTAGGCATAAACTCAGGGGCGACCACGCCTTTGCGGTTGCAGCTCCTAGATTGTGGAACAGCATCCTTCTTCCCATCAGAACTGCCCCCTCCATCGACTCTTTTAAGTCGAGACTTAAAATTCATCTTTACTCTGAAGCCTTTCTTGACCTTCTCTGAGGGAGGGCTATATGTATGTATTTATGTACTTAATCTATAAATCACTGTTGTATAACGTTAGTACCTCCACCAATGTAAAGCACTTTGGTCAACGAGAGTTATTTTTTAAATGTGCTATGGAAATAAAAGTGACTTGACTTGACTTGAATTATAATAGAGATAGTGTTTGTACTTGTGGAAAAGAACAAATCTGGAGGTTTTCCATATGGTTGTCCAACATTACAAAATACATGTTACTAAAGATTACACAGAATTCATCATTAACAAATAATTTGGGCTTCCAAGCTAAACTGTTTGAAAAGGTTTAGCTCCATGACATCTGGAAGTGCCTTTGTTAACAACATGTTTACTGAGAGATGTAGAAAGTGATTTATCTCCTTACCTTTCTGCTTTGCCTTTAAATCGACAGACATATATTCAGCAGGATTACTGGTCTCAGGTACTGGTGCCTCATTTCCTGAAAATGGGATGTTTTTTTCTGATTAAAACTTGAAAGCTACTTCAGATGTTTCAACAAAAAATGCTTAATTGTTACAGAGAGCTACGAGAATAATTGGGAACATGCTCTCAGTCCATCAGAGAAAACAATCCTGTCTAAAGCCAAGCTCATTGTGGACTGAATTTTTGGCTTCACTTGTGATGAGTAGTTGGACATGTGTTACAGGCAATTAATATTAGATGATTTAACAATAAATATGTAGCTGTGCTGAGAAGTAAAATATTATCTACTCAGTATGGTGCTATAATTCTCATGTTTCTTTATGAAACAGCAATCAGTGAGACACAAAGTGCTGGAGTAACTCAGTGAATAAGGCAGCATCTCTGGAGAACATGGATAAGTGACCTTTCGGGTCAGGACTCTTCTTTAGACGATCAGTGAGATTTTACCTCAAGCAAGCTATTGTTGCATGTCGTGGTTCCCCAATGTTCCCTAAGAATAAGATTGGTATATGGCACTTTGATAATTATTGGAATCAACATCTTATCATAAATTAGTATGAACTCAATTTAAAATGTTGCTGATCAATTCTGCTGCTCAGAATAAATTAGTCTCCATTGGTTTTATATGGTTAACTAGAAGCAGTCTCATGAACAGACGTCTTACTCTGAGCTAATATTTAGGAACTTTGTGACTTTGTTGAAGAACAATCAAAAGAATAACAATTACGAGGATGTTGCCAGGAGTGGAGGGTGTGAGCTATAGGGAGAGGTTGAGTAGGCTGGGTCTCTATTCCCTGGAGCGTAGGAGAATGACAGGAGATCTTATAGATTAATACAAAATCATGAGAGGAATACATCGCGTAGATGCAGTCTTTTACCCAGAGTACAGGAATCGAGGACCAGAGTACATAGGTTCAAGGTGAAGGGGAAAAGATAGGAATCAGAGGGGTAACTTTTTCACAAAGAGGGTGGTGGTTGCCAGAGGCTGCCAGAGGAGGTAGTTGAGGCTGGGAATATCCCAATGTTTAAGAAACAGTTGGACAGGAACATGGATAGGACAGGTTTGGAGGGTTATGGATCAAGCTCAGGCAAGTAAGACTAGGGTAGCTGGGACATTGTTGGGTGGTGTGGACGAGTTGGGGCAAAGGGTCTGTTTCCACACTGTTTGACTCTCTATGACTCTTTGTAAAGTATTATGCAGTCCACCATGCCTTTGCTACTTGGTACTTTTATTTGACAGAATGTTTTATGATTCATGTTTCCTTGAACACAAGAAAAATGTAGAATTGTGGTTTACACTAAAACTAGACAGAAGTGGGTCTGTGAAGGATTATAAAATGCATTCAAGTCCAATGGGGTTTTGGGTGAAACAGAATAAGTGGCATCTTGTGTGATGAAGTTTAAAAATCAAAATTGCAAAATGGCTGCAGAACTGTCTTGATCAATAGATCACAGCACTGGTAAAATCCCTGTTACATTATAATCCATGTTATATCATAATCCATGATACCTTGCATTTTCTGGATTTCCATAGCATTTGAATAAAGATGTGATGCTTCTTCTGTATTTCCCACGGTTTGAGGTTTCGGCCTTTGATTTCCCATACCTGTTCATGTAGAGGACACCCATTAAAATGAATTAATTGATCCTCATGAATTTCTTGTATACAACTAAACAAACTATAAAATGGTTTGCTTGGAGATCTTACTTTGTCTGAAATGCATTATAATAAAAGATAATAATAAGATGAAGTTTGAAGTTTGATCTTTATTTTATGAGGAGTTATGGTGAGCGATTATGGGAAGAAGCCCCACTCAGAAAACTAGAACTACCAGATGATCGTTGTGATTATGAGGGCCGGGAACGGAGGGCACGTAATCGTACACGTAATCGGAGGGTCACCATAACGCCTCATAAAATAAGGATCAAACTTGAAACTGGTAAGTTCTCGTTTAATATTACTATTTTACTATTTTACTTCGGAGTCACATGAGTGACTCCGTGAAGATTTCAAAGCTCTGTGATTTCATGCCGTAGATACAGTTCCATACAACACACTGCTTCGGTTGACACAGGATAAACAAATAATGTATTGAACATTGTTTAAATTATACAATGAACATCTTAAACAATAAATTAACAGTAATAACCCCTCTTTCGCAGGGGAATTACAAAGGAGAACTCAAACAGAACCCAAAGCAGCATGCCCAAATCCTTCCATTGCGAGGACAGGTTTATCATAAATTGTGAAAAAAGGGTCCTTCACTGGACCATCCTGCGGTGAGGATTTGGTCTAAAGGCACGTCCTGCGCCTTTGCTGCGTACGTTAATGCCGCCCTGGTGGAGTGAGATTTAAACACATCAGTGTCTACTCCAGCATAATGCAAACCTGTTTCGGTCATCTAGAAATAGTTTGTACTGACACCTTTGTGTGAGGTCTTTTGTGGCTGATGAGCATCGCTGTTTCAGAGCCTCTGAGACTCTTGACGACCTTGATATATTGACTCAGGTGCGTAACTACACATAGTCTCAGGTCAATCGGGTATTCTTTAAGCATATTTTGGTTCCAGCCATCCCTGGCCTGCCTTATTTGATTAGATCATATACATAAAACGTAATATTATCTACAGAAGAATGCATGCTGTCCAGTCGTAACTTTTGTAATATCTGGACCCATTGTGCTGACACTAGCACCATGAGCATGACCACTTTGAGAGATAACTTCTGGAAAGGCAGAGATGTAATTGGAGCCCATTGCCAAAGCAGTGTGAGAAATATGCTCACACCCAGATTTCTGTATATCTAGGTCTGGGATGGTTTTTGTTAAAATACCTCTTGGGAATTGGGCCACCAATGGATAAGACCCGACAGAGTGTTGTCCGGACCCTTGCCCTAAATAGGAGGAAAAAAGCACTTCGAGCACTATTAATGAAACTATAGCTTAACTGCTCGTCAAAATGCAATGTAGCAAGGAACTCCAATACATCCTGTATGCCTGCAGTATGATAATATATATTTGACTGTAAACAGAACATCTCCCATTTCTTAACATGAGATACATATTGTTTTTTAGTACTATCTCTCCAGGCCACCGTAATTACATCCACAGTCCTACTCGATAGTCCGAGTCCCTGGAACAGTCTGGTCAGAAGATACAAAATCAACAGATTCATACGATCATGTAAAGGGTGACTCTCTCTTGTCCCAGGGTGCACCAACAAGTTGCTGCATTTGGGGATAGTCATGAATGGCTGTGTCATCAGTCTCAAAACCAATGGGAACCATGGCTGTGTGGACCAGTTCGGAACTACCAACGCCTAGAGCGTAGTCGTGCTCTATTTTGGCGAGACATTGACTGATGAGGCAGAATGGGGGAAAAGCGTAAGAACGTACGTCCCCAATGTAGCGAGAATGCATTCACCGCTACTGCCCCTGGATCCTGTTCCCATGAGACGTAATTAGGTAACTGGTGATTTAACCTGGATGCAACAGATCTATGTTTGGCAATCCATACCGGCTGACCGGCATATCCATTCAGCATCCAATCTGTGTTGTCATTGAATTTATGTGACCTGGTGTCTGCCACTTTCATGCTATCTCTACCTGGGAGGTTGATATCTGAGACCCTGATGTTTCTCGTAATGCACCAGTGCCAGATGTGGTTAGCCAGATTATCACATAAAAAATGACCCATGTGATTGATATATGCAACAGCTGTGGTATTGTCAATCTGAAGCTGAACAAGCAATTCATGCATTGTTGAGCAGAATGCTTTTAGGCCATAGAATTCCCCCAGCAATTCTACGTAGTTTATCCCATGCCTCTGCAGGATTAATGCCTCTTCCACATTCCATCTGCTGCCACAGCTAGCCTCGGTATCAGTGGCTCCCCATCCTGAAGCACTCACATCAGTTTGTAAACTGAAGGTTATTGAGTCAGAATGTCTCTAGTACATCATGAGGCATTAGTTATCCACCATCGCAACTTGGCGATAGCTTCGGCTGACAACTGCATTTGGTCTATCAAAATGACCTGCATGTTCTTTTAGTGCTTGTTCTTTAGCTCGTTGCAAATTCTGATAGTGCATAGGTCCGAATTGGGGAAAACCCACTACTAATTTACCAGTAACACTGGATACTCATTGGATGGAGGGTTGCTGTTCATCAACCAGATTCTTACAGGCCTTCATAATTTACAGTTGTGGCCATAGGCAAAGTAACTGACATGTTAGTTAAATCAATGATGAGCCCCAAATAGCCAATCATTCTAGATGGTACTAATTTGGATTTAATTAGATGGGTGAGGAACCTAAACTCTCAAACAGGTGTTTGGTAACTGAAACCGATTCCTCAGTTGCTTCCTGAGTTTTGCCTATGATCAGAAATATCATCCAAGTATGCCATTACAATGCAACTCTGAGCGCGGAGTAACCCTGATACTGGTTTCAACAATTTTGTAAATAACCTACGGCTGAGGATAACCCATTGAGCAAAACTTTAAATTGCCACAGCTGCCTAATCCAACTAAATTTCAAGTATCTACGCTATTGGTACTGAATAATATGCATCTTTCAGATCTATGGTTGCCATATAACACCCTTTTGATACCAGTTGCTTAGCAGTACTGAAAGTTTCCATTCTTTAAATGTTTATACTGGACCTAAGAGTTAAACCTGGTTAGGTCCAGAATGACTCGGCACCCACCATCGTTCTTTTGCCTGGGGAATATTGGACACAAATTGTTGAGGCTGATATGCCGTCCTTTCAATTACCCCATTTTTGGAATAATATTCCAAATTTCATCATTCACCTGTAGAGTTTCTGGTATTGAAAACCCAATACCCGACTAGGTGTATTTTGTAAGGGTGGATGTACTTCCGAGATAAACTCCATTCGAGACCCGCAGATACAGTCCAGTATGAATAGATCTGATGTTATGCAGCACCATGTTTCATAGAACAATTGCAACCTACCCCCGACCGGTGACTGATCTCTAGAAGATATATCCTGGACTAGTCCAGTACTTGTACCTCCATGGTTGCTGGATTCCTCAGTCTCCTGGCCCTGTTTGGGGTGTGCATTGGAGCGTGCCAATGTTTTGGTCCCTAGGTAAGGGACGTACCAGATATTAAACTGATAAGAACAGATGCTACACTTGATCTTAGCCAAAACCCCGAAGAGCGATACGTGTAGCTGGGGTCACCCGGCTTGGTCCTTGACCTGCACCATCGTCTGTAGCTCGTTTGAAAGGGTATCGTTGTTGAGGCGGCATCCTGGTCCCAGGATGAGTTTTGATGAGGCCGATTGTTTTTGCATCATCGCCCAGGTCTTTTCCTGGATATTAGAGGATCTGCGCAAGGCTGTGAACCATGGGTTGAGCGTTGGCTTGATGGCTATTTCGTGAATAATTAATTTTCAAAATGGGCATTACACAGCAGGGCCCATATCCTGCTGTGTTTTGATAGTGGTGCACTTGTACCATTTGCTCAAACACCACTATTCCTGCTCCAACCAGTTTTTAGGGCTTTCTGCAGTCTCAACTCATGTGCCCTCATGATGCACCCCTTTAGAGCGATGCACAGTTAACAGGTGTCTGATATCTCTTGTGAAGTTTCCTACATTATGAAGTCTTGGAGCTGGTGAGAGGTTAAATAATTAAATTGCTGGCCAGATTGTCATCCATGGCTTCACTAGTTCCCGCCGGTATGGCAAATTGCTGGCCACATCCGGCACACCTGGAGCATAGCTCATGTGCTTTGGTGTATGCACATCTGCAGTGACACCGAACTTCAGGGCCAGATTCATACTCTGGCTCTCCCGGCTAATACTCACGGGAGGTATCATGCAGCCCTTCAAAAGGCGCTGCTGTTATGGGTCCCCATGCCTACTCGTAGGCATATTATCCTTCATACGTGTACAGCTCTTTTGCTATACGGACCTCTGCTAGAGGTTGCTGCTGAATGCTGCTGGGGACCCTGGGGTATAAAACCCGACTGGAACACCTCCTGGTTGATCATTTTATCTATGAGGTGTTCCACGTTGTCCAGACATCCCCAACCTTTTTTTTGAAAGGGGGAAAGTCTTCAGGCCTCGCTCATCAGAGTCCACAGGCCTGGACAATTTCCTCTTGGCCTGCCTCCCGACAGGAGTGGCCACAGTGCTCTGAAGCACCAGAGTTGCTGCCGCTGGCTGAACTGCCGGCGGCTCTGAAGTCGGCGTCTCAAAGCCGGCGTACACCCGCTGACTGCAGCCCCATGGGTAGGTTTTACTTTATAGGTGACACACTCGCCTTATTTTTCTCTGTTAATATTTTTTCCATTTGGAAGTGTCCCTGCTGGCTCCTGTAACCAGCCTTACAGGACCTAGTAAACAGCAGAACGTTTAAAACACTTACCTGCGGGTGTTTTACTTACCGCTGGTGGAGCTGTTCTCTCCAGCCTGTCAGTGCGCCAAACGCATCTGACGTAATGACGCGCAGGCGCTCTGGCAGGGCTTCTTCACGGAATTACTCACGTGACTCTGAAGTCAAATTAATATTTCTGATGAAATTTGACACAGATTTGAAGTTGGTTTGTTTTTAAATATTTTGAGACCAGGCCCATTTCTTAATAATGTTCACATAATCTGGTTTTGTCCATTCATATAGTTCTAAAGAAGGTGCATTATTGTTTTAATAATCTCATGTTCAAATAGATGCCCATAATCACAATGCCCAAATATAAGAGTGGAAGAAACAAGAGCAAAGATAAGACCTTTGGCCACTTGAGCTTGCTCTGACATTCAGTTTGACCATGGCTGAACAATCTAGACTTCAACACCACTTCATAAACTTTGACCAAATTGTAGTTCAAATGAGTGTCACTACCTTGTATTTATTAATTGATTTCACCACATTGCTTTGGGGTAGATATTTACAAAGCACCAAAGCCTTTTGAGAGAGGAAATGTCATCTTAATTTTGTCTTAAATGAACAACTGCTTATTCCTAAGCATCCCTCCACCAAACCACTCTCCAGTTCTGGATACCTCACGAGGGGAAGCAACCACCTTAGCACATCTCCTCAGATTAAACCCCTTCATCATTGGAGTCAATCCTGCGAACCTCCTCTACATATCCTTCCATAGAGCTAGTACACCAATTACAGTTTCACCAATGCACAAAACCTCCCTACTTTTATTCTCCATGCTCATGCAATCAAAGTCCATATTTTTTATCAGCTTTCTAATTCCCTGCTGTGTCAGAAAATCAACCCCATATATTTCATGCTCTAGTGTACACAGATCCCTTTGTTTCACTTCATTAAATAATAATTTGTTCTTTCATTCTTCCTTCCCAAATGGATAATCACAGTTTGCTTACATTATACTCTATATGCTAGTGAAATGGGTAAGATTTACACGTATGAAGGATAATATGCCTACGAGTAGGCATGGGGACCCATCAACAGCAACAAATTACAAGCCACTTGATCATCTAATTTGTCTGAAGAAGGGACTCGACATAAAACGTCACCCATTCCTTCTCTCCAGAGATGCTGCCTATCCTGCTGATTTACTCAAGCCTTTTGTGTCTATCATCGGTTTAAACCAGCAGTTTAAACCTGCATCTGCAGTTCCTTCTTACACATTATTTAAGGGTCCAAGGGTAGAAATGAAATAACCTGTTAGTTTGAATTGTTGTTAATAGTTTAGGCAATACATTTTACTTCCAATTTCCTGCTGTTCTTTCAAACAATGGGATTAATCTGCACCAAAACAAGTCACAACTGATAGGTGACATGTGTCTAAGTTCAGGGTGTACAAAAGGCTGGATAAACTCAACGGGTGCAGCAGCATCTAAGGAGCGAAGGAGATAAGCAATGTTTCGGGCTGAAACCCTTCAGTTCTCCCAAAGATATTTCAAACAAGAAAAGAGAATCAAGTCCTAAGTGAGTCTTAAACCCAAGTTTTTATTTTCAAAATGATACTGTTATAAAATTGTTCCACATTATTCCATGTATAAAATTGGCTCTGCCTCAAAACAACAGAATGGACGCCTTGTTTCAAATTTATTTAAATAATATAAATGAATGCAACTATTCTCATTTTCTATTTCAGTATTATTCTCTTTTCTCCTTCCTTTGCTTCCTATCACTGGGCTGTGATCCCCCAAGTGCATTGAATGTTCTGGTTTGTAACCAAATGTGTTTTGGTTCTTTGGCTTGCTATTAAGTGATGAGAAGCTATTGATCAAACCTAAGTGTGGTCCTGACATCAGTGCTTGCTGCTACAGGCTTACTTACTTCATATTACCCCTACAAATCACTGAAGAATCAGAAATATCTCCGTTTTTGAACTGCAGCAGAGGAGAAAAGCAGAGGCAGAATGTTGAGGGCAAAAGCAGGGCAAAAATGAACACTGAGTAAATGTAAAGAATCAGAGAGTAGAGGAGCACATAAACATTCACCTAGGTCTAGCAATCGATGCAGGAGAGGGAACAGCTATTTTAAGGAAGTCTTCAACAAGATCAGGAAACTTCAGAATGGACATAAAATTGGCAATGAAATATCAACACTGATAGGTGTGAGACCCAAAGACTGCAGATGCTGGAACCTGGAGCAAAACAAATTTCTAGAGGAACTTAGCAAGTCAGGTAGCCCCTTTGGAGGGAAATGGACTGTCAATGTTTTGGGTTGAGACCCTTCATCAGGATTGAAAGTGTGACGGGAGATGGCAGTGTAAAGAGTTGTGGGGTGTGGCAAAAGTTAGCACCTGATAGATAGAGACACAAGGAACTGCAGAAGCTGGTTTACAGTGGGATATACCTGATAGGTGTATCCAGGTGAGGATTGGTGGATGCAGTCAGGTGGGGAATTGAAGGGTAGAGATAATGACTGGGATTGTATAATTGTGCGATTGTATAAATAAGGGCTGCAGTTGGTGTGACCTGATTAGAAACTAAGGTGAAATATAGTACTAATTAAGGGAGGTGGGATGGACCAATGAGAATAGTGGGGGAGGGGACCTGACCGTAGGAGTGTGTGGGTGATGGGTAGATGGAACGGGTCACAAAGAAGCTGTGAGAGGACATAGGGTAGTGTGAGAAAAAGGGGGGATGTGTGGGATGATCTGATGTCTGAGGGATCAAGGTAGAGAGGTTTACCTGAAATTAGAACATTCAGTATTCATGCCACTGGGTTGTAGAATTCCAAGCTGGAATATGAGGTGCTGCTCCTCTTATTTAAGTTTGGCTTTAGCCTGGCCATGGAGGAGGCCCAGGCCAGGCAGGCCAATGTTGGAATGGGGAGAGGAGTTAACCTGGAACTCCAGATGGCCATGGAGGACAGTGCAGATGCTTGGCAAAACAGGCACCTAGTCTGTGCTTGGTCTCACTGATGTAGAGGACAAAAGAAGAGCTCCTAATGCAATAGGCAAGGTTCGAGGAGGTGGATGTAAATCTCTGCCTCACCTCGAAGGGCTGGTTGGGTCTCTGGTTGTTGGTGAGGATGGAAATGTAGGGACAGATGTTGCTCAGGCGCAGGGTAAGTGCCCAGGGAAGGGGAGGCATTGGTGATGTGTGAGATATTACCATTTGATAAGAAAAATATGGAATTGATTGAAAAATAAGAATCATTGTAACAGTAAGGGCATTGAATATATTGTTTAGCAGAACTGAATACTTTCCAAATGTTAGTTTGATGGTATTCACTTATTGTTTTAGAAAACGATATGGAGTAAATACGAACACGAGAATGATACCAAATGAAGGTAGACCAAACACATGGGCTCATAGTTTACAAGAAAGGATACAAAAAGATTGGAATATGAAAAGTGAACATTGAATGGTAAGAGGCTAATAGATTTTTTTTTTAAAACGATGCATTATTTTTTATCAGGTATAATAGACATAGTGTTTGTACTTGTGGAAAAGAACAAAACTGGAGGCTTTCCATATGGTTGTCCAACATTACAAAGCACAGGTAAATAAAAATGCTGGAGAAACTCAGCGGGTGAGGCAGCATCAATGGAGTAAAGGAAATAAGCAACGTTTCAGATCAAAACCATTATTCAGTCTGAAGAAGGGTTTCGACCCGAAACGTTGCCTATTTCCTTCGCTCCATAGATGCTGCCTCAGCCGCTGAGTTTCTCCTGCATTTTTGTCTACCTTTGATTTTCCAGTATCTGCAGTTCCTTCTTAAAAATTACAAAGCTATTACATGTTACTAAAGATTATGCAGAATTCATCATTAACAAAGCCTTTGGGCTTCCAAGCTAAACTGTTTGAAAAAGTTTAGGTCCATGACATCTGGAAGTGCCTTTGTTAACAACATGTTTACTGAGAGATGTAGAAAGTGATTTATCTCCTTACCTTCCTGCTTTGCCTTTCCATCGACAGACATGTATTCAGCAGGATTACTGGTCTCAGGTACTCGTGCCTCATTTCCTGAAAATTTGATATTTTTTGTGATTAAAACTTGAAAGTTACTTCAGATTTTTCAACAGAAAATGCTTAATTGTTACAGAGAGCTACGAGAATAATTTGGAACATGTGCTCAGTCCATCAGAGATAACAATCCTGTTAAAGCCAAGCTCATTGTTGACTGAATCTTTGGCTTCACTTGTCATGAGTAGTTGTGACCTATGTTAGAGGCAATTAATATTAGGATGATTGTACAATAAATATGTTGCTGCTCTGAGAAGTAAAGTGTTATTTACTCAGTATGGTGCTATAATTCTCATGTTTCATTATGAAACAGCAAACCATTAGTGAGAAACAAAGTGCTGGAGTAACTCAGCAAATAAGGCAGCATCTCTGGAGAACATGGATAGGTGACATTTTGGGTCAGCAGCCTTCTTTAGACATTTTGGGTCAGCAGCCTTCTTCAGTGAGATTTTATCTCAAGCAAGCTATTGTTGCATGTCGTGGTTCCCCAATGTTCCCTAAGAATAAGATTGGTATACGGCACTTTGACAATTATTGGAATCCACATCACATCAAAAATTAGTATGAACTCAATTTAAAATGTTGCTAATCAATTCTGCTGCTCAGAATACATTAGTCTCCATTGGTTTTATGTGGTTAAGTAGAAGCAGTCATTTGACCAGAAGTCTTACTCTGAGCTAATATTTAGGAACTTTGTGACTGTTGAAGAACAATCAAAAGAATAAGGTAAAATAGTATGTAGTTCACTCTGCCTTTGCAACTTGCTACTTTTATTTGACAGAGTGTTTTATGATTCGTGTTTCCTTGAACATAAGAAAAATTCAGAATTGTGGTTTACACTAAAACCAGAGAGAAGTGGGTATGTGAAGAATTATAAAAGGCACTCAAGTTCAATGGGGTTTTGGGTGAAACAGAATAGGTGGCAACTTGTGTGATGAAGTTTAGAAACTCAAAATTGCAAAATGGCTGAAGAACTGCCTCGATGAATAGAACACAACACTGGTAAAATATCAGTTACATTTTAATTGTTTCCATGATACCTTGCATTTTCTGGATTTCCATAGCATTTGAATAAAGATGTGATGTTTCGTCTGTATTTCCCACTGTTTGTTGAGGTTTCGGCCTTTGATTTCCCAAACCTGTTCATGTAGAGGACACCAATTAAAATGAATTAATTGATCCTTATGAATTTCTTGTATTCAACTAAACAAACTTTAAAATGTGTTGCTTAGATTTTACTTTGTCTGAAATGCATTGTAATAAACAATAATTAATGTTTCTGGTGAAACTTGACACAGATTTGAAGTAGGTTTGTTTTCAAACGTTTTGAGGACAGGCCCATTTCTTGATAATGTTCATATAATCTGGTTTGGTCCATTCATATAGTACTAAGGAAGGTGCATTATTATTTTAATTATCTCATGTTCAAATCGTTGCCCATGATCACAACTCACAAATTTAAGAATGGAAGAAACAGGAGCAAATATAAGACCTTTGCTCACTTGAGCTTGCTCTGACATTCAGTTTGAACATGGCTGAACAATCTAGATTTCAACACGCATTGTCTCTTCATAAACTTTGACCGAATTGTAGTTCAAATGAGTTTCACCACATTGATAATTACAAAGCATCAAAGCCTTTTGAGAGAAGAAATGTCATCTAAATTTTGTCTTAAATAAACAACCGCTTTTCCCGATATAATCATGCACCAAACCACTATCCAGTTCTGGATACCTCACGAGGGGAAGCAATCACCTTATCACATCTCCTCAAAATCAACCCCTTCATCAATGGAGTAAATCCTGAGAACCTCCTCTACATATCCTTCCATACATAATGAGACCAAAGCTGGCCAGACTTTGAACTTTGAATAATGCCGCCAAAAATGGCAGCTCCTGCTTGTGTAATATATGAAAATTAAATTTCACTGGGCAGTTGCATATCTGACAAATAAAGCACCAATTAATCTTAAAACAAATAGACATAACATTAAGGTACAAATAAAGTACCATTGAACGTGAAAATAATAAAACTGAACTAAAACTAAACTTATATTACATAATTCTACATCCTTAATATTTAAATATGTTCCCTGATTTGAGAAATAACAAGTAATTAATAAGCAAACACTAAAACTTGCAACCTTTATAATACCTATTCTGCCAATAACTTATTTAAAAAATGATCTTTGATTACAAATCATTTTATCTCTATAATCTCTTTGAGATCTCTGGATTTATCTATCATTTGGAAATTAGCCTTCAATTTACGATATTTTTTTAATGGAATTCTATTTCCTAATCTCGCTGCCTTACTTCCGGTCCATGCTCTTAAATCTGAACAATTGAATAAGTTTTCATAATTATCCAAATCTTCTAATCTTTCAAGATAGAGTTCATTAGACTTAGATTTTAGGGCTAAAGGAATTAAGGGATATGGGAAAAAGCAGGAATGCGGTACAAATTTTAAATGATCAGCCATGATCATATTAAATGGCATTGCTGGCTTGAAGGGCTGAATGGACTACACCTGCACCTATTTTTCTATCTCTTTTTGTCAAATTTAGTTTGATAACATTTTTGAAAGCACCCTTAGGGGATGCAATCACTTAAAATATGCCACAGCAAACAATTGTCTGCAGACGATATTTGACCTAGTGGAACATAAATGAGTGTAAGATATAATTGGCAATTTTTGGAATTGTACTTCATTAATATTTTTGGTATGCATCTTACCTTTACTCTTGCACTTTTTCAAGCACAGCACCACTCCCAAGATAACAATGAACAGAAGAGCCAAACTTCCTATTATAATAATATTGGTGTAGGTATCTGATAAAAGAGTAAGCATAGATTTCATATTTACACAGTTCATAATTAATATATTTTTAAAGATCCGTCAATGACCAAATTAATAATGTTGCTGTGTCAGATTGGAATTCAACATTCAAGGAAACTGAAGTGTTGCAACTATCAATTCAGGTAGGGACACAAGAAGCAAATCACACAGGGATTCCATTCCTCAAATCAATGCATTGATTCCATCTGGCAAATGGGTGCAGATGGATCATCTGCAAAAGCATCCGATTCAGCTGTAAAACCTTCTGTCATACAACAAGCAAATGTTGCTCATTGTTTGGCTTCAAATGAAATAATCACTGTTTCACTGAGAACTTGTGAGAGTGAACTTACAAACTGCTTGAGGCTTTATCCCAAGAACAAATGTGGTGAAGACAGAATAACTAAGAGAAAGGGATGGTCCTTGCAAGCGACCAAATGGGAAAAGGTGTTGTCTACATAGCCATGGGAGTCAGTGAGTTGTTTGTCTCCCGAGATGGATATACACAGATCAAGAAAGGGGAGAAAGGTGCTGAAAATGGTCCATTAAAGACAGAATGGAAGTTAGTGGCAAAGTTGAACAGATTGACAAATTGGTTACAGGAAGCACTGTTTAAAGAGTGGTTCTTGTGTCTGGAACAAAGAATGATGTTTTCCATTGTGGAAAAATCAAGAACTGAGAAGTCTCATTGAAAAATAACAGGCGCCTATTTAAGGCCAACATGACAAGAAAGTTCAGAAAATTGCAAGTCTTACACAAAGCAGAATGATTACAGGGCCTTTGCAAGTTGTAAACCTGGGGTACATAGATTCTTGATATGTAATAAGTTAAAAAAATAACTTGGTTAGAGAGAAATGTGGAAATGAACTTCCTGTCATAAGTTGTGGTTTTATTGAGGACAGAGATTACTCAGTGTGTTGAGTGGCCAACTTTTATGTTTGTACTGTCTCCGTGCAAAAACGACTTCCATTTCTTGCCTCTAATCCTGCGACCAATCATTTTAAAACAATGTCCCTTCTCATTTTTAATGGGGATCTTCGACGTGAAATTTTTCTCTTTTTGCACAAATCCTGCGTGATATATTTTTCTTTTAATTCACGAGTTCTGAGCCTGAAGGGCAGAGAGTTGCACTTGCAATGTGTGCAGCTGGAAATGTTATTTTGCTGAGATTCCTTCAGAGTTCTGCTGCTATTTTCAAATTAATTCTAGATCAGAAAGTTAATGAGAATTATTCAATTTTCCTGATGCATACAAATGCTCAATTTGACTAAATGAGTCTGCAAATAGCATGATAATAATGTGCAAGGTTAGTTTGCATGCAATACTGCAGGAAATTTATACACACAATTGCTTTTGCAACACACAAAATAATATTTGGTTTGTGGAACAAAGTCAAAAGGATTGCAGGCAAGCAATACCAGTAATTGGAAACTTTTAGTATAGTTTAGTTTACAGATACAGCATGGAAACAGGCCCAGCTAGTCCACACTGACCATTGATCGCCCATTCACACTACTTCTATGTTATCCTACTTTCTCATTTACTCCCCTACTCACATAAGGAGTAATTTTACAGAGGTCAGTTAACTTACAAACCTGGACGTCTTTGGGGTGTGTGAGGAAACCGCAACACCCAGAGGAATCCTATATGGTCACAGGGAAAACATGCCAATGCCACACATAACAGCACCCAAGGTTAGAATCAAACCTAGGTCTTTTGCCCTGTATGGCAGCAATTCTACTAGCTGCACCACTTGCTCTTACTGATAAACTATCATCATGAGAGTCATGTGATTACCGAAATCGTAATAACTTCTAATGGTAGTTAGGGATCGAGGCTTTGTACATTTAGTAAATCGCAGATGAATACCTGACTAACATATTTATAATCTATAGTATAGAAACATAGAAATTAGGTGCAGGAGTAGGCCATTCGGCCCTTCGAGCCTGCACCGCCATTCAATATGATCATGGCTGATCATCCAACTCAGTATCCCAATGTCATGTTTGCTCAGACTACACAGGCTTTGAGTTAATAAAATGGTTCCAGGAAAGAAGATGCCTAAGAGAATGTGAAAATTATTAAATAGACCAGTGGGGATAATAAAGAGGACATAGGCATGTTTCCCGTGACAATTCATCTGTGTAGCAATGCACAAAGATCACAAATGTGTAAAAGCAGATAGTCCGCAGAGGTGGCAAGGAATAATAGCTGATGAAAACAAATGATATCTGAAGAGAGTAGTTAATATTCAGGTATTGACTGAATATCTTTTTAGGAGACTCCTTCGATAATGACCAAGACATGTACTCCATGCTTCATTAGTGTGCTGGAAGGAATGCAATGTCAGGAGTAACCAGTCGTGTTTCTTATTTTGATACGGTTAAGGAACAGCCCATATTCCACACAACAGAAATGAGGCCATTCAGTCCCAGAGGTATATGTTATAGAAAATCCCACTTGTTCCCCTGTAACATATTCTACCTCACATACCCATTAATCATGTCATCAGTGCTCCCAGCAGCCACGTATACCAATAGTAATTTACAGCAGCCAATCATCTGAATAACCAGCATAACTTTGGGATGTCGGAAACATACGCTGACATGCAGCCCCGTGATTTGGTCATGCACACAGACAAGGGGAGAACATTGGATTGATAGATCGATCTTGCTTTGCTGGTTCTCTGGAACATCTTCTCCACGTGCAGCACATTTAACCCAAAACATGAATTGAGTTTAAATTACATAGCTTCCACAAAGGGTTTTGGACAAGTGACTTTAGACCATTGAACATGGTTTTTCGATTACAATGTTGGTAGCAAATACTGCAAGAGTGCAAAGATAATTTACAAGGATATTGCCAGGACACAAGGGACTGAGCTATAGGGAAAAGTTGGGCAGGCCAGGATTTTATTCCTTGGAGTGCAGAGAGCTGAGGGGTGAAATTGCAGAGGTGTATAAAATCATGAGGGGAATAGATAGGGTGAATGCACTGAGGGTTTTACCCAGGATATGGAAATCAAGAATCAGGCCATAAGTGAGGGGGTTGATATTTAATAGGAACTTGATGGGCAACTTTGGCACTCAAGTGTCTGGTGGATATATAGAACAAACTGCCATTGGATGTAGATGAGGCAGGTACTATAGCAGCATATCAAAGTCACTTGAACAGGTACATGGATAGGAAAGGTTTGGAGGGATATGGTCTAAATGCAGGCAAATGGGACTAGCTTAGATGGGTCCCGGTGCTCACATCAGCACTGAACAACAATCCGTCCCTTCTCCCCTCAGTGACCCTTATCACCAAGTCCTGCAGCTGTTTGAAGTGATTGCAGTTGCTGCAGATTGGACTGATAAGAGTCGAGGCACACAAAATCAAAAGTAAAGAGTCAAGTGCTTTATTGTCATTTGTCCCAGATAGAACAATGAAATTCTTTGTTAGCATGGATGAATTGGACCAAAGGCCTGTTACATGGTGTACGACCCTCTGACTGAAATATGATTAACTACATTTGAATAAATACTGATGCTGTCATGCCCACAACATCCCAGGCTCGATTGTAACTAATTCTAAGTTTCTGCCCTGTAGAGTCTACCAAACAGGATTGAAAGAGTCACTGCTGCCAAAAAGGACAATGATTGTCAAGTTGCCTTAACATGAACATAAATATAAAGAGAAAATATTTGCTTCACTTACTACTGAATTCCAGATTGTAAGGGATTAAAATCTGGAGCCTTTCTTGTTGGAACAAACCACATCTCCAGTTCCCTTTGCCTCTCTCAGCTTTCTGAATAACCAGACTCAGTGATTTATCTTCTCCATTGAGTGTCTTTTCTTCAACAGTTTTGCTGTCAACATTGATCCAAACCAGTCTCACCAGTTCAGTGACGTGGGACACGGAGCAGGTCAAGATAACCTTGCCTCCCTCAGTCACTGTATCATTTGGCTCGGCTGTGACTGGGAACAAGAAAAACATTTAGATTTTAAATGTTATCTTTTAATTAATAACACAAGCAATGTTTTATCCAATAGCAAAATGCTGCTGGTGCTGGAAATCGGTTGTTACACGACATTCTGTCTCCTACCTTTTACTGTGATTAGTTTCATAGTTAAAAACTTATTTATGCCCAGAGTACAGGTGTAAACTCCTGCATCCTCGAACACCAAAGGGGAAATCCTCATCGTCAAATTATTGCCGTTAAATTCTGTCACTGAGGGCTCCAGTCGATTCGCAATGTGACTACTGGTGACAGTGACGGGCTGAAACCTTACTGCCGTTGCTATTTCTTCGGTCAAACGTGGATGAAGATGTGATGTCCAGGACCAGGCAGCTTTGTTGTAATCTGTTGTAATACTGTAACAAAGGAGGTTGAGTTCACTGCCATCTGTGCCTGTGCGATAAAGTGTGTAACTTTCTCTATATAAAGCTGCATCAGGAGACAGAGAAGAAGACATTTCACAGTTATTATTTAGGGGAAGGGCAGGTCAGGTCATGAGGACCTGATGTTGTAGTTGTTCCCCACAGCCATCAGGCTATTAAACACTACAACCTCCTAAATTATGAACTACAATAGACTATTATTATTATTATTATTGCACTGTTTTTGGTTTATTTTTGAGTTTTTACATTATTTATTATGATTACATATTCTGCTGTGCTGCAAATAAGAATTTCATTGTTCTATCTGGGACAAATGACAATAAAACACTTGACTCTTTACTTTTGATTTTGTGTGCCTCGACTCTTATCAGTCCAATCTGCAGCAACTGCAATCACTTCAAACAGCTGCAGGACTTGGTGATAAGGGTCACTGAGGGGAGAAGGGACGGATTGTTGTTCAGTGCTGATGTGAGCACCGGGACCCCCAGTGTCTGTGTGAGCAGGAAGTGCTGATGACATGCTGACCCCTCTGTTTATGTAACACTTTGACATGGGTAACACTTTAATATTGATCTGAGGAGATGAAAGATTAGAGTAAGGAATCGTGTATATCCACAGTTTCAATTTCCTGTTAAAAGTCAATGCACAATTATATTTGAATGACCTGACAGAGTGGTCTGAATATTACCAGGACGGGAGGGTTTTAGTTGTACAGAGAGACAGGATAAGCTGAGCCTGTTCTCACTGGAGTAGGAGTTTGAGGGGTGTCCTCACAGAGGTACTGTCAAGTCCAGTTTATTGTCATTAACTCTAGTACGGAGAGATATAGTTACAATGTCACCTTCTGAGGTAGCCTCCCACGAAGATATTTTCACTGGTGGAGAGGGCTGTTCCTGTGATGGATTACACTGTCATGGAGGGCATAAATAAGGTGAATAGTCACATTATTTTTCTCAAGATAGCAGAGTCCAAACCTAGATGCCTTAAGCTGCGAGGGGAAAGCATTAAAGGGGATCTGAACGACAGGTTTTTCCACTCAGAAAATGATGGGTATGTGGAATAAGATCACAGTGGAGGTATAGGGGTGAATAGGATTACCACATTAAAACATTTGTGTGATTATGGGTAGGAGAGGTTTGGAGGTATAAGCACCTTCTCCATGGGCTCTTATTTCCAGCATTGCTTTTACAATGGCTTTTAGTCACAGCCGAATGCACACTTTTTTTCAACCACATCTATTTTTGAATCAAATCATGTTACAGGGGCGGAGGGAAGAACAAGGTTGCGGAGCACAGAACCGCACTGGGTCGATGTCTCCATTGCTCCCACTTCTTCCCAGCCTCCCCCTCTGGATGTGAAATCAGTTTCAGGGTAATTAGAAGGACAAGTTTCAGCTGTAGATTATTGGGTGAAGCAAACCTATTCTCAGGTTCCAGTTCAAGAGATTTAAAACAATCCAGAGTATATTTACCATATGCACCAGATATAATCCAGAACAATGATATAATTACTTGCTGCAGATTTACAGGCACGTTAGATGTAACAACAACAATAAATATATCATAAATTATCAGTTACTCTTAGTAAACAAGACCATGATAGTGCAAAGACTAAGGTATGTTGAGGAACCATTGTCATGCAGAGTCCACAGTAGTTAGCTGCTGTGGTTCGGTTATGGTTGGGGTTGTGCGATGAGGTTCAAGAACCTGATGAGTGATGAGAAGAAAGTAAAAACATCTTTAGATATGTAAAAACATGATGGGTGATGAGAAGAAAGTAAAAGCTTCTTTACATATGTAAAAAGCAAAAGATTAGTGAAGGCAAATGTACGTCCCTTACAATCAGCCACAGGTGAATTTATAATGGGAAACAAGGAAATGGCAGATCAGTTAAATGAGTACCTTGGTTCTGTCTTCACAAAGGAAGACACAAACATTCCCCCAGAAATACTTGGGGACCGGGAATCTAGTGGGAGGGAGGAACTGAGGGAATCCACATTAGTTCTGAAATCGTGTTTGGTAAACTGTTGGGACTGAAGGCAGATAAATCCCCAGGGCCTGATGGTCTGCATCCCAGAGTACTCAAGGATGTGGCCCTGGAAATCATCAATGTATTGTTGATCATTTTTCAATGTTCTCTCCACTCTGGATCTGTCCCTGTGGACTGGAGTGTAGCCAAAGTAACTCCACTTTTTAAGAAAGGAGCGAGAGAGAAACCTGGGAATTCTAGACCAGTTACATCGGTAGTGGGGAAGATGCTAGAGTCAATTATTAAAGATATTATAACAGCGCATTTGGAAAGCAGTGACAGGGTCGGTCAAAGTTAGCATGGATTTATGAAGGGGAAATCATGCTTGACTAATCTTCTGGAATTTTTTGAGGATCTAACAAGTTGAATGGATAAGGGAGAGCCTGTGGACGTGATGTATCTGGACTTTCAGAAAAGCCTTTGACAATGTCCCACACAAGACATTAGTATGCAAACTTAGAGTACATGGTATTGGGGGTAGGGTATTGATATGGATAGAAAACTGGTTGGCAGACAGGAAGCAAATAGTAGGAATTAACGGGTCCTTTTTCAGAATGGCAGGCAGTGACTAGTGGGGGTGCCACAAGGCTCGGTGCTAGGACCCCAGTTATTTACAATATATATTAACGATTTAGACAAGGGAATTAAATGTAACATATCCAGGTTTGCAGATGACACAAAGCTGCGTGGCATTGTGAGCTGCAAGGATGCTATGAGGCTGCAGGGTGACTTTGATAGGTTGGGTGAGTGGGCAGATTGGCAGATGCAGTATAATAGTAAGATTAAACAAGAACTTAACAGTTTGAAGTTTGATCGTTATTTTATGAGGAGTTACGATGAGGGATTACGTGAAGAAGGCCGTCCCCACACATGCGCGTCAATCTTCAAAGTAGCGGTGTGAAATCACAGATAACAGTTGTTGAACTAACATAGTAAGATTATAGATGACTAGAACTACCAGATGATCGTTAAGTTACGAGGGTAGGGAGCGGAGGGCACGTAATCCCTCATCGTAACTCCTCATAAAATAACGATCAAACTTCAAACTGGTAAGTTCTCGTTTAATCTTACTATTTTACTTCGGAGTCATGTGAGTGACTACGTGAAGACTTTGAAGGTCTGTGATTTCATGCCGTGGAAAAACGTGTCCACACAATCACGACTGCATCAGTTGACCATAAATGTGGGAAACATCATAATGCATACATACATGACATAGGTTTAAAAAACATGCTGATGCTCATAAAGAACAAACAATAATAACAGTAACACCTCTCAACCGAGGGGAACTATAAATTGAACCTAAATATAGTTGGCACACATCCTTGGTCTGGCAATGGGTTAAAATAAATGTTGGATACCTCGTTTGTTAGACCATCCTGCAGTAGACAGTATGCTACTTGCTGCTTGTGTTGTAGCAGCGCTGGTGGAGTGAGAATAGAAATCAGTATCTACTCCTGTATAAGCCAATCCTCGCACCAGGGAATAACCTACCTATGAGAGCTGAACCAAAGATAGAGGTATAGCTGGAGCCCCAGAGTGAATAAATGTTAACACGATGTCAATATCCAATACTTCCATGTACTTGGGTCTGGAAGAACTTGTGTTAATGATATCCTAAATACTGGACACCAGATGGTGAAACCCAAGAGAGCGGGTCCCACTTGATGCAGCAACTATAGGGAGAAGCACGTTGGGTACAGTTAATGAGACTATAACTTAATTTATTGTCAACAACCCATAGAAAAGAACTCTAAGACGTCAGTGTCCGTGCCGTACTATATGTAACATAACATTTAACAGAAAAACACTTTCCATCTTCTGAAGAGGCAAAGTACTGCTTTTTTGGTTGCTATCCCTGCATACTGCAGTGAGACGTACATGGATCAGTCTGACAGCCTGCTCCGCAGGAGTGGTCTTCTCAGATTCTGTAAAGCAATGAATTGATTAATCATGTAGAGGCTGGTTCCCCGAATCCCAGGCTGAACCAGCAAAGTTTTATGTTTAGAACCCCATAGAAGGTTCTATATTATTCCCAACATTTGCGGGAAACCATGGCTGTGTAGGCCAGTCAGACAGTCCGAGAAACCTGAATGCAGGATCTTGCTGAATATTGTAAGCCCCGACTGATGAGACAAAATGGAGAACCACATAAAGGAACATTCCTCCCCTGTGTAGCGAGAATGAGACTGCATGCAAACATAACAATAGTGGGTGCCACAGAGCCATAGTTCCTAAAATGCTTCGTGATCCACCATCCATACTGTGTTATCATTGACTTTGCATGATGATACACCAACGCCAAAAAAGGTTGGGTAAATTATGACAGGATACTTTGACTTTATTGCATTCATGTGACTAACATATGCCACCACCACAGTGTATCAACTTGGAACTAAGCATGCAGGATTTGCATATTCGCACAATAACCCTTTAACCCATAGTATACACCTCGTGTCTATAGGTAGTTAATACCAATAACTGAAGAATTGGTGATTCAGGCAAATTCCATCCGCCTTCGTTACTAGAGATGGCATTCGTGATTGTCCATCTTAGTTCTAGCATGTGTAAGTAATATAACTGAAGATAATATGACCAAACTACTGGAGCAATACAGAATGTAGTTTGACCATCATAGTGACCATAGTAGCTTCACCTGATAATAGCATAGGTCTGTTAACAATTACCTTTATGGCACTTGAGAGGTTAATACTTGCACGTTGAAAGTTCTAATGGTGCAAGACCCAATTGCACAGCTGCTGTAGCCAATTACCCTTAATAACTAGAAGCCAAGGTTGTTACAGGCTTCAATTAATTCCAATCTGTTGCCCCAGGGCGGAATCACAGGTAATTAATAGTTAAAGGTAAACCCGATAAACCACAACTACCAGTTGGTATCAACTTAAATTAGACTGGATGCCTAAGCAAAACACAGCATAAGAAATATCCTCCAGACCAAATTGAAATGTCTCTGGTGACCTCCTGTGAATGGGTCCTAAACAGTATGCATCTATGAAACCGATGCATGCCATAAAAATCCTAAGTAAATAAGTAATTAGACAGTAGAGAAATTCCATATACTGAAAGCTATGTTGCACAAGGGAGTAAATGAAATATGAACCGGCATCTCTCCATCTTTCACAAGGAACAAGCCACACCATAATTCCGTGCCTGCCTAGAATGCAGCTCTGGCCATACTACTGGCCTGCCTTAAAGCTGCTCCGTCATTCTGAGTCTGCCTCGAGGGAGAACTCTGGCCATATTACAGACTCTGGCCCCAATTTCAAGGCATGCTTTGTACCCTAGTATACTGTGTAATAATTACCCATCACATGTCAACATTTTCATTTGTACCAAACAAGTATAAATATTACGAACTTGTAAATGGTGCACTTACCCCATGTTTCGAACGACCCAGACCCACCTACCTCCATGGCTACCGGTGGTCTAATGTTAAGCCCAAAGGACCGTGATGTGGGTTCCATTCCCATCCTTGATTTCCTTCCTGAGACCAGCTTGGCCCAGCTTTCAAGCGCCCATCAACTTCAGCGAACTGCTACTGCTGTTGATGGTTTCATTTGATCGCTCTGTGCACTGCCTGCACTTGTAGCATCAGGGAATCTGGCCCCTGCCGGGTTTTTTGCCTCTTCCCTTGTGAGTATGTCCTCGCACTCCCCTCCACTGAGAGGGGGAATCGTAGACAGCCCTGACAGGTGCTGCCGCAGGCCCCTGAGGATACCTGCGCTGACATGGCCCCTCGGCCCTATATCAGACAATATCAGAGTATGAGTCTGGGCCAGAGCGAAACTAACCCCTGGTGCTCCCCTCCTCAGAGAGGGAGACATTGTGCAGCCCTAACAGGTGCCGCTGCCTGCAGGTTATTCATAATACCCGGGCTCAGATAGCTCTCTACTGGAGCATATCTCTCTGGAGCAACCTCATTAGGTGCCTATTCCAGGTGGGTTTTTGGCGTTTACAGAGGCTACCCATAGAAGGAGGGAGGAGGGAGGAGGGGGGGGGGGCTCCTGGCCTGACTCGACCGAGTCCAAGGCCTGACCGGCTTCCTCGTGGTTTAACCCCTTTCCCTGGGGAACCATAGCGGTCTGTGAGTTGCTGACCCCATAGGTAATTATTTGGTCTTGAGTCCAGCTTACTGCCAGCTTTCCCCTTATTTAGAAAGACCTAAACGGTCTGGGAGCTGCTGACCCCCATTGTCAGCGACTGCAGTAGCATGACCAGCTTACTGCCAGTCTGACCGCTTTCTCTAGGAGGTCCTAAGCGATCTGGGGGTTGTTGACCCCAATGTCTGAGACTGGGGTAGTTAGACCTGCTTGCTGCCAGTCTAACCCCTATTTCTGGGGACCATAATGGTGTAGAAGCTACAGACCCCATAGTGAATGGCTGGGGTTGCAAGACCGACTTGGTGCCATTCTAACCCCTACTGCTAACCCCCTTAACAGTGACTGGGGTAGTAAGACCGGCTGACTGCCAGTCTAACCCCTTCTCTGGGGAACCATTGTGATGTGGGAGCTGCAGACCCCATAATGAATGGCTGGGGTTGCAAGACCGGCTGACTGCCAGTCCAACCCCAACTCTAGGGGACCCATGCGATGTGGGAGCACTAACCCCATTTAACAGTGACTGGGGTAGGAAGACCGGCAAACTGCCAGTCTAACCCCGTTCTCTGGGGGACCATAGCGGTCTGGGACCCATACTGGGAGAAACCCACTCGCATTTCCCTTCCGGGTGTCGCTGACCTCCTTGCCAGCAACTTGGGAGCGAACCCGACGGCCGCCGGCTATGTGCGATACCGCGGTCCGGACCGGGATTTACCGGTCCATAACCGGTTTCCCGCGGCCCGTCCAACTTCGCCCCGAATTCAGCAGGCAATCCTGCAAAACAAAACACATCCCTAGAAATAAGTGAAAACTTACCTACCAGGTTTAAAACTTACCGCTAGCAGGAGCCGCACACCCACCAGTCAGTCCGTGGGCAACGCATCAGATGTAATGATGTGCGTGGGGGCAGCCTTCTTCACGTAGTCACTCACGTGACTCCGAAGAAAAATATCAATAAATGTGAAGTTATCTACTTTGCTGTCAAGGACAGGATGGCAGATTATTATCTAAATGCTGTCTGATTAGGAAAAGGGGAGGTCCAACGAAACCTGGCCGTGCTTGTACATCAGTCACTGGAAGTAAGCTTGCAGGTACAGCAGGCAGTGAAGAAGCATAATGGCATGCTGGCCTTCATTGTGAGAGGATTTTAGTTTAGGAGCAAGGAGGTCCTACTGCAGTTGTACAGGGCCCTGGTGAGGCCGAACCTGGAGTATTGTGTGCAATTTTGGTCTCCTAATTTGAAGAAGGACATTATTGCTATTGAGGGAATGCAACGTAGGTTCACGAGGTTAATTCCTGGGATGGCGGGACAGACATATGATGAAAGAATGGGTCGACTGGGCTTGTATTCACTGGAATTTAGAAGGATGAGAGGAGATCTTATAGAAACATATAACATTCTTAAGGGATTGGACAGGCTATCAATGTGGTGGTCCCAGTACAGATGAGAGTTGTGCACGACCAGGACCTTGAAGAGGCCGACTGTCTCCATGTAGAACCATTGAAAATAGGTGCATAGTCCCTTGGCTTTCCATTCCTGTCAGAGCTTTGATTAGGTGTCTAATGCAGATATTCAACCAGGGATGCGCATAATTAATACACCAATCATGTGTGTTAATGGCAATTGACTGATAACTCTAAATACATAGATAACAGTAGATTTACTTTTAAAGAGACAGGTGAAAGACATTGAACTTTGCAATGAAGGAGTTGAGAATCACACCAAAGCTAAAACATTAATGTTATTCCATGGAATCTAGCACCAGATCAATCCATTGGATGCACGCAGTGACTCTTGACCAAGGGGAAGGTGAGTTTTGTATTTGGACTAAATGTATGTATTATTTTCATGTGAATGGGCATGATTAATATATTTTATTCAAATTTTTTTTGCTTATCATGTTAGTTAATTGTGATTAAGTGGCAAACTTAATATCTAAGGTAAGATAGCAGCACTTACAGTTGCTTACAGCAAATTCTGCGTTCCCTTTGCCAACAACCTTTGCATTTTGCTGCACTTCACATTCATACATCGTCCCATCCTCCACTGCAACATGTCGGATCATCAGATAGACCGTGTTATTCAGGCGGATCTGATCAGTGTTGCTCGTGTTCTGCTGGGATGAGTCCAATGGTCTCCAGTGAAGACTGACTGTATCTGAGAGTCTGGAGATGGTGCAGCTGAGTGTGACGTCACTGCCCATCACAGGCTTGCGTGGACTTGCCTCGACTGTGAAAAATAATGAGACTCAGAGTGAGTAGTGGCTTGTACAGTACAATGATTGAGTTTAATCTGACCTAAAGGTGTGCCCATTAGCAGCATTTCTATTTTTAGAGTCAGTCTAGATATAGTTGGATCTTAGACATAAAATAATACAGAGAGTGCACCGACTCACAGTCTAGCTACGCTAAATCAGTGATGCAGAGCTGAGGTAATGATTGGATGCCATGGTTCAGATCAGAGTTCCATGGTTTGGACACCATTTGCCAATGCCAACAATGGGGTGGCTGAGTGATGCAGCTGGTAGTATGACAGCTCCAGTCACATGGGTTCCATCCCAACCTCCAGTGCTTCGTGGGATACTTGCACTATCTCCCCATGGGCACAAGGGTTTACTCAAAGTCCTCCTATTTCATATCCTAAAAAAGTATGACCACTATAGATTTTCCATGGCGTGCAGGTGAGCAAATTAGTTTGAGCGAGTTGTGGAGAATAAAAAGGAATTAGTATTGTGAAATTAGTAAAATCAGTGTTCGACCCTTCGAGCTAGCAACACCATTCAATGTGATCATGGCTGATCATCCACAATCAGTATCCCGTTCCTTCCATCTCCCCATATCCTCTGAATTCGCTATCTTTAAGTGCCATATCTAGATCTCTCTTGAAAGTATCCAGAGAACTGGCCTCCACCGCCCTCTGAGGTAGAGAATTCCACAGACTTACAACTCTCTGTGTGAAAGAATGGTTCCTCATCTCCGTCCTAAATGCCTTACCCCTTATTCTTAAACTGTGGCCCCTGGTTCTGGACTCCCTCAACATCGGAACATGTTTCCTGCCTCTAGCTTGTCCAAACCCCTAATAATCTTATACCTTTCAATAAGATCCCTCTCATCCTTCTAATTTCCAGAGTATAGAAAGTGTGCACTTTAGAAAAATCAAGAGGGGGAAAAAGAGGCATGAAATAGATCTGATGTATGATGCCAATGGAGATGAACTATAATATTTAAGAATATTTCTCATGAGTTTGCTCGGAGATGCACGTAGAAGGTAAAGAAATGTGGGGAATGAGTTGTGATCTTGGAATATAAATGAATTACCAGAGAGGATGTATTTGTAGTCTTAAAGTGCATTAATTTGGATAAAACCCCATCACCTGACTAAATGCAATCTCAGACATTACGGGGAAGAAATTGCAGAGATTTGCATCACCTTTAGGCACAAATGAAGTTCCCAAACACTAGAGTGAGAGTGACTGAAGTTATGTTGTGCTGTTATATAAGAGGGACATCAAGGACAAAATGGGGACCTAAAGCTTGACATCAGCAGTGGGTTAACTACTGAAGGGGATTCTGAGGGACAGGATCTAATTGCATTTGGATAGACGGACTGATTAGGGATAGTCAGCATGGCTTTGTTTGTGGCAAATCATGTCTCAAAAATCTGAACGTTTTTTTCAAATGGTAACAAAGTGGATTCATGAGGCAGAGTAGTGGAAGTAGATGAGGTGGCCATTTGCAAGGCCTTTGATATGTTGCACATGGTTGACTAGCATGAAAGGTTAGATCACATAGAATTCAGGAAGAGCCAGCTAAATCAGTACTGTAACACAGGCCCTTCCCTCTGCTGAGAGGGAGTGAGGGAGATAAGCCTGAGACCGCCAGCGCCTTCCCTCGAGGCAAAGGTGAACTATGGCGAGAAGCCTGAGATCGCTATGCATCCTCCTTCAAATCCGGGACTGTACTGAGGGATAAGTCTGAGATTGGCAGCGCCACACGGTGTGTGTACTGATAACGAGTGACAGTGCCCCAATGTGGTCCTGGACTTCTTGTGAATAAAAATATCACATGAGTTCACCCTCCTGCAAATGTCACTGTGGTCACTGCCAACCTAGCATAATCGGCAATGCCACTACACATAATTGGTTTGATGTAGGAAACGGAGGGTGATGGTGGAAGGTCGCTTTTCAGAGTGGAGACCAGTGTCTCGTGATGTGCCTCAGGAATTAATGCTGGGACCAATGTTGTTTGTAATTTTTTTAAATAATTTGCATGAGAATGTAAAAGGCATGGTCAGTAATTTTACAAATGGCATTAATAGAAGAGTTTTCACAGACAGTGAAGAAAGTTGTCAAAAATTACAATTGGATTTTGACCGACTTGGTATGTGGGCTGAGGAATTGCAAATGGCATCTAAATCTGACAAGTGCAAGGAGATGGGATCTTATTTTGCATTGTACAAGGCGTTGTAGTATTGTGTAAAGTTTTGGTTCTCTGTTTTCGTAAAGATGTCATTAAGTTGGAATGAATGGAATAAAATAATGAGAATATTGCAGGTTATGGGATACAGAGAGAAATTGAACATGTTAAGTCTTTATTCCTTGGAAGGTTGGAGGCTGGGGGGGGGGGGTGATGTTTTTGACCACAGAACATAAAATAGTACAGCACAGGATTAGATGCTGCAGCCCAAATGTCGTCCTCTTCTTGCGTATGGTGTGCACAGCCTAAAGTTGTAGGACAACTTGTTCTGTTTGATCTTATTTGATTGGCTCTAATATCTGTGCAGCACAATAAACTAATCATGGAGCTCATGATGCTCTGTATGTTAATACTGTCATTAACTATATATTTTCCCCTTGCATTTAACCCCCCCCCCCAAAGTGCAACACCTCACACATGTACAGATTAAACTCCATCTGCCATTTATCTGCCCATATCTGTGTCTGACCTCTAACTGCTGCATCATTAGCCAGACTTCGTCACTGCCTGCCACTCCAATTTTTGTGACTCCAAATTTTTGCATCAATAATCCATTTACATTTCCATCTAGGCCAATTATATATTACAAACAATAGAGGTTACAACACTTTTCCTTGCGGAACACCATTGGTCAAAGACTTCGACCCAACATGACACCTTTCCACCACTACCCTCTGTCTTTATGGGATGCTAGATCTGAATCGAAGCTGCTAAGTCACCATTGATCCCAGATATCTTAACCCTCTGGATCAGTCTACCATGAGGGACCTTGTCATTTTCCTAATGTCAACAACATCCCTTCAATTATCTACAGCAACTCACAAAAATGTTAATCAAATTTGTAAAATTTGACATGCCCCACAGGGACCCTCAGCATGGTTTCGTAATTTGTCCATTCCCTTCCAAATACAAGTAAGTTTTATCTCTGAATCCCATCTTATAACTTCCCTACCACTGATGTGAAGCTCACTGGCCTACATTTTCCCGATTAATTTTTATAACATTGGCCTATCCGTGTTCTCCACAGGTGCATAACCTGCTGAGTTACTCCAGCACTTTGTGTATTTTTCTATGTAAACCAGCATCTGGTGTTCCCTGGTTCTTAGAAAATCACTGGCTGCTATCCATTCCTCTGGGACCTCGCTTGTGAATAGAAAAGATACAGGGATCATTGTCTAGGACTGGCAGTCTTCTCTCTTGCCTCGCTCATTAATTTGGGTCAGATCCTATCAAGTCCTGGCGATTTATCCTTTTTGCTTTTGCTCTTTTTCTAAGGATCTATCCATAATGCTTTTCAAGAGCACCATAACTAACTGTTCTTGCATATTAGTATTCTCCATCCTGATCTCAATGTCTTCCATGTCCTCCTCTTTCATACATACTGTTGTAAAGTATTTATTTAGTACCGTACCTACATCCACTGGCTCTCGGCAAGAATTCCTTCCTTTTTCGTTGAATAGTCCTGCATCTTCCTAGTGGGTTTTTTTAAATGTATGTATAAAAGGTTTCAGATTCTCTTTAATACAACTTGCCAATGACATTTCAGGACCCCTCCTGACTCCTTGCATCATTCTTTACGGTTTTCCTCCACCTTACTGGACCATGCTGGTATTGAACTCTGATCAACTGGTCTTTGAATGACTCCCAAATGTGGACTTATCCAATGACAGCTCCAGTTTAAACTCCATTTTAACTATCTAAACTAAATTCCAGTTTAAACCTCCAGTTTAAATTCCATTTGGAATATTTTGGAGGACCAAGAAACCAAGAGCTGTTTGCTATGCTGAATATGATGCACCATCTCAATTCAGTGCTTTACCCCAAGGTCCATACTCAATGGATCAATTAACTTTTCTGTGCTAGGCATTGAATTGTTCATGGAGAACTCTTATTCAATACTCACTTTTAATGCCAAATATTTCGTACCGTTTCAGGATTTTATAACTCGGCGACGTTTGTGCCAAGATGAGGGATCCAGCAAATTTAAATGTGGGATAGCTTATCCTCAGATGTACAGTACCATAATCGCATTTCATGTCATGGAACAAGTCAAAGTTTCTGAGGTTAGGGTTCAAATATTGCATCCACTGGCCATAATTATCTCTCCGTAATTCTATCAGCTGTTGCACTCCTTGCCCGGAATGTAATGTCCAGCACCAGGCAGCAGGGCCATTTCCAGGATTGATTGGTTCATGGAACACAATGCCATCTCTTTTATTGAAAATATATATGTCATTGGGGTTATCTGTTTAAAAAGAGGAACAGTGGAAGTATTTTAATATAATCATGCATGTTTTATTCCATAGTAATTATTTATCTTGGTTTTCCATAGAAACAATATTATTATTTTTATCAATTCATCATCGTATCTAAATGCCACACTGTTACTCAAGCAAATGAACAACTCTTGCACATTTGGTGCAGTTGTCAATATATACATCAATGATGATATGTTGAATTTACTGCAATTAGGGGTCTCAGGGAAAGTGTAGTGGATATGAGGGTGAAAGAGAATCTCAATAGATATGGAGGAGTCAGTCTGCATTTGTTTCCCATTTCCTTTTACTAAAGTAGAGATTGCAACTCTTTTGACTGAAGTGTAAATTTCACTGGCTCAAAATAACTGCAAAAATTCCAAATTTTACAGACACTAATATTCTTATTTTTCAAATTCTATCCATGATTCAGCCTTTTAAAAATTGAATGGTAAACTTTATGGAAATCAGTGATTACTCAAGTTTGTAAAATAAATGGAAATCAGTGGGGAATTTTGGATGACTTGGGATGGTACAGCATTGTTACTGGAAGCTGAAAGCAAATGTACACAGATTTTAAGGAGCAGGGATGTGGAAATGTGTTTCAAGGTCAGTTTATTATCACATGTACCAATTAAGGTACAGTGAAATTCAAATTGCCATACTAAAAAAAAAGCAACAAGTCACACAACTACGCAAAAATTAACATAAACATCCACCACAGTGGATTCTCCACATTCCTCACTGAGATGTAAGGCAATAAAGTCAAATCTTCTTCCTCTTTACTCTTCTGCGGTCGGGGCAGTCGAACCATCCGCATCGAATCCCCTGCGGCTTGGAACTTCCGAAGTCGTTCTGTGACCAGAGACTGCGAGCTCCACGATGTTAAAGTCTGCAGGCTCCCGCGGTGGAGCTCAGAGGTCGATCCCTGGCAAAGGGATCGCAGGTTCCACGATGGTAAGTCCGCTGGCACCCGCGGTGGAACTCCAGAAGTTGGTCTCCAGCAAAGGCTGTTAATTTCTCGAAGTTAGGCCGCAGTGTGGACGAAGATACGATATGGAAAAAAAAAAATTGCTTCTCCGTCAAGATGAGAGCTCTCATGATGTAACATGCTTTGTACACATTCAGAAAAAGTAGAAACAAATTGATAATGATTGGTGAACCAATGCACTTACTCTGGGAGAAAACAGACTGAATTAAAGCAACCAAGACTCCGAACACCAGCCCAGGAGGCATTTTGCTGTGGACCATTCATAGCCTCATTCCACAGATTCCTTCTCTTTCCCTGTAATAGTGAAACAAATAGCTTTACATGACATACAAAAAATATCAAGGACGCATTCTCAGCCCCTTAATATAATCCTTATGCACTCACGCCTGCATAACCAAATTCTGGTTTAAGTCCACTTACAAGATTTCCAATGGCGTCAGCATAGTATGCAGAACCTCAAAAAATTATGAGACAAGTGTGCAGGAAGGAGATAGAGAGCATAGTAGTATGGTGTCAAAATAACAACTCTATCTCAATGCCAGCAAGCCAAAGGAGCAGGTCATCAATTTCAGAAAGCAATGGAGAGTACACACCCCAGTCTACATCATTGGTGCTAAAGTGGACACAAAGTGCTGGAGTAACTCTGGACATGGATTTCAGTAAGGCCTTATGGATTGCAGTAAGGCCTTTGACAAGGTTCCCCATGGAAGGTTGGTTAAGAAGGTTCAATCTTTGGGTGTTAATGGCGGAGTAGCAAGATGGATTCAACAGTGGCTGAATGGGAGATGCCAGAGAGTAATGGTGGATGGCTGTTTGTCAGGGTGGAAGCCGGTGACCAGTGGGGTGCCTCAGGGATCTGTGTTGTGTCCACTGTTGTTTGCCATGTACATCAATGATCTAGATGATGGGGTGGAAAATTGGATAAGTAAGTATGCAGATGATACTAAGATAGGGGGTTCTGTGGATAATGCAGTAGATTTTCAAAGTCTACCGAGGGATTTGGGCCATTTGGAAGAGTGGGCTGAAAGATGGCAGATGGAGTTTAATGCTGATAAGTGTGAGGTGCCACATCTTGGCAGGACAAATCAAAATAGGACGTACATGGTAAATGGTAGGAAATTGAGGAATGCTGTGGAACAGAGGGATCTAGGAATAACTGTGCATAATTGCCTGAAGGTGGAATCACATGTAGATATGGTGGTAAAGAAAGCTTTTGGGGTGCTGGCCTTTATAAATCAGAGCATTGAATATAGGAGTAGGGAAGTAATGTTAAAATTGTACAAGGCATTGGTAAGACCAATTCTGGAGTATGGTGTACAATTTTGCCGCCTAATTATACGAAGGATGTCAACAAAATAGAGAGAGTACAGAGGAGATTTACTAGAATGTTACCTGGGTTCCAGCAACTAAGTTACAGAGAAAGGTTGAACAAGTTAGGTCTTTATTCTTTGGAGCGCAGAAGGTTAAGGGGGGACTTGATTGAGGTCTTTAAAATGATGAAAGGGATAGACAGAGTTGACGTGGATAAGCTTTTCCCATTGAGGGTAGGAAAGATTCAAACAAGAGGGCATGACATGAGAATTAAGGGACAGAAGTTTAGGGGTAACATGAGGGGAAGCTTCTTTACTCAGAGAGTGGTGGCTGTGTGGAATGATCTTCCTGCAGAAGTGGTGGAGGCAGGATCGATTTTAACATTTACAAGTAAAGTGGATAGGTATATGAACGGGAAGGGAATGTAGGGGTATGGTCTGAGTGCAGGGAGATGGGACTAGGGGAAAATGAATGGTCAGCACGGACTGGAAGGGCTGAGAAGGCCTGTTTCCGTGCTGTAATTGTTATATGTTATATGGTTATATGTTGCCTGAACAGCTGAGTTACTCCCGAACTGTATGTCCTTTTGGAAATAAGCATCTGCAATTCTTGTGTCTATATTGCTGATGTTGAGATGGCCATTGTACTTGTGTCAGCTTGATCATATTCATGTATGGCATGATTTGCCTGGATAGCAATTTTTTCAACTGTACCTCATGTGGCAATATCAATGTAAATCCAATTTGGGGAAACTACCTGAGGTAAATCAAAGCCCCCTTCCCTCAAGCTGTTTTGCAAATTACTTCTTCATTTGTGAACTGTAACAGTCCAATACTGTGTCAGTGCAATATGCCCTCACTTCCTTTCGTGACGTGAATGAACATTACACAACCTAATTTCCTACAAAAATAACTGAAAGAGGAACCAAAAAGGAACTGTTATTTGGGAAATAGAAAAAATACAGTTGAAAAACATTTTTCACCAAGTATTTTTTATTTTACACTGATCAGAAACAGATCTATTTACGTAACTAAGGATATAAAATCACAGTTATGGGCGTATTCGTATTGTTGACCTGTGCATTGATCACTTGGTAGCATTAGTTCAGTGGAATGAATATTAGTAGATCCCACAGTCATTTTGCAAAGAATCAACTTGACAAGAAGATCTAGTGAAGCATTTACATGTAAACCAGAGCCAGTGGGCCAGGTGAGAGCAGGACACTCTGGGATTGAGGCCTCATACTTCTCTAGTCCTCCAATACAAAACTCACACATGCCCTTGCAAGAAGTAGACGTGGGTCATCTCAGGCTGATGCCGAGATAACTCTGTGATTCCATAAAATGCCACTTGATTGTGAAAAGTGCTTTGCACTATTGCAACTGCTATTCCAGAGGCTTATGTCTGGCACTTCACAATAAATTAATTGAACCACAGTCTGCCAGGAAGTAAACATTCAGACAAGGGAATGTGTGAGTTATGATACATTTTGTTTTACTTCCAAGGAAATGGGAGGTTCTTATGTGGCACTAACAATACAGGCAGCATAATCCTATATCCAGAATTAGTGGCTCAATTGAACAGATATTGATCGATGCTCTTAAATGTTCATTTTTTCCCACCACATCTTCACTGTGGCTACACTATTCTACCCATTATTGATTTGTTATGGTAGCATTGGCATCAGGCTTCTCCTAGTGCATCTCGGAATCTAGCATCCACGACTGACACTGATAATATAAGGGAACAGATGAATTGGGAGAATATTATTTTCACCCTTCACGCTTAGTTGGACATTGGTTATTCTTCATTTATCATGTCGGACTTGAATCCAAAAGCCATTGCTTAACAACACTGGTGCAAACTTTGTTGCATGAACTGTAGTTGTTCAAATCACTCCTGGGCATCTTGAGATGGTCAAAGTACACCAACCTTATCGGTAATCTATAAAGTGCACAATATCAGTTGTGCTCTATTGAAAGACTTTTACTAGCTGATTTGCATCCAGTTAATGAATAGGTAAGAGTGAAGTCTAGAGTGTTTAATTGTCCTATGTACTGAAGCGGACCAATACAATTTTTACTTGCAGCTACATAACAGGTCTCTAAACATATAACTCAATAGATAACATAATAAAAAACAAAACATTCAACCAATAAAGAAACAATATTAATGCAAAACAAAAACAAAAATCCAAAGTCCCCAGTGCAACCTAGACCATCCATAGTTCAAGTTTAGTTGGTGTTTGTTAAGTTCAGTAGCCTGATGGTTGTTGGGTAGAAGCTGTTCGTGAACCTGGAGATCAGTTTTCAGACTCCTAAACCATCTTACCAATGGCAGGAGTGAAGTTAGAGCATGGTCAGGATGGTGTGGGTCCATGATGATACTGGTTGCCTGGTTGAAGTCTTCCTTCCAAGAGAACCCTTCATTGGGGAGGTCAGTACCCACGATGAACTGAACAGTGTCCCCAACTTGTTGGAATCTTCTTTGTTCATGGGGATTCAAATTGGTGAACCAGGCCATGATGAAAGTATTCAATTTGCTCTCTACCACATACCTGTAGAAGTTGAAGAGTGTGTTGGCCGACATACCAAATCCCCTCAATCTTCAAAGGAAGTAGAACCATTGATAGGCTTTCCTTATAGTTGCATCAATGTTCTGGGTCCAGGACAGATCTTCAGAGATATACACGGCCAGGAACTTGAAATTGTTGACCCTCTCCTCCACCGACCCGTCGATGAAAGTAAGTTTATGATTCTTGGCCTACCTGTTCCAAAGCCAACAATCAGCTCCTTGGTCTTACTGACATTGAGAGCAAAGTTGTTGTTCTGGCAACATCCAATTATACAATTGATCTTCCTCTTATACTTTGACACATCATTATCCATAATTCGTCCAATAATGGTGGTATTGTCAGCAAATTTAAAGATGCAATTGGAATTGTGTCCTGCTGCAAAGTCATCCCTAGCCTTTGTCCAACCATCTGTCTTTCACATAACCTCCTCACTTGTGTTCACCTATGCCTGGCTGTGCTCTGTCCTAACCCTTCTCTAGCCAGGAATGCTGCCTGACCTACTGAGTTTCTCCAGCATTTTGTATCTATCTCCTAGTTGTCTGCCCATGTCATATCTGATGTGGAGAACATCTTTCTCCTTGAATCATGGGTTCTCCTCTACCATAGTTGATAGAGCCTTTAACCATTTTTCATTTGTGTTTTGAACTTTTGCTCTCATTCCTCTCCTGGATTAGTTCTGATAGTCTTCACTTTCTATTCCAACAGCCTCCACATTCATCCTATGTAATGTCTGCCTCTTTCACCAAGATTTCTCCAGCAGACACATCTTCCCCTCAGCTTTCAACATGCTGAAGGGGCTGCTCTCTGGGGACTGCTTCTCTGTCCTCACCATATCAGGCACTTTCCCATGCCACAGCAGGACATCCAACACTCGGATTTTTATTTATTCCTTTCACTTCACATAAGAACCAAGTCAAAGTACAATTCACCTGCACTTTTCACAATCTAATGCACTGCATTGGATCATTGTAGTCTTATATACAATGAAGCAAGCAACTCCATGTTTGGTGGACAATCTTGATTTTTCTGTGGCCTGCCATCTTTATTCTCCATTCTCGTTCTCCCTCTGAATTCTCCCTCTTCATCATATGTTACTGTTGTAATGCGACCCAATATAAATTTGAGGAAGAACACATAATCTTCTACCTGGGCACATTGCAGCCTTTGGGACACAATGTCAAAAGTAACAGTCTGAGCTAATGTGCTTTCAACAGATTTGACATTTCTGCTGTCAAGAATCCACGATTGACTAGATAATATAATAAACAAACATGAAATTAAAAAAGTTCTATTAACAAAATGTAGATCATTAATCTGCAACATTTGTTTGTTTTTTCCCCAAATGTCTTGTGTTAAATCAATGCCAGCAAGGAAAATGCAGGGCACATATAACTTAAAACTAAGAAATCATGAAGACATTTTAAAATCTACCAATGACTGAACTAAACATCTATCCTTCTGGATCTAATTTTTCAAGGGATACTAGTTTACATGGTCAGGAGTCTGCAATCTAATATTTTACATTCTCACTCTTTCTTTGTTTTTCCATGCAATTATTTGGTTAAATTGGAACTCAATCAAATCATTGATCTAAATCAGCAGCAGGAATGTGAAGCCACGAAAGTTTGAATATTACTGGAGTATTGTTGTGGTAATCAGAAAGACAAAATGGGACTCAAAATTAAGATGTTACTATTAATCAGGCCAGAGTCAAATCGCAGATGGCAGTCGTGAAATTGAGCAAAACGCTCTTTCCTGAGGTTTTAGGGGAAAGGAGATAAAACAACATAAACAAAAACTGAAAATGCTGGTAATACTCTGCCGGTCCGGCAAGAGAAACAGTTCATATTTAAGGGCAGAACCGCTTTGACAGACCCGTCTAAATTTCTCTTTCCACGGATGCTGCCTGAGCTGGTGCGTGTTTGCATCATTTTCTATTTCTTGTATTCCCAGCATTTACAATATTTAGTTCATGGGATAATATTGATTAGTTTGAAATGTGTCATATTCAACCAAAGAAGTGGTTGAAAGAATAACAGATAAAAAGATACATGATATTTGAACAGTATATTCAGATTAAGATTTCAGTAGTGGATGGTGAATCCATTATCTGAATTGTGGCTGAAGTTAGGTCACCTACCTTGTGGGAAGAGACTGGTGAAGAGACGCAGAGACTGAGCAGTAAAACTCCTAGTACGGCGACACACAATAAATTGAGGTCCCGTCTCACTCTGCACGATGAGTGATCTTATCTCTTGTGAAACAGTCAGCCACATGGGCTTCCTCTTCCTTTCCAGCAGTTACATAAAGCGTAGTCACGGGGAGAGACCAGATCAGACCCCGTGGTAAGGTAGAGAGAGGACACAATTCTTGCCAGATGTGAGAGAAAGCAAAGTAACAGCTTGTATTAGATTACAGAACACCTGGAATGAATCATCTTGTTGCTTGTTCAACTACATCAATAAAGAATCAATTAAACTGGAAATAACGACTGGAGGATCCGTTTTTTTATCTGTGTAAGTACACATCCTAACTGCCTGTGTAGTAATAGGTACAGAAAGTTGGACATTGGAAAAGTTTGAAATTGCCATTTCACAGTGTTTAGTTTTGGTCACCCTGCTATTCAGAAGATATCAATAAGCTAGAAAGAATGCACAAAATATTTACATGGGTGTTGCTGAGGCATGTGGGACTGAGTTTTAGGAAGAGTGTTGTGCAAGTTGTAACTTTATTCCATGGAACATAGGAGACATAGGGATGATTTAACTTCAGAGTCACGTGAGTGACTACGTGAAGAACCCCGTACAGCCGTTCGTGTGTCATTGCGTCAGACGCTTTCGTGCAGACGACTGTGGAGCAGCACAGCTCCTCCAACGGTACGTCTAAAAAAGTTTCAGGTAAGTGCTATTTTCTTACCTGTTCTTGGTCTCCTGCAGGAACCTCCGGGGTTTTTGCGGGATGTTCGCGATAGCCGACGAGGGAACCAGGCTAGGTCTTTGGGGGAAAACCCTGGTCCGACCGCGGAAGCGGAGAGCTGGGAAAGTCGGGTTCACGATCGGAGTCACTGATAACGCGGTCAGTGACTCCACACACTGGGTTCCCGGGGAGTGGAAACCTGAGAATAGTGTGGTTTTAGACAGCAGTAGTCCCTAGGGGATGGGGCTTAACGGACCTGAACGGTCAGCCTGGGTTCCAGGTGGAGGGGAAACCCAGGTATATGTGGTTCTAGACCGCAGTTGTCCCCAGGACATGGGGTTAAAACTAACCTAAACGGTTAGGTTAACTCACATAAATGATTAGCCTGCATGCCAGGAGGGTACCGCGGAGATATATATATATATATATATATATATATATATATATATATATATATATGCCCAATTTCTCAAATATAGGTTGAGACTTAACAGTGGATTTTAGCAAATATATAACCAGCGTTTTTTAAAACTGTGAATAGTTTTCTTTGAATGCTTTTTTGTCATCATTCTGTTATATTGCCTTATCCTAACAATGCCTCCTCATCCCCCATGATCACTGTAAATAGGTTAGTTTTAACCCCATGTCCTGGGGACTACTGCGGTCTAGAACCGCATATACTTGGGTTTCCCCTCCACCGGGAACCCTATATATATATATATATTCATTTAGAGAGCAGCACCTTTGGGTCAGGCTGCTTCATGGGAATGCCAAGTTATGGCAGTGCCAGCCTATGGGAAACATAGAAACATAGACATAGAAAATAGGTGCAGGAGTAGGCCATTCGGCCCTTCGAGCCTGCACCGCCATTCAATGTGATCATGGCTGATCATCCAACTCAGTATCCCGTACCTGCCTTCTCTCCATACCCCCTGATCCCTTTAGCCACAAGTGCCACATCTAACGCCCTCTTAAATATAGCCAATGAACTGGCCTCAACTACCTTCTGTGGCAGAGAATTCCAGAGACTCACCACTCTCTGTGTAAAGAATGTTTTCCTCATTTCGGTCCTAAAGGAATTCCCCCTTATCCTTAGACTGTGACCCCTTGTTCTGGACTCCCCCAACATCGGGAACAATCTTCCAGCATCTAGCTTGTCCAACCCCTTAAGAATTTTGTAGGTTTCTATAAGATCCCCCCTCAATCTTCTAAATTCCATCGAGTACAAACCGAGTCTATCCAATCTTTCCTCATATGAAAGTCCTGACATCCCAGGAATCAGTCTGGTGAATCTTCTCTGTACCCCCTCTATGGCAAGGATGTCTTTCCTCAGATTTGGAGACCAAAACTGTACGCAGTACTCCAGGTGTGGCCTCACCAAAACCCTGTACAACTGCAGTAGAACCTCCCTGCTCCTATACTCAAATCCTTTCGCTATGAATGCTAACATACCATTTGCTTTCTTCACTGCCTGCTGCACCTGCATGCCTACTTTCAATGACTGGTGTACCATGACACCCAGGTCTCGTTGCATCTCCCCCTTACCTAATCTGCCACCATTCAGATAATAGTCTACCCTCATGTTTTTGCCACCAAAGTGGATAACCTCACATTTATCCACATTGTACTGCATCTGCCATGCATCTGCCCATTCACTCAGCCTATCCAAATCACCCTGCAGCCTCCAAGCATCCTCCTCACACCTAACTATACCCCCCAGCTTGGTATCATCTGCAAATTTGGAGATGTTGCATTGAATTCCCTCGTCCAAATCATTAATATATATTGTAAATAGCTGGGGTCCCAGCACTGAGCCTTGCGGCACCCCACTAGTCACTGCCTGCCATTCTGAAAAGGACCCGTTTACTCCTACCCTTTGCCTCCTGTCTGCTAGCCAGTTCTCTATCCACATCAATACTGAACCCCCAATACCGTGTGCTTTAAGTTTGTATGCTAATCTCTTATGCGGGACCTTGTCGAAAGCCTTCTGAAAGTCTAGATATAACACATCCACTGGTTCTCCCTTATCCACTCTACTAGTTACATCCTCGAAAAATTCTATCAGATTTGTCAGACATGATTTACCTTTCGTAAATCCATGCTGACTTTGTCCAATGATTTCACCACTTTCCAAATGCGCTGCTATCCCATCTTTAATAACTGACTCTAGCAGTTTCCCCACTACCGATGTTAGACTAACTGGTCTGTAATTCCCCGCTTTCTCTCTCCCTCCTTTTTTAAAAAGTGGGGTTACATTAGCTACCCTCCAATCCTCAGGAACTACTCCAGAATCTAAGGAATTTTGAAAAATTATCACTAATGCATCCACTATTTCTGTGGCTACCTCCTTGAGTACTCTGGGATGCAGACTATCTGGCCCTGGGGATTTATCGGCCTTCAATCCGTTCAATTTACCCAACACCACCTCCCGGCTAACCTGGATTTCACTCAGTTCCTCCATCTTATTTGACCCCCGTTCCACTGCTATTTCCGGCAGATTATTTATGTCTTCCTTAGTGAAGACAGAACCAAAGTAGTTATTCAATTGGTCTGCCATGTCCTTGTTCCCCATGATCAATTCACCTGTTTCTGACTGCAAGGGACCAACATTTGTTTTAACTAGTCTCTTTCTCTTTACATATCTATAAAAACTTTTGCAGTCAGTTTTTATGTTCCCTGCCAGTTTCCTTTCATAATCTATTTTCCCTTTCCTAATTAAGCCCTTTGTCCTCCTCTGCTGGATTCTGAATTTCTCCCAGTCCTCCGGTAGGCTGCTTTTTCTGGCAAATTTGTATGCCTCATCTTTTGTTTTTATACTATCCCTGATTTCCCTTGTTATCCATGGATGCACCACCTTCCCCGATTTATTCTTTTGCCAAACTGGTATGAACAACTTTTGTACTTCATCCATGCAGTCTTTAAATACCTTCCATTGCACATCCACTGTCAACCCTTTAAGAATCACCTGCCAGTCTATCTTGGCCAATTCACATCTCATACCTTCAAAGTTACCTTTGTTCAAGTTCAGAACCCTTGTTTCTGACTTAATTTTGTCACTCTCCATCCTAATGAAGAACTCAACCATATTATGGTCACTCTTGCCCAAGGGGCCACGCACAACAAGACTGCTAACTAACCCTTCCTCATTACTCAATACCCAGTCTAGGATAGCCTGCTCTCTCGTTGGTTCCTCCACATGTTGGTTGAGAAAACTATCCCGCATACATTCCAGGAAATCCTCTTCCTCAGCACCCCTGCCAATTTGATTCACCCAATCTACATGCAGATTGAAGTCACCCATTATAACCGTGTTACCCTTGTTGCACGCATTTCTAATTTCCTGTTTGATGCCATCCCCAACTCCAATACTACTGTTAGGTGGCCTGTACACAGTTCCCACTAGCGTTTTCTGCCCCTTAGAGTTTCGCAGCTCTACCCATATCGATTCCACATCCTCCACGCTAATGTCCTTCCTTTCTATTGCATTAATCTCCTCTCTCACCAGCAACGCTACCCCACCTCCTTTTCCTTTTCGTCTATCCCTCCTGAATATTGAATATCCCTGGATGTTCAGCTCCCAACCTTGGTCATCCTGGAGCCATCCTGGATCCTGGAAAGGCTGTGCCAGCAGTACCTTTGTTTAGGACTGCTCATGGGGATGCCAAGCTATGGCAGGCTAGCCTGATGGAGAGGCTGTGCCAGCAGTACCTTTGCTCAGGGCTGCTCATGGGGATGCCAAGCTATGGCAGGCTAGCCTATTGGAGAGGCTGTGCCAGCAGCAGCTTTGCTCGGGGCTGCTCATGGGGATGCCAAACTATGGCAGACGGCAAGCCTATTGCAGAGGTGGTGCCAGCAGTACCTTTGCTCAGGACTGCTCCAAGGGAATGGCAAGTTATGGTAGGCTAGCCTATTGGAGAGGTTATGCCAGCAGCACCTTTGCTCAGGGCTGCTTGATGAGAACGCCAAATCTATGGCAAATACTGGCCTATGGGGAAAGTCCGCACCAGCAGCACCTTTGTTCAGGGCTGCTTCATGGGCGCCAGCGGTACCTTGTTAGGGCTGCTTTATGGGAATAGCAGTTTAGTAGGGTATCCCCCTTTACAGTGATCATGGGGGATGAGGAGGCATTGTTAGGATAAGGCAATATAACAGAATGATGACAAAAAAGCATTCAAAGAAAACTATTCACGTTATTTAAATAACGCTGGTTATATATGTGCTAAAATCCACTGTTGAGTCTCAAACTATATTTGAGAAATTGGGCTCCTCTATCCGGTTAGATTAAGTTCCTATCAAATAGACTTATAGGATGTTGGGATTTACTTTTAGGTATTCAATTGGCCATGATGCCGGCCTGGGCAACAGATTGCAGTCAATAAGACTTTGGTAACAGTTGTTGTTATAAAACAGTTCTAGTCGTTGGACTAATTGTTAATTGTATAGATGCAATTCAACTGTGTAAGTAGAGCAACAGTTAATTTGTTAAATGGTTAATTATTAAGTGCCATCTAGGTCATTGTTAACACCAGCTGAAATTAATAAAGTCTCGATGATGGACAAACAGTGTTCATTACTGCTCCAGTAGTTGTTGGGTAAATCTTTCATTATATTGGAAATTGGTGCTAATGGCCCTAAATGGGAAATTGTGTCAGCAGGGCTTTGTAGCAGGCCTGCTTTATGGCTCCCTCATGTAAGAGAGCATGTGGGATTGGTATAGTTTAATGCCGAGTCTGAGGGTATAGCCATAGAGCATGCCCAAGAGATCAGGGCATGTGCCAGAGGTCTATGCCTGGCAAGAAAGTTACCATCCCAAACACATATGCAGTGAACACCGCTCTCAGGGGGACATTACAGTTGGCTGCTGAATCGTCTATTCAGGTAAGACTTTTCCATGGGTGAAACCTGGAGGGCGAAGCACAAGCTATTGGAACAAGCAAGGTTTCATAGTTTCGGCGACAATGCATCCCATGTCTTTATTGGCAGTAGCAGTTCACTGAAGTTGCTGGCAGCATGAAAGCTGGCCAGAGGTTCCACGCACTGTACCTGTGCTACTCTACAATTAAGGGACCACTTGCAGTTTGGTAAGGTGTATACTTAGTTATACATTACAAATGATTGAGACATTATCAGCTACTTTGAACGGTAAATGTAAATGTACAATATTAGCTTTTCAAGCAGGTTAGAATTGGGCAGGTTGAGTATAAGGACCAAGATTGTCTTGCAAGACTGGCTCGGAAATCGGGCCACAGTTGCTGTTTAAGGTAGTTATCAAGTAGCTCAAATATCATCTCGAGTTTGGAGATAGAACAGATTTGCATGACTTGCCAAAAAATTTCTGTTATTAGTATCAACTATCTATAGACTCTACGGGCATTGTATGGGTTATAGGGTGATTGGACAAATAAGCATATTGTCATGCTCATATTCAGGTTTATGCATTGTGATGATGGGATATATGTTAGTCACGAGGGTGCAATCAGTTAAAGACCACTGGAATGGTTACATAATCTTGTTGCCACAGGAGAATCATCAAGTGTTGGTAATGGCAACACAGAGTTGGTGTTGAATCGCACTGTATTATGAAATTCTGGTTAAATGGAACACCTAATATATATATATGTTGGTTTCATGTTTATTTCACTGGTTGCAAAATATTTGGCATAGTAGTGGTGAAAGATACATTCTCACCAAAAGGAGAAGGACGGTCTTTTATGGCTACCTCCATTTTGTCTCATCAAATAAAGTCATTAAGAGGCTTTAAGTTCCTATTGTGTGATTATGCAAATTGATTCCCGATTTGTTGCGAATAATAATATAACCTTATTGGTTATTTTAAACCTAAATTTGCTTGTTCAGCCTGAGGCTTCGGAAATCAGATGTTGCATGATAAACTCAAATTATGTTCTGCAGGTTTAACAAACTGCCCTAAGATTTGGGTTGTTACATCTATCCTTCTATGTGTTCAAAGTGTTTGCATAGCACCAAATCGCTGAATTTTCTTTTCCAGGAGATGAAAGAGTTTGTTATGCTTATGTTACATGGAAAATGGTATTGATTGCTAATGTTTCGAATTCATGCTAAATTATTGTCTGTTAATTATGGATTATATGGCCATTAATTGGCTCGATGAACTTCCTCATTGAGTTGGCTGTAGCAAACAAGACTCGCTCTGTCGGGTCCACACCGGTTATCAAGGGGTAGGATATCTTCCACATAGGTCCCAGGACCAGTATAATGCCATATGCGATGTTGACATTTGTGAACACTATTTCACCAGGAGGCAGCAACTATATCCTTAAATTTGGCTGGAGGTTTATTAGGTGGTTATCCTTCTGGCACTGGTTTAGTGCAGCAGGTTCAGTCGCTAAATAATTGTGATGGTACAGGATGATAATGTCTGTAAATTATAATATTATGTTATAAATACTTGAGCAGATCATAAGGTGGTCAGGTCTCAAAATAGTCACAGGCATACCAGGGGACCTTTGATAAGGTAAGCACACATGTATACAACAATATGTCAAGGTCATCAAGAGCCTTGGAGTTCTGGACTAGCAATGTTGTTAGTCACAAAGAATTTGGGAGAACTTATTGTTCAGGCCATTCCAGATAAGAAAAATTGAGTTGTGTTATGTACTAATGGATTCTGATTCCAGATCTCATTCCACCAGGGCTGCTTCAGCAGCAAGGGTATTTATGTTCTACTGGGTCGCATTGTTATGGCTGGAGCATGGTCCATCGAATGAATCTCCAAACATCTGTAATGACCCATTGGTGAACCAGGAGTATTTGTTAACTCTATTTATGTTCTGGTTATATTTTCCATCTGGGTGAGAGCGTTTTACATCTATGTTATGACTGTATGCATTATGAATGTTTTCCCTTCATTTGTCAATGAAGCAGCTGTGGTTGTGTATACTCATTTCACACGGCATGAAATCACAGAGCTTTGAAGTCTTCATGTAGTCACTCACGTGACTCTTAAGTAAAATAGTAAGATTAAAGGAGAACTTAACAGTTTGAAGTTTGATCTTTATTTTATGAGGAGTCGAGCTGAGGGACTACGTGCCCTCCGCCCCTAGCCCTCATACATTTCATCTGGTAATTCTAGTCTTTGTTATCTTACCATTATACTTCAGTTACTATTAGCTGTGATTTCACACCGTTGCTTTGAAGATTGACGCACGAACGGCTGTACAGGGTTCTTCACGTAGTCCCTCAACTCGACTCATCATAAAATAAAGATCAAACTTCAAACTGGTAAGTTCTTGTTTAATCTTACTATTTTATAGAAGTGTATAAAATCATGAAAAGCATTGATAGGGTTGATGCACGCAGCATTTTTCCCATCATTGGTAATCAACAACCAAAGGGCATTTAAGATGAGAGGAGATAAATTGAACAGGAACCTGAGTGGCATCATTTTCCAGAGAGTAGACTGTTGTACACAAGATACAGTGCATTCAGAAAGTATTCGGACCCCTTCATTTTTTCCACATTTTTTGTGCCGTTACACCCTTATTGCTCTGAACTGCACAGACTCTTACCATTGTGTGGTAATCAATGCTCGTGCAAACTGCATGACTTCATATATACTATGTACATTGCTCTAAATTCTGTCATCAAAGTTATTTTGTATAACTGCATGAAATAAAATTCAAAGTAAATGCAAAAACAGAAGCTGCTCGTAGAATCAAAATCTACACAATACTGAGTTTATTTTATGTTTTAGTTTAGTTTATTATTGTCACATGCATCAAGGTAGAGTGAAAAGCTTTAGTTTGCATGATAAGCAGAAGAAAAGGCTGCATTTAATAACAATTAAGTTATCCACAGAGCGCTGTTAAAGGATAAAGTGCAAGATAAAGTCCAATAATGTCCGAGTAAAGATAATTTAAAACTCTTGAGAGGTAAATGGGAGGTCAGGACCGCACTCCAGCTAGTCAGAGGACTGTGCAGTTGCCTGATACCATCTATGCATTTTGAAACTTGTGTAACTCTTTTCTGATGATCATATTATTCACTCTGAACCCAGTGCTGGTTGAGTGAGAGATGGGGGGATTGTTGTCAGGTGTATAAGCACTTGCCGTCTAATACTGTAATGGGTGTTCGGTGGCCAGCATAGACATGAGCATGGTCGGCCAAAGGGCATGTTTCTCTTTTGTCTAAGAGCCTGTTTCTATTTTCTTTGACCAGATGACCAATTCCGTAAATCGGCCTAAATGTATCTTGTTGTGGTAAAACTGGTCAAGACTCACAAGCATTACAACCCAATGCAGCAATTGTGCCAAGATGATGGTGAGTCAAAGGGGCCACATTTTGTATCATTATATTCATTTGTAGGAAAAATTAGAATCAATTTTAAACTGTAACATTTTGATTCAATTATGTTTTATTGTCTTCTCAATGGATTCAGATGTAATACTACTGCTTTACGAGCATATTCCTGATCCAATTTAACTGACTTAATTCAAGAAGCCTGACGTCCATAATTATCCTCGGTATCCTTCATTCTGAGACAAATAAGTAAACCAAACTGAGATGGATTTCCTGATTTCAAATTGGCAGGCCCTTCTACCAGGAGACAGAGTCATAGAGTCATGTGGTAGAGAAAGGGACCCTTTGGACCAACTCATCCATGGTGACCAAGGTGAATCATCTGAGCTTGCATTGGCAGGATCCCTCTAAACCTTTTCTATCCTTGTACCTGTCCAAATGTCTTTTAAATGCTGATATAGTACTTACATCGACTAGCTCCTCTGGCAACTCATTACATACACCTATCACTCTCTGAGTAAAAAAAGATGTTCCTCAGGCTCCTTTTCAATCTTTTCCCTTTTACCTTAAACCTACGTTCTCTAGTTCTTGCTTCCCCCACCTTGGGTAAAATACTTTGTGTATTCACTCCATCTATTCCTCCCATTATTTTATACACTTCAATAAGAGCACTAGTCAGCTTCTTGCACCCGGTGATGATGCCATCAAACCAATGAAGAGAATAAAGTTGTTGTTTGAGCTGGACATCCAGGATTCATAATGTCAGAGGCAATCAGTCACTCACTCCTCTGTACTAGGAATCCAATAAATTCCTAGAACTGGGAACCTGCATCCCGTTTTTGAAACGGATGTAGTCAAAAATATTGCTTGCTCTGTCGGCCATCTTCCAACAGATTCCAGAACTGCATCTGCAGATTGGAAAGTAGCGGAGAGCGGGAGGGTGGAAGTATAGTGCAGTTAATCTGACATCACTTTAACGGAGCAATGTAAGAATCTTGCATTAATGAATTGGATTCAGGGCACTTAGTAAATATTAATATCGTTAGGCAGAGTTAATATAGATCTATGAAATAAGCTTCTGAGATTGTAATGAACAGGATGGATAAGAGTGAACCTGTTGACCTGCCATATTTAGACTTTCAGAAGCCTTTAATTAAAATACCACACAGGTTATTAAATAAAATGAGATCACGTGTGATTGGGGGGGAATATTCTGACACAGCGTAAGTACTGGTTAATGATCAGAAATCAGGGAGTTGGCAATAAAGGGGTTAGCAGTGAGAAGGGCTGTCAAAGAGATCTATTCCAGGTCCATTTTTCAAAATGTGGAGACCAAGGTTTGCTAATGATACAAATGTAGGTAGCAATTTAGTGAGTCAGACACAAAATAAAACATGGAAAACTATGATAATCCTATTTGATGGGAAAACATCAGCTGCTGGAATCTTGAGCAAAATGCAAAGTGCTTGGGGAAACTCAGTGGGTCAGGCAGCATCTGTGGAGAGAATGGGCAGACAGAGATTTGGGTCAGGACCCTTTTTAAGAATGGGATGTAGATTTTTTTTAAAGTGGATTTATCACTAAAATTATATCAGGCCTGTTGAAACCGTACCTGGAATACTGTGTACATGTTTGCTCACTCTATCTAAGTAATTATCTTCCTGCTTGGACACCAGATAACAAAGATTGATTCTCAGAATAAAGGATTGGTCTATGAGATTAAGCAGACTGGATTCATGCTCTCTTGAGTTTAAAAAAATAAAATACTATCTCATTGAATGAAGAATTAATTTTCAGCTGACTGAGGTGTCTCGATGTTTCAAGCTTCAGAATTAAGGCATGACCATTTATGACCAAGCTTAGTAGAAATGTATTCATCCAGAGGGAAGTGAATCTTTGCAATTTTCTACCTGAGAAGATTGTAGAGGTTGATTTGCTGTGTATATTCAAGACAGAGATTGAGAGAATATTAGATATGAAGGGAAACAGGAAATATGAGGCTTGTGCACAAAAATGACATCGAGGTAAAACTCAGTCATGTTCTTATTGAATGGTGGATGATGCACAGGTAGCTAAATGGCTATCTCCTCTATATTTCTTATGTTTTATATCCTCCATTCCTGGTTGTTTATAAAGATGACCTTGAGTCAAGGTGTTGCATGTACAAGTGTAAATTCCAACTTGAAAAATTACTCAACAGTCAAACCAAGAATCAGTCAGCATGACCATATCTGGGACTTTCTCCCAGCAAATGTTATCCCACTTTTTAAGAAAGGTGGGAGAGAGAAAACAGGGAATTATAGACCAGTTAGCCTGACATCGGTGGTGAGGAAGATGCTGGAGTCAATTATAAAAGATGAAATAGCCGAACATTTGGATAGCAGTAACAGGATGGGACCGAGTCATCAAGGAGTTACGAAGGGGAAATCATGCTTGACTAATCTTCTGGAATTTCTTAAAGATGTAACTAGGAAAATGGACAAGGGAGAGCCAGTGGATGTAGTGTACCTGGACTTTCAGAAAGGATTTGATAAGGTCCCACATGGGAGATTAGTAGGCAAAATTAGGTATTGGGGTAGAGTGCTGACATGGATAGAAGTGGTTGGCAGACAGGAAACAAAGAGTAGGGATTAACCAGTCCCTTTCAGAATGGCAGGCAGTGACTAGTGGGGTACCGCAAGGCTCGGTGCTGGGACCGCTGCTATTTACAATATACATCAATGATTTGGATGAAGGGATTCAAAGTAATATTAGCAAATCTGCAGATGACACAAAGCTGGGTGGCAGTGTGAATTGTGGGGAGGATGCTATGAGAATGCAGGGTGACTTGGACAGGTTGGGGGAGTGGGCAGATGCATGGCAGACGCAGTTTAATGCGGATAAATGTAAGGTTATCCACTTTAGTAGTAAAAACAGGAAGGCAGATTACTATCTAAATGGAATCAAGTTGGGAAAAGGGGAAGTACAGCTGGATCTGAGGGTTCCGTGTTTATCAGTCTATGAAAGTTAGCGTGCAGGTACAGCAGGAAGTAAAGAAAACGAATGGCATGTTGGCCTTTATAACAAGAGGAATCGAATATAGGAGTAAAGAGGTCCTTCTGCAGTTGTACAGTGCCCTAGTGAGACCACACCTGGAGTAATTTGTGACACTTTGGTATACACAAGCCATTGGAGGAGAATGTGGAAGATGGACAAGAGGAAAAATTGAGTCACAATGCTGGGAATTTCTCAGAGGATCACTCTGCATCTATGAAATACTGATCATTTATATTGAAGATTTTACCCTTGAAGAGCAAAGATTTGCATCCACTCTGATATTTCTGCAATTTTAGTTTGATTTGCATAATTATGGAAGCAGAAGTACTCAACTTTGAGGTATTGTTGTAGATATTATTAGGAAACATTATTATTGCACTATAAATTCCGGTTCTAGTCTTATCCCCCTTAGTCTGGTTTAGTCAAACACTGGCAAACTCTGGTTCCAAAACCATATTTATTGAAGAACAAACTGCAGGGACGGTTGCCGATCCACTCATGCAGGACAGCAATATCTCGTGCAAACAGAACAGAAGTCACAATCAACCGACACACCCCAAAAAATGACCACCCTCTTATACCCTTCCAAACTAAGGGCATGACATTACTTGGGGGAGGCAACCCCTACAAACCAATCACACATATTGATCACATTATACAGTTTTTGACCGTTCTCTAACCCAATTACAAAGTACCCCATTGCAATGCTTCTACAGAAGCTTCTGGAAAGAAGTCACTTAACCAAGTAATGCAACATTTTCCCAGGTTGGATAAACAATTCAAACAAGGCTTCACACTTCAGCCAATCATCAAGCAATGGTACAAACACTTTGCAACATTATTAACAATACCTTTTCACACCCCCTTCTATAACCAATCCCCACTACGCATTTGCAGACCTCCTTATCTCTTTCTGCAAACCCTCATACATTTTAACAAATTAAGAACATCTGGACCTCTCCTTATCATCAACTTCCATCTGGGGTCTAGACTCCTTGGAGCCATGATTCTTAGCTTGCAACTTTCACAGAAAGTGACCAAGCAGGCCCTGCAAATGCAAACATCCTCCATTTTATGATCTCCCTAATTTAGCCAATATTAACATTCCCCCATTTTAACATTTGTGATAACCCTCATCATTAATGATAACCAAAACACAATAATGATTATTTTACTATACAGATATTCTAACAAGAAGATGATGTGTTTTCCCAGAATTTCATCAAGCTTCTCCAGTTTACTTGGGTGTAACATAATAATCTCCGTCTGAGGAGCCTTCACCTCCCGAGTTTTTGTGTGCATGAAGCCCCTCCATCTATCTTGATAAGTCCATCTGTTGCTGACTCGTTGCAGAGTTTAAAATTCCTAAGAGCATCTGGAGTAAACCCAGTTAACAGCCTACAACCCCACTGATGCTCTTACAGTGGTGGAGATGCACCCATGCATTCTTGCCCTCTAACTTCACTGCCTTTGGGGTTGTTAGGACTACCTGGTAAGGTCCTTCCAAGCGAACCTTTCCTTACCCAGTTCTTTAGAAGAACATAGTCTCGAGGCTCCACTTTAGTTGAAACTGTCAACAAAGCCATTTCATTACATGCTGCTCTTACTCTACAATGGGATTCTTTTAACGCTCGAGTCAAAGCTAGAATATAGTCGGTAATCTCCACAGTCACGTGATGGAAATTTATAACTTTCAATGCATTCTGGTTCCAAGGTGTTCTTGGGGGTCTATCATAAACAATTTCAGCTGAGCTCAGTTTCGATTTCCCTGCAGACACAACTCCCATCTGAAATAAAGCTATGGAAAGTAATTTAATCCAACCAATTCCAGTCTCGCCTTCAATTTAGCCAGTTTAGTTTTAAGGGTCTGATTTGCTATTTGTACAATCCAGCAGCCTGTGGCCGATAAGCACAGTGCAATTTCTGCAGGATCTCCAACTGTTCACATAATTTTTATTAATTTGTTCCATTAAGATGTGGACGATTATCTAAACTAATTCGAATAAGGATGCCAAATCTAGGGATAATTTTTATTTAACTCCTTGATAACAGTAGCTGCTTTATTATCAAGGATTGGGTAAGTTTTGATCCACCGGCCAAATGCATTGACTTTGACAAACATGTACATACAACCCTGGCACCTCCTCTAATTTGATGTAATCCTTCTATAATATTTTTAACAGACCCATAGGTAATAGTGGTTCTTTCTTTTCACTAGCCTACTCCTGCAACTAAATAACCTTTAGACAGTGGTGCTGGCTCGAAGGGCCAAAGGCCCTATTCATGCACCTATTGTCTATTGTCCAACCTCCTGGGTGGATAGTAGCAACTTCTCCGAGGGGGAACTGTTATCCAAACTTTTAGTCTGCTTCATCATTCTATTTTGTACCACCATCCTACATTCCCAGGGCATTTCTCTCATTGTCAGATCAGCACTGCAATTCCTAATATCTGTTAGAGTATGTCCTCTTGTGTGCATTTACATCTCATAACAGAAATTTGTTTGGGTAGCATTAAGGCCTTCAATAAATCTGTCACCAATTGTTTGTTTGATATTGGAGTTCCTGCTGAAGCCAGAAATGTCTTATTTTCATATAATTGTATAAATTCATGCACTATTCGAAATGCGCATCTAGAATTTGTGTAAACACTTATCTTCACTTTTTACAACAATGCAATCCCAAATTAAAACAAATAATTCAGCCTATTCTGCTGAATAAGGTGACAAAGGTGAATTATTTTACATTTTTCCCATCCTAATTAATAATTGCATACCAAGACAATTTCTCTTAAGGTTAGATAGATGAACTTCCACCTACATATAAAGTCATGTCTGTCACATCCTGGCCTCAGATGTGGAATAATAATGATACTGGCACAATATTTATAGGTTACATTCTTGGTCTCCGTGTTTATTATCTCACTCAGCCATGGCCTCCTGCCTAGGCTTACACGGTGCACATGCGATCTGACCTCCCAGTCAGCTGATGGAAAGGTCATGATATTTGCATATCATCATCATGACTCATCGTCATGATATCTCTCATTTACCAGAATTGAAACTTTAAATTAATACATGTTCTTTCTAATATACTTTCCAATTAAATTCTTTCAAAACATATTTGTATTTTCATTTGTGTTCCAATAACTCACGAAACAGATGCATTACAACTACAAAACAAATGCGACTTTTACACTCCAGTAACCTTAATAAACTCCTTGCTCATAATAAACAGTATCATAATAAACAGTATCATAATCTATAACACAAATTAGTAAGATTAAACGCAGACTTACCAGTTTGAAGTTTGATCTTGATTTTATGAGGAGTTATGTTGGTGAGTACGTGAAGAACCCCGTCTAGGCCACATGCGTGTCAATCTTCAAAGCAGCGGTATGAAATCACAAATAACAATCACCGGTGACATAGTAAGATGTGTGACTTGAGAACTACCAGATGATCTTTATGAGAGAGGGTTGAGCGTGGCGGGCACGTAATCACCAACGTCACTCCTCATAAAATCAAGATCAAACTTCAAACTGGTAAATTCTCATTTAATCTTACTATTTTACTTCGGAGTCACATGAGTGATCCCGTAAAGACTTCGAAGCTTTGTGATTTCATGCCACAGATCGAAATCTCAGCGTCTCACTGTATCGATTGACTCGGGTTGAGTGAATAATCAAAATGCATTAGCATGATATTGATTCACATATATTAATGGTTTACGTTAATAAAGAAATCAATAGCAACCCCTGTAACTCAGGGGAGGCTAAAGTGGACACAAACAGAATGGGCAAACCCCCAGGTCAGTAACCGGCCTATGGGGAAAAAAAAATTAAAAACAATTTAGTTGACCATCCTGCGGTCGCGAGGATATGGTCGCTGGGCATATCCATTGCCCTGGCCGCTGACGTTGACGCTGACCTGGTGGAATGAGATATACAATCGTCAGTGTTAATACCTGCAAAACCCAGAACCTGCTGCAGCCACCTTGAAGTAGTCTGTACCGACCTTCCTTTGTGCAGTTGTTTGGTGATTAATAAACAATGCTGAGTCCACACTTCTTGGGATTCTGGTGGCCTTGATAACATAACCGTGAGACCGTGGGATATCCGAAAAATGATCTTAAATCATGCTACCCCTGGTCTGCTCTGCTTGTGTAGACCAGAATGTAAAATGTAATGGCACCTGCAGCCAATTTCATCTTATCGAGCCACAGCGTTTGCAATGTTTCCCGTCGTTGTGCTGATATTAGTGTCATAACTAAGGATGTAGCTGGAACATCCAGCTACATGTAGCTGGAACCCCTTGGTGAAGTAATGTTCACATATTTTCAATAACCAACAGCATAATCTTGTAGTGGGAGAACTTGTGTCAAGATCTTTTTAACAACTCGATATCCGGGTTGAACCCGACAGAGTAGTTCCCTTTTGTTGCAGCTGTAGTGTCTCTATAACTGCATTATTGTCAAATACCATTTAAGAATGAACTGGAAATTGTCAGTAATCTGTACCGTATTAAAAGTAACATTAACATTTAAACAAAATCACTTCTGATCCTCCTCAATAGGAATGTACTGATTTTTTGTGTGCTAATGCTGCACTCTGCATTGAGCACATTCAAGGCTTGATGTGATAACGTGAGGCATAAGTCAATCCATTCAAAATGTGTAAGTTAATAATTGTTTTATTGTGCAAAGGCCAGTCTCCTGAACCACAGTTTGACCCAAGTGAGGTCTTGCTGACTGTTTTAAGACCCGGCTAATGAGGCAAAAAATGGAGGAAAACATAAAAGAACATTCCTCCTTTTGTAGCGAGAATGTATTTCTCCGCACTGTTGTGCCACATATTTTTGCAATCGGTGAATAAACATGCACCAAAATGTTGATATGACTGGATGATACACCAGTGGCAAAGGAGATTAGGTAATTATTACAGGATACTTTTACTTGATTGCCATGTGACTAACATATGTCACCATCGTAGAGTAGCAACTTGAATTTGAGCATGTAGAATAAGTATATTTGCGCAATAACCCCTTACCCATGGGGTGCATCTAGTGTATATATTTAGTTGATACCAACAATTGAAGAATTGGTAACTCGTGCAAATCTTCAATACCTCCAACTAGAGATGGTATTCAGAACTTCTCACCTTGGAGTCCTTAGCATCAGTTTGTAATAACTGAATTCAACCGACCACACTACTGTAGCGAGGTTCAAGTTGAAGTTCAAATGAGGTTATTGTCATGTTCAGCAATGCTGAATACTGTTTTTTCATCATTGTGACTGAGGTATCTTCAGCTGACAATAGCATAAGGTTGTTAACAATGGTCTAATTGTCCTTTGAGAGGTTGCTACTTACACGATATCAGTTCTTTGATTTGCTCAGCTGAACCACATCTGCTATATTGCCAATTACTCTTGATGAAAATAAAACTCAGTTTTATAACCGGTTGCTATAAACTCCAATCTCTTGCCACAGTGCGGAGTCAAAGCTAATCATAATTAAAGGTAAATCCCAATGACCAACGAACAGTTTATCCCATTCCGCAAAGCTTTACTGTTATTAGTACAATTATATTGTCTTTGATAACCTCTGTAATGGGATTTGCATAGCATGGATCTTTGACCCTTATGAATCTGTTGGTCAGGAAAAATAAGTTTTCATATTCGGAAAGTTCATATTCCAGACACTCTCCATTCTTCATAATAACATGCCACTCCTGCCTTATTCCATGGGTGGTTTGCATGAGAACTTTTGCCCAATTTCCGAACCTTAACTTTAAATAATAACCCTGGCCATAATCCAAACTTGCTTGGAATGCTACGATTGTGCCTCAACAAGATGTTTTTATCCTTTGTGTGTTGTACAAAACAAATGTAAATATTACAACTTGTGAATGGTGCACTACCCATATTTTGGAAGTGCTAGACCCATTTTGTTGAGTAGGGTTGGTAAGGTGCATGGAATTTCTGAGCTATCATGGTGCCCCCGGCTCCAGTGAACCGCTTACTGCCGATGAGCGCCTGGGGTGCATTCTGAAACGATGACTTTTGCCTGCCATTGGCCTAATTGATTTGTCTGCCAGGTTTTCTTCCCCTGTTGAATAGGCCTACCTGAATAACAGATTCAGCGGCTGGCTCTCACATCCCCCTGTTGGCGCTGTTCACTGCCGGCACATATGTGCTTTAGTATGGTCTATTGACTTCTTTAGAGCCTGGAGTCAGTTATATCTTGACCTTTTGCTCTTCCCTCCTCAGAGAGGGCAATTCATAGGCAGCCCTTAACAGGTGCTGCCGCAGGATACCTATACTCATAAGAACCCATTGGAACTATACCCAAATAAAATATTCTGCTGGGATGGCAACTTTGTTGTCAGGAAAAGGTACCTCTGACATGTGCCCTTCATCCCTTGGTGTATGCCCCATGGCCATACCCTGAGACTTAGTGGCAGCAGGATACTGACCCGTCTTGGTCTCTGCCTCCAAGAGCGAGACCTGTAGCTGCTCTGTAACTGGAGCTGCTGGTGCAGCCTGTGGAGGTGGAACTTCTGTCTCACCCTACCATCAGAGTCATTGTCCGAACTAATCCTCATCTATGAAGGTATTATCAAACAGTTCTCTACTAGATACTGCTGGTACCTTTTTTGTTCAGGATGGCGCTGACACTCCTCCTGTTGGCGTGTGCCCTGCTGTAGCACTGTATGCAACAGTTGCTGTATTTGGGATAGTCATTTCAAACGCACTATCCAGCCCCTGTGGGGAATCATCCCCCGATTTTGTGGGCCTTGCTATCCAGCCCCGGTGGAGAATCATCTCCCAAATCCGTGGGCATAGATTATGTGTGAACTTGAGCAACCCTGTCCCAGGCATTGCTGGCGCCACCTTTCGTAAAGGCCGGTGCTTTTTGACCTGAAACAGCCCTGTACCAGATGCAGCTAGCATGGCTCTCCCGTAGGCTGGTAATGTCACAAATGAAACAGCACTGTATCAGGCGCTGCTGGCACAGCTCTCCTGTAGGTTGGCACTTTCATACATGAAGCAGCCCTGTCAAGCGCTGCTGTAATGGCCTGTCCCATAGGCCCGCAATATTACACATGAAACAGCCCTATCCCAGGCACTGCTGGCACGGCTGGTCCCATAGGCCCACGCTATTACAGTGTAAGCTCACTAAATCAACATTTTTAGTGTACAGCTTTACCTGTGAAGGGTTAAAACAATTCACATTAACTTGTGGTAAACAACAAATATTACATTGTCAGAGACATATGACAATAACTTTTTATGACTTTAACTTTGCCTTTAGCTTTTAACTTTAAGAAAAACACTAACACATAAATTTTATTATTAAGAGAAACCCTTTGTAGCCGACTAACCTGAGTCCAAATAGGGCTGAATGAGTCCCATTTTATTCCTTGCCTGGGGACCAATGTCTGTGAGCCACTAACTGCACTGTCAGTGACTCTGGCATTATTTCCTTGCCGTTCCACGGCATCCCCGCAGGCTGGGAGCCGCTGATTGCCTTGTTAGTGGCCCCTTATCTCGCAACCCGATCTTTTTACCGGTTATCCGCTTCTGCGGTCGGACTGGGTTACCCCACAGTCCATAACCGGTACACCCGTCGGGCTGCGAAACTGGCAGGAAACCTCTGTGAAGAGAGGCTCCTGCCTGAAAAAACCTGGTAAGTAAAAACGAACTTACCTCTACGTTTAACTTACCGCTGGCAGGAGCTCTGACCTGCCAGTCTGGTGTTTGCGCCAGTGCGGCTGACGTACTGACGCGCATGCGGCCTAGACGGGGTTCTTCATAGAATCACTCACGTGACTCTGAAGTAAAATCGCTTGGGGACTCTCCTTTCACAGTTTGGCACAGAAGCATCAGATCCTGTTGAATCTGCCAAAGTGTTGTCACCCAGACACCTTGCCTGCTCACCACCTGCGTTGCAGCGTGCTGCCTCTGGAACTGGTCACCACCTCGGAAATGTCGTCTGGCCCTCCTGAATCAGTAGCTCTGGGTGGATTTTGGGCTACATCGTTTTGTGTGTCCGTGGACATGTACTTTTTGACACTCAATACATTTCTCTTGTAGATAACACCTTCAGGAGACTTGACTGTCACCATGCTGCCACTCCTCAATACAACATTGTATGGCTGGCAATGGTAAGGAGTGTCCATCTTATCGCCATCATCTTGCCTCACAAGCACATCATCCCCAGGAATTATTTCAGAGTGCCTGGCTCATCGTTTCAAGTCAGCATATCATTTTGCCACACCTTTTTTTTTCGGCATCACAGTCTCTCAGCTCCTGGTATTCCTTGATCTCTCGTACTTGTGGCATTTTAGTGCAAATATTCCTTCCAAACAAAGCTTCTGCTGGATTTTTCCCTGTCGTTGAGTGAGTGACTGCCCTATATGCAGCTACGTATGCTAACAGTGACTCCTTCCAGTTTCTCCCTTCGGCTTGGGCGATTTGTATCCTCTTCCCTATGGACTTGTTTTGTCTCTCTACTTCTCCGTTAGTTTGTGGCTATTTCATAGTCACCTTCTGATGATGGATGCCTGTGATTCTCATGTATTCAGCAAACGTCTCAGAAGCAAACCGTGGTCCATTGTCCGAATACAATGTAACAGAAACCTGTGTCTGGAGAAGATCTCTGCTAATGCCTGTACAGTCTTTTCTGCTGTAGTTGACTTCATCACTGCATACTCATAGCACCTACTATAGTAGTCTACCTGTTGGAAGTGGTCCAAGAAAGTCAACATTTATGTCAACCCATGGTCCTGTTGGCAACTTTGTACTTCTAATTGATTATGGTCAGTTGCTCCTGCTCGTGATTTGACATCCGTGACAGGTCTTGACAAATTTTCCGGCCACCAACCTGGCCACCACATTTTGCTCCGCAAATTCTGTTTAGTATCGATGATGCCTAAATGTCCTTCATGAGCTAATGACACGATCCTTGGTTGTACTTCCTGCGGGATCACCAATCTACTACCTCTCAGCACAAACTGATCAATTACACAAAATTCATCTTTTATGGGAACATATGCTTTGTAAGGGCATTGATCCCATTGCCCACTCTGTATACACTCTCTGATACCTTTGAGTTCAGGATCATTTCTGATTCCCTTTCAACATCCTTCGTTGTCACAGCTCCTGGTGTTGACTGAATTGCAACAAACCTTGTCGAATAAATCACTTCCAGCGGTTTGTGATCTGTAACAAGGTCAAATTCAATGCGGTACAAGTATGCATGGAACCTTTCACAGGCCCACACTAGTCCCAGTGCTTCTTTCTCCATTTGAGAATACCTTCTCTCCACGCTGGTTAATGATTGACTGGCATGTGCTATGATTCCGAGTCCATCTGCATGTGTCTGTACCAACACTGCTCCTAACCCGACTGGACTAGCATCTGCTATGACTTTTGTTGGTGCAGCTGGATCATGCTATCCAAGGGTTTCTGCACTCATTAGACTCAGTTTCAGTGATTTGAATGCTTGTCTCTGTTCACTACCAAACAGGAACAGTACGACTTTCCTGGTCAACTTACTCAATGGATCTGCCAGTGTAGAAAAAATGTGAATACATTTTGCAGAATAATTGACCAGTCCTAGAAAACTCCTCATCTAGGTTGTATTCTGAGATTCACGTGCAACTGCAACAGCTTTCACTTTAGCTTTGGCTGGGTTCAGCCCTTCACTTGTGAGTCTGTGTCCCATGAAATCCATCTCAGAGACGCCAAACTTGAACTTGTCTTCATTCACAGTGAGACCCCCTTGACGTTTAGTCAACACTAGCTTCAACCTCCTGTCATGCTCCTCACGACTTGATGCATGGACAATGATGTCGTCTGATATGTTTGCTACTCCTGGTGCACCTTGAATCACTCTGTGGATTTTGTACTGATAGATCTCGGGGGCAGCATTGATTCCGAACATCAGTCTATTGTACCAGTACAATCCGCAGTGAGTGACAAATTTTGTCACCTCTCTTGACTCTGGATGTAATTCCAACTGATGATATCCCCACTTGAGATCAATTTTGGAAACACTTTACTGGTTTACTGGAGTCTTGTAGCTCCTCATCAACTGTAAAAATTGTGTGTCTTTCTCTAATTATTGCCTCATTGGCTCTCCTCATGTCAGCACACAGTCTAATGCCATCATTGGGTTTCGGCACAATCACAACTTTTCCAACCCCTTGGAATATTGAATGAAATGCCTGCCTCATGTCATCATATGACTGCAATGAATTGACATGCACTCCTATGTGAAGCACTCCCAACTCTCGAGCTGTATTTCTACTCAGCAGAGGTTCTCCCTTCTCCTCTATCACCACAAATTCTGCTTCAGTTTCTCTATCTCCGACTTCTAATTTAGCCATGAAACATCCAATGGTCTGTAATGGTTTAGTTGAGGTGTATGGATATAACTTCCTACTACACCCACTTGACGTGCACTTGATTTTCTGCTGCTTCAAGCATTCTCAAAGTGATGTCAATTACGTTGCTGTCGCTACCAGAATCTACAATCACTGGCACTGTAACACCTCCGATGGTCACTGCAACTTTCTCGTGATGGCTATCATTCAATGCAAACTGATAATTCCTTTTAACAGCGTGCTCACCAGCTTCATCACTGTCTTCATCACCTTCTACATGACGGATAGGACCCTTTTTCTGCCAAGGTCTGTCTTTCTTTTCACTGGACTTCCCTTTCTTGTTGTAATCACTTGCCTTGTCCCTGGCCTTTTACATTTCTTTGCAAAATGATCTTCATCTCCACATTTCCTACATGTTCAACCTTTTGCTGGACAACATGCATCGTTTCTTATGTGACCCTTGTTGCCACACTGTAACACTCAATCTCACTTTCAGGCATACTTCTTGGTCTACCGTAGAACAGCTGGTTAACTTGCCTAGGCTTGCAATCTTTCAATTTCATGCTGTGAAATTATCCCTCAACAGCTTCCAGTGCTGCTGCAATCGACAAAGCATCATTAAGGTTTAACTCAGCCGCTTTTTCTAGCAGCCTTTTCCTGAGCTTGTCTGACCTGCAATGCTGGACAAACTGATCCAATATCTAGATCTCCACATCAGCAGCCACATTTTTGCATCCTGTCTGAATCTCGTCACAAATTGAGCAACAGTCTCTCCCTCTTCCTGCATTGTGTTATGGAATAAATTGTTGTAATGTAGCATTTGGCACCACCACATAATGACTGTTCAAAGCATCAATGGCTTTCTTATCGTCTTCCTTCATTCCGATATTAGGGAGTATTTTAAACGTTTCTCGAATTGCTGGCCCTGCAGTGAAAAGAAGCAATGCTCTCCGCTGCTTCTTCTGCCCTGAGCTAGGCTTCTCAAGAAAGAGCCCTCGACTGTTGGTGTGAGCTTCGAATTGCTCCAACGAAGCATTCCACCTCACGGTGACAGTACTGCATCACCCATCGAATCGAAGTGTGGAACTCGGTGAAGTGCTAAGAAATCAGCTCCATTTAAAAATACTTTTTTTTCCAGCTCATAGCCATGGATTCAGAATCCAAAATATCCTCTTCGCCAATGTCACATCCTGGCCTCAGATGTGGAATAATAATGATACTGACACAATATTTATAGGTTACATTTCTTGGTCTCTGAGTTTATTATCTCACTCAGCCATGGCCTCCTCCCTAGGCTTACACAGTGGACATGCATTCTGGCCTCCAAGTCAGCTGATACAAAGATCAGATATTTGCATATCATCATCATGACTCATCGTCATGACAATGTCCATGTTCTCTATGGGTGTGTCTCTTAAGTCCTCTCGTTGATGATCACTAAACAGTCCTGTCCGGCTTCTGACTGCCCCTCTGGGGGTGAGACAAGAAAAGATACTAGGTCAATTTATGTACAGTACCTAAATCCAAATTTCACTTCTGAGTCGCGTCAGTGATTCCGTGAAGAAGACCCGCCAGGCCGCATGCGCACCAGTACGTCAGCCGCATTGGCACAAGCACCAGACTGGCAGGACAGAGCTCCTGCCGGTGGCAATTTAAACCTAAAAGGTAAGTTCGTTTTTTTACTTACCAGGGGTTTTCAGGCAGGAGCCTCTTTTTACAGAGGTTTTTCCTGCCAGTTTTGCAGCCTGACGAGTTGCCGGTTATGGACTGCGGGGAAACCCCATTCCGACCGCAAATGCGGATAACCAGCAAAATTGATCGGGTTGCGAGATAAGGAGCTGCTAACAGTGCAGTCAGCGGCTCCCAGCCTGCATGAATGCCGCAAAAATGGCAAGAAATTCGAGCAGAGTCGCTGACGGGGGGGGTCAGCGGCCCCCAGCATGCAGGAATGCAGTAAAAACGGCAAAAAATTTAAACAGAGTCGCTGACAGGTGGGTCAGCAGCTCCAAGCTTGTGAGGATGCCGTAGGAATGGCAAGAAATTCAAACAGTCGCTGACAGTGGAGTCAGCGGCTCCCAGCCTGTGGGGATGCCGTTGGAACAGCAAGGAAGCAACGCTGGAGTCACTGACAGTGGGGTCAGTGGCTCAAACTGTTGGTCCCCAGGGAAGAAATTAAATGGGACTCATTCAGCCCTATTTGGACTCGGGTGAGTCGGGCTACAAAGGGTTTCTCCTTATTATAAAATGTATGTATTTTATAGTGTTTTTCTTGAAGTTAAAAGCTAAAGGCCAATTTAAAATCATAATGTTCTGACAATATAATCCTTGTTGTTTAAGCACAAGTTGCTATCAATTATTTTTACCCTTCACAGGTAAAGCTGTACACTAAAAATGTTGATTTAGTGAGCTTACACTGCAATAACGCGGTCCTATGGGGCAGACCACGCAGCAGCGCCTGACAAGGCTGCTTCATGTATGAAAGTGCCGGCCTACGGGAGAGCCGTGCCAGCAGCACCTGATACAGGGCTGTTTCATTTGTGACATTTCAGGCCTACGGGAGAGCCGTGCCAGCAGCGCCTGACAGGGCTGCTTCATGTGTGAAGTGCCGGCCTATGGGAGAGCCATGCCCGCAGCGCCTGATGCAGGGCTGTTTGATGTCAAAAAGCACTGGCCTTTATGAAAGGCGGTGCCAGCAATGCCTGGGACAGGGTTGCTCAAGTTCATACATAATCTGCTCACCCCCGGAGTCGGGAAATGATTCTCCATCGGGGCTGGAGAGCAAGGCCCACTGAGTTGGGGGATGAATTCCTCACCGGGGCTGGATAGTGCATTTGAAAAGACTATCCCAAATACAGCAACTGTTTCATTCAGTGCTGCAGTGGTCTCCCTCACGGAGGCAGAGACCAAGATGGGTCGGTATCCTGCTGACACTGAGTCTCAGGGTATGGCCATGGGGCATACCCCAAGGGATGAAGGGCACGTGTCAGAGGTACCTTTTCCTGACAACAAAGTTGCCATCCCAGTAGAATATTCTATTGGGTCAATGGGTTCGTATCAGTATTGGTATCCTGCGGCCTGCGGCAGCGCCTGTTAGGGTTGCCTACGAATCGCCCCATCTGAGGAGGGAAGAGCAAAAGGTCAAGATGACTCCAGGCTCTAAAGATGTCAATAGAACATACTCAAGCACATATGTGCCGGCAGTGAACAACGCCAACAGGGGGATGTGAGAGCCAACCGCTGAATCTGTTATTCAGGTAGTTCTATTCTACAGGTGAAGAAAGCCTGGCAGATGATTCAATTAGGCCAATGGCGGGCAAAAGTCATAGTTCAGAATGCACCCCAGGCACTCATCAGCTGTAGTGGTTCACTGGAGCTGGGGGCAGCATGATAGCTCAGAAATTCCATGCACCTTCCAATCATACTCAACTAAATGGGTCCAGCACTTCCACAATTTGGGTAGTGCACCATTCACAGGTTGTAATATTTACATTTGTTTTGTACAACACACAAAGTGTAAAAATATTTGGTTGAGGCACAGCCGGAACTTTCCAAGTAAGTTTGGATTATGGCCAGGGTTTGGAAATTGGGCAAAAGTTCTCATGCAAACCATCCATGGAATAAGGCAGGAGTGGCATATGGAGAGTATCGGGCATATGAACTTTCCGAATATGAAAAGTTATTTTCCTGACTACAACAGATTCATAAGGTAAGAGATACATGCTATACAAATCCCATTACAGAGGTTATCAAAGACAATATAACTGTACTATAACAGTAAAGCTTTGCAGTATGGGATAAACTGTTTGTTGGTCATTGGGATTTACCTTCAATTATTATTAGCCTTGTCTCCGCCTTGTGGTAAGAGATTGGAGTTATAGCAATCTATTACAAAACTGAGTTATTTTCATCAAGAGTAATTAACAATATAGCGGCTGTTTCAGCCGAGCAAATCAAGGAACTGATATTGTGTAAGTAGCAATTAGATTATTCTTAACAACCTTATGCTATTGTCAGCTGAAGCTACCTCTGCCACAATGATGAAGTAACAGGATTCAGCATTGTTGAACATGACAATAACTCATTGAACATGAACTTGAAACTCGCTACAGTAGTGTGGTCGGTTGAATTCAGTTATTACAAACTGATGCTTAGGATGCTAAGATGAGAAGTTCCTTATACCATCACCTACTCGGAGGTATTGGAGATTGCATGAGTCACCAATTCTTCAGTTGTTGGTATCAACTAAATATATACACTAAATTCACCCATGAGTAAGGGGTTTTTGAGCAAATATACATATTCTACATGCTCAAATTGAAGTTGCTACTCTACGATGGTGACATATGTTAGTCACATGGTAATCAAGTAAAAATATCCTGTAATTAATCTCCTTGCCACTGGTGTATCATCCAGTTCCGATCGATAGTAACACAGAATAAGTGTTGGATCTCAAAGTATGGTTGAATACTACATCGAATATCAACATGTTGGTGCATGTTTATTCACTGATTGCAAAAATATGTGGCACAACAGTGCGGAGAAATGCATTCTTGCTTCAATAGGAGGAATGGTCTTTTTTGTCTTCCTCATTTTTGCCTCATTAGCCGGGTCTTAAAACAGTCAGCAAGAGCTCGCTTGGGTTCGTACTATTGGACTGGCCAAGCGTCCATGTTGCCTGTTTCATCTGGCATTATGGCACAATGATATACGGTTATGCCAAAAAACAAGAACTTGTTGTTCAAACTGTGGTTCAGGAGAGCAGCCTTTGCACAGTAAAACAATTATTGACACACATTTTGAATGGATTGACATGCCTCAGGTTGTCACATGAAGCCATGAAGGTGCTCACTGCAGTGTGCAGGGATAGCACCCAAAAAACCAGTACATTTCTATTGAGAGTATTAGAAGTGTCTTTTGTTAAGTCTTAATGTTACATTTAATACAGTGCAGATTACTGACGTTTTCCAGTTCATTTTAAATGGTATTTGACAATAATTCAGTTATAGAGACACCACAGTGGCAAAATAAGGGAACTACGCTGTCGGGTTCAACCCGGATATTGAGTTGTTAAAAGATCTTGACACAAGTTCTCCCACTACAAGATTATGCAGTTGGTTATTGTAAATGTGTAAACATTACTTCACCAAGGTGTTCCAGCTACATCCTTAGTTATGACACTAATATCAGCACAGCGACGGCAAGCATTGCAAATGCTGTGGCTAGATAGGATGGAGTTGGCTGCAGGTGCCATTATATTTTACATTCTGGTCTACACAAGCAGAGTAGACTACGGGTGGCATGATTTAAGATCCTTTTGGATACCCCACGGTCTGACGTCTATGTTATCAAGGACACAGAATCCTAAGAAGTATGGAATCAGCATTGTTTATTAGTAAACAAACAACTACACTAAGGTAGGTCGCAGACTATTTCAAGGTGGCTGCAGCAGGTTCTGGATTATACTGGTATTAACACTGATGATTGTATGTCTTATTCCACCAGGTGAGCATCAACGTCAGCATATCATTTAGATAGTGTGTTTACATCTCTTTCCACTAGGGCAGCAGCTATGTTGGTGGCCAAGGCAAGGGACATGCCCGTCGATCATATTTTGCTATTTTAAGTTCTGTTTAAAGTGCCCACGATAGAGGGGTACTGTTGTTTGTTATATATTTAAAATAAACTTTATTACTGCATTAAATGCAATGTTACTACTAATGCATTAATTTCTTTTTCGAGTCGATCACTGCAATGGGATGCCGAGATTTGTAATCTGCGGCATGAAATCACAAAGCTTTGAAACCTTCACGGAATCACTCACGTGACTCCGAAGTAAAATAGTGAGATTAAATGAGAACTTACCAGTTTGAAGTTTGATCTTGATTTTATGAGGAGCTAGATCCTTAGTTATGAGTTATGTTGGTGATTACGTGCCCGCCACGCCCAACCCTCTCTCATAAAGGATCATCTGGTAGTTCTCAAGTCACGCATCTTACTATGTCACTTCGGTGTTGTTATTTGTGATTTCATACCGCTGCTTTGAAGATTTAGTGCGCATGCGGCCTGGCGGGTCGTCTTCATGTAATCACCAACGTAAATCCTCATAAAATCAAGATCAAACTTCAAACTGGTAAGTTCTTGTTTAATCTTACTATTTTCAATTATTTCTGAAATAGATCCCATGCTAATCTGATTGGCTATTGTTAAGTGGAAGGTTTTAAAGGCATTCCAATAACACTACCATGGACATGAATCATATCCTACAATTTCCTGATAGAGAGTCAAATTTGACATTGGTTATAAACTGTTATATATGGTTGCAGAATTTAGCTGCAGAGTGGGTGTTGAATAGAATAGAATAGAATAGTTTCATTATTGTCATTGTAACATGAACCATGTACAACAAAATTTAAAAATGTCAACCAGTCAGTGCAACATTCAAACATAAAAGCTAACGATACATACAAGGTAAAATATTAAAAAAGATAAACAACTAAAATAAATATGAAATTAGCACACATAAACACCCAACCCTACATCCTTCTGTCGATTTCACAGTGTACCAACCACAGTCCCTTAGTCCCCGCGTTCCTTGGCGGCTACATTTAATGCCTTTATAGCAGTGGGGTAAAAACTGTTTTTAAGTCTGCTTGTCCTTGTAGATCTGTACCGTCTGCCTGACGGCAACAGTTCAAACAGGGAGTGTCCGGGGTGGGAAATATCCTTTATAATATTCTGGGATTTTTTGATGCAGCGGGAGCTGTGTAAGTCTTCCAAGGTAAGGAGAGGGCAGCCGACAATCCTCTGGGCGTTGTCAATGGCCCTCTGGAGCGCTTTCCTCTGAGCTGCTGTGCAGCTGGTGTACCACACGCATACACAGTATGTTAGGATGCTCTCAATGGAGCACCGATAAAAGGACAGCAGCAGTCTCTGTGTGATGTTATTCTTCCTGAGCACCCTCAGGAAGTGCAGTCTCTGCTGGACCTTTTTCAGCAGCGCAGAGGTGTTCACGCTCCACGTCAGGTCCTCCTCAATATGGATTCCCAGGAAGCGGAAATCAGCCACCCTCTCCACACAGTCCCCTCTGATGATTAGTGGTATGAGTTCTGTTTTGTTCTTCCTGAAGTCTATTATTATCTCCTTGGTCTTTAAGGTGTTCAGGAGCAGGTTATTTTCTCCACACCACACTGTCAGCTGCTCCACCTCATCCCGATAGGCGTACTCGTCCACCCCGGAGATGAGCCGCACCACCGTAGTGTCATCTGCAAATTTGACAATGGTGTTGCTGTGATGGGCAGAGGTGCAGTCATGTGTGTAGATGGTGTAGAGCAGGGGGCTCAGCACGCAGCCATGTGGAGAGCCGGTACTGAGGCTGAGGGCCGTGGATGTGTGATGGCCCATTCTGACTCTCTGGCTGCGGCCCGACAGGAAGCTATTTATCCACATGCAGGTGGATTGTGGAAGTCCCAAGTCCCCCAGTTTGTCCACCAGTTTTTGGGGAAGGATAGTATTAAAAGCAGAGCTGTAGTCCACAAAGAGCATTCGCACATAGCTTCCCCGCTGCTCCAGGTGGGACAGTGCAGCATGGAGAGCTGTGGCTACAGCGTCCTCTGTAGATCTATTCGCTCTGTACGCAAACTGGTGGGGGTCAAAGCTTCGGGGCAGGAGTGATGTGATATGACCCCGGACCAGTTTTTCAAAGCACTTCATCACCACTGGTGTGAGTGCGACTGGCCGGTAGTCGTTGAGGCTGGAAATGTGGGGGTTTTTGGGCAAGGGGACTATGGTGGAGGACTTCAGACAGGGTGGGACAGTTGACTGGGCCAGAGACTGGTTAAATATCGTCGTGAAGACTCCCGCCAGCTGGTCTGCGCAGTCCTTCAGCACGCGTCTAGAGACGCCGTCGGGTCCAGTAGCCTTCCTTGGATTGATGGCCCGCAGCGAGCGCCTCACCTCATGCTCCTCTATCGTGAGGGTTAGGCTACTGTGGACCATATGGTGTGTTGTGGCTGTCTCAGGTGGCTCCACTTCAAAGCGAGCAAAGAAGAGGTTCAGCTCCTCTGCCAACGAGGCGTCACCCTCAGCAGCTCCAAGGTTTGTCTTATAATTGGTGAGATACTGGATCCCCTGCCACACCTGCCTGCTGTTGTTACTGTCCAGGTGGTCCTCTATCTTCCTCCTGTAGTCTGACTTGGCATCTCTGATGCCTCTCTTCAGGTTAGCTCGGGCCGTGCTGTATAAAGCCCTATCACCAGACCTAAAAGCAGTGTTCCTCTCTTTTAACAGCCGCTGGACCTCCCGGGTCATCCAGGGCTTCTGGTTGGGGTAGACCCGGATTTGTTTGTCCACTGTGACCGTGTCCATGCAATTTTTAATGTAACACAGTACTCTGTCTGTGAACAACTCCAGGTCCCGGTGTTCAAACACATCCCAGTTGGTCCTGTCGAGGCAGTCCTGCAGCTGCTGAGATGCACCATCAGGCCAAGTTGTGATGGTCTTTGTGATGGGAGGAGCGGTTTTCCTGAGGGGGGCATATGCAGGAATTAAAAGCAGGGACATATGGTCTGACTGACCCAGGTGTGGTAGTGGTCTAGCCCTGTAGCCCAGCTTGATGTTGGAGTAGACCTTGTCTAGTGTGTTAGCTCCTCTTGTAGCACATTTAGCATGCTGGTAGAATTTTGGGAGCATTTTCTTCAATTCCGCGTGATTAAAGTCCCCTGCTATGATGTGAACACCGTCCGGATATATGCTCTGTTGACTGCTAGTGCTACCGTACAAATGTCCGATAGCCGATTTAGCATTAGCATCCGGTGGTATGTACACAGCAGTTATCATGACAACAGTAAACTCTCTAGGGAGATAAATGGGCCTGCATTTAACAGTCACATACTCCAGGTCTGGGGAGCAGTTACTGTCTACAATCACTGTGTTTGTGCACCAGGTGTTGTTCACGTACACACAGAGCCCTCCACCTCTGCTCTTACCAGAGTCTCTTGTCCTGTCATGACGCTGTGCTGTGTAGCCTGCTAGCTCGATTGCAGAGTCCGGAATGGATGAATTAAGCCAGGTCTCCGTGATCAACAGGATACAGCTGTCCTTCACGGCGTTGTTAGCTGCGGTCTGTAGCCTCAGTTCGTCCATCTTGTTAGCCAGGGATCTGGCGTTCGTGAGAAACAGGCTGGGAAGCGGTGGTTTCAGTGGCTGCCTCTGTAGCCTGGCCAACGCGCCGGCCCTGCAGCCTCGCTTTTTCCTTTTCTCTCTACGCCGTCTTCACATCCTCCCCGCGGGGATGGTAATCCACGGAGAGTCGGGGCTCCTCGCTATGTCCGCCGGGATCTTATGTGCGCGGACAAACTCGGCGGTAACCCCCCGTTCGCGATCGGCTCCAATTCTAAGAAGGTCTTGATGGTCGTAGATCCTGTCCGCCCGACAGTAAGTACACAGGGCACAAAACAACACGCACACATATACAAAAAACACAAAGCACTGACCAGGAGAACATCGAGCTGCTGCAACTGTGTGCACCGCCATCTTTACTCTGGTTCCCTGGTTATAGAGCAATGTCTATTCCCATGCTTCTGTGTCAGAACTGAGATTGCCCATTCAGACAAAAATAGTGCAGTAGAGCTAGAAGGGACTGTTGTGCAATGATCTTTCCAAAGTTTGAGCCCGCCTCAATGATCTCTTTTAATCGCTGGAGGCATCCTGCAGCTTCTTAATTCACTGAGACTCAATTCATCTTCTTCGCTGGTTTGAAGTATTAGGTTCTTAATTTTTCTTTTTTTTTAATATATATTTTTATTAGAGGCCATACGTATTACAAATAATATGATAATTTTTTCAGATATACATATTACATCTTTCCAAAATTATATAAATATTACCAAGCCATATATAGGCCTCAATTTTTTTAATAGTGTGAAAAATTAAAAAATAAAGAAAGAATAGAGAATAATTTAAAGAGTGTGATTATAATTTTGATTAAAAGAGAAAAAGAGAAAGAGAGAAAAAAAAAGGAAAAACATATAACTAATAAACAATTATTATACTTAAAGATAAAAAAAAACAGTATACATCTTAACAATGAATGGAACAATTTCTAATTATAATATATGGAGACAAGTATATAAATCTCAGATTAAACATTTTCGTTTGATCTTACCACCGGGTACTTATTGAGTTTCAATGCTGAGCCCAGCTACCCCTTCATATAATCAGTGAATGGAGACCATATTTGTTCAAAAAACTCGTGTTTATCCATTAGGATAAACCTAATTCTCTCCAATTGCAACGTCTCCAACATTTCCACTGTCCACATTTTAATTGTAGGGGATAATTGTCCCTTCCAAAATTTTAATATTAATTTTTTTCCAATTATTAAACAATAATCCAGAAAGTTTCTTTGATTTGCTGTTAATGTTTGATTTGAATCTGAAACACCAAATATTATTAATTTTGAGTCAGGAATTAATGTGATCTTAAGAACTATGGAAATAATTTTGAAAATCTCAGTCCAATAACTATTAAGTTTTGTACATATTACAAAACTATGAGTTAAATCAGCTTCTATGTGCTGACATTTATCACACAATGGTGATATATTAGGAAAAATTCTATTTAATTTCTTTTTTGAGTAATGTAATCTATGTAATACTTTGAATTGTATCAAAGTATGTCTGGCATTTAACAAACAGCGATGAATTCGTTGTAAGCTTTCTTCCCAAAAATCTTCTGATATCAGTAAACCAGTTTCATTTTCCCATTTTTGTCGAAATGATTCAGTTGTTGGTATTTCCCCGTCCAAAAGAATGTTTTATTTATTTATATATAATATGTGATATATAGATATATATATATATTCACAGAAAAATTAATAGCGTATATATGTAAATGTATGCTATTAATTTTTCTGTGTTTGGATGCTTATTAAGTACGTCATCCAGTAAACATGGATCTCTATTTCTGTAATCTTGCGTATTTGATTTGACATAATCTCTGATTTGTAAATATCTAAATAAATTATTTGCTTGCAATCCATAAATCTCTTTCAACTCCTGAAATGAGAGAAATTTCCCATTCCTATAAAGATGTTCTATCCTTATTATTCCTAAATTTTTCCAATGTCTAAACCCCACATCCAATGTCGAGGGCTTAAACAGAGGTTTATTCATAATTGGTAAACAAAGCGGCATAGTTTCTAAATGTAAAGTCTTAACGATTTGCTTCCAAATACGTATATTATTTAAAATTATAGGATTTTCCTTATATGTTTTTTTTCTACCACCCTTGGGGCAAGGAGTATTGTACTTATATCGAAGGGTAAACAATCTTCCTTTTCTATTCTTAACCAAACTGGGTCCTGTTCCATATGTACCAGCCAAAAATTAAAGTTCTTAATCTGAACCGCCCAAAAATAATATAAAAAATTAGTTAGAGCTAGGCTACCATTTATCTTAGATTTACATAAGTGTATTTTACTTATTCTGTGATTTTTATAATCCCAAATAAAGCTGTTGACAATGGAATCAATTTTAAAAAAAAAATAAAAAAATTTAGGAAGATATAGCGGGATGGCTTGAAATAAATATAGTAATTGTGGCAAAAAAATCATTTTAATGGCATTTATTCTACCAATCATTGATATCGGTAATGTTTTCCAATATAAGATATTATTTTTAAATTTATTTAGTAATTGGGGGAAATTTGATTTAAATAGAGAATTATAAGATTTTGATACATTAATTCCAAGATATTTAATTTGATTATTAACTATTTTAAATGGAAATGTTTGTACTTTATTCAATTTTATTCCTGTTATAGGCATAATTTCACTTTTATTCCAATTAATTCTATATCCTGAGAACATACTAAATTCAGTTATAACATCAAGTAATTTAGGAATACTAATCTCAGGTTTTGTTATGTATATCAAAACATCGTCTGCATATAAAGATATTTTGTTAATTGTGGTTTTAGTATTGTATCCATAAATTTCTGGTTCTGATCTAATCCTTTCGGCTAATAATTCTGTAGCGAGTGCAAATAATAAGGGTGATAACGGACAACCTTGTTTACAACCCCTAGAAAGATTAAATTTTGCTGATAACATTTGATTTGTTAGGATTCTTGCTGTTGGGCCAGAGTATAAAATTCTAACCCATTTGCAAAATCCTTCTCCCAGTTGAAATTTCTGCATTATCCTAAATAAGTAAGGCCATTCGACCTGGTCAAATGCCTTTTCTGCATCCAGGGATATAACTGCTAATTCAATATCATTCACTCTTTTCGAATAAATGATATTAAATAGACGTCTTAAATTATAAGTGGAATATCGTTTAGGAATACAACCTGTTTGATCATGATGTATTCATTTATTGATCACTAAACTTAACCTTTGAGATAAAATTTTTGTTAATATTTTTTGATCTGTATTTAAAAGAGCTATTGCTCTATATGATCCTGGGTCTTCTAGATCTTTATCTGCTTTAGGAATAAGTGTAATTGTGGATTATTTTAGGGTTTCTGGAAGCTGTTCTTGCTCATAGGCATCTTTATATATGTATGTATGTGTGTGTGTGTGTATGTGTGTATATATATGTATATATATGTATAGTTTGTAGCCGTGGGGCGATCAAATCATGAAACTTCTTATAAAATTCAACACCTAAACCGTCGGGGCCAGCAGCTTTACCGTTCTTCAATGATCTAATTGATTCCTCAATATCTTTTGCTGATATTTCAGCATGTAATAATTCTCTACCTTCCTGATCTAATCCGTTAATATGACATTCCTGGAGAAATACTTCCATTCCATCGGATTGATCCATCACCTTTGATGTGTAAAGTTTTTGATAGTATTGTTGGAATCTATCATTAATGTCTTTTGGTAAAGTTAATATTTCTCCTTGTTCAGATCTGACCTTATATATCATTTTTTCTTCATCTGATTTTTTTTTTTAGTTGACAAGCTAACAATTTATGTGGTTTGTCCCCGAATTCAAAATATACTTGTTTGGTCTGTTGAAAAAGTTTAATAACATACTTTGATTATATCTCATTTAACTTATATTTTAATGTTGCAATTTTGTTATGTATAACCCTAGATGGAGACACAGCATTTTCCATGTCCAACTGCCTTATTTCATTTTCCAAATTCTGTTGAATCTTTCGGTTTTCCTTATTAAGATGTGCCTGTGCAGATATTATAGCACCACGTATAAAAGCTTTAAATGTGTCCCATAAAAGAGACGATGAAATTCCAGGTTTATCATTAGTCTCAAAGAATAATTCAATCTGTTTAACCAGATAATCATAACAAGCCTTATCATTTAATATTTGAGGATTAAGTCTCCATTGCGAATATCTATTAGTTATACCCTTTAAATTAATCTTGAATGTTAATGGAGCATGATCTGAGATAATAAGATTATGATATTTTGAGTCATACGTAAATGGGACAAGCTTTGAATCTATTAGAAAATAATCTATCCTAGAATAAGTTCCAAATACCGGAGAGTAAAATGAGTATTCTCGACCATTGGGATTATCATTTCTCCAAATATCCTTGACATTAGCTGAACTAATAAATGAATTTATGAATTCACTTGATTTAGATATAGCCTTCCTTTTAGTTGATGATCTATCTAAATAATTATCCAAAGTGCAATTTAAGTCACCCCCAATTATTAAATTGTGCTGTGTTACCATAGGAATAGTGTTGAATATTTTCTTAACAAACAACGGATTATCAAAATTAGGTCCATATATATTCATAAGTACAACCTTCTTTGAATATAATTCACCGGTAACTATTATGTATCTACCTTCAGGATCTTCTATTATTGAACTATGTTTAAATTGAATACCCTTACAAATAAGTATAGCAACTCCTCGAGATTTATGGGTAAATGATGAATGGTACACGAGGTTCTTCATTTTTCTGAGTTAAATTGCTGATAGATTTTGTACCAGTTTATATTGATCTTCTTCTTCTTTCAGTTTCGGAACTGCAAGAGTAGGGATGTTATGTGAGGACAACCTTTATAGTTCTTGTAGATTGGGTAGTAGTTTTATTCTGGCATTTCCCGAATCAATCTATCAATGCTATTGGTGGCTGATGATGTTCTTGGATATTAAAGGAAAAGTGTTATCACTTTCTTGGGAGCTAATTGGATGGGATTGATGTTCACGCATGCTACCTGAGCTGTGTCATCTGCCCACACTTGAGGGTCCACATACTCGAATACCTCACTCCCCAGGTGATGACGTAGGTAGGTAACATTGTCCTGGAGGCCTAATAAAACTCACCATTTTAGTTACATACATTTACTTTAATTGTTCGAGTCTGCCATAGTAATTGCTCCTTTCCACTATTGTTCTGGAATCTCTTGCACTTGCTCAACAATTTCGTTAATCTTACTGGTATCTCAGTGTATTCTATAGCTCCATTCTCTCCTTCCAACTAGTGCCAAAGCTTTTACTCCAATTACCTTAATTGGGGGTCTACCGTCTACTCCACAGTCAAAAAGGCACAACAGAGGATGTACTTTCTCCGGCAGCTGAGGAAGCACAATCTGCCACAGGCAATGATGGTCCAATTTTACACGGCCATCATAGAGTCTGTTCTCACCTTCTCCATCATGGTCTGGTTTGGTTCAGCCACCAAGCACAACACCTGGAGGCTGCAGTGAATCATCCGATCAGCAGAGAAGGTTATTGGCTGCAACCTTCCCTCCATTGATGAACTGTACACTGCAAGGATCAGGAAGCGAGCGGGCAAGATCATGTCTGACCCCTCTCACCCTGGCAACAAACTCTTTGAATCACTTCCCTCTGGAGGGCGAATCCGGACTGTCAAAGCTGCCACAGCCAGACATAAAAACAGTTTTTATCCACGAGTAGTTGCTTTACTCAACAGCCAAAAATCTGCAGCCTCCCTTTGATCTGATATTTTGTTGGTTCACATGCTTGATCAATGGTGTTTTATCATTAATATTTTATTATTATTATTAGTGTTTAGTGTTTTCTGAGTCATTCGTAACTGTCACTTGTTTCAAGTTGTTTCTTGTTGGGCAGAGGACCAAGACAAATTCCTTGTATGTGACTACTTGGCCAATAAACTTACTTACTTACATCCCAGTCCTTCATGCGGTTTAAAGAAGGCCTCCAGCTCTTTATTCTACCCACTGCTGTTGTAAGCCAGTGTAATATGGCGTGGCGGTTCTTCATCCAAATCTAAGGACCACCATTGAGGGGTCACTATGGAGTAACACTGCTGTAAGGAAGCCCAGGGGCTCGATGCTAAATCTGAATGACTTTGTAAATTATATGGAACACAATGTGGAGCACAGGTTGTCTTTTCAATATAGACATTAAGCTGCCATCTTAATGTCTTTATTGAAAAGCCAAGGCATAAAGAAGACAAGACAAGGCATAAAGAAGCCAAGATTGAAAAAAATAGCTGACGCGCCCGAGATAAGTAATAACTTGTCATTGGATGAGCTTGATTTGGACCCAGCCTTCCTATCTTCTGAAAGGCTACAGAAACATTCAGTCATGCCATATTCAGACTTGGTAGGAGTGTTTTACTGATAAGAAAAATGAATAATTGTGCTAACTCTCCATTGTTCTGTGAGTGGGGGCCCGGGAAGCACTGAGCAATGTTTGTGCTCATTGTAGATATTTTGCCACTCCCGTCTGACGAATCAATTAAAGATTGCCATGGTCTACCTTTAACATTTTTTGTTGCTATCTGCTTTTAAGAAACAAACTTTCACAATGGAGGAGGCCAAGACCAGACAGGCCAATGTGGGAATGGGGAGATGAATTAACCTGGAACTCCAGATGTCTGCAAAGGACAGTGTGCAGATGCTTGGCAAAACAGTCACCTAGTCTGCGCTTGGTCTCACTTATGTAGAGGAGATCAAAATGAGAGCTCCTAATGCAATAGGTAAGGTTAGAGGAGGTGGTTGTAAATCTCTACCTCGCCTAGAAGGGCTGTTTGGGTCTCTGGATGGTGGTGAGGATGGAAATATAGGGATCAGTGTGGCTCAGTTGCAGGGTAAGTGCCCGGGGAAGGGAAGGAATTGGTGATGTGTGAGATATTACCATTTGGTAAGAAAAATATGAAATTGATTGAAAAATAAGAACCATTGTAGCAGTAAGGGCATTGAATATATTGTTTTGCAGAACTGAATACTTTCCAAATGTTAATTTGATGTTATTCACTTATTGTTTTAGAAAAGGATATGGAGTAAATATGAACACGAGAATGATACCAAACCCATGGTATTTATTTTAAATGATGCATTGTTTTTTTTTAATCAATTTGTAATAGAGAAAGTGTCTGAAATTGAACTTGAACTTGTGCTTGTGGAAACGAACAAAGCGGGAGGCTTTCTATATCCAAAATTACAAAACTCATGACACTAAAGATTGTACGGAATTCATCATTAACAAATAATTTGGGGTCCAAGCTAAACTGTTTGAAAACGTTTAGCTCCATGACATCTGAATGTGCCTTTGTTAACAACATGTTTACTGAGAGATGTAGAAAGTGATTTGTCTCCTTACGTTCCTGCTTTTCCTATCTATCGACATGCATATATTCAGCAGGATTACTGGTCTCAGGTGCTGGTGCCTCATTTCCTGAAAAGGGGATTTTTTTCTGATTAAAACATGAAAGCTACTTCAGATGTTTCAACAAAAAATGCTCGATTGTTACAGAGAGCTACGAGAATATTTGGGAACATGTGCTCAGTCCATTAGAGAAAACAATCCTGTCTAAAGACAAGGTAGACAAAAATGCTGGAGAAAATCCAGGGGTGAGGCAGCATCTATGGAGCGAAGGAAATAGGCAACGTTTAAAGCCAAGCTCATTGGAGACTGAATCTTTGGCTTCACTTGTGATGAGTAGTAATGACATTGTTATTTTTATATAGTTCAAGAGATTACTCCCACTAGCCGCTAAATGGACAGCATGGTTAGGGGGAATGTCTTTATACACATGTGAGCTCACCATCCGAGACCTTCAGAGCTTCTTCACAGATAAATCTTCAAAACACAGTCCTTTGAATAATAAATTCTTTATTGGTGATGAAAAACAATAAGGTACATCCAAACTTCTTCCGACTCATTACTATAATCTTCTTTGAACTCCAGCTTATCGCTTTAAACATTAGAAAATTCCTCGTATCTCCGTTACAGTTCCCATGGTCAAAGAGTAAACCTTCTCCATGCTGGTCCGAAACTAAAACTAACAACTAAGCTTCCACACAAGAAACGTAGCCCCAAACATGCCCAAAAATACTTCATAAATCCCACCCACAATATAACGGGCAGTCTAAAATTTAAAGACACATGCCATCTTCAATGAAACACAAAACAAGCCAAATGGCCAATGCATACCGCCCCCTAATTGTTCCGACTATATAACGAGGCAATTATTAATAAACATCAAAAAAGTAGCCATGAAGGCTTAACATATATCAAAAACAAAGAGTCAGGGAATTTAACCCCTTGGCTCCGCGTCGGCGAATTGAACACCGGTCTACCGTGTGACAGGCGAGGATACTAACCGCTATACTAAAGAGAGAAAAAAGCATGCACTATATATCCGCAATCAAAATTCTTCATCGACTCTTCCATCTTCAATTTCGCCTTCTAGAAGAAAATATAACTTGATTATTAATAGAAACATAGAAACTTAGAAATTAGGTGCAGGAGTAGGCCATTCGGCCCTTCGAGCCTGCACCGCCATTCAATATGATCATGGCTGATCATCCAACTCAGTATCCCGTACCTGCCTTCTCTCCATACCCTCTGATCCCCTTAGCCACAAGGGCCACATCTAACTCCCTCTTAAATATAGCCAATGAACTGGCCTCAACTACCCTCTGTGGCAGAGAGTTCCAGAGACCCACCACTCTCTGTGTGAAAAAAGTCCTCATCTCGGTCCTAGAGGATTTCCCCCTTATCCTTAAGCTGTGACCCCTTGTCCTGGACCTCCCCAACATCAGGAACAATCTTCCTGCATCTAGCCTGTCCAACCCCTTAAGAATTTTGTAAGTTTCTATAAGATCACCTCTCAATCTCCTAAATTCTAGAGAGTATAAACCGAGTCTATGCAGTCTTTGTTCATAAGACAGTCCTGACATCCCAGGAATCAGTCTGGTGAACCTTCTCTGCACTCCCTCTATGGCAATAATGTCCTTCCTCAGATTTGGAGACCAGAACTGTACGCAATACTCCAGGTGTGGTCTCACCAAGACCCTATACAACTGAAGTAGAACCTCCCTGCTCCTATACTCAAATCCTTTTGCTATGAAAGCTAACATACCATTCGCTTTCTTCACAGCCTGCTGCACCTGCATGCCTACTTTCAATGACTGGTGTACCATGACACCCAGGTCGCGCTGCATCTCCCCTTTTCCTAATTGGCCTCCATTTAGATAATAGTCTGTTTTCCTATTTCTGCCACCAAAGTGGATAACCTCACATTTATCCACATTATACTGCATCTGCCAAACATTTGCCCACTCACCCAGCCTATCCAAGTCACCTTGCAGTCTCCTAGCATCCTCCTCACAGCTAACACTGCCCCCCAGCTTAGTGTCATCTGCAAACGTGGAGATATTGCCTTCAATTCCCTCATCCAGATCATTAATGTATATTGTAAATAGCTGGGGTCCCAGCACTGAGCCTTGCGGTACCCCACTCATCTGCCTGCCATTGTGAAAACAACCCGTTTACTCCTACTCTTTGCTTCCTGTTTGCCAGCCAGTTCTCTATCCACATCAATACTGAACCCCCAATGCCGTATGCTTCAAGTTTATATACTAATCTCTTATGGGGGACCTTGTCAAAGAGCCTTCTGGAAGTCCAGATACACCACATCCACTGGTTCTCCCCTATCCACGCTATTAGTTACATCCTCGAAAAATTCCACAAGATTCGTCAGACATGATTTACCTTTCGTAAATCCATGCTGACTTTGTCCAATGATTTCACTACTTTCCAAATGTGCTGCTATCCTATCTTTAATAACTGACTCTAGCAGTTTCCCCACTACCGATGTTAGACTAACTGGTCTGTATTTTCCCGTTTACTCTCTCCCCCCTTCTTAAAAAGAGGGGTTACGTTTGCTACCCGCCAATCCTCAGGAACTACTCCAGAATCTAAAGAGTTTTGAAAGATTATCACTAATGCATCCACTATTTCCAGAGCTACTTCCTTAAGTACTCTGGGATGCCGCCTATCTGGCCCTGGGGATTTATCGGCCATTAATCCATTCAATTTACCCAACACCACTTCCCGACTAACCTGGATTTCACTCAAGTCCTCCTTTGACCCGCGGTCCCCTGCTATTTCCGGCAGATTATTTATGTCTTCCTTAGTGAAGACGGAACCAAAGTAGTTATTCAATTGGTCCGCCATATCCTTGTTCCCCATGATCAACTCGCCTGTTTCTGACTGCAAGGGACCTACATTTGTTTTAACTAATCTCTTTCTCTTCACGTATCTATAAAAACTTTTGCAGTCAGTTTTTATGTTCCCTGACAGTTTTCTTTCATAATCTATTTTTCCTTTCCTAATCAAGCCCTTTGTCCTCCTCTGCTGGTCTCTGAATTTCTCCCAGTCTTCTGGTATGCTGCTTTTTCTGGCTACTTTGTACGCATCATCCTTTGCTTTGATACTATCCCTGATTTCCCTTGTTATCCACGGATGCACTACCTTCCCTGATCTATTCTTTTGCCAAACGTTGCCAAATTTTAATCTTATTAAAACACTGGTTTTAGTTTAAAGTCGTACCGTGCGCATCAAACCCTTAAAATTAGGCATGATACCCAGTATATAGTCCAAAATATAACAGTCCAAAGCTTTGAAAGCATGAAACGTCGTCCTCCATGTCTGATCAATTCATGAATGTGTTGTAACAGCAATGTTGAAGTGTGAAAACCCTTTGAGAGAATAACAGGATTTTTAGCAATAAAGTTCACCGTTAGGTTTGGTTTAGTTTCCAGATCATTAACAGAGATTGCAAATCCCAGCTCAAGCTTAGGCCATTCTCTGTCTAGCTTACTGAGAGACTTCATCCGCAGGATTTTCTTTTGTGTTAACATAATTTAGTTGTACAACATTAGTAATGGCCAATGCTCTTTCCATTCGCAGATCGTCTTTGTCCAAATCCAGCTCTTTGGTTTCTTTGGCTCTATCATCTAGTGAATGCTTTCACAATTATCGCTGTTCCACTTGGAAAGTGTCAATCCACCCTTATTGCAAAGAGATGTAAGATGTTCTACTGGTAGAATTCCTTCCTGCTCAGTAGACATGAATCTCAAGCAATCATCCATGTTGTTATTATTCTTCAAAGAGATACTTACTTCATGAAACGTAGTATTCTCGTCAAACTTGCATTTCAAAGTCTGGGTATGTTGCTCTGCCATACGATGATCAAATATTGAAATCATGATGGTATTGCTTCATCACGGCTTTTCTAATTTATCAGTAGATATTTGATTAAAAGCAATGGTAGGATAGTTCCTCTGATTCTCGTTTTCATTGTTCCTTTTCAAAGAGCCATAGATAACCCATCCAAGTCAGATGTTCGTAGCATACAGTCCATCGCCTTGGCTCCTAACAATCTGTATAGGTTCCAATGCCTTCAAAACATTCGTTCCGATAAGTAGATCAACATTAGAATTTATTTTAGATATCTTGACATCCTTCAGGTAAGGCCATTGTTTTGACTTTTCATGTCTTGATATATTTTGACGACCAGCAGGCATGCTTCCTTGTGTAAACACTTCAGATATTGGTATAAAATTATCTTCATCCAGACTGGATATCTCCATACTCGTAATGTAATGATTCCTGCTCTCTTTATCTTTAGTCATGGTACGTAATCGAATCTTAGTCTCTTCTCCTGTGATGTTCAGCCTTCTCATCAGGTTTTCTGTGCAAAAGGTAGTCGAACTTTCGTGATCCAGAAAAGCATATGTTTGCATCACTGTGTTCGTCTTGCTGTTCCTTACCTGTACTGGTAAACTAGAAACATTACAAGCTTCAACCCTGGCCCCTATATGAGCAGTTACTTGAGGCGTGGTGATAGCATCTCTAGTAGTTGGCTTCTTTTTCTATTCTGTTTGCTCTGGTTCATCCTCTTCTATTTGCTCTGGTAGCTCATCATCCGTTTGTTTCATATCTTCTTCTTCCCAATACCCTGGTAGCTCTTCTTCAGTGCGAAGTGCTTCAGGATGATATTGCCTGCACTTATAACAAATCATAGGACTCTTACAGTCTCTCACCATATGTCCTTTTTGTCAAACATCCAAAACAGATTCCCTTCTCTTTCAAGAAATCCATCTTATCTTGAATCTTCAACATAAGATGGTGTGACCAACTTCATCACATAACAAACAAAATACTATTTGCTTGCTAGTAGATACATTTCCTTTCATTCCATCGGTCATTTTCACAGGTATGGTTGTGTTAGCAAATCTACTTCCCTTAGGTTCTGATCTTTCTTCAGTTTTGGTAAAGGCAGAACCTTTGTTAGTTGCAATTGGTTTGTGATCTTCAATAATCCCGTAGTGTGGCTCTAACATGTACCCTACTTCCCTGTCCAAGAATTCAACCAGGTCTGGCAGCCTGGCTATTTGGTTCCTTTTATCCATTATTCTGCCTGCTTCGTATCTCCACCTTTCTCTCAGTCTTCTGGGCAACTTGCTAATGATGATTCTAGTATTACTTGCAATATTAATTTCCTCTACGTGGCCGAGATTTCTCATCATGCTGCAACAACCTCTCAGAAATATTGCATTATCACTCAATGCCTCCCCATCTTCCAGCTTGATTTCTTTCCAAGCACGGGCCTAATCCATGTATGCGTTAGCAATTCTCTGTTCATTACCAAAACGTTCTTTAAGTAATCTTCTAGCCTTTTATAGCCATAGCTGTCTGGCTCAATTTGACAACTTTCTACAAGTATGTGAACACTTCCACATGTGTACTTCACCAGAAATCGTAAGCGCTCCTTTTCCTCCCTAACCTTCGTTTCTAATACTTCTACTAATGCCCTTACAAAAGCTTCATACCGCAAAGGATCTCCATCATACATAGGAATTTCTGCTGGTGGTAGAGTGAAAGAGGTATTTTGTCAAGCTATGATCTGGTTGAATTCAGTTTGCCTTTTCACCAATGCCAATAATCCATCCTGATAATCTTGGCTTGGCTCCACCTGTTGATAAACAGGCCTCAGAAAGCGTATTCCGATGTTTGTTTGTCCTGGGCCTCTCCAATGCCCTCATAAGTACCTTGCTTCGATTCAGCATCCATTTGCTGAGATGAAGTTTCACCCATGTTCTTCTGTTCCAATGGGTTTTCAAAGCCATGAAATCTGGTGGACCTCGATTGTGGAATAGGTCCAACTGCTAATTCACCTCGAGCAATATTTCTTCCCAAATCGGAGTTCATCACCTTCGATGTTCTAGAACTGCATCTTGACCCCTCACTTTCCAGTAGCACCTCCTTTGCTTTGGCCACCGTCATCTTTGTGTCTAGTTTCAGTTGTTCCTTTCGTTGCCTCAGCTCTTCTTCCTCTCGCTCAATCTCATGTTTCATCCTCAAGGCATCCGCTTTTATCGAGAGAGCAGATAGATCAGCTTTAACTCCCAATCGAGCAGAAGCCCTTGATACCGAACTGGCTGTAGAACCAGATTTATGTCCTGATCCTCGTGGAGACACTTTTGAGATATTATTTTGTCGTGTAATTTCATCTTCCATTCTGGCACCTTGTTGCTTCGCACTTTCAACTGCTAAGCTCGTATGTTGTGGTATAATTTCAGATAACCACTCCTCTGCCTCCTTCATGAAACCATTAAATATCTTCACCCTGTCTTCCTCCCACTGGGTGTGTCTTATGCATTCTTCCCGAGATGGCTGTGAACACAGCAGTACATCTTGTTTCTTTCCAACCTCCTGGCAGAGGTTCAATAGTTGGCTCACATTAGATTTCACCTTGATCACGTTCTGTTCTGATTCCATTAATTTATTCTGTTTCTCAATTATCCGGTAACCTGTTTCCATAATTTGTTTCTCTCTTTCTCGGTTTCTTTCAAATAGGCAGCTTGTAGCCTATCAATCAACTTGTTAACTTGTTCCCATATCGAGTTTTCCTCTTTCTTAGTTGACAGGTAGGCAGGTTGTCTCATTGGTCTTTCATCGCCACCTTGTGGTTCCTCTGGCATGGTTCTTTCGTCATCTTCTGGCTCCATGATTTTAAAAAGGTCTTGGCACTTCGCCAAGTCTTCTAATTAAACAAACAGAGTCTTCTCTGAATTTTGCTCCAACTTTATGTAAAGATCGAGTGGCTATTTTGAAAACAATTTCCTCAGAACCATAACAAACTGAGATTGTTGCCAACATCTCTCCAACATCCATGGGCTTACGAATGACAATAATTTCAAAGAAATGAGTGTTATCAAAAGTTCAAAACAATCTCCAAAGTCGGTCTCCTTTCTCCTAAAAAAACACTTTTAGGCTCTTCTACAGAAGCCGTTTAAATTTAAAGCTTGCAGCCTCAAAATTCAAAGAAATATAATCGGTTTTTACTCACAATCCCTGTGATATTTTCTTCAGATAAGTCTCGATGCTGTTGATAGACCTCAAGACCTTCTCTGGTCAAGATCTAGTTTCTTCGGTTCCTCGGCTGGAACCGGATTTCTGGTCAAAATCTCTCAGAGATCTTAGCCAAATCTTCTGTCCCACTCTCTGGTACTGGTATTCACCACTTGCCGGAGGTCTCCTTTGACTTAATGTAGCGGCAGATTTATATATCGTTCAAGAGGTTACTCCCTCTAGCCGCTAAATGGACAGCATGGTTAAGGGGAATGTCTTTATACGCATGCAAGTTCACCATCAGGGGCCTCCAGAGCTTCTTCACAGATAAGTCTTCAATACCCAGTCTTTTGATTAAAAAATTCTTTATTGTTGATGAAAAACAATAAGGTACATCCAAACTTCTTCTGACTCGTTACTATAATCTTCATCGAACTCCAGCTTATCGCTTTAAACGTTAGAAAACTCCTTGTGACTCTGTTACACTTCACATGGTCAAAGAGTGAACCTTCTCCATGCTGGTCCGAAACTAAAACTAACAACTAAGCTTCTGCGCAAACACACCCAAAAATACGTCATAAATCCCACCCACAATATAACGGGTAGTCTAAAATTTAAAGACGCATGACATCATCAATGACGCACAAAACAAGCCAAATGGCCACTACAGACATATGTTAGAGACTATTAATATTAGGATGATTTTACAATAAATATGTTATCTAGTCAGTATGGTGCTACAATTCTCATGTTTCATTATGAAACAGCAAACCATCAAAGTGCTGAAGTAACTCAGTGAATAAGGGAGCATCTCTGGAGAACATGGATAAGTGACATTTTGGGTCAGCACCCTTCTTTAGATGATCAGTGAGATTTTACCTATTGCTGCATGTCGTGGTTCCCCAATGTTGCCTAAGAATAAGATTGGAATATGGCACTTTGACAATTATTGAAATCCCCATCACATCAAAAATTAGTATGAACACAATTCAAAATGTTGATGATCAATTCTGCTGATCAGAATACATCAGTCTCCATTTGTTTTATATGGTTAACTAGAAGCAGGCTCGTGAACAGAAGTCTTACTCTGAGCTAATATTTAGGAACTATGTGACTTTGAAGAACAATTAAAAGAATAAGTTAAATTATTATGTAGTTCACTCTGCCTTTGCCACTTGCTACTTTTATTTGACAGAGTGTTTAATGATTCATGTTTACTTGAACAACACTTGTAAAATCTCTGTTACATTTTAATTGTTTCCATGATACCTGGCATTTTCTGGATTTCCATAGCATTTGAATAAAGATGTGATGCTTCTTCTGTATGTCCCTCTATTTGTTGAGGTTTCTGCCTTTGATTTCCCAAACCTGTTCATGTAGAGGACACCCATTAAAATGAATTCATTGATCCTTATGAATTTATTGTATTCAACAAGGCACACTCTAAAATGGTTTGCTTAGAGATTTTACTTTGTCTGAAATGCATTGTAATAAAAGATAATTAATATTTCCGATGAAACTTGACACAGATTTGTTTGTTTGTTTTCAAACATTTTGAGGTCAGGCCGATTTCTTAATAATGTTCACATAATCTGGTTTGGTCCATTCATATAGTACTAAGGAAGGTGCATTATTGTTTTAATTATCTCATGTTCAAATGGTTACCCATAATCACAACTTCCAAATTTAAGAATGGAAGAAACAGGAGCAAAGATAAGACCTTTGGTCACTTGAGATAGCTCTGCCATTCACTTTGACCATGGCTGAACCATCTAGGCTTCAACAGCACTTAAGTACTGTCTCACCATACCCTTTGACCAAATTGTAGTTCAAATGAGTTTCTATCACCACCTTGTACATGTTGATTGATTTCACCACATTGCTCTGGGGTAGATAATTACAAAGCATCAAAGCCTTTTGAGAGAAGAAATGTCATCTGAATTTTGTCTTAAATGAACAACCACGAATTCCGAAACACTCCTGCACAAAACCACTCTCCAGTTCTGGATAGCTCACGAGGGGAAATAACCACCTTATCACATCTCTTCAGAATTAACCCCTGCATCATTAGAGTCAATCCTGAGAACTTCCTCTGTATTCCTTCCATTCATAATGTAGCTATGTTACAAAACGTACCTTCAGCGGCGCTGTAGTTCTGCCACTGGCCGTGTGCGCGGCCTTGGCGCCTTTGAAGGGAGGGGAGGGGGGGGGGGGCGGGGTTAAATGCAGTGTTTCTCCTACCTGTCCTAAATATATTTTCTCGGAGTGCAAGCTTTTGCTGAAGAATTGCTCCGACTGCCGTTCAGTGAATTTTTTTTTTATAATCGCCCGACAAGTTCAGCGCTGGAGTAATTTAAAAATCAGTTTCTAAAGCCGTCAACGCCGACAACGGGGACGGATTTCACGTACAGGGCAGGTAAAGGATAGCCGTTTATTCTATGTATAAAAGTGCTTCTTAAGATGCCTTTAATCCACATTTTACGTTGCGAAATGGTGATTTATTCTCCATACGAACCGGCAGTGTTTTTCCTGCCGATATGGGGTTCAGATTCACAGCAACCGCAACGTTCCAATTGATCGCGTTCCACAAAATCCCACTCGCAAGATGATTTAAATGCCCATTAATTTACGGGAATTAAACATTAAATTCCTTCCATTTGGCCTATAAATGCATGACAATGAGATTTAAAAATCATGTTCTATTGTGAATTCTTGTGTGAATGTTATTTGAACACTTAGGCTATTTAAAAATGTTAATTTTTTCTTAATAAATAAATAGGTGTTTAGATCTAGTAATTGAATTTTGTAATTAGCTACAATTAGGTAACTAACTAATTATATGCTTTAATTTCAAGTCATCCAAGCAAGATTGTTTCATATTTGTTTCAGAATGTTTCAATCTATAATAACTGAAAATGTCTTTCAGTTCTCTTAATTTTTAAGAAATGTATGGGCTTTTGACTGTCCTTGATCACAGCTTTTGTGTTAAGTCAATGGAAAAGCAATAGGGTACAAGATGCTAATTTCCGAGTCTGAAAATGGCCATAACTTTTTTAATACTGAAGATATGAAAGTGTCACTGAAGATATGAAGGTGTCAAATTAAACTTCTTTTTTTGCTTTATCTGATGGGATAAATTACAGACTTGATTTTTTAAATCTCAAAATTTTGTAACATTGCTACAAAATGAGACCAAAACTGACCGGACTTTGAACTTTGAATAATGCCGCCAAAAATGGCGGCTCCTGCATATGTAATATATGAAAATTAAATTTCACAGTGCAGTTGCATATCTGACAAATAAAGCACCAATTAATCTTAAAACAAATAGACGTAACGTTAAGGTACAAATAAAGCAGCATTGAACGTGAAAATAATAAAATAATGAAACTGAACTAAAACTAAACTTATATTATATAATTCTACATCCTTAATATTCAAATATGTTCCCTGATTTGAGAAATAACGAGTAATTAACAAGCATACATTAAAACTTGCAACCTTTATAACACCTATTCTGCCAATAACTTATTTTTAAATGATCATTGATTTCAAATCATTTTGTCTCTATAATCTCTTCAAGACCTTTGAGATCTCTGGATTTATCATTGGGAAATTAGCCTTCAATGTACGCTATTTTTTAAATGGAATTCTATTTCCTAGTCTCTCTGCCTTACTTCCTGTCCATGCATTTAAATCTGAACATTTGAATAAGTTTTCATAATTATCCAAATCTTCTCATCTTTCAAGATAGAGTTTGTTAGATTTAGATCTTAAGGCTGAAGGAATTAAGGGATATGGGGGAAAAAGCATGAATGGGGTACTGATTTTGCATGATCAGCCATGATCATATTAAATGGCATTGCTGGCTTGAAGGGCTGAATGGTACTCCTGCACCTATTTTCTATGTTTCTATCTCTTTTTGTCAAATTTAGTTGATAACTTTCCTGCCAGCACCCTTAGTAGATGCAATCACTTAAAATATGCCGCAGCAAACAATTGTCTGCAGACGATATTTGACATAGTGGAACATAAATGAGTGTAAGATATAGTTATGATTGGCAATTTTTAGAATTGTGCTTCATTAATATTTCTGGTATGCATCTTACCTTTATTCTTACACTTTTTAAAACACACCACCACTCCCACGATAATGATGAGCAGAACAGCCAAACATCTAATAATAAGAATATAGGTGTAGGTATCTGATAAAAGAGTAAGCACAGATTTCATCTTTACATGGTTTGTAATTAAAATATTTTTAAAGATTCGTCAATGACCAAATGGATAATGTTGCTGTGTCAGATTTGAATTCAACATTCAATGAAACTGAAGTGTTGCAACTATCAATTCAGGTAGGCACATAGAAGCAATCACACAGGGATTCCATTCCTCAAATCAATGCGTTGATTCCATCTGGCAGATGGGTGCAGATGGATCATCTGCAAAAGCATCTGATTCAGCTGTAAACTTTTTGCCGTACAACAAGCAAATGTTGCTCATTGTTTGGCTTCAAATGAAATAATCACTGTTTCACTGAGAACTTGTGAGATTGAACTTGCGAACAACTTGAGGCTTCATCCCGAGAACAAATGTAGTGAGGACAGAAAAACTAAGAGAAAGGGATGGTCCTTGCAAGCGACCAAATTGGAAAAGGTATTGTCTACATAGCCATGGGAGTCAGTGGGTTGTTTGTCTCCTGAGATGGAGATACGCAGATCAAGAAAGGGGAGAAAGGTGCTGAAAATGGTCCAAGTGTATTTAAAGACAGGATGGAAGTTAGTGGCAAAGTTGAACAGATTGACACATTGGTTGCAGGCAGCACTACCAATGCAGATGTTGAAAGAGTGGTTCTTGTGTCTGGAACAAAGAATTATGTTTTCCATTGTAGAAAACTCAAGAACTGGGAAGTCTCATTGAAAAATAACAGGCGCCTAGTTAAGGCCAACATGACATGAAATTATTTCAGAGAATTGCAAGTCTTACACAAAGCAGAATGATAGCAGGGCCTTTGCAAGTTGTAAACCTGGGGTACATAGATTCTTGACATGTGATAAGTTAAAAAAAATAACTTGGTTAGAGAGAAATGTGGAAATCAACTTCCTGCCATAAGTTGTGGTTTTATTGAGGACAGAGATTACTCAGTGTGTTGAGTGGCCAACGTCTATGTTTTTACTGTCTTTGTGCAAAAACAACTTCCATTTCTCGCCTCTAATCCTGCGACCAATCATTTTAAAACTATTACCCTCCCCATTTTTAACGCGGATCTTCGACGTGAAATGTTTCTCTTTCTGCACAAATGCTGCGTGACATATTTTAATTCACGAGTTCTGAGCCTGAAGGGCAGAGAGTTGCACTTGCAATGTGTGCAGCTGGAAATGTTATTTTGCTGAGATTCCTTCAGAGTTCTGCTGCTATTTTCAAATTAATTCTAGATCAGAAAGTTAATGAGAATTATTCAATTTTCCTGATGCATACAAATGCTCAATTTGACTAAATGAGTCTGCAAATAGCATGATAATAATGTGCAAGGTTAGTTTGCATGCAATACTGCAGGAAATTTATACACACAATTGCTTTTGCAACACGCAAAATAATATTTGGTTTGTGGAACAAAGTCAAAAGGATTGCAGGCAAGCAATACCAGTAATTGGAAACTTTTAGTATAGTTTAGTTTACAGATACAGCATGGAAACAGGCCCAGCTAGTCCACACTGACCATTGATCGCCCATTCACACTACTTCTATGTTATCCTACTTTCTCATTTACTCCCCTACTCACATAAGGAGTAATTTTACAGAGGTCAGTTAACTTACAAACCTGGACGTCTTTGGGGTGTGGGAGGAAACCGCAACACCCAGAGGAATCCTATATGGTCACAGGAAAAACATGCAAATGCCACACATACAGCACCCAAGGTTAGAATCAAACCTAGGTCTTTTGCCCTGTATGGCAGCAATTCTACTAGCTACACCACTTGCTCTTACTGATAAACTATCATCATGAGAGGTCATGTGATTACCGAAATCGTAATAACTTCTAATTGTAGTTAGGGATCTAGGCTTAGTACATTTAGTAAATCGCAGATGACTACCTGACTAACATATTTATAATCAATAATATGGAAACATAGAAATTAGGTGCAGGAGTAGGCCATTCGGCCCTTCGAGCCTACACTGCCATTCAATATGATCATGGCTGATCACCCAACTCAGTATCCCAATGTCATGTTTGTTCAGACTACACAGGCTTTGAGTTAATAAAATGGTTCCAGGAAAGAAGATGCCTAAGAGAATGTGAAAATTATTAAATAGACCAGTGGGGATAATAAAGAGGACATAGGCATGTTTCCGATGACAATTCATCTGTGTAGCAATGCACAAAGATCACAAATGTGTAAAAGCAGATAGTCCGCAGAGGTGGCAAGGAATAATAGCTGATGAAAACAAATGATAGCTGAAGAGAGTGGTTAATATTCAGGTATTGACTGAATATCTTTTTATGAGACTCCTTCGACAGTGACCAAGACACGTACTCCATGCTTCATTAGTGCGATGGAAGGAATGCAATGTCAGAAGTACCCAATCGTGTTTCTTATTTTGATACGGTTAAGGAATAGCCCATATTCCACACAACAGAAATGAGGCCATTCAGTCCCAGAGGTCTATGTTATAGCAAATCCCACTTGTTCCCCTGTAACATATTCTACCTCACATACCCATTAATCATGTCATCAGTGCTCCCAGCAGCCACGTATACCAATAGTAATTTACAGCAGCCAATCATCTAAATAACCAGCATAACTTTGGGATGTTGGAAACATACGCTGACATGGAGTCCTGTGATTTGGTCATGCACACAGACAAGGGGAGAACATTGGATTGATAGATCGATCTTGCTTTGCTGGTGCTCTGGAACATCTTCTCCACATGCAGCACATTTAATACAAAACATGAATTGAGTTTAAATTACATAGCTTCCACAAAGGGTTTTGAAGAAGTGACTTTAGACCATTGAACAAGGTATTTTGATTACAATGTTGATAGCAAATACTGTAAGAGTGCAAAGATAATTTACAAGGATATTGCCAGGACACAAGGGACTGAGCTATAGGGAAAAGTTGGGGAGACTAGGATTTTATTCCTTGGAGTGCAGGGAGCTGAGGGGTGAAATTGCAAAGGTGTATAAAATCATGAGGGGAATAGATAGGGTGAATGCACTGATATGGAAATTACCCAGGATATGGAAATCAAGAATCAGGCCATAATTGAGAGGGTTGATATTTAATAGGAACTTGAGGGGAAACTTTGGCACTCAAGTGTTTGGTGGATATATAGAACAAACTGCCATTGGATGTAGATGAAGCAGGTACTATACCAGCATATCAAAGTCACTTGAACAGGTACATGGATAGGAAAGGTTTGGAGGGATGTAGTCAAAATGCAGGAAAATGGGACTAGCTTAGATGGGCTATCTTTGTCGGCATGGATGAATTGGACCAAAGGCCTGTTACATGGTGTACGACCCTCTGACTCAAATATGATTAACGACATTTGAATAAATACTGATGCTATCATGCCCACAACAACCCAGGCTCGATTGTAACTAATTCTAAGTTTCTGCCCTGTAGAGTCTACCACACAGGATTGAAAGAGTCACTGCTGCCAAAAAGGACAATGATTGTCAAATTGCCTTAACATGAACATAAATATAAAGAGAAAATATTTGCTTCACTTACTACTGAATTCCAGATTGTAAGGGACTAAAATCTGGAGCCTTTCTTGTTGGAACAAACCACATCTCCAGTTCCCTTTGCCTCTCTCAGCTTTCTGAATAACCAGACTCAGTGATTTATCTTCTCCATTGAGTGTCTTTTCTTCAACAGTTTTGCTGTCAACATTGATCCAAACCAGTCTCACCAGTTCAGTGACGTGGGACACGGAGCAGGTCAAGATAACCTTGCCTCCCTCAGTCACTGTATCATTTGGCTCGGCTGTGACTGGGAACAAGAAAAACATTTAGATTTTAAATATTATCTTTTAATTAATAACACAAGCAATGTTTTATCCAATAGCAAAATGCTGCTGGTGCTGGAAATCGGTTGTTACACGACATTCTGTCTCCTACCTTTTACTGTGATTAGTTTCATAGTTAAAAACTTATTTATGCCCAGAGTACAGGTGTAAACTCCTGCATCCTCGAACACCAAAGGGGAAATCCTCATCGTCAAATTATTGCCGTTAAATTCTGTCACTGAGGGCTCCAGTCGATTCGCAATGTGACTACTGGTGACAGTGACGGGCTGAAACCTTACTGCCGTTGCTATTTCTTCGGTCAAACGTGGATGAAGATGTGATGTCCAGGACCAGGCAGCTTTGTTGTAATCTGTTGTAATACTGTAACAAAGGAGGTTGAGTTCACTGCCATCTGTGCCTGTGCGATAAAGTGTGTAACTTTCTCTATATAAAGCTGCATCAGGAGACAGAGAAGAAGACATTTCACAGTTATTATTTAGGGGAAGGGCAGGTCAGGTCATGAGGACCTGATGTTGTTGTTGTTCCCCACAGCCATCAGGCTATTAAACACTACAACCTCCTAAATTATGAACTACAATAGACTATTATTATTATTATTATTGCACTGTTTTTGGTTTATTTTTGAGTTTTTACATTATTTATTATGATTACATATTCTGCTGTGCTGCAAATAAGAATTTCATTGTTCTATCTGGGACAAATGACAATAAAACACTTGACTCTTTACTTTTGATTTTGTGTGCCTCGACTCTTATCAGTCCAATCTGCAGCAACTGCAATCACTTCAAACAGCTGCAGGACTTGGTGATAAGGGTCACTGAGGGGAGAAGGGACGGATTGTTGTTCAGTGCTGATGTGAGCACCGGGACCCCCAGTGTCTGTGTGAGCAGGAAGTGCTGATGACATGCTGACCCCTCTGTTTATGTAACACTTTGACATGGGTAACACTTTAATATTGATCTGAGGAGATGAAAGATTAGAGTAAGGAATCGTGTATATCCACAGTTTCAATTTCCTGTTAAAAGTCAATGCACAATTATATTTGAATGACCTGACAGAGTGGTCTGAATATTACCAGGACGGGAGGGTTTTAGTTGTACAGAGAGACAGGATAAGCTGAGCCTGTTCTCACTGGAGTAGGAGTTTGAGGGGTGTCCTCACAGAGGTACTGTCAAGTCCAGTTTATTGTCATTAACTCTAGTACGGAGAGATATAGTTACAATGTCACCTTCTGAGGTAGCCTCCCACGAAGATATTTTCACTGGTGGAGAGGGCTGTTCCTGTGATGGATTACACTGTCATGGGGGGCATAAATAAGGTGAATAGTCACATTATTTTTCTCAAGATAGCAGAGTCCAAACCTAGATGCCTTAAGCTGCGAGGGGAAAGCATTAAAGGGGATCTGAACGACAGGTTTTTCCACTCAGAAAATGATGGGTATGTGGAATAAGATCACAGTGGAGGTATAGGGGTGAATAGGATTACCACATTAAAACATTTGTGTGATTATGGGTAGGAGAGGTTTGGAGGTATAAGCACCTTCTCCATGGGCTCTTATTTCCAGCATTGCTTTTACAATGGCTTTTAGTCACAGCCGAATGCACACTTTTTTTCAACCACATCTATTTTTGAATCAAATCATGTTACAGGGGCGGAGGGAAGAACAAGGTTGCGGAGCACAGAACCGCACTGGGTCGATGTCTCCATTGCTCCCACTTCTTCCCAGCCTCCCCCTCTGGATGTGAAATCAGTTTCAGGGTAATTAGAAGGACAAGTTTCAGCTGTAGATTATTGGGTGAAGCAAACCTATTCTCAGGTTCCAGTTCAAGAGATTTAAAACAATCCAGAGTATATTTACCATATGCACCAGATATAATCCAGAACAATGATATAATTACTTGCTGCAGATTTACAGGCACGTTAGATGTAACAACAACAATAAATATATCATAAATTATCAGTTACTCTTAGTAAACAAGACCATGATAGTGCAAAGACTAAGGTATGTTGAGGAACCATTGTCATGCAGAGTCCACAGTAGTTAGCTGCTGTGGTTCGGTTATGGTTGGGGTTGTGCGATGAGGTTCAAGAACCTGATGAGTGATGAGAAGAAAGTAAAAACATCTTTAGATATGTAAAAACATGATGGGTGATGAGAAGAAAGTAAAAGCTTCTTTACATATGTAAAAAGCAAAAGATTAGTGAAGGCAAATGTACGTCCCTTACAATCAGCCACAGGTGAATTTATAATGGGAAACAAGGAAATGGCAGATCAGTTAAATGAGTACCTTGGTTCTGTCTTCACAAAGGAAGACACAAACATTCCCCCAGAAATACTTGGGGACCGGGAATCTAGTGGGAGGGAGGAACTGAGGGAATCCACATTAGTTCTGAAATCGTGTTTGGTAAACTGTTGGGACTGAAGGCAGATAAATCCCCAGGGCCTGATGGTCTGCATCCCAGAGTACTCAAGGATGTGGCCCTGGAAATCATCAATGTATTGTTGATCATTTTTCAATGTTCTCTCCACTCTGGATCTGTCCCTGTGGACTGGAGTGTAGCCAAAGTAACTCCACTTTTTAAGAAAGGAGCGAGAGAGAAACCTGGGAATTCTAGACCAGTTACATCGGTAGTGGGGAAGATGCTAGAGTCAATTATTAAAGATATTATAACAGCGCATTTGGAAAGCAGTGACAGGGTCGGTCAAAGTTAGCATGGATTTATGAAGGGGAAATCATGCTTGACTAATCTTCTGGAATTTTTTGAGGATCTAACAAGTTGAATGGATAAGGGAGAGCCTGTGGACGTGATGTATCTGGACTTTCAGAAAAGCCTTTGACAATGTCCCACACAAGACATTAGTATGCAAACTTAGAGTACATGGTATTGGGGGTAGGGTATTGATATGGATAGAAAACTGGTTGGCAGACAGGAAGCAAATAGTAGGAATTAACGGGTCCTTTTTCAGAATGGCAGGCAGTGACTAGTGGGGGTGCCACAAGGCTCGGTGCTAGGACCCCAGTTATTTACAATATATATTAACGATTTAGACAAGGGAATTAAATGTAACATATCCAGGTTTGCAGATGACACAAAGCTGCGTGGCATTGTGAGCTGCAAGGATGCTATGAGGCTGCAGGGTGACTTTGATAGGTTGGGTGAGTGGGCAGATTGGCAGATGCAGTATAATAGTAAGATTAAACAAGAACTTAACAGTTTGAAGTTTGATCGTTATTTTATGAGGAGTTACGATGAGGGATTACGTGAAGAAGGCCGTCCCCACACATGCGCGTCAATCTTCAAAGTAGCGGTGTGAAATCACAGATAACAGTTGTTGAACTAACATAGTAAGATTATAGATGACTAGAACTACCAGATGATCGTTAAGTTACGAGGGTAGGGAGCGGAGGGCACGTAATCCCTCATCGTAACTCCTCATAAAATAACGATCAAACTTCAAACTGGTAAGTTCTCGTTTAATCTTACTATTTTACTTCGGAGTCATGTGAGTGACTACGTGAAGACTTTGAAGGTCTGTGATTTCATGCCGTGGAAAAACGAGTCCACACAATCACGACTGCATCAGTTGACCATAAATGTGGGAAACATCATAATGCATACATACATGACATAGGTTTAAAAAACATGCTGATGCTCATAAAGAACAAACAATAATAACAGTAACACCTCTCAACCGAGGGGAACTATAAATTGAACCTAAATATATTTGGCACACATCCCTGGTCTGGCAATGGGTTAAAATAAATGTTGGATACCTCGTTTGTTAGACCATCCTGCAGTAGACAGTATGCTACTTGCTGCTTGTGTTGTAGCAGCGCTGGTGGAGTGAGAATAGAAATCAGTATCTACTCCTGTATAAGCCAATCCTCGCACCAGGGAATAACCTACCTATGAGAGCTGAACCAAAGATAGAGGTATAGCTGGAGCCCCAGAGTGAATAAATGTTAACACGATGTCAATATCCAATACTTCCATGTACTTGGGTCTGGAAGAACTTGTGTTAATGATATCCTAAATACTGGACACCAGATGGTGAAACCCAAGAGAGCGGGTCCCACTTGATGCAGCAACTATAGGGAGAAGCACGTTGGGTACAGTTAATGAGACTATAACTTAATTTATTGTCAACAACCCATAGAAAAGAACTCTAAGACGTCAGTGTCCGTGCCGTACTATATGTAACATAACATTTAACAGAAAAACACTTTCCATCTTCTGAAGAGGCAAAGTACTGCTTTTTTGGTTGCTATCCCTGCATACTGCAGTGAGACGTACATGGATCAGTCTGACAGCCTGCTCCGCAGGAGTGGTCTTCTCAGATTCTGTAAAGCAATTAATTGATTAATCATGTAGAGGCTGGTTCCCCGAATCCCAGGCTGAACCAGCAAAGTTTTATGTTTAGAACCCCATAGAAGGTTCTATATTATTCCCAACATTTGCGGGAAACCATGGCTGTGTAGGCCAGTCAGACAGTCCGAGAAACCTGAATGCAGGATCTTGCTGAATATTGTAAGCCCCGACTGATGAGACAAAATGGAGAACCACATAAAGGAACATTCCTCCCCTGTGTAGCGAGAATGAGACTGCATGCAAACATAACAATAGTGGGTGCCACAGAGCCATAGTTCCTAAAATGCTTCGTGATCCACCATCCATACTGTGTTATCATTGACTTTGCATGATGATACACCAACGCCAAAAAAGGTTGGGTAAATTATGACAGGATACTTTGACTTTATTGCATTCATGTGACTAACATATGCCACCACCACAGTGTATCAACTTGGAACTAAGCATGCAGGATTTGCATATTCGCACAATAACCCTTTAACCCATAGTATACACCTCGTGTCTATAGGTAGTTAATACCAATAACTGAAGAATTGGTGATTCAGGCAAATTCCATCCGCCTTCGTTACTAGAGATGGCATTCGTGATTGTCCATCTTAGTTCTAGCATGTGTAAGTAATATAACTGAAGATAATATGACCAAACTACTGGAGCAATACAGAATGTAGTTTGACCATCATAGTGACCATAGTAGCTTCACCTGATAATAGCATAGGTTTGTTAACAATGACCTTTATGGCACTTGAGAGGTTAATACTTGCACGTTGAAAGTTCTAATGGTGCAAGACCCAATTGCACAGCTGCTGTAGCCAATTACCCTTAATAACTAGAAGCCAAGGTTGTTACAGGCTTCAATTAATTCCAATCTGTTGCCCCAGGGCGGAATCACAGGTAATTAATAGTTAAAGGTAAACCCGATAAACCACAACTACCAGTTGGTATCAACTTAAATTAGACTGGATGCCTAAGCAAAACACAGCATAAGAAATATCCTCCAGACCAAATTGAAATGTCTCTGGTGACCTCCTGTGAATGGGTCCTAAACAGTATGCATCTATGAAACCGATGCATGCCATAAAAATCCTAAGTAAATAAGTAATTAGACAGTAGAGAAATTCCATATACTGAAAGCTATGTTGCACATGGGAGTAAATGAAATATGAACCGGCATCTCTCCATCTTTCACAAGGAACAAGCCACACCATAATTCCGTGCCTGCCTAGAATGCAGCTCTGGCCATACTACTGGCCTGCCTTAAAGCTGCTCCGTCATTCTGAGTCTGCCTCGAGGGAGAACTCTGGCCATATTACAGACTCTGGCCCCAATTTCAAGGCATGCTTTGTACCCTAGTATACTGTGTAATAATTACCCATCACATGTCAACATTTTCATTTGTACCAAACAAGTATAAATATTACGAACTTGTAAATGGTGCACTTACCCCATGTTTCGAACGACCCAGACCCACCTACCTCCATGGCTACCGGTGGTCTAATGTTAAGCCCAAAGGACCGTGATGTGGGTTCCATTCCCATCCTTGATTTCCTTCCTGAGACCAGCTTGGCCCAGCTTTCAAGCGCCCATCAACTTCAGCGAACTGCTACTGCTGTTGATGGTTTCATTTGATCGCTCTGTGCACTGCCTGCACTTGTAGCATCAGGGAATCTGGCCCCTGCTGGGTTTTTTGCCTCTTCCCTTGTGAGTATGTCCTCGCACTCCCCTCCACTGAGAGGGGGAATCGTAGACAGCCCTGACAGGTGCTGCCGCAGGCCCCTGAGGATACCTGCGCTGACATGGCCCCTCGGCCCTATATCAGACAATATCAGAGTATGAGTCTGGGCCAGAGCGAAACTAACCCCTGGTGCTCCCCTCCTCAGAGAGGGAGACATTGTGCAGCCCTAACAGGTGCCGCTGCCTGCAGGTTATTCATAATACCCGGGCTCAGATAGCTCTCTACTGGAGCATATCTCTCTGGAGCAACCTCATTAGGTGCCTATTCCAGGTGGGTTTTTGACGTTTACAGAGGCTACCCATAGAAGGAGGGAGGAGGGGGGGGGGGGGGGCTCCTGGCCTGACTCGACCGAGTCCAAGGCCTGACCGGCTTCCTCGTGGTTTAACCCCTTTCCCTGGGGAACCATAGCGGTCTGTGAGTTGCTGACCCCATAGGTAATTATTTGGTCTTGAGTCCAGCTTACTGCCAGCTTTCCCCTTATTTAGAAAGACCTAAACGGTCTGGGAGCTGCTGACCCCCATTGTCAGCGACTGCAGTAGCATGACCAGCTTACTGCCAGTCTGACCGCTTTCTCTAGGAGGTCCTAAGCGATCTGGGGGTTGTTGACCCCAATGTCTGAGACTGGGGTAGTTAGACCTGCTTGCTGCCAGTCTAACCCCTATTTCTGGGGACCATAATGGTGTAGAAGCTACAGACCCCATAGTGAATGGCTGGGGTTGCAAGACCGACTTGGTGCCATTCTAACCCCTACTGCTAACCCCCTTAACAGTGACTGGGGTAGTAAGACCGGCTGACTGCCAGTCTAACCCCTTCTCTGGGGAACCATTGTGATGTGGGAGCTGCAGACCCCATAATGAATGGCTGGGGTTGCAAGACCGGCTGACTGCCAGTCCAACCCCAACTCTAGGGGACCCATGCGATGTGGGAGCACTAACCCCATTTAACAGTGCTGGGGTAGGAAGACCGGCAAACTGCCAGTCTAACCCCGTTCTCTGGGGGACCATAGCGGTCTGGGACCCATACTGGGAGAAACCCACTCGCATTTCCCTTCCGGGTGTCGCTGACCTCCTTGCCAGCAACTTGGGAGCGAACCCGACGGCCGCCGGCTATGTGCGATACCGCGGTCCGGACCGGGATTTACCGGTCCATAACCGGTTTCCCGCGGCCCGTCCAACTTCGCCCCGAATTCAGCAGGCAATCCTGCAAAACAAAACACATCCCTAGAAATAAGTGAAAACTTACCTACCAGGTTTAAAACTTACCGCTAGCAGGAGCCGCACACCCACCAGTCAGTCCGTGGGCAACGCATCAGATGTAATGATGTGCGTGGGGGCAGCCTTCTTCACGGAGTCACTCACGTGACTCCGAAGAAAAATATCAATAAATGTGAAGTTATCTACTTTGCTGTCAAGGACAGGATGGCAGATTATTATCTAAATGCTGTCTGATTAGGAAAAGGGGAGGTCCAACGAAACCTGGCCGTGCTTGTACATCAGTCACTGGAAGTAAGCTTGCAGGTACAGCAGGCAGTGAAGAAGCATAATGGCATGCTGGCCTTCATTGTGAGAGGATTTTAGTTTAGGAGCAAGGAGGTCCTACTGCAGTTGTACAGGGCCCTGGTGAGGCCGAACCTGGAGTATTGTGTGCAATTTTGGTCTCCTAATTTGAAGAAGGACATTATTGCTATTGAGGGAATGCAACGTAGGTTCACGAGGTTAATTCCTGGGATGGCGGGACAGACATATGATGAAAGAATGGGTCGACTGGGCTTGTATTCACTGGAATTTAGAAGGATGAGAGGAGATCTTATAGAAACATATAACATTCTTAAGGGATTGGACAGGCTATCAATGTGGTGGTCCCAGTACAGATGAGAGTTGTGCACGACCAGGATCTTGAAGAGGCCGACTGTCTCCATGTAGAACCATTGAAAATAGGTGCATAGTCCCTTGGCTTTCCATTCCTGTCAGAGCTTTGATTAGGTGTCTAATGCAGATATTCAACCAGGGATGCGCATAATTAATACACCAATCATGTGTGTTAATGGCAATTGACTGATAACTCTAAATACATAGATAACAGTAGATTTACTTTTAAAGAGACAGGTGAAAGACATTGAACTTTGCAATGAAGGAGTTGAGAATCACACCAAAGCTAAAACATTAATGTTATTCCATGGAATCTAGCACCAGATCAATCCATTGGATGCACGCAGTGACTCTTGACCAAGGGGAAGGTGAGTTTTGTATTTGGACTAAATGTATGTATTATTTTCATGTGAATGGGCATGATTAATATATTTTATTCAAATTTTTTTTGCTTATCATGTTAGTTAATTGTGATTAAGTGGCAAACTTAATATCTAAGGTAAGATAGCAGCACTTACAGTTGCTTACAGCAAATTCTGCGTTCCCTTTGCCAACAACCTTTGCATTTTGCTGCACTTCACATTCATACATCATCCCATCCTCCACTGCAACATGTCGGATCATCAGATAGACCGTGTTATTCAGGCGGATCTGATCAGTGTTGCTCGTGTTCTGCTGGGATGAGTCCAATGGTCTCCAGTGAAGACTGACTGTATCTGAGAGTCTGGAGATGGTGCAGCTGAGTGTGACGTCACTGCCCATCACAGGCTTGCGTGGACTTGCCTCGACTGTGAAAAATAATGAGACTCAGAGTGAGTAGTGGCTTGTACAGTACAATGATTGAGTTTAATCTGACCTAAAGGTGTGCCCATTAGCAGCATTTCTATTTTTAGAGTCAGTCTAGATATAGTTGGATCTTAGACATAAAATAATACAGAGAGTGCACCGACTCACAGTCTAGCTACGCTAAATCAGTGATGCAGAGCTGAGGTAATGATTGGATGCCATGGTTCAGATCAGAGTTCCATGGTTTGGACACCATTTGCCAATGCCAACAATGGGGTGGCTGAGTGATGCAGCTGGTAGTATGACAGCTCCAGTCACATGGGTTCCATCCCAACCTCCAGTGCTTCGTGGGATACTTGCACTATCTCCCCATGGGCACAAGGGTTTACTCAAAGTCCTCCTATTTCATATCCTAAAAAAGTATGACCACTATAGATTTTCCATGGCGTGCAGGTGAGCAAATTAGTTTGAGCGAGTTGTGGAGAATAAAAAGGAATTAGTATTGTGAAATTAGTAAAATCAGTGTTCGACCCTTCGAGCTAGCAACACCATTCAATGTGATCATGGCTGATCATCCACAATCAGTATCCCGTTCCTTCCATCTCCCCATATCCTCTGAATTCGCTATCTTTAAGTGCCATATCTAGATCTCTCTTGAAAGTATCCAGAGAACTGGCCTCCACCGCCCTCTGAGGTAGAGAATTCCACAGACTTACAACTCTCTGTGTGAAAGAATGGTTCCTCATCTCCGTCCTAAATGCCTTACCCCTTATTCTTAAACTGTGGCCCCTGGTTCTGGACTCCCTCAACATCGGGAACATGTTTCCTGCCTCTAGCTTGTCCAAACCCTTAATAATCTTATACCTTTCAATAAGATCCCTCTCATCCTTCTAATTTCCAGAGTATAGAAAGTGTGCACTTTAGAAAAATCAAGAGGGGGAAAAAGAGGCATGAAATAGATCTGATGTATGATGCCAATGGAGATGAACTATAATATTTAAGAATATTTCTCATGAGTTTGCTCGGAGATGCACGTAGAAGGTAAAGAAATGTGGGGAATGAGTTGTGATCTTGGAATATAAATGAATTACCAGAGAGGATGTATTTGTAGTCTTAAAGTGCATTAATTTGGATAAAACCCCATCACCTGACTAAATGCAATCTCAGACATTACGGGGAAGAAATTGCAGAGATTTGCATCACCTTTAGGCACAAATGAAGTTCCCAAACACTAGAGTGAGAGTGACTGAAGTTATGTTGTGCTGTTATATAAGAGGGACATCAAGGACAAAACGGGGACCTAAAGCTTGACATCAGCAGTGGGTTAACTACTGAAGGGGATTCTGAGGGACAGGATCTAATTGCATTTGGATAGACGGACTGATTAGGGATAGTCAGCATGGCTTTGTTTGTGGCAAATCATGTCTCAAAAATCTGAACGTTTTTTTCAAATGGTAACAAAGTGGATTCATGAGGCAGAGTAGTGGAAGTAGATGAGGTGGCCATTTGCAAGGCCTTTGATATGTTGCACATGGTTGACTAGCATGAAAGGTTAGATCACATAGAATTCAGGAAGAGCCAGCTAAATCAGTACTGTAACACAGGCCCTTCCCTCTACTGAGAGGGAGTGAGGGAGATAAGCCTGAGACCGCCAGCGCCTTCCCTCGAGGCAAAGGTGAACTATGGCGAGAAGCCTGAGATCGCTATGCATCCTCCTTCAAATCCGGGACTGTACTGAGGGATAAGTCTGAGATTGGCAGCGCCACACGATGTGTGTACTGATAACGAGTGACAGTGCCCCAATGTGGTCCTGGACTTCTTGTGAATAAAAATATCACATGAGTTCACCCTCCTGCAAATGTCACTGTGGTCACTGCCAACCTAGCATAATCGGCAATGCCACTACACATAATTGGTTTGATGTAGGAAACGGAGGGTGATGGTGGAAGGTCGCTTTTCAGAGTGGAGACCAGTGTCTCGTGATGTGCCTCAGGAATTAATGCTGGGACCAATGTTGTTTGTAATTTTTTTAAATAATTGGCATGAGAATGTAAAAGGCATGGTCAGTAATTTTACAAATGGCATTAATAGAAGAGTTTTCACAGACAGTGAAGAAAGTTGTCAAAAATTACAATTGGATTTTGACCGACTTGGTATGTGGGCTGAGGAATTGCAAATGGCATCTAAATCTGACAAGTGCAAGGAGATGGGATCTTATTTTGCATTGTACAAGGCGTTGTAGTATTGTGTAAAGTTTTGGTTCTCTGTTTTCGTAAAGATGTCATTAAGTTGGAATGAATGGAATAAAATAATGAGAATATTGCAGGTTATGGGATACAGAGAGAAATTGAACATGTTAAGTCTTTATTCCTTGGAAGGTTGGAGGCTGGGGGGGGGGGTGATGTTTTTGACCACAGAACATAAAATAGTACAGCACAGGATTAGATGCTGCAGCCCAAATGTCGTCCTCTTCTTGCGTATGGTGTGCACAGCCTAAAGTTGTAGGACAACTTGTTCTGTTTGATCTTATTTGATTGGCTCTAATATCTGTGCAGCACAATAAACTAATCATGGAGCTCATGATGCTCTGTATGTTAATACTGTCATTAACTATATATTTTCCCCTTGCATTTAACCCCCCCCCCCAAAGTGCAACACCTCACACATGTACAGATTAAACTCCATCTGCCATTTATCTGCCCATATCTGTGTCTGACCTCTAACTGCTGCATCATTAGCCAGACTTCGTCACTGCCTGCCACTCCAATTTTTGTGACTCCAAATTTTTGCATCAATAATCCATTTACATTTCCATCTAGGCCAATTATATATTACAAACAATAGAGGTTACAACACTTTTCCTTGCGGAACACCATTGGTCAAAGACTTCGACCCAGCATGACACCTTTCCACCACTACCCTCTGTCTTTATGGGATGCTAGATCTGAATCGAAGCTGCTAAGTCACCATTGATCCCAGATATCTTAACCCTCTGGATCAGTCTACCATGAGGGACCTTGTCATTTTCCTAATGTCAACAACATCCCTTCAATTATCTACAGCAACTCACAAAAATGTTAATCAAATTTGTAAAATTTGACATGCCCCACAGGGACCCTCAGCATGGTTTCGTAATTTGTCCATTCCCTTCCAAATACAAGTAAGTTTTATCTCTGAATCCCATCTTATAGCTTCCCTACCACTGATGTGAAGCTCACTGGCCTACATTTTCCCGATTAATTTTTATAACATTGGCCTATCCGTGTTCTCCACAGGTGCATAACCTGCTGAGTTACTCCAGCACTTTGTGTATTTTTCTATGTAAACCAGCATCTGGTGTTCCCTGGTTCTTAGAAAATCACTGGCTGCTATCCATTCCTCTGGGACCTCGCTTGTGAATAGAAAAGATACAGGGATCATTGTCTAGGACTGGCAGTCTTCTCTCTTGCCTCGCTCATTAATTTGGGTCAGATCCTATCAAGTCCTGGCGATTTATCCTTTTTGCTTTTGCTCTTTTGCTAAGGATCTATCCATAATGCTTTTCAAGAGCACCATAACTAACTGTTCTTGCATATTAGTATTCTCCATCCTGATCTCAATGTCTTCCATGTCCTCCTCTTTCATACATACTGTTGTAAAGTATTTATTTAGTACCGTACCTACATCCACTGGCTCTCGGCAAGAATTCCTTCCTTTTTCGTTGAATAGTCCTGCATCTTCCTAGTGGGTTTTTTTAAATGTATGTATAAAAGGTTTCAGATTCTCTTTAATACAACTTGCCAATGACATTTCAGGACCCCTCCTGACTCCTTGCATCATTCTTTACGGTTTTCCTCCACCTTACTGGACCATGCTGGTATTGAACTCTGATCAACTGGTCTTTGAATGACTCCCAAATGTGGACTTATCCAATGACAGCTCCAGTTTAAACTCCATTTTAACTATCTAAACTAAATTCCAGTTTAAACCTCCAGTTTAAATTCCATTTGGAATATTTTGGAGGACCAAGAAACCAAGAGCTGTTTCCTATGCTGAATATGATGCACCATCTCAATTCAGTGCTTTACCCCAAGGTCCATACTCAATGGATCAATTAACTTTTCTGTGCTAGGCATTGAATTGTTCATGGAGAACTCTTATTCAATACTCACTTTTAATGCCAAATATTTCGTACCGTTTCAGGATTTTATAACTCGGCGACGTTTGTGCCAAGATGAGGGATCCAGCAAATTTAAATGTGGGATAGCTTATCCTCAGATGTACAGTACCATAATCGCATTTCATGTCATGGAACAAGTCAAAGTTTCTGAGGTTAGGGTTCAAATATTGCATCCACTGGCCATAATTATCTCTCCGTAATTCTATCAGCTGTTGCACTCCTTGCCCGGAATGTAATGTCCAGCACCAGGCAGCAGGGCCATTTCCAGGATTGATTGGTTCATGGAACACAATGCCATCTCTTTTATTGAAAATATATATGTCATTGGGGTTATCTGTTTAAGAAGAGGAACAGTGGAAGTATTTTAATATAATCATGCATGTTTTATTCCATAGTAATTATTTATCTTGGTTTTCCATAGAAACAATATTATTATTTTTATCAATTCATCATCGTATCTAAATGCCACACTGTTACTCAAGCAAATGAACAACTCTTGCACATTTGGTGCAGTTGTCAATATATACATCAATGATGATATGTTGAATTTACTGCAATTAGGGGTCTCAGGGAAAGTGTAGTGGATATGAGGGTGAAAGAGAATCTCAATAGATATGGAGGAGTCAGTCTGCATTTGTTTCCCATTTCCTTTTACTAAAGTAGAGATTGCAACTCTTTTGACTGAAGTGTAAATTTCACTGGCTCAAAATAACTGCAAAAATTCCAAATTTTACAGACACTAATATTCTTATTTTTCAAATTCTATCCATGATTCAGCCTTTTAAAAATTGAATGGTAAACTTTATGGAAATCAGTGATTACTCAAGTTTGTAAAATAAATGGAAATCAATGGGGAATTTTGGATGACTTGGGATGGTACAGCATTGTTACTGGAAGCTGAAAGCAAATGTACACAGATTTTAAGGAGCAGGGATGTGGAAATGTGTTTCAAGGTCAGTTTATTATCACATGTACCAATTAAGGTACAGTGAAATTCAAATTGCCATACTAAAAAAAAAGCAACAAGTCACACAACTACGCAAAAATTAACATAAACATCCACCACAGTGGATTCTCCACATTCCTCACTGAGATGTAAGGCAATAAAGTCAAATCTTCTTCCTCTTTACTCTTCTGCGGTCGGGGCAGTCGAACCATCCGCATCGAATCCCCTGCGGCTTGGAACTTCCGAAGTCGTTCTGTGACCAGAGACTGCGAGCTCCACGATGTTAAAGTCTGCAGGCTCCCGCGGTTGAGCTCAGAGGTCGATCACTGGCAAAGGGATCGCAGGCTCCACGATGGTAAGTCCGCTGGCACCCGCGGTGGAACTCCAGAAGTTGGTCTCCAGCAAAGGCTGTTAATTTCTCGAAGTTAGGCCGCAGTGTGGACGAAGATACGATATGGAAAAAAAAAAATTGCTTCTCCGTCAAGATGAGAGCTCTCATGATGTAACATGCTTTGTACACATTCAGAAAAAGTAGAAACAAATTGATAATGATTGGTGAACCAATGCACTTACTCTGGGAGAAAACAGACTGAATTAAAGCAACCAAGACTCCGAACACCAGCCCAGGAGGCATTTTGCTGTGGACCATTCATAGCCTCATTCCACAGATTCCTTCTCTTTCCCTGTAATAGTGAAACAAATAGCTTTACATGACATACAAAAAATATCAAGGACGCATTCTCAGCCCCTTAATATAATCCTTATGCACTCACGCCTGCATAACCAAATTCTGGTTTAAGTCCACTTACAAGATTTCCAATGGCGTCAGCATAGTATGCAGAACCTCAAAAAATTATGAGACAAGTGTGCAGGAAGGAGATAGAGAGCATAGTAGTATGGTGTCAAAATAACAACTCTATCTCAATGCCAGCAAGCCAAAGGAGCAGGTCATCAATTTCAGAAAGCAATGGAGAGTACACACCCCAGTCTACATCATTGGTGCTAAAGTGGACACAAAGTGCTGGAGTAACTCTGGACATGGATTTCAGTAAGGCCTTATGGATTGCAGTAAGGCCTTTGACAAGGTTCCCCATGGAAGGTTGGTTAAGAAGGTTCAATCTTTGGGTGTTAATGGCGGAGTAGCAAGATGGATTCAACAGTGGCTGAATGGGAGATGCCAGAGAGTAATGGTGGATGGCTGTTTGTCAGGGTGGAAGCCGGTGACCAGTGGGGTGCCTCAGGGATCTGTGTTGTGTCCACTGTTGTTTGCCATGTACATCAATGATCTAGATGATGGGGTGGAAAATTGGATAAGTAAGTATGCAGATGATACTAAGATAGAGGGTGCTGTGGATAATGCAGTAGATTTTCACAGTCTACCGAGGGATTTGGGCCATTTGGAAGAGTGGGCTGAAAGATGGCAGATGGAGTTTAATGCTGATAAGTGTGAGGTGCCACATCTTGGCAGGACAAATCAAAATAGGACGTACATGGTAAATGGTAGGTAATTGAGGAATGCTGTGGAACAGAGGGATCTAGGAATAACTGCATAATTCCCTGAAGGTGGTAAAGAAAGGTTTTGGTGTGCTGGCCTTTATAAATCAGAGCATTGAATATAGGAGTAGGGAAGTAATGTTAAAATTGTACAAGGCATTGGTAAGACCAATTCTGGAGTATGGTGTACAATTTTGGTCGCCTAATTATAGGAAGGATGTCAACAAAATAGAGAGAGTACAGAGGAGATTTACTAGAATGTTGCCTGGGTGCCAGCAACTAAGTTACAGAGAAAGGTTGAACAAGTTAGGGGGGGGGGACTTGATTGAGGTCTTTAAAATGATGAAAGGGATAGACAGAGTTGACGTGGATAAGCTTTTCCCATTGAGGGTAGGAAAGATTCAAACAAGAGGGCATGACATGAGAATTAAGGGACAGAAGTTTAGGGGTAACATGAGGGGAAACTTCTTTACTCAAAGAGTGGTGGCTGTGTGGAATGATCTTCCTGCAGATGTGGTGGAGGCAGGATCGATTTTAACATTTACAAGTAAAGTGGATAGGTATATGAACGGGAAGGGAATGTAGGGGTATGGTCTGAGTGCAGGGAGATGGGACTAGGGGAAAATGAATGGTCGGCACGGACTGGAAGGGCCGAGAAGGCCTGTTTCCGTGCTGTAATTGTTATATGTTATATGGTTATATGTTGCCTGAACAGCTGAGTTACTCCCGAACTGAATGTCCTTTTTGTAAACAAGCATCTGCAATTTTTGTGTCTATATTGCTGATGTTGAGATGGCCATTGTACTTGTGTCAGCTTGATCATATTCATGTATGGCATGATTTGCCTGGATAGCAATTTTTTCAACTGTACCTCATGTGGCAATATCAATGTAAATCCAGTTTGGGGAAACTACCTGAGGTAAATCAAAGCCCCCTTCCCTCAAGCTGTTTTGCAAATTACTTCTTCATTTGTGAACTGTAACAGTCCAATACTGTGTCAGTGCAATATGCCCTCACTTCCTTTCGTGACGTGAATGAACATTACAAAACCTAATTTCCTACAAAAATAACTGTAAGAGGAACCAAAAAGGAACTGTTATTTGGGAAATAGAAAAAATACAGTTGAAAAACATTTTTCACCAAGTATTTTTTATTTTACACTGATCAGAAACAGATCTATTTATGTAACTAAGGATATAAAATCACAGTTATGGGCGTATTCGTATTGTTGACCTGTGCATTGATCACTTGGTAGCATTAGTTCAGTGGAATGAATATTAGTAGATCCCACAGTCATTTTGCAAAGAATCAACTTGACAAGAAGATCTAGTGAAGCATTTACATGTAAACCAGAGCCAGTGGGCCAGGTGAGAGCAGGACACTCTGGGAGTGAGGCCTCATACTTCTCTAGTCCTCCAATACAAAACTCACACATGCCCTTGCAAGAAGTAGACGTGGGTCATCTCAGACTGATGCCGAGATAACTCTGTGATTCCATAAAATGCCACTTGATTGTGAAATGTGCTTTGCACTATTGCAACTGCCATTCCAGAGGCTTATGTCTGGCACTTCACAATAAATTAATTGAACCATAGTCTGCCAGGAAGTAAACATTCAGACAAGGGAATGTGTGAGTTATGATACATTTTGTTTTACTTCCAAGGAAATGTGAGGTTCTTATGTGGCACTAACAATACAGGCAGCATAATCCTATATCCAGAATTAATTGGCTCAATTGAACAGATATTGATCGATGCTCTTAAATGTTCATTTTTTCCCACCACATCTTCACTGTGGCTACACTATTCTACCCATTATTGATTTGTTATGGTAGCATTGGCATCAGGCTTCTCCTAGTGCATCTCCGATTCTAGCATCCACGACTGACACTGATAATATAAGGGAACAGATGAATTGGGAGAATATTATTTTCACCCTTCACGCTTAGTTGGACATTGGTTATTCTTCATTTATCATGTCGGACTTGAATCCAAAAGCCATTGCTTAACAACACTGGTGCAAACTTTGTTGCATGAACTGTAGTTGTTCAAATACTCCTGGGCATCTTGAGATGGTCAAAGTACCCAAACCTTATCGGTAATCTATAAAGCGCACAATATCAGTTGTGCTCTATTGAAAGACTTTTACTAGCTGATTTGCATCCAGTTAATGAATAGGTAAGAGTGAAGTCTAGAGTGTTTAATTGTCCTATGTACTGAAGCGGACCAATACAATTTTTACTTGCAGCTACATAACAGGTCTCTAAACATAGAACTCAATAGATAACATAATAAAAAACAAAACATTCAACCAATAAAGAAACAATATTAATGCAAAACAAAAACAAAAATCCAAAGTCCCCAGTGCAACCTAGACCGTCCATAGTTCAAGTTTAGTTGGTGTTTGTTAAGTTCAGTAGCCTGATGGTTGTTGGGTAGAAGCTGTTCGTGAAGCTGGAGATCAGTTTTCAGACTCCTAAACCATCTTACCAATGGCAGGAGTGAAGTTAGAGCATGGTCAGGATGGTGTGAGTCCATGATGATACTGGTTGCCTGGTTGAAGTCTTGCTTCCAAGAGATCTCTTCATTGGGGAGGTCAGTACCCACGATGAACTGAGCAGTGTCCCCAACTTGTTGGAATCTTCTTTGTCCATGGGGATTCAAATTGGTGAACCAGGCCATGATGAAAGTATTCAATTTGCTCTCTACCACATACCTGTAGAAGTTCAAGAGTGTGTTGGTCGACATACCAAATCCCCTCAATCTTCAAAGGAAGTAGAAGCATTGATAGGCTTTCTTTATAGTTGCATCAATGTTCTGGGTCCAGGACAGATTTTCAGAGATATACATGGCTAGGAACTTGAAATTGTTGACCCTCTCCTCCACCGACCCGTCGATGAAAGTAAGTTTATGATTCTTGGCCTACCTGTTCCAAAGCCAACAATCAGCTCCTTGGTCTTACTGACATTGAGAGCAAAGTTGTTGTTCTGGCAACATACAATTATACAATTAATCTTCCTCTTCTACTTTGACACATCATTATCCATAATTTGTCCAATAATGGTGGTATTGTCAGCAAAATTAAAAATGCAATTGGAATTGTGTCCTGCTGCAAAGTCATCCCTAGCCTTTCTCCAACCATCTGTCTTTCACATAACCTCCTCACTTGTGTTCACCTATGACTGGCTGTGCTCTGTCCTAACCCTTCTCTAGCCAGGAATGCTGCCTGACCTGCTGAGTTACTCCAGCATTTTGTGTCTATCTCCTAGTTGTCTGCCCATGTCATATCTGATGTGGAGAACATCTTTCTCCTTGAATCATGGGTTCTCCTCCACCATAGTTAATAGAGCCTTTAACCATTTTTCATTTGTATTTTGAACTTTTGCTCTCACCCGTCTCCTGGATGAGTTCTGATAGTCTTCACTTGCTATTCCAACGGCCTCCACATTCATCCTATGTAATGTCTGCCTCTTTCACCAAGATTTCTCCAGCAGACACATCTTCCCCTCAGCTTTCAACATGCTAAAGGGGCTGCTCTCTGGGGACTGCTTCTCTGTCCTCACCATATCAGGCACTTTCCCATGCCACAGCAGGACATCCAACACTCGGATTTTTATTTATTCCTTTCACTTCACATAAGAACCAAGTCAAAGTACAATTCACCTGCACTTTTCACAATCTAATGCACTGCATTGGATCATTGTGGTCTTATATACAATGGAACAAGCAACTGCATGTTTGGTGTCTGCTTTTGGACAATCTTGATTTTTCTGTGGCCTGCCACCTTTATTCACCATTCTCGTTCTCCCTCTGAATTCTCCCTCTTCATCATATGTTACTGTTGTAATGCGACCCAATATAAATTTGAGGAAGAACACATAATCTTCTACCTGGACACATTGCAGCCTTTGGGACACAATTTCAAAAGAAACAGTCTGAGCTAATGTGCTTTCAGCAGATCTGACATTTCTGCTGTCAAGAATCAAGAGTGTTTTATTGTCACATTTGCCAAAACAGAACAATTACATTCTTAAGGGCCTGTTGCACTTATGCGACTTTCTCGGCGACTGCCGGCACCCGTCATAGGTCGCCGAACATTTTCAACTTTTTTTTTTAAACGGCGACCAGAAAGACGCTACAACGTTTTGGGTGACTAGGAGACTAAGAGACCTCTCATGACCATACAGGCGACCCCTGGTAACCCGTGTCACCCGCAACATGTCTCCAGGGTGTTGACCGTATGGTCGTGAGTAGTTTCCTAGTCACCCAAAGAGTTGTAGTGTCTTTCTGTTCGCCGCTGAATTTTCAACGTTGAAAATGCTCGGCGACCTATGACAAGTGCCGGCAGTCACCGAAAGAGTCACGTAAGTGGGACAGGCCCTTTACTTGCAGAAGCATAAACGGTTTGTAAACACAGTACTCAATAGATAATATAATATACAAACATGAAATAAAATAAGTTCTATTAACAAAATGGAGATCATCCATCTGTAACATTTGTTTATTTTTTTCCCAAATGTCTTGTGTTAAATCAATGCCAGCAAGGAAAATGCAGGGCACATATAACTTAAAACTGAGAAATCATGAAGAAATTTTAAAATCTACCAATGACTGAACGAAACATCTATCCTGGATCTAATGTTTCAAAGGATACTGGTTTACATGGTCAAGAGTCTGCCATCCAATATTTTACATTCTCACTCTTTCTTTGTTTTTCCGTGCAATTATTTGGTTAAATTGGAACTCAGTCAAATCATTGATCTACATCAGCAGCAGGAATGTGAAGGCCATGAAACTTTAAATATTACTGGAGTATTGTTGTGATAATCTGAAATGGGACTCAAAATTAAGATGTTACTATTAATCAGGCCAGAGTCAAATCGCAGATGGCAGTCGTGAAATTGAGCAAAACACTCTTTCCTAAGGTTTTAGGGGAAAGGAGATAAAACAACATAAACAAAAACTGAAAATGCTGGTAACACTCTGCCGGTCCCGCAAGAGAAACAGTTCATATTTAAGGACAGAACCACTTCGACAGACCCGTCTAAATTTCTCTTTCCACGGATGCTGCCTGACCTGGTGCGTGTTTGCAGCATTTTCTATTTCTTGTATTCCCAGCATTTACAATATTTAGTTCATCTGACCATGGGATAATGTTGATTAATTTGAAATGTTTCATATTCAACAGAAGATGTGGCTGTATGAATAACAGATAAAAAGATATAAGATATTTGACATTATATTCAGATTAAGATTTCAGTAGTGGATGGTGAATCCATTATCTGAATTGTGACTGAAGTTAGGTCACCTACCTTGTGGGAAGAGACTGGTGAAGAGGCGCAGAGACTGAGCAGTAAAACTCCTAGTATGGCGACACACAATAAACTGAGGTCCCCAGTCTCACTCTGTACGAAACAGTCAGGCACATGTGCTTCCTCTTCCTTTTCAGCTGCTACATAGAGCGTAGTCACGGGGAGTGACCAGATCAGACCCCGTGGTAAGGTAGAGAAAGGACACAATTCTTGCCAGATGCGAGAGAACGGAAAGTTACAGCTTGTATGAGAATAAGGAACATCTGGAATGAATCCACTCTTTGCTTATTCAACTACATCAATAAAGAATCAACTAAACTGGAAATAACAACTGGCGGATCTGTTTTTTATTGTCTGTGTAAGTACACTGCAAACTGCCTGTGTAGTAATGGCTCCAGAAAGATGGACATTGGAAAAGTTTGTAATTGCCATTACACAGTGTTTAGTTTTGGTCACCCTGCTATTCAGAAGATATCAATAAGCTAGAAAGAATACACAAAACATTTAAAGGGTGTTGCTAAGGCATGAGGTACTGGGTTTTCGGAAGAGTGTTGTCCAAGTTGGAACTTTATTCCATGGAACATAGGAAACAGAGGGATGATTTTATAGAAGTGTATAAAATCATGAAAAGCATTGATAGGGTTGATGCACGCAACATTTTTCCCATCATTGGGAATCAGCAACCAAAGGGCGTTTAAGATGAGAGGAGATAAATTTAACAGGAACCCGAGTGGCAACATTTTCACACTGAGGGTAGACTGTTGTGCACTAGATACAGTGCATTCAGAAAGTATTCAGACCCCTTCATTTTTTCCACATTTTGTGATGTTACACCTTTATTTTAAAATGGATTAAATTCATTATTTTTTATCATCAATCTACACACAATACCCCAGAATGAAGAAGCAAAAACGGGTATTTAAAATTTTTTGCGCAGTAATTAAAAAGAAATATCTGAAATATCACATGTACATAAGTATTCAGACCCTTTGCAATGACACTCAAAATTATCATAGAATCATAGAAAATAGGTGCAGGAGTAGGCCATTCGGCCCTTCGAGCCTGCACCGCCATTCAATATGATCATGGCTGATTGAGCTTAGGTTCATCCTGTTTCCATTGATTATCTTGCGTAAATTTGGTGTGTGTGCAGATGTGGTGAAGATGTCGCTATTTAGAGCATACAGCACACCCCTCTACACTGCGCACCTGTGGTCGAACTATTTAAAGACTAATATGCAGAGACTAAAGGTGGCATATAACGATGCCATGAGAACACTGCTAAGGCAACCAGGATGGTGTAGTGCCAGTAATATGTTTGTGGCTGCAGGAGTCAGTACTTTAGAAGCTATCCTAAGACACCACATGTATAAATTCATTTGCAGGATAAATGACTCTAAAAATGTGGCCTTGACAAACATAAGGGTTAGCACTACACGCTACGAATCCCAGCTGTGGAGACACTGGTATCGTTGTCTCGTTGTACGACATTGATCATCTTTTACTCTGGATTTTTAACTTAAGTATTGTGGGTTTTTAAAATATATAAATTATGATGGTTTTATGTGATTTACTTTGATTTTATATATATTTATGATGTTTGATATGCAATGCATTTTTAATGTAAAGTTGCCCCTTGTCTGGACCTTGAGTCCGCAATAATATTATTATTATTATTATTATTATTATTATTATTATTATTATTATTATTATTATTATTAGTATTATTATTATTATTATCCTTGAGATGTTTCTACAACTTGATTAGAGTCCACCAGTCCCTTGTCCAATCAATTTAATTAACCACTGATGAACTCTAATCAACAACAGGACATCGATCCTAAGCACACAGTCAAAACAACGCAGGTGTAGCTTTGTGACAAGTCTGTCAATGTCCTTGAGTGGCCCAGCCAGAGCCCGGACTTGAACCCAATCGAACATCGGAGGGACCTGAAAATAGCTGTCCATTGACGCTCCCCTTCCAACCTGACAGAGCTTGAGAGGATCTGCAGAGAAGAATGGGAGAAATTACCCAAATACAGGTGTGCCAAGCTGGCACCGTCACACCCAAGAAGACTTGAGGCTGTAATCACTGCCATAGTTGTATCAACAAAGTACTGAGTAAAGGGTCTGAATACTTAAGTAAATGTAATATTTCAGTTATTTATTTTTAATTACCTTGCAGAAATTTTGAAACACCTGTTTTCGCATTTTTATTATGAGTAGAATGATGATAAAAAAAAAAGAATTTTATTAATCATAAATCATTATTCCATTTTAGAATAAGGCTGTCACGAAAAAAATGTGGAAAAAGCAAATGGGTCTGAATACTTTCTGAATGCACTGCAGACTTGTAATTTTTATTTACAATTATTAACTGCAAGTACAACACGTCAGAAAAACAACATCTGTGTAAATGAGGAAGGATTCATGTAATCCGAGTCAACTTTCACTGTGGATGCTAATTCTAATGTGTAAGGATGGAAATGTTTTCACCAGAGAAGATTGAAGATTAAAGATCCAAGTCTTTAGATGGTTGAGAATAAAGGGTAACATAGATAGAGTGGGAGGTTGTGGTATGGAGAATTATGAATGGAAAATTACATGAGCTGGGATGATGTGTGGAGAACAATTTGGACAACAGAGATTTCAGAAAATATCCTTTTTTGTTCAAAACACAAAGTGCCGGAGGAACTCAGCAAGTCTGGCAACATCTATGGAGGGAATGGATAGGCAACGTTTTGGGTTGGGACATTTCTTCATACTCAATTGATCTCAACCCTAATCGGTTGCTCTCCATTCCTTCCACAGATGCTATCTGAACAGCTGAGCTATGCCAACACTTTGTCTTTTACTGTAGGTTCCAGTATCTGTAGATACGTTTGTCTCCCTCTTTAGTTCTGTTCTCTGGATGAGGTCAACATTGCTACCTGAGATGGTGATGGACCATTCCCCTCACACACAGTGTGAGACTGAATCACTTATCTCCCCGAGAGTCTTCTCTGTTTGGAACAGACAATGGATGAGAAGGGCTCCCAGTGCCTTGATCACAGGCGGGTGACTTGACAAGACTATCACTTCAGATCCTTGATCTGAAAGAATCTGCTGATCTTATTTACATTGCCTGTTAAAGTACTGCAGGTTTTAATAATAATAATAATAATATCTTTTATTGTCATTACACATAAGTGCAACGAGATTTGGTTTGCAACTTTGAGATTTCGGTTTGCAACCCCCGAGAACAAGGTTTGTAAAAGCGAACATTTGACCAGTAACAACAACACAGACTAAAGTGCGAGGCCGGGGGAGACAGTCCATGGGGTTGGGGGGGTACTCAGCAGGGCCGGTTCAGAGCCGCTATAGCTCTGGGAATGAAGCTGTTCCTGAGTCTGGTAGTGCGGGCGTGGAAGGCCTTGTAACGTCTGCCGGAAGGGAATAGTTCGAACAGTCCATTACAAGGATGAGAGGAGTCTTTATGTATGCTGATGGCCTTCCTGAGGCACCATGTGTGGTAGATGCCCTCCAAGGCTGGTAGCGGTGTCCCAATAATCTGTTGCGCTCTGTGGACAACACGCTGAAGAGCTCTCCTCTCCGCCTCCGTGCAGCTGAGATACCACACAGAGATGCCATACGTTAGTATGCCCTCTGTAGTGCAGCGGTAGAAGGTCATCAGCAGCTGTTGGGGCAGACCAGTCCATTTCAATGTTCTCAGGAAGAACAGTCATTGCTGTGCCTTTTTGACCACCGCAGCGGTGTTGCTGGACCATGTGAGGTCCTCTGAGATGTGAGTGCCCAGAAACTTGAAGCTGGACACTCTCTCCACACTGTCTCCATAGATGGAGATTGGGGCGTATTCCCCATTCTGTGACCTCCTGAAGTCGATAATCAGCTCCTTGGTCTTGGAGGTGTTTAGCGACAAGTTGTTCTGTGAGCACCAGTTGGCGAGGTTCTGCACCTCCACTCTATAGTTTGTTTCATCACCGTTGGTAATCAGCCCGATCACCGTTGTGTCGTCTGCAAACTTGACAATGGTGTTGTTGTCAAATGCAGGGACACAGTCGTGGGTGAAGAGGGAGTAGAGCATGGGGCTCAGTACACAGCCCTGTGGTGTGCCGGCGCTCAGGGTGATAGTGGAGGACAGGTGCAGCCCCAGTCTCACTGCCTGCGGTCGCTCCGTCAGAAAATTCAGGATCCAATCGCATATCAGTGAGCTGAGGCCAGCTGGTGGAGTTTGGTGGTGAGCTTGGTGGGGATGACCGTATTGAAGGCAGAGCTGTAGTCAATGAAGAGCATCCTCACGTAGGTGCCCTGTCTTTCCAGGTGGGTCAGGACAGTGTGAAGAGCCACAGAGATGGCATCCTCTGTGGGTCTATTTTGATGACAAAGAGATATATGATGCAGAATTAAGACAGGCTTAATGCAAGGAAAGCTGCCTTGAAAAGAATGCATGATTAGTTGGTATTGGTAATGTGCTGGTGCTGTTTGGATCAGACTCTGTTGCCTGTTCCTTCAGCCTGCCCAAAGACCATTGATAGCAGATTGGGATTGTTTGCATCTCAAAATCATCCATGATAGGAATGAGGGGGCTATTAAACTCCATTCAGGGAGATTGGAGTTGTTCAGTAATGTAAACTCAATTAAAATAAATGCCCCTAACTCTGAAAACAATGGTAGGAAAATTCAGTCACTTTCAGATTCAAGCTATTAATTGAACTCACACTTAGTGTTTTTTCCTCTGGCAGACAGTCCATTGCGCTGTCTGCCCTTTGTGTCAAAAAAGTACGAAGAAACCTGCTGCAGAGTGTCTATTCTCTTGGCCAGGACTTCCAACTGTCCCCGAACCTAATCCTCTCAGTTCTGAAATCTCCACCCAAAGCATTTTTTTGCCTTTCTACTTTCCTGTGAATTTAAGAACGGTGGACATCATCTGTCACTGTAATTTCACTGTGGTCTCAGTAATATCCTGGCAAATGTAATGATAAGGATGGCACTGTATCCTTCTTATTAATGTGGATCCTTTCTGGGCACCTTGCTCAGAACTGCACAGACTCTTACCATTGTGCTGTAATCAGTGCTCATGCAAATTGTGTGACCTCTTATATACCACGTGCATTGCTCTAAATTCTGTCATCAAAGTTCTGTCAATCAAAATTATTGAATATAGGAGTAGGGAAGTAATGTTAAAATTGTACAAGGCACTGGTGAGACCAATTCTGGAGTATGGTGTACAATTTTGGTCGCCTAATTATAGGATGGATGTCAACAAAATAGAGAGAGTACAGAGGAGGTTTACTAGAATGTTGCCTGGGTTCCAGCAACTAAGTTATAGAGAAAGGTTGAACAAGTTGGGTCTTTATTCTTTGGAGCGCAGAAGGTTAAGGGGGGACTTGATTGAGGTCTTTAAAATGATGAAAGGGATAGACAGAGTTGACGTGGAAAAGCTTTTCCCATTGAGGTTAGGGAAGATTCAAACAAGAGGGCATGATATGAGAATTAAGGGACAGAAGTTTAGGGGTAACAAGAGGGGGAACTTCTTTACTCAGAGAGTGGTGGCTGTGTGGAATGATCTTCCAGCAGAAGTGGTGGAGGCAGGATCGATTGTAACATTTAAAAGTAAAGTGGATAGGTATATGGACGGGAAGGGAATTGAGGGGTATGGTCTGAGTGCAGCTAGATGGGACTAGGGGAAAATAAATGGTCGGCACGGACTGGAAGGGCCGAAAAGGCCTGTTTCCGTGCTGTAATTGTTATATGGTTATATGGTGTTAAAGTTAATTTGTATAACTGCATGAAATAAAATTCAAAGCATGAGCTTTTAAAGCAATTAGACATTTTAAAGTTTTATTTTAATATATTACATGCAAAAACAACAGAAGCTCTTGTAGAATAAAAATCAACACAATACTGAGTTTATTTTATGTTTTAGTTTAGTTTATTATTGTCACATGCATCAAGGTACAGTGAAGAACTTTAGTTTGCATGATATGCAAAAGAAAAAACCTCCTTGGTGGCAATTAAGTTATCCACAGTGCACTGTTAAAGGATAAAGTGCAAGATAAAGTCCAATAATGTCCGAGTAAAGATAATTCAAAACTCTTCAAAGAGATAAATGGGAGGTCAGGACTGCACTCTCGCTGGTCAGAGGACTGTTCAGTTGCCTGATACCAGCTGGGATGTATGCATTTTCAAACTTGTGTAACTCTTTCCTGATGATCATACTATTCACTCTGAACCCATTGCGCCCCTCAAAATAAGGGAAGGTATCCCATGCCGGGGGCCACATGAGTGGCACAGGTGGGGTATCGAATTGCGAAATCTGAGAAATGTATATAGACTGTATGGAACAATTTGTATAGCCTCCGAAAATGTTGGATGGATTTTTCGCACAGTTGATGTATTTTATATATTTATTACCCGAATAAAGTCTATTTTGAAATATTAAAAAAAATAATGAACCCATTGCATGTTCATTTCTGGTTGTGAGAGATGGAGGGATTGCTGTCAGCTGTATAAGCACTTGCCGTCTAATACATTAATAGATGTTCGATGGTCAGCATCTAGAAGAGCTCCGACCCGCTAGCCCACTGCTAGAAGCTCCGCAGTCCGCAGTCCGCAGCTTCAAGATGTTGAAGGCCGCGGGCCAGCGGGTCGGAGCTCTTCTTCTCCGGGGATCCCCAGAAAGGGATCCCAGGCTTCGGATGCCGCACTCGTGGCTAGAAGCTTCGCAGACCGCGGCTTCAGATGTTGGAGGCCGCAGGCCAGTGATCGGGGAGAGTCCACGCTACCCCCACTGCTGAAGCTCCGGGCCCGACTCCAGGAAAGGCTGCACCAATCCTTGCTGTTAGGCTGCGAAGGAGGCAACATGGAAAAAGTTGCCTCTCTGTGGAGGAGGTGACCGAAAGCGGTTTCCCACTTACCACCTCTCACCACCCCCCACACAAGACACACCGAGAGACATTAAAAGACACATACCTGTCAAAAAAATGACTTTTAAATACTGTTATAGTACTTGCATCGACTTGCTTCTCTGGCAGCTCATTTCATACACCTATCACCCTGTGAGTAAAAAAATATGTTCCTCAGGCTGCTTTTCAATCTTTTCCCTCTTACCTTAAACCTACATTCTCTAGTTCTTAATTCCCCTCACTCCATCTATTCCTCCCATGATTTTATACACTTCAATAAGAGCACTAGTCAGCTTCTTGCACCTGGTAATGAGGCCATCAAACAAACACATGAGGAGAATAAAGTGGTTGTTTGAGCTGTACATCCAGGATTCATAATGTTAGAAGCAATCAGTCACTCATCTGTACCAGGAATCCAATAAATTCCTTGAACTGAAGACCTGCATCCCGTTCTGAAACGGGTATAATCAAATATATTGCCTGCACTGTCGACCATCTTCCAACAGATTCCAGAACCACATCTGCAGATTGGAAAGTAGCGGATGTAACTCCACGATTTAAGAGAGGGAGGGTGGAAATGTGGAAGTATAGTGCAGTTAATCTCACATCACTTAAAAGGAGCAATGTAAGAATCTTGCATTAATGAATTGGATTCAGGGCATTTAGTAAATATTAATATCGTTAGGCAGAGTCAATATAGATCTATGAAATAGATTTCTGATATTGTGATGAACAGGATGGATAAGAGTGAACCAGTTGACCTGCCATATTTAGTCTTTCAGAAGCCTTTAATTAAAATACCACACAGGTTATTAAACAAAATTAGATCACAAGTGATTGGGGAGAATATTCTGACATAGCGTAAGTACTGGTTAATGAACAGAAATCAGGGAGTTAGAAATAAAGGGGTTATCAGTGCCAGAGCTGTCAAAGAGATCTATTCAAGGTCCATTTTTCAAAATGTGCAGACCAAGGTTTTCTATTGGTAGCAGTAGCAGTAGTAATGATAGCAGTTTAGTGAGTCAAACACAAAATAAAACATGGAAAACTATGATAATCCTCTTTGATGGGAAAACATCAGCTGCTGGAATCTTAAGCAAAATGCAAAGTGCTTGGGAAACTCAGTGGGTCAGGCAGCATCTGTGGAGAGAATGGGCAGACAGTTTTGGGTCAGGACCCTTTTTAAGAAAGGGATGTATATTTTTTTTAAAGTGGATTTATCACTAAAATTATATCAGGCCTGTTGAAACCATACATGCAATACCGTGTACACGTTAGGTCACTCTAAGTAATAATCTTCCTGCTTGGACGCCATATAACAAAGATTGATTCTCAGGATAAAGGATTGGCCTATGAGATTAAGCAGACTGGATTCATACTCTCTAGAGTAAAACAAAATACTATCTCATTGAATGAGGAATTAATTTTCAGCTGACTGAGGTGTCTCAATGTTTCAAGCTTCAGAATGAAGGCATGACTATTTATGACCAAGCTTAGTAGAAATTTCTTCACGCAGAGGGCAATGAATCCTTGCAATTTTCTACCCAAGAGGATTGTAGAGGTTGATTTGCTGCATATCTTTAAGAAAGAGATTGAGAGAATATTAGACACTAAGGGGAACAGGAGATATGAGGCTTGTGCACAAAAATGACATTGAGGTAAAACTCAGTCATGTTCTTATTGAATGGTAGATGATGCGCAGATAGCTAAATGACTGCCTCCTCTCTAGTTCTTATGTTTTATATGTTCCATTCCTGGTTGTTTATAAAGATGACCTTGAGTCAAGGTGTTGCATGTACAAGTGAAAGTTCCAACTTGAAAAATTACTCAACAGTCAAAGCAAGAATCTGTCAGCGTGACCATATCTGGGACTTTAGAGGTATTCCATATCAAGCTGGTCGTCAGAAGTATTATCTGACACTTTGGTATACACAAGCCATTGGAGGAGAATGTGGAAGATGGACAAGAGGAAAAATTGAGAAAAAAAATTGTATCATTCTTATTTCATGACTGGAATGCACCTCAGACCATCATGGGACAGAATGGGTATCTCATAATAAACCGTTGTAAATACTAGCTAAGACACCACACTTTGGAGTCATTAGGTTAATTAGATGAGGCCTTGCTACAAAGGATGCTTCATCACTTACTGCATTCTCCACTCTGAGTGTAAGGAGATGAAAGGCTACCATCTGCTGGTGAGGTTCCAGCACAACATGAGATATACTGTTTTCAACAAGAGAAAATTGCCAGACAGGTTAAGTTTGTGAAGAGGGAAAAGATCTTTATAAAGTCCTTGATGAGTGAAGATCACCCCAGACCTACAAATGTTGGCTTTACAGTTTTGACTATATGTGCTTTGTTTTATTTGTTGACTATTTTTGGTGCAACTTGCCCTCTCTTTGAGATAGTGATATATTTAGAGTGGAGAGAGGCATACAACCAAAGAGACGGAGGGGAGGGGGAGGGGGAGGGGGAGGGGGGAGGGGGAGGGGGGTGGGGGAGACAGCAGTATCCATCACATGCAATGGGTTGATGAGAGGTAATGGAGGATCCAGGCAGATAGTCATGGAACGGATGCTGCCAGTCCTCAGCAGTGGTCCACCCTCACAGTGCTCAGGGTGCATCCTAGACCCCCACATCTCAGTGATGAGCGGCTGCACTATTTGCCCCAGCCTGTCCCCACACCAGCTCCCACACTGTCTCTTCACACTGAACCATGAGGTGATTCATAGCTATCTAGCAAGACATACAGAGACCTGAAGTTCCACACCACCAGGTACTGGAACAGTTACTTTCTTCTTCTTTCATGTGGCGCACGTCGAGTTGATTGTATTAGTCGAAACAGGGCGGACCACGTGAAGGTTGCAATCTTCCACCCCAGTTACTTTCCTTCAATGTAGGCACAAGGAACTGCAGATGTTGGTTTACAATAAAAAAAAAACACAAAGTGCTGATATCTCCCTTTCTCACAAGGTACACGGCTCTTCCAATCCAGAGATGTCTCTTCTAGAGGGAGGGCAAGGATATGCACCAAAACCCAGCAGGTCAGGCAGCATTTCTATAGACATGGATAGATCATGTTTCAGAATGGGACCCTTCTTCAGACATAATTTTCTTGAACTCATCAGGTTCATCACCACCTGCACAATCCTAATACTCTCTCAGCACATTTTGGGACCACCTAGGTTTGGACCACAGCTCGACAATTCGGACCACCTCTTGTGAAAAAGTTCACTTAAAAAGATAGACAGAGTACAAATTCTTAAGACCATACAAAGCTTTTTATTGAACGTCTGACGGGTGTGGACCTAGAGACCCAGAGGCTACAGTTTAACGTCTGAATCTCCAGCAGCACACACAAAGAAATATCAGAATACACAAGCTTATATACATATAGATATTAAACCAATTGCATGATGTAAATGTACAAAAACCATCATCCACCTCCAAATATGGAGTTGTTTTTCACTCTTTGCCAAAAGCCAGACACCCCAATGGCATCCTCTGGGCCCCTTCTTATCTGATTAACCTCTTCAACTTACCTAAACAAAATTTGTAAAAAACTGCGAACTTTTCAACTTACATAAAAAACCTTGTAAGAGAGCTGTGAATTATTCAACTTAAGTTAAAAAAACCATTGTCACGATGCGAGTTGTCCAAATCCCATCATGCATTACAATTGGCCTTTCACAAAAGGAAAGCTTAAATATGACAACAATCAATTAATAACTAACTCTTTCACTTGCATCACCATAGATTTTTTTAAAAAACTGTTTTGCACTTACGTGTTGTTTTTGCATAGTTTTCCCTGTCACTGTTGCAACCTAGAATTTACGTATGTATAATTTATGTATAATTTATGTATAATTTATGTATAATTTATGTTTTTGAGTGTTTGTCTGAGTCTATGTGCGTGATGCTGCTGCAAGCAAGATTTTTATTGTAGCAGCACCCCATTGTATATGTGCATATTGCAATCGATGTGTTGGCTTGACTTGTTAAAGAAGGAACTGCAGATGCTGGAGAATCGAGGGTTACACAAAAAGCTGGAGAAACTCAGCGGGTGCAGCAGCATCTTAGAGCGAAGGAGATAGGCGACGTTTCGGGTCGAGACCCTTCTTCAGACCTTCTTCTGTTGGCTTGACTTGCTGGGGGCCTAGGGGATGGTCAGCTGAAAGCAGTGGTCTGTGCCAAGTTCCAGCCCCCCCCCCCCATGTACAGCAATACACAGCCTGATCAAAGGCCTTTACAAAGTAAAACATCCATGAACACTTGGACTGAATTTCTCTGAGTGTTGCAACAGATCAGCACTTGAGAGATGTATCAAATCTCATGTTATTGTTGGCTGATATCCAGTGTTGGCTGTGGGAGGGAGCTCCATGTTTCCACTGTGTTTAGTATAAAGAAATGCTTTCTGACATCTCCTGAAGTGTCTCATTGAGAATTTTTATCCCTCTCTGCCGCAAACATTCGGTGGACAAAGGCTAGAGATGAAAAGGAAACAAAAGGAGAGAAAAGAAGCAAAATATAAATCCAGATGGAAGGATGTAGGTGTGAAGGACGTGGGTTGGGGGTGGGCTGGGGGTGGGGTTTGGGAGGAAAGTGTCCTTCCTTCTCTTAACAATTCGGTATAGTTTGATCTATGGTTTTTGGCCCAGATATTCAGGAAGTGAATCTTAGCATGTGATGACACCAATAATAAGGAGTTGAATGACAACTCTCACATGATCTATGCTTGCATTTGTTCAGCTAATGCAAAGAATGTGCAGAATGCTCTGAAATTATTTGAATAATTCATCACAGGAATGCCAAAAAAAAATTAACTGCTTATTCTGAGATGTAATAGGTTAAACAAAAGAGTGGTCATGTCACAGATTGTAACAACCCGTCATTTATTGTGGGAGAGATCTCATTTCTCCACCCATCGTCACAGAAGGCCATTGAATGGATTGTTAAACCAGACGTCTCTCATGGAAAAGCGGCAGGAGCATGAAACAGGGTTACAGCTCAGAGAGCTGAAGCTACAGTAAGAACTAACTTTTGCCAAGTGACATTGCTGTGGAGTCATGCTGGATTCAAAGAGGTTTCTCATGTACTTTGATCCATTGCCTAGGCTGCCACAGTATTGAGAAGTACAGCACAGGAACAGACCTTTTGGATCACAAAGTCCATGCCGAACATGCTGCTTTGATAAACTAATTTACTCTGCCTCCACATGATCCACATCCCAACATTCTCTGCATATTCATGTGCCTTTCTAAAACTCTCTTAAATGTCACTCTTGTATCTGTCTCCACTACCGCCTTTGGGAATGTGTTCCATAGACCCACCATTCTCTGCGTAAATGTTTTGCCTTGCTCATCTCTTTAAGTTGGGTTTGAAGATACAGCATGGAAATTGACCTTTTAGCCCATTATGTCCACCTGACCATTGATCACCTGTTCACACTAGTTCTATGTTATCCAACTTTTTCATCCACTGTCATCCACATCCTACAAACTAGGGGAAAGTATAGAGACCAATTAACCTACAAACCTGCACATCTTTAGGATGTGAGAGGAAACTGGAACATCCATGGAACTCCCGCGGTCACAGTGAGAACATGCAAACTTCATACAGACAGCACCTGAGGTCAGGATCGAATCCGAGTTGGGATCGGGACTTCTCTCCCCTCAATCAGGGACATTGTGAGCAAACGATGCTTGTCTAAGGCCAGCAGTATTATAAAGGACTCCACACATCAGGTCAGGTCAGGTCAGGTGACAGAGCTCTGTACAGGGCTGCTCCAGCCGATCTGAAAAGGGGAATTAAAAAAGCCAAGGTGGACTATAAGAGGAGCATAGAGGCCTGCCTGTCCAGCAATAACACACGGGAGGTATGGCGGGGCATACGAGACATCACAAACTACAGAGGCTGTGCCACAACGACAGAAGACCTGAGTGCGCCGCTGGCAGAGAAGCTAAATTGCTTCTTTTCCCGCTTTGAAACATCACAACAGCAGCACTCATGTGCTACAGCCCTGCTCCCACCCTTACCTGGCTCCTGCACTACTTCACTCACTGTAAGGGAGCACGATGTCAGACGGGTGCTCCTGGCAGTGAACCCCAAGATGGCTGCCGGCCCAGATGGAGTACCTGGTAAGGTGCTCAAAGCGTGTGCCCACCAGCTCACCGTCATCTTCACCAGAATCTTCAATCTCTCCCTGGACCAGGCAGTTATCCCATCCTGCCTAAAATCAGCCACAATCGTCCCAGTGCCGAAGAAGTCTCCCATCACCAGCCTAAACGATTACCGCCCTGTGGCCCTCACTCCGGTAATCATGAAGTGCTTCGAGAGATTGGTCCTCCAGCACATCAAGGACTATCTCCCTCCAGACTTCGACCACCACCAGTTCGCCTTTCGCCCAAACAGGTCCACAGAAGACGCCATCACCGTAGCTCTCCACTCTGTGCTGAGCCACCTGGAGCAGGGGCAGAGCTACGTTCGGATGCTCTTTGTGGATTACAGCTCAGCTTTCAATATTATCATTCCGGACATTCTCATCGACAAACTGGTCACTCTCGGCCTCCCCACTCTCACATGTGCCTGGATAAAGGATTTCCTCACCAACCGGCCCCAGACTGTGAGACTTGGCCCCCACCTCTCCTCCACTTGCATGTTGAGTACCGGCTCCCCGCAGGGCTGTGTGCTAAGCCCCCTCCTATACTGTCTCTACACCCACGACTGTAGTCCGGCCCACAACAACAACCGAATCGTCAAGTTTGCTGACGACACTACAGTAGTCTGACTCATCTCAAGGGGAGGTGAGGCAGCCTACAGAGAGGAAGTCCTGAAGTTGACAGCCTGGTGCTCAGAAAACAACCTGGCTCTGAACACCAAGAAAACCAAAGAGCTCATTGTCGACTTCAGGAAGCACAGCACCGACTTAGCCCCCTTATACATCAACGGCGAGTGTGTGGAGAGGGTGCACACCTTCTGGTTTCTCGGCGTCCTCATCTCCGCTGACATCTCCTGGACAGACAACATCACAGCGGTCATCAACAAGGCTCAGCAGCGGCTGCACTTCCTGAGGGTCCTCAGGAAGCACAACCTGGACTCCAACCTGCTGCTGACCTTCTACCGCTCGTCCATTGAGAGCCTGTTGACATACTGCATTACAGCATGGTACGGCAGCTGCACCATGGCAGACAGGGAGAGGCTTCAGAGGGTAGTTAGGGCAGCACAGAAGATACTCGGCTGCCCTCTCCCCTCTCTGATGGACATTTACACCTCCCGCTGCCTCAGCAGGGCGAAGAACATCATCAAGGACAGCTCCCATCCTGCATTTGGCCTGTTCAACCTGCTACCCTCAGGGAGGTGCTATAGGTGCATCAGCACAAGGACAAATAGACTCAAGAACAGTTTCTTCCCAAAATCCATCATCTCCCTGAACTCACACATGCATTGACTTCACCCCCGGACTTTCATCTATCCACCTACTGTAATCTGTACTGTAACTGTAACCCATACTGGATATAGGAATCCTATTATCCATTCTATTTGTCCATTGTCTTTTTATAGATATGTATATAGCGCTGCAGAAACTGTGCACCATATCCCCCCCCCCCTTTTTGTCTTGTTTTTGCACTGAGTAGGAGCAGTTTTTAATCTCACTGTACATGTGTATAGTGACAATAAAAGGCATTCTGATTCTGATTCTGATCTCTATCATGGACTGTTCACTCTGCTGCCCTCGGGCAAAAGATATCGTAGCATAAGGAGCAGAACATCAAGGTTTTGCAACAGCTTCTTCCCACAAGCCATCAGACTCTTAAATGCCATGTAATGGGCTGCCACCATTGTCTATTTTATCTTTTTTATCCATTTTATCTTTTTATCCATTTTATCTTTTTATCCATTTTATCCTTCCATTATTGCGTTGCACGGGGAGCCAAATGCAACGGAATTTTGTTTAGAATTGCATATATCGATGTATTTCTAAATGACAATAAAGTTTGATTGATTGATTGATTGAGTCTCTGGCACTGTGAGGCAGTAGCTCTACCAGTGCACTACTGTGCCAACATTCAAAATGTTCCCCTCCCTAGTCTTTGACATTTATAAGTTGTGAGTGTTTACCGTGTCTATGCCTCTCATAATTTTATATAGTCTAATCAAAATTCATCAAATGGAAAGAAAAAAACAATATCCACATTATTACAAGATGCCAAATATGTACAATGCTGGGAAGTTCTCAGAGGATTAGTCTGCATCTATGAAATACAGATCATTTATATTATCAAAGATTTTACCCCTGAAGAGCAAATCAATGATTTGCATCCACTCTGATATTTCTGCAATTTTAGTTTGAGTTTGCATAATTTTAGAAGCAGGATATTTCAACTTTGAGGTATTGTAGATATTAGTAGGAAACATATTATTGTCGCATTACAAGAAAAAAATGCTCAACCGGTGTCTGCAAAGGCATCTGTACACAAAGTGCGTGGAAGAGCACACATCCTCCTTCACCAGAAAGTAAGTTGGTACAGTCTTCTTGTTTTTCCTCATAACACGTTTTTATATCAGACTTTAAGAGCTGTTTCATGCAGAACAATTCTTCCTTGTTAAGGCAACTCAACCTGTTTGTTTCATTCCATCCCTGTGTTGTGTTGTGAAGGCAGACCATGACCTATTATAAAGCACAGTAATATTTCCAGTAATTTTTATAATCATACTTTCGCAAACAAATAAAGATTGAATTCTGATGACGCTGAAGTTACGAATCTCCAAAATAAATATTTGTGACGGTCAGTGGAAAATGTAGCAACATTGGGCTCTTATCTTGAGCATTGTTTAGTCGTTAGCCATGGTCCTACATGAACTCCATAATCCCTTCAGTGAAAGTTGGAGCAGAGAAATTACATCTGTTTGAATGTTGAAGAATATGTCAAATAATTTTGAACAATTGTATCCTTGTGCCAAGCAGTAATGATCCCTTTAAATTTTGAATTTTATACAAAATATGAACAAAATGATCTAATTAATGAACATCCACTTTGCCAAAGTCCATGCCACCTTGGCATTCCAGAAAACTTCAAGAATTGTTTCTTCTTTTTATCCCCTTCAAGCAGCAAATTAATCCAAAAACAACGACCAGTTTAAGAAACAAGTAGCTTGAAACTATGATGATCCAAATGTTTGCAAGTAGTCTCACTGTGAAGGACAAAGTTGTTATTTTCAGTTTCACTCCCAATAATGTTCAGCAATTAAATATTTCTATCGTTCATTCTGGGCACAGGAGATTTGCCATAATGATGCCTGGATTAGGGGATATCAGTTACAGGGTGAGGTTGGACAGACCAGATTGCTTTCTCTGGAACATTGGAGGCTGTGAAGAGACCTGACCAAAATATATAAAATTATGAGTGGCAGATTTGGGTAGACAGTCAAAACCGCACAGGGTGGAACAGTCAACTGCTCGTGAATAGCTTTGAAGTGAGTGGTGCAAGATGTGCGGGTCATGTTTTTTACACAAAGGGTGGTGAGTGCCTGGAACGCACTGGTGGGGGCTGTAGTTGAGGCAGATATGATATTGTCCACTTTTGGAAAGGCAAATGGATACGCGGGGAATGGATATGCAGAGAATGGAATGATATGGATTATGTGCAGACAGCTAAGACTTGGTCCTGACATCATGTTTGGCACCAACTTTGTACACTGCAGAGCCTGTTCCTGTGCAATATTCTATGTTCTATAAATGATGCAGCAATGAAAACATTCTGCATCAAATTATGGGAGACAGAGTGATGTTATTTTACTTCAGAGTCACGTGAGTGACTACGTGAAGAACCCCGTACAGTTGTTGGTGCGTCATTACGTCAGACGTTTGGTGTAGTCGGCCGGTTGGAGCAGCAGACCTCCTCCAAGCGGTAAGTTTTCAAACTTTTTCAGTGATTCATTTTCTGAAGCAGCGGTTGTCGTTACTCCATTCAGTGATGTTGCAGAAAGTGAAGAAGGTGTCGGCGAGGCGCTCCGCAGCAAACAGGGTTGATGACCAAGATAGCATTGTTAGTGGAGGCCCGCTTAGCACACCTAGTCCGATGCCAGCTATGGAGCTAGCGACACTGGACCCGCTGCCCGTGAGCAGCGTAGCCATGCCGGTAGGGCGTAAGGCTACCGGAAAGTCAAATAGGCCCGTGGACCCAGAGTCGTGCCTGGAGGTTGTAACCTCAACAGGAGAGACCGTTTGCTCACGGCTCTCCCAAGTCGAGATTTTATTACAAAAAATGCTCGACAGGAACGAACTCCGTGAGGAGGAGTGGTGCCCGCGCCAGGCTAGTGGAGAGCCTGTGCTCGCAGCACCTTTAACAGGGCTGCAAGAATATCCTACCTTTGAGGAGGAAATGCAACCGGTGCAGTTTGCTGACACCGAATCAGTGGTGGGAGAGAGCAATAAGGGAGTACAGCTGGAAATTATCCCTAACATTGCAGAAAAATATGCAGTACCTAGAGAGGCAGGAGAGCCGTTAGGGGAGGAATTGGCTTCAGCAATACAGTATATGCTCTCTCACCAACTACAGGAGTTGGCCATGGATGAGGCGGCTAAACAATATGAAGCCCCTATCAATTGTGGCTTGCTTAAGGTGCCAATGGTAAACCATCAGATTTGGACACAGTTGGGGGTGTCAGTCAGGGCTCAAGAATTAAAGTTTCAGAAGGTGCTCAAGCTACTTTCAGCAGGGCTTACAGCATTTGCTGTTACAGTAGATAAAGGGCATATGTCTGAAGCCCATCAAGATGCACTGGGACTCCTCTGTAGTGCTTATTTCAAGATAATTAACATCAGAAGAAGTGCTATAAGGCCAGTTATAAATCCCATTCTGGCGGCTTTGTGCAAGCCGCCCAGCGTACAACCACCCAATCTTTTATTTGGAGTAGATCTCGCCAAGCGAGTTAAAGAGTGTCATGAGGACGCTAAAACGATGGGCCTCATTAAGCCGGGTGGCAAACAGGGGAAGAGGATTTTTCCTTACCGATGGGGTACCAGTTCGGACGCAGGGGAAGGAACCAGCCATTCAGCTCTGCAATATTTAAACTGGCAGGATGCCACTGGTGTGAAGGGAAGGATGACTATTCCTACAAAGGGCTGGGGCCAATAAGCTCAGCCAGGACGTATGCAGGTGAGAAAAATGCCTCTTAAAGAGAATGAATCAAGTAACATAGATGTTCAAATTGGGGGAAGATTACATTTGTTTCTCAAACAATGGCAGGAGTTAACATCAGATTCATTTATACTTAACAGTATTGAAGGAGTAAAAATTAAATTTTACTCTAATGAGAGTCCACCTAATCAACATGTTCCAAATCGGAAACTTATATTTTCGGAAGAAGAAAATTTGCTCATACAAGCAGAAATTAATACATTACACAAGAAAGGAGTGATTGAGAAGTCAGTTTGTCAAAGTCGTCAGTTTGTATCAAGTACTTTTCCGAGGTATAAAAAGACTGGGGGATGTAGAATTATTTCGGATCTGACTAGTTTGAATACATTTGTTTGCTATAGGCATTTCAAAATGGAAACTTTTTCCACGGCCAAACATCTTGTTTCCAAAGGGTGTTATATGGCCTGCATTGATTTAAAGGATGCATAATATTCAGTGTCTATTCATGGTGATGATAGAAGGTATTTGAAATTTATCTGGATGACTCAGTTGTGGCTATTCAAAGCACTACCTAATGGATTAACTTCAGCTCCTAGATTATTTACTAAATTGGTAAAACCTGTTCTAGCATTACTCAGAGCTCAGGGGCATGTGGTAATGGCCTATTTAGACGATATTTTAATTGTTGGAAAGACTCATGCTGAAGCTGAGTCATCTGTTTCAATTGTTAAATTCACTTTTGAACAATTAGGGTTCATCACATCCAGATAAATCCAAATTATCACCAGTTCAAATTATTGATTATTTGGGATTTACCATTAATTCAAATCACATGTTGGTAACTTTGCCTAGGGACAAATTGCAACAGTTAATTGAGGATAGTGTTAATCTCATAGAACAACAGCCGTCAATTAGACAAGTAGCCAGTTTAATTGGTAAATTAGTGGCTGCCTTTCCAGCTGTGCAGTCCTCTGCATTATCAACAATTACAATGATCAAAAGAACAGGCACTGAGAACACAAGTGGGCCATTTTGACAGACCTATGCAATTATTAGCTGGGACAATTTCCGACATTCAATGGTGGATTGTAAATATTTCAAAACGTTCTGGAAGGTTTTGGTGGAACCACCTTCCATAACATTACAGACTGATGTACGTGCGCTGGGTTGGGGTGCAACAGATATGTTTTCCAGTTGTGGAGGCAGATGGAATACTGATGAGACATCCCTTCTTCAATTAAAAGGGATCAATTATTTAGATTTGTTGGGAACCTGGTATGGGCTTAGAGCTTATTGCTCTACCAGGAGGGACTTGCATGTGCAGGTTCAGATTGACAATACCACAGCAGTGGCATATGTAAACCACATGGGTGGAGTCAAGTCCCAGTCTTGTGATAGACTGGCTAATCAGATCTGGAGCTGGTGCATTGACCAAAATATCTGGCTTTCAGCAATATATTTACCAGGTAGATTCAACACAGTAGCTGACATTAGGTCACGCCAATTCAATGATACCATAGAATGGATGTTAAATCAAGATGTATTTAATCAAGCGATTGCTCAGTAAGGAATGCCAGATATTGACTTGTTTGCATCTAGACTAAACCATCAGTTGCCCAGATATGTTTCATGGGAACCAGATCCTGGTGCAGCAGTGGTGGATGCATTCTCGCTGCCTCACATGATTATTCCCAAACATAAAAAGCTACTGGTAAATCCAGTAACTGGGGATCAACATCCTTTACATGATCGTATTGATCTGTTAACTTGCAGATTTTAAGGAGGCCATACCTGGGGAGAGGACTGTCTGATCGTACTGTGGATGTTCTCACGTCGGCCTGTAGGGATAGTACCCAGAAGCAGTACATCACGTCGACGAGGAAGTGGGAGGAATTCTGTCTACAGCAGAATATATCATATCAAACTGCAGGGATCACAGATGTATTGGAGTTCTTGTCCACTCTTTATTTTGATCAAAAATTAAGCTATTGTGTGATCAATACAGCCAGAAGTGCTGTGTCTTCTTATTTACCTATGAATTCAGAGTTACTTTCAGTAGGGACACATCCGTTAGTTTCTCGATTAATGAAGGGGGTTTTCATTTCTAATCCTCCTAAACTCAGGTATGCCTGTATTTGGAATGTGAGTGAAGTTCTTATGCTTCTTTGCCAATGGGCTCCTGTTGCAAGCCTATCACTAGCCAAATTAACTATGAAAGTGGTCATGCTTATGGCATTGGTTTCAGCCCAATGTGTGCAAACATTGCAAAAGCTATGGCTAGACAGAATGCATGATGCCATTATATTTTATGTCTATGATTTGCTTAAAAATAGTAGAATAGGCATGACAGGATGTAAGATTGTGTTTTCAGCATACCCCACAGATATTCACCTGTGTGTAGTTTCATATTTATCTCTTTACATTGAGGCCACCAGAACCCTACGAGGAACAGAGTCTGCATTATTTATTAGCTTCAAAAAACTGCACAGTAAGGTATCGGTGCAAAAAATTTCAAGGTGGCTAAAGCAGGATCTGGGAAGTGCTGGGATTGATACTGATAAATTCAAATCTCATTCCACCAGGGCGACATCAACTTCCGTGGCAAGGGCGATGGATGTGCCTATAGACCATATCCTCACGGCCGCAGGATGGTCCAGTGAGCTGACCTTTCAAAAGTTTTACCAAAAGCCGATTTCAAGGCTGGGGGTGATTGCTGATTCTGTTTTGAGTTCTGTTAGAGTTTCCCCCTGAGTTAGAGGGGTTTGTTATGGTTTCATTTGTAAATAAACTGTTATTCATTTATCAAATGTTATCATTGATGCATTATTGATTGTTAACAACTTTTCGAGTCAATCGATGCAGTGTGAACACTGGATTTGGGTCTGTGGCATGAAATCACAGTGCTTTGAAGTCTTCACGTAGTCACTCACGTGACTCCGAAGTAAAATAGTAAGATTAAACGAGAACTTACCAGTTTGAAGTTTGATCTTTATTTTATGAGGAGTTACGATGAGGGATTACATGCCCTCAGCTCCCAACCCTCATAAATTTAATCTGGTAGTTCTAGTCTTTGTTATCTTACCATTATACTTCAGTCATTGTTACCTGTGATTTCACTCCGCTGCTTTGAAGAATGGCTATACAGGGTTCTTCACGTAATCCCTCATTGTAACGCCTCATAAAATAAAGATCAAACTTCAAACTGATAGTTCGCGTTCAATCTTGCTATTTTGTGTCAAACCAAGTCAAGAGTGTTTTTATTTTTATGAGCCAGGGTTTGGTCATTTTTGTCTTTTTGCTTCAATAAGTTCAAATTAATATGAACATTATCAGGTGAATGAAGGAAAAAATAAGCACAATATTGGAATATCGGTTGCCTGAACTGAAATAAAATATATATTGTCTCAACTAAAGGTGTAAAGTTGTGAATTTAGACCCAGCTGCTCAGGCCTCAGTCATGGGTCCTGTATTAATATTGTTTGGGTAGATATTAATCGTCAAAGTCAGACAACTTAAGATCACTGTTTGGCATTTATTTTATAAAATCATCTTACTGCAATAATGTGCAAATTCTGTGTGTTCCTATAATAATGTATGTAATAATTTCAGTTACCATAATGTAACATTAATACCTAATTTACCTCATTCCCCCTCTCCCTTAAAGTGTGTCTGATTGAAGAGCGCATTGCATTTAATGTATTGTATTGTATTGACCTGTGGAGATGAATTGTAATTTAAATTCTTTATATGTGAACACCTGTAACTGAACACTGAATAATATAGATTGTAATAGTGGATACAATGATTTAAAAAAAAAAAGCAGGAGCTTATCTTACTGAAAGAAAAGCTAATCTTTCTGTAGCCGTCACAGAGAAAAGTGCTAGCACTTACTTTTCTTCTTCGGATAAGAAATTAAAATCTTGGGCTTATTTTGATGAAACAAACCACAAATCCAATTCCTTCTGTCTGCATCTGCCTTTGGAATAGTCCGCTGTAAAGATTTCCTATCCGGTCTGTGGTCATTAAAACGCTCTCCAATGGTTTTTCGATCATTATTGATCCAAACTAGTCTCATTGGCTCAGTGACGTGAGACACAGTGCAGGTCAGGGTAACGTTGTCTCCCTCAGCCACTGCATCAGACGGTTCAGCTGTGACTGTGGGAACAAGGACACCACTGGAATTACAAACAGCACTCCCAAATTTCTATTTGACTTTTCAATGTAGTTCACCTGAATTGATGTAGCCAACACAACAGGTCATCAGAATTCAAGCACTCTTTGCATTCAATGGACTTGGGTTTCTACGATTTTTATGCTACCTTTGTAAATAAATGAAACAAAGTCTACCAAGCCCCAAAACATTAGGTAGGTCCCAAACATTAAAACCACTCATACACCCACAGCCCATGGTATTAATCATGTGCAAGGATTCCATTAGATATGGGGACATTAGGGATGATTCAATATATAAAAGGAAATTGTGGAGGCAAGGACAATCTTAAGTAGATATAACAGGTTTTTAGTGAAACTGTTTAAATGTAATAAGTAATTAACCTACCATTGCTGTTTAATTGGAATATTGTTTAGTATATATTTAAATTTATATTTAGTGATTTTAAAATGATAGACACAAAATACTGGAGTAAGCGGGAATGGCAACATCACTAGATAGAAGGAATAGGTGACATTTTGTCCAGAGTTGCTGCCAGCCACGCTGAGTTACTCCAGCATTTAGTGTCTATCTTCGGTGTAAACAAGCATCTGCAGTTCCTTCCTACAGATTTTTAAATGGTTTTGGATTATCACTGGGTTTTTTTTTGATTCGGCATGGAAATAAGTATTTTGGCCCACCGAGTCCATGCCGATATATGATCACCTATTCACACTAGTTCTATGTTATCCCACTTTAGCACTTCCACCACGATAGAGGCATTTTTGCAGAGGCCAATTAACTTACAAACCCACACGTCCTGAGAATGAGGGGGGAAATCCGGAGCACCCAAAGGAAATCCATATGATCACAGGGAGAGTGTGCAAACTCCACACAGACAGCGCCTGAATCAAGAGCAAACCTGAGTCTCTGGTGCTGTGAGGCAGCAGCTCTATCAGCTACACCACAGTGTTGCCTATTTTGATACATTTACTTTCATCTGCTTATATCAAAATCCGAATGCTTTAAACGATATTTATGACATATCACAACAAAAAGTGATTTTTAAATGTTGCCAGTCTCTGGCAGTTCAGAGGAAAATTTTAACTACAGCAACATATGTAAACATTTAAGGCAAAACTTTGATGTGGTGATGGAGAGAAAGAAACATTTGTAATAATGTGTTTGTTAATTCCTAAAGTGTTAACCTTTCCTCAATGACTTTGGTTTGATTTTCCAAACCAAACTAAAAGACTTAACAACAGGAAACTAAAGGAACATTATTTTCTTACCTGTAACTGTGATTAGTTCAATGGTGACATATTTACTTGATCCCATGGAACATGTGTAAACTCCGGCATCTGCAATCTGCACGGGGACAATCCTCACACGGAAATTCTTGCCATTCAAATTTCCCTCTGTGGTTTCCAGTCGATTTCCAAAGTAGGTCCTGTTCACATGGATCGGCTCAGACCTGTGAAAAGAAGCTATTTCCTTTTCTTGATTCTGGAAATGTTGTGATCTCCAAGTCCATTTGGTTTCACTGAGCTCAGGAGAAGCTTCACAAATCAGGTCGAGTTCACTGTGATCTGTGACTGAGCGATAAACTGTGTACGTCTTACTGTGTAAATCTGCAAGCGAGGGTCAGGAAACAAAGAATTCGATTTCCACAGCTGCTGAGATACAGATGTTCTGAATTTCCACTGGGACAAACCCCCGGCTCTTGGATGTCAGCTGGGAGGGCCGCACTGGGACAGGGAAGTTGACTGGGAGCTGGAATTCGCCGGCTGCCGGTCCAGGTGCCCATTGTTCAAACGCCGAGCTGTGCAAGAAATCTTCCCCAGACACACACCCAAAAATGTGATGCGGGTGGACAGGAGATAATAAGCAATCTGTTACATGGTGTTAGGATTCAATCATCTCTAATGGTCTCAGCTATTGTATTTGGCACCTTTGATTTGTTTGGGTTTTTCATTTGAACTAAAATAGTTAACAATTCATTGTTTTACTTCGGAGTCACGTGAGTGACTACGTGAAGAAGGCTCGCCTGGCGCTGGAACGGCATTACGTCGACGCTATCGGCAGAGGAAGAGCTACAGAGGCAGCTCCAACACAGCGGTAAGGAAACGGCTTGCAGGTAAGTAAAATTATTTTACTTCCAGGGCGTTTTCTTAAAACTCGGTAGGCTGGTAGGTAAACCAGGAGGAGTTTAAATTAAAATAAAAATATATATATATTTTTTAAAATCGCGGGTAAAACGTGCGTCCCGGGGTGTAAAAAGTCGGGACAGCAGATTATTGCGGAGCCGGTTCCGATACCGGTGGCCGTTGAAATACCCGTTAGTGAGCCTTTAGTTGCTCCACAAACAAAACTTGAAAACCCAGTGCCTAAAATATAAAAAGAAGCTTGAAAGGCCTGAGGTTTCTGAAAGATCCTGTAAGGTAAGCCTAAAATTGGCTAAGTATGGATCTACTGGAGGAAATACTCCAAACAATATCAACCAAGGGTCTAAGTACCCAGAATATTCCCAGGCAGCCCCTGAGGGGGTTCCATATTATGAATATGGTGCCAGTTAAAAATGGGAATTGAAACTCCAGTGCCTGGGATTGGGCTGGAGGAAGTCTCCTTGAACAAGTTTCAGGAGTACCAGGGCTGTATGAGACTGACCCTGAAAGTGGTGTTTGTGGTCAGAGGTACCCACCACAATACAAATCCAGGTGTGTCTGAGGGGCACAAAGTTACTATACCTGGTGGAGGCGGTGAGGCCATGGAAGGAAACCTGGCGGCCAATGTTAATTATATGGTCTCTCACTTGCCTCAAGAAAGCTGTTATGGTTGAGACAGCAGATTTGCATTTAAACTTGTGCTCGCTTCGGCAGCACATATACTAAAATTGGAATGATACAGAATATAAGAAACATTAGGTTGCGCAAGGATGACGCTAATTCATGAAACATTCCAAAACACCTTTAAGAAGGTACCTGGTAAATCCGGGTTTTGGGCGCCAATGTCAGCAATTATGCGGGCGCAGGAATTACGATTAAAAGAATCCTCAAGCTAATTGGCATCACTGTCTTTTAAGACAAGCTGGAAGGTTGTGGAATGACTAAAGTTCAGAATAAAACAAAATATGTTAGGTTTATTCTGCAAACTCATTTTGAGATAAATTATATAAATGGAAGATTGCCATTCGGCCTCTTTTACATCCAAAGATTTACAGGACAAGCAATGTTCAACCTCCTGGTTATTTGTTCGGAGGAAATCTGTTTAAACAAATTAAAGTAATGGATGAAGAGGCAAAAACTGTTGGTCTTGTGAAACCCTTCAGTTGGCCAAAAGGCTGGTCATATGAAAAAGGGATTTGATTTGAGCCGAGGCAGGAATATGACAAGGAAGAATTTCCAGCCAGCAAATCGCTTCTCGGCTTTTTGGCTAAGATCAAGTGTGGTATCTGTTCTTATCAGTTTAATATCTGATACGTCCCTTATCTAGGGACCATATATTAAATAAAAATAACGAATGTACACCCATTTATTGGGTAAGGAGGTCATTTCGTCAAACAGTTGGAGAGGTACAAAACTTAATCCTATTAAAGAAGGATGTTTGGATGAACCTCAGATTGGTGGTAGACTCCAAATGTTTAATGATAAGGAGGTATGGATCCATTGGGACACAATAAGCCTTATCATTCTTTCGTGTTTGCAGTCTTGAAATAATTCAAATTGACAAAGAGGTTAAGAATTTGTGTGAGAAAGGAATTATTGAGAAAACAGGAAAGGATCCACAACAATTGTATCAAATATTTTCCCCAGACCGAAGAAAGATGGGGTTGTAGAATCATTTTAGGTCTCACACAATTAAATACATTGTCCAGTATAAACATTTTTAAAATGGACACATTCAACACTGCAATGCAGCAGGTATCAACAGGTTGTTATATGGCTACAATAAATTAAAGAGATGCATATTTCGGTCCCAATTCACCATAATTTCGCAGGTAATTAAAGTTTATGGATGGGACAGCTGTGGTACTACAAAGCTTTGCCTAAAGGATTAAGCCAGCATTTGCACTGCTTAAGGCACAAAAGCACATCGTTATGGCTTATCTAGATGACATTTAATTGTCAATGCTAATCAGGAGCCAGTTGGAAAATTAGTCTCAGCAACTACAAGTTGTTTGAGAAGTTGGGTTCCTGATCCATCCAACAAATCTAAGTTACAGCAATCCCAAACCATTGAATATCTGGGGTTTGAGATTAACTCAGTTACCATGTTGGTAACTTTACCAATGGATAAGTGTTGGATTTGACAAATGTGTGTCAAGACCTGATTAACAAACCTTATCCCTCCATCCGAGAGGTTGCCAAGGTTATTGGTAAATTGGCAGCAGCATTTCCAGACAGTAGAGTTTGGTCGTCTACATGACCAAAATCTTCAAAGGGCAAAAACTCAAGCGTTTATTCAGCGAGCAAGCCATTTGATAGGCCAATGCAATTGCCTAAGGAAGCTTTAGAGGCAGATCAAACTTCGAACTGGTAAGTTCTCGTTTAATCTCACTATTAAACTTGCTTTAACAAGAGATGTTTGATCAAATTTCTCAAAAAACCCAGTATGTTGTAACATTAATATACAGCTCATCGGATAATGGACAGGATGAAATCACCCTTCATATATGGACACTCCGTTCTCTTTGGTGAGTGACTGGCAGCAGGCGAGAGTCTCAGTGAATACGTTAACATTGCAATGGCTCTATTGAGTCACTTAAGTTCTTAGTATTTCTCTGTTTGATTTGAAACTCAAATTGAAATATATATATTTTTTAATTATTCCTTTTAATTCATAGCTGTGAATTGAAATAAATCATGTCGGAAGGAACTCCAAATGCTGGTTTACAGTGAAGATAGACACAAAATGAGGGAGTAACTCAACGGGTCATGCAGCATCTCTGGAGAAAAGGCGATGTTTCAGGTCAAGACCCTTCATTAGACGGATTGTGGGGGGTGGGGGGGGGGGGGGGGGTGGGGGTGAACCTGTTTCACACCTCTGTCTTATCTCTGGTCTGATCAACCCCAACCTCAAATGCAAGGCAGCTTTGGACTCACCCTGATCCACTTCAACATTGGTGTCTCCAGTGAGAACAATGGAGCCATTTTCCTGCAGTTCCCATGTGTACAGATTGGGATTTCCTGCTCCAACGTGTTGGACCATCAGATAGACGGTGTTATTCAGACGGATCTGATCAGTGTTGTTCTTCCTGTTCTGCTGAGATGAGCCTCTTGGTTTCCAATGAAGACTGACAGAATCTGGGAGTCTGGAGATGGTACAGCTGAGGGTGATGTCACTGCCCATTACTGGCCTCGGTGAGTCTGCCTCAACTGTGGAAACAGACACATGACGTGTGGTTAAGTTCCCCACCAGCTTTCTGAACTGCCGCGGGTAGAATGTTGGATGGTGGACAAAACTTTTAGCTTTGTTTAGTTTAGAGATACGGCATGGCAACAGCCCCTTCCGTTCATTAAGTCCATACCAACTATGGATCACCCATTCACTCTGGTTCTATGGTATCCCACTTTCTCGTCCACTCCCTGCATGCCAGGGTAATATTAGAGAGACCAATTAACCTACAAACCTACACATCTTTAGGATGTCGGAGGAAACCAACACATGGAGAACGTGCAAATTCCGCACAGACAGCAAGCACCTCAGGTCAGGATCGAACTAGAGTCTTTCCTGCACCATGAGATGGCCGCTCTATCTGCTGAAACACTGTACCCCCTTCAGGGCTTTGTCCAGACCACGGGCTCTATGCTAGGTTATCTATCTGACTGTGTGTAATATTTTAAATAAGATATATTCTGAACTGTATCTCTAATTGGAATCCAAATGTGTGCTGAGGGAACCTGTGGTATTACTAACAAAATGTTACATTCTTGAACCTTTTATGTTTCTTGTTAAACTTACCTTTGATCCCAAATAATTCCCACTGTTTTAGGAGTTTCCCACCGGACTGTGTCTGAGTCAAGGTGAACAGTCCTGCAAGTTCAAAGGTGGGCTTCCTGATCCTCAGATTAAGGGTACCCCAGTCCGCATGCATCCTCTGGGAAATGCCTGGTATTTGATTGTACTCATCACTCCATTGTACGACCCAGCGCTGATCATCTCTGTGAAAAGTGGCCAATCGCTTTGTGGTTTGTTGCCCTGAGTGTGGCCTCCATTCCCAGTCAATGGGGCCATTTCCAGGACTGTCTGGTCCTTTCAATACAAAGTTCCCTCTCTGATGGTAAAAGTAAATCGAATTTCCAATTCCTGCAAGGAAAAGAATCAGAAGCTTTTAACGCAAGCAATTTCTCAATCTAATTCAAGTAATGATTAATGCTCTGGAGAAATTGTTCTCAGACCAGTTTTATTAATAATTCAGATTGCAAGTTTCAGAGCACATCCATATTAGGCTAATGACCTGTCCAGTTAATCAGTCATTTCCTGATTATAATAGAACATAGAAAAGTACAGCACAGAAACAGTTCCTTCAGTCTGCAATGTCTGTGCCAAACACAATGCCAAGCTAAACTGAGTGATCATGACCAATATCCCTCCATTCATTGCGTATCCATGTGCCTATCCAAAGTCCTCTTAATTGCCACTATCGTGTCTGCTCCAATCAACACCTAGCAGTGTGTTCCAGACTCCTCTGTGTAAAATACTTGCCCTGCACATCCCTTTTAAACCTTGCCACTCTTCCATTAATGCTTTGACATTACCGCCCTGGAGAAAAGATTCTGCCTTTCTACCTGAACTATGCCTAATTTTATATACTAGTATCGGGTCTTCCCTCAACCTATGGTGTTCAAACATAGAAGAAGCAGACACCACTTTCGACCATTAGGGAGACTGACAAAAACCTCCGAGAACCGCACGGAAACCTTAGGTGGGGAGCAAAGTCTCCAGAGGTTTCCGTTCAGGTTTCCTAAGTGGGACATGGGCATAAGGGTCATGAGGTTATGTTGCAACTTCAGAGGATTTTGAGTTTGGCCTTTGCAGTATTGTATGCAGTTCTGGCCATTCCATTACAGGGAGGATATGGAGGCTTTGGAAAGGGTTCAGAGGAAGTTTACAAGAAAGATGCCTGCATTAGAGGGTGTTAGCCTCAGGGAAAGTTTGGACCGAGTTACGTTGTTTTCTCAGTAGGTTGAGAGGAGACCTGATAGAAATATATTGAATTATGAGAGACATTGATAGCGTAGACAGCCAAAACGTTTTTCACAGGATGGAAACATCAAAAATTAGAAGGCATAGCTTTAAGTCAAGTCAAGTTTATTTGTCACATACACATATGGGATGTGCAGTGAAATGAAAAGTGGCAGTGCTCGCGGAATTTGTGCAAAAAACAAACAAACAAACTACAAAAAGAATGAAACAGAATCACATGTTATTTTACATATTAAATATTGTGGGCGGTATTGTGGTACAGTACAGTTAGTCCCTGGTGAGATAGGAGTTTACAGTCCTAATGGCCTCTGGGACGAAACTCCTTCTCAACCTCTCCGTTCTTACAGCATGGCAACGGAGGCATTTGCCTGACCGTAGCAGCTGGAACAGTCCGGTGGAAGGGGTTCCCTATTATCTTATTGGCTCTGGAGTTGCACCTCCTGATGTATAGTTCCTGCAGAGGGGCGAGTGAAGTTCCCATAGTGCGTTAGGCCGAATGCACTACTCTCTGCAGAGCCTTCTTGTCCTGGGCAGAACAATTCCCAAACCAGATTGTAGTATTTCCGGACAAGATGCTTTCAACAGTCACTAAAGTGAGAAGAACAAAGCTTAAAGGTGTGTGGTGCAAATTATTATACACAGAGGATGATGAGTGCCTAGAATGCACTGTCTGGGGTGGTGGTGGAGGCAGAGACGAGAATAGCATTTGAGAGGCTATTTGATAGGCACATGGATATGCAGGGAATGGATTATGTGCAGGCAGAGAAGAGTTGGTCTTGGCATCATGTTCGGCCCTACATTGTGGGCCGAAGGACCTGATCCAGTGTTATATTGTTCCATGTTCCATAACTGCAGTGGCAAGAGTTTCACTTGAACTGCTTTTAACCAAGATGCACTTTTTCTTAGCTACATCCTTAGAGCCAGGATACAAACACAAATGTGACAATTTTACTGACATGTATAAATCCCTGATATCATAAAAGGACATGGGAATACACAGAGACCTGGAACATCCAATCTTCACCCCAATTTGCACTGTATTATCCCTGCGTCAGTTCTCTGCGGCTCTGAGGAGCCTCCCACAGATGATATAAAAATAACATGCATGTATTGTTGTCACTGTTGTCATAGTGATTAATTTTGTTTAGTCAGTTTAGTTCAGTTTAGTTTAGAGATATAGCGCAGAAACTGGCCCTTTCACCCATTGAGCCCATGCCAACCAGCGACCCCATACACCAGCGCTATCCTACACACGAGGGACAATTTACAAACTTTACTGAAGCTTGAAGACGATTCCCCGAAGAAGGATATGGTGGTTAACCTATCTAACCTCTATCTAATCATAAATTACTGCTGGGTTCTCTGGATGGAGTCACGGAAGAGGTACGAGGACAGTTTAGTTGAATTTACTGTAGAGGTACAGCGCAGAAACAGGCCCATCAGCCCACCGAGTATGCACTGCTCAGCTATCCCCATGCACAAGCACTATCCTACACACTATGGACAATTTACAATCTTTACAGAAGCCAATTGACGTACAAACCTGTACGTCTTTGGAGTATGGCAAGAAACCAGAGCACCCGGGGAATAACCATGCGATCATGGGGAGAATGTACAATCTACGTACAGACAGCACCTGAGGTCAGGATCGAACCAGGATCTCTGGCGCTGGAAGGCAGCTGTGCCACCGTGCCACCGTGCCACCCTTAGTAAGTGATAAGGATATTTGAATGACATTCCAAGTATGGGAGTGGAAGATTGCAACCTTCACGTGGTCCGCCCTGTTTCGACTAATGCAATCAACTTGACGTGCACAAACAGAAGATAAAATAGTTGTGGTGTGCACAACTTTAGGTTGTGCACACCACACGAAAGAAGAAGAAGATTCCAAGTATATTAAGGGTGGCACAGTGGATAGTGTTGCACGTTCTTCCAGTGACTGCATGGGTTTCCTCCAGATGTTCTGGTTTCCTCCCACATCCCAAAGTTAGTTTAAACCAAAGATAGACACAAAATGCTGGAGCAGCTCAGTGGAACAGGGAGCATCTCGGGATAGAACATTCCTTCTATCGAGAGATGCTGCCTGGCCCACTGAGTTACTCCAGCATTGTGTGCCTATCTTGGGTTTGTTGGTTAATTGGCCTCTGAAAAACAATTGCTCTAGGTGTGTTGAGATAACAAATAACTTGTGTGAACAGGTGATCTATGGTCAATGTAGCCTCAATGGGCCAAAGGGGCCAGTTTCCATGCTGTATCTCTAAACTAAACCAAACTAAATTAGAAAGAACAAACTCTGAGTCACTTACCACTCTGTTCCACATAGTATGCAATGAAAACCTGGGGAAGGTGTCCAATAAACAAACCGCATCTCCAGTTCCCGCCGCCTCTCTCAGCTTTCTGAATAACCAGCCTCAGTGATTTCTCTTCTCCAGTCAGTGCCTTTTCTCCAACAGTTTTGCCATCACCATTGATCCAAATAAGTCTCATTGACTCAGTGACGTGAGACACAGAGCAGGTCAGGGTAACGTCTCCCTCAGTCACTGCATCAGACGGTTCCGCTGTGACTGTGGAAACAAGAAAATTATTTGGATTTCAATCAAATCAATTTTCTTCTGAAAACTGTAATAACATTCCTGTCTCCTACCTTTAACTGTGATCAGTATAATGTTCACAAATCTATTTGATTCTAGAATACATGTGTAAAGTCCAGCATCTTCAAACAGTACTGGGACAATCCTCATGTTGAACTTAATGCCATTGAAATTTGTCACTTTAGAGACTAGTCGATTCCCAAAATAGGTCGTGTCCAAATTAATCTGTCGGTATTGCAACGCTGATGCTATTTCTTTCCCCGCGTTTTGAAAAGGAGTCCTTCGGGTCCATGCAGCATGATTATAATAGGTGACAGACTGACAGATCATGTGGAATTCACTGTGATCGGAGCCTGAGCGGTAAAGTGTGTAACTCTTTTTATATAAACCTGCAGAAAGGACAGGAATACAATGTTAGTATTTCAGAGGTACAGATAAAAACCGAGGATTACTTAATGGCGACTATTTTACAAACATACTTCTTGTCCTGATCACTGACCTTCACTTGATCGATTTTTGTCAAAGTTCTGTTAAAAAAAATATATAAATTAGTTGGATTCATTACCAAACCTTCCTCTGACACTAGAACCAAATGTTGGGCTTTATGGAGCTCCACTAGAGGATCAATACTGCAGCAGGCTCCTGCAGAATTGAGGATTGACCATTCAGGGGTTGGCCATGTGGTTTAGACTAGTTTGAATATCGTCTGATATAAGTTGCAGGAGAAGCTGTGCATGGATCATCGCAAGATATTGCCCATTGCTTAGAACCAGAGGCAGCTTGGTTCCTCGGGCCCTGGAATAACTTAAACAGGCCACATCCTTACCATTACCAACCAAACCCAACTGTGACAGCATCATGAGTAAAATACACAACGTGCTGGAGTAACTCAGCATGTCAGGCAACATCTGGGGAGAACATTGATAGATGATGTTTCAGGTCTGGAAGTCTGACCTAAAATGTCACTTATCCACCTTCTCCACAGATGGTGTCTGACCCACTTAGTTACTCCAGTGGATGTGGAGAGCATGTTCCACTAGTGGGAGAATCTTTAGAAGAAGGTGTAAAAGCTGTGGAATTCATTGCCACGGTCGGCTGCGGAAGCAGAGCATTTGGTATTTTTAAAGCAGAGATTGACACTTTCTTCACTAATAAGGGTGTCAAGGGTTATGGGGAGAAGGCAGTGGAATGGGGTTGAAAGGGAAAGATAGATCAGCCATGTGTGAGTGTCAATGAGCCTAGTTGTCTAATTCTGCTCCTATGAACTTTCTATTTTCAGCGTTTGTAGTTCCTTGTGTCTCGTCCAACAGCATTTTCCAGTTTCCCAAACACCATGTTTTGCACCTCACCACAAGGCAATCACTGCATCCCAAACACCATTACTCCACCATGTCTCGCTCATTCCTGCAATGCTCCAACCTGGTGTTAAAGATTTCTACCTGTGATGCAGACACCTGCTTATTCGCCATTCAATCTGTCAACTAGATTGTTCAGAGCTATAAATTCAACTCAGGCCAATGTGAAACCAATTGATATTGGTGCTCCCTACTTTAAATTCCTCCTCCTCTGGCCTGAAGCCAGTCTCCAGGTAAAATTTATATTCTTTCTGGCAATCTCTGGATTACACCAGCCTTTGGTTGGTCTATTCATCCCAGTTTTTTTTTTCCTCCGAAAGGTACTTGTATCTTTTAGCAAAATTGTCCCAGAGTTTTAACTTCTACTTAATAAAATTCTGCAGATGAAAGCGTTTGGAAGTTTGAAAACTTTTTTGATATTCTCATCACCTTGCAAAAGGTGGTGAACACTCCCAGTCCATCATGGGTACTGACCTCCCCAACATCAAAGGGATCTACAAGATGTGTTGCCTCAAATAATCATCAGAAACACACACCGCCTACACCACACTCACATTTCACTCCTGCCATCGGGAAGAAGATACAGGAACGTGAGAACTGTAATGTTCAGGAGCAGCTTATTTCCTACAATCATCGGGCTATTAAATACTACAATCTCCAAATAGACTAGTTAGACTTGGAAACACTATTTTTGAATTTTCACTATTATTGTTGTTATTTGTTTTTTAATATATATACTGAACTTTTTTTGTTTATTATGGTTTTTACTGTGTACTATGTTTACATATCTGTTGGGCTGCTGCAAGTAAGAATTTCATTGTTTCAATTTGGGGCGTAAAACAATAAAACACTCTTTAAAACACTCTTGACTCTTGCTCCCATCTGATTCAATTCAATTCAATTCAATTCAATTCAATCGTTAATTGTCATTGTGCAGTGTACAGTACCGAGACAACGAAATGTAGTTAGCATCTCCCCAGACGAGCGAACTTAGAATAATGAACGGTAATATATATATATATATATATGTGCAAACAGTATCAGTAGTGCAATTATACTGGGGGAAGGAGTGTCCGGGGGGGTGACTGGCAATCGCCGAGGTGCAGAGTTAAGTATTGTAACAGCCGCAGGGAAGAAGCTGTTACTGAACCTGCTGGTCCGGCAACGGAGGGACCTGTACCGCCTCCCGGATGGGAGGAGGGTAAACAGTCTGTGGCTGGGGTGAGAGCAGTCCTTGACGATGTTGCGCGCCCTTCGCAGACATCGCTTGCTTTGGACAGACTCAATGGAGGGGAGTGATGAACCGGCGATGCATTGGGCAGTTTTCACCACCCTCTGCAGTGCTTTCCGGTCAGAGACAGAGCAGTTGCCATACCGTTGGTATGGTATTGATACAGTTGGTAAGGATGCTCTCGATGGTGCAGCGGTAGAGGTTCACCAGAATCTGAGGAGACAGATGGACCTTCTTTAGTCTCCTTAGGAAGAAGAGACGCTGGTGAGCCTTCTTGACCAGTGTTGAGGTATTGTGGGTCCAAGAGAGGTCGTCAGAGATGTTGACCCCAGAAACCTGAAGCTGGAAACATGTTCCACCTCTGTCCCGTTAATATGGATGGGGGTGTGCATGCAGCACCTAGACCTTCTATAGTCCACAATGAGCTCCTTGGTCTTCTTGGCGTTAAGGGCCAGGTTGTTGTCAGCGCACCATGCTGCTAGGAGCTGAACTTCCTCCCTATAGGCCAACTCATCATTGTCGCTGATGAGGCCAATCACCGTTGTATCATCTGCATACTTGATGATGGTGTTAGAACCATGTTCAGGTGTGCAGTCATAGGTGAAGAGGGAGCAGAGGAGGCGGCTCAGTACACACCCTGTTCAGGGTGAGGGTTGAAGAGGTGTGGTTGTCCAACCTAACAGACTGTGGTCTGATAGTCAGGAAGTCCAGTATCCAGTTGCAGAGTGAGGGGTTGATGCCCAGGTTGCTGAGTTTGGTGATCAATTTTGAGGGGATAATGGTGTTAAATGCTGAGCTAAAGTCGATGAACTGCATTCTCACATAGGTGTCTCTGTTGTCGAGGTGGGAGAGGGCGGAGTGGAGTGCCGTTGAGATGGCATCCTCCATATTCCTGTTCTTGCGGTAGGCAAACTGATAGGGGTCCAGTGTGAGAGGTAGGCAACCTTTGAGGTGTGCCAGGATCAGCCTCTCTAAGCACTTGATGATGATGGGAGTAAGTGCAACTGGGCGGAAGTCGTTGAGGCTCGCCGCAGTGGAGTGTTTTGGCACCGGCACGATGGAGGTGGTTTTAAGGCACGTGGGGACAACTGCTTGGGCAAGTGACAGGTTGAAGATGTCAGTCCAGATTGCTCATCTAAAGTGCAAGGATACAGTCACAGGTACAATCACTCCAAACTGCAGCAACTCTCAGTGAGAAGGGTCACTGAGGAGAGAGAGTCAGCAGTTTCTGCTCAGTGGTGACGTGCATCTGGCTCTCCCGGATCCCCACTATGTTAATTGTAAGCAGGAGTTGTTGTTGTCCATCACTCACTCTTGAGTATGATAAAGAAATCACATTGTGATGTGTAAGGATATGGCTCATTCTACCAACCTAGAATCATAACACAGAAATTACGTCCTTGTGATTTCATTTTAAATGCCATGCTTTGATATCAGAATTTTTGAGGTAGCAGCACTTACCGTGAATGAGTGAAAAATGTGCTTTTTCTGTGTGAATAATGGTTCCATTTTCCTGCACTTCACACACAAATTGCTTCTCGTCCTCAACTGTAACATGTTTAATAATCAGATAAACCGTGTTATTCAGGCGGATCTGATCAGTGTCCCTCCTGTTCTGCTGGGATGAGTCCATTGGTCTCCAATGAAGACTGACTGTATCTGAGAGTCTGGAGATGGTGCAGCTGAGTGTGACGTCACTGCCCAGCAGAGGGCGCTGTGGATTTGCCTCAACTGTAAAAAACAGATCATTGAGATTCAAAGTGGTGTAGAGAGATATGGTCAAAAGGCAGGCAGGTCGGACTAGTGTAGACGGGGCATCTTGGTCGACATGAGCAAGTTGTGCCAAAGAACCTGTTTCCATGCTTTGACTCTATGGTGAGTAGTGCAATGACTGATTCAAAGCAACCTTGGGATGTTCCCATTATCAGATTACACTTCCCTATCTCAGTGAGTGAAGACAGAAACTGGTGGATCTCAGACATAGAATAACACAGTGGGTCCATAAAAGATCAGTCTGGCTACACCAACGTCAGTGGGGCTGAACATTCCCCCCCCCCCCCCCCCCCGAATCTGTTGCGGTGTCAGGGTTCAGATCAGGGCCACACAGTTTGGCCTGTGTTTTGTGTCCATCGACACCACAATGGGTAGATAAAGGAACTAAAGAAGGGAGTGCGCTGGAAATGTAGTGACCGTGTTATTGGACAAGGAGGAGGCACCGGTCAACCTCTGTCCTCAATGCCGGCACTCTTCAGTCTGACCACCCGATACATGGGAGCCTGGGCACAAAATTAATTTTAAACATTATTATAATACCTTTTAAGTCATGGGTAATTTTGCAATTAAAAGGAACTTTGGTACACAAATCTAGGAAAGTCAAAATAAAGATGCAGCAAGCAAGGGTTAGAATACAGGAAGAGAGATATCTAGTTTAGTTTAGAAAGCATGGAAACGGGTCTTTCTGCCAATTAAGTCCACGTCAAATGTTGATCACCCATTCACACTTGTTCTATGTTATCTTATATTACTCGAGGCAATTATTTATTTTTTACAGAGTCCTATTCATCTACAAACCCGCACATCAATGGGATGTGAGAGGAAACTGGAGCACCTGGAGGAACCCCATGCTGTCATAGGGCGAATATGCAAACTCCATACAGACAGCAACTAAAATCATGATCGTAACCAAGTCTCTAGATTTGACAGGTATTGGAGAATTGTGTACAGTTTTTCTCTTCTTAATTAAAAAAAATGGATATGCTTGCTATAAAAGGAGTGCAGCAAGGAGTCACTGGACTAGTTCCAGGGCTGAGAAGAGATTGAGTATGCTAGGCCTGTATTTACTATAATTTAAAGAATAAAGGGGGATCTCTGAAATTTACATTTTTTGTAATTTGACAATAATTTGGATGCATGGAGGCTGTTTTCCCTGTAAGAATGCTTAATTCGGGAATTAGAGAGCTCTTCAGGACTAAGATGAGGAGAAATTTCTATAGCGCAGAGAGACTTAAATCTTTGCAATTATCTACCCAAAGAGGCATTGATTATTTAGTTCATTAAAACCAGAGATAGATAGATTTCTACATATGAGCGAATCAATGGATAGTTTAGAAAAATGACGTTGAGGTAGTAGATCAAGCAAGATCACAATGAATGGTGAAGCAGGAGCAAAGGGCCAAAGAGCCTACTCTTGCTCTTATGCTCTTTAAGGTACAAATTATTTAAATGAGTGATACAGAACCTTGAGTCCAATATCTTTCCTCTGATAACACAGATAAACAATCTACTCTATAACAGGCAATATAAGAGTCATAAAGCAAAAATCAAAGTGCTATAGGAACTCAATGGGTCAGGGATAACCCGTGGAAGAAAATGGACTGACGTTTCAGATAGGGAATCTTCTTCAGACCAATCCCTCACCAATCCTCACCAATCTCTCTGCCGATCCCATCTTTAAAAATCAAATTACTTCATGAGACCCATATGATCCCGTAGAATTTTGCCACTCACCTTTGATCCCAAATATTTCATACTGCTTTAGAATTTTCTTGCTCGGCTGAGTTTGAGTCAAGGTAAACAACCCTGCAACTTGAAATGCAGGGTTTCTAATTCTCAGGTCGATGGTTCCAGGATCCCGTTCAATCTTTTGGTACAAGTTGCTGTCATCCTTCCACTGTGCATTCCACCAGGTCCAACCCCCATTGTGGAAAGTCCCAAGCAGCTGAACTTCCTGCTCTGTGTGCGGTTTCCATTCCCAAACCATGTGGCCATTTCCAAAACCACCTGGACCTTTTAACGGAAAGTCACCTTTCTTATCCAAAAAATAAAAATTATTTGGGTTTCCTGTTAGAAAGAGGAATGATAGAAACATTGTAACGTGTAATAGCAACTTCTTAATCCCATGGTTATTATTATGCTGGAGAAACTCAGGGGGTCAGGCAGCATCTGAGGAGGGAAGGGGCAGCTGTAATTTTCAGTCGGGACCCTTCTTCAAACAGAAGAAGCCTGATGAGTGATCCTGACTCGAAAAGTGGTCTGTTTATTCCCTCTCCAATTGCTGCATGACGCATTGAGAATTCTTCCAGCATTTTCTGTTATGCTCAAGAGTCCAGCATCTGCAGTTCCCATGTACCTCTGGTTATCAATATTCATTTATTTTAAGTCTGCATTTTATAATCAACTGAATTTGTTGCCTCCACTGCAGGCTTTATATTACTGGGGACAGTAGAACAATAATTGCAATAGTTTCTAATCTTGATTTTAAGGTTACATTTTAAACTATTCCACATACAACCCAAGAGTGAAATGTTGAATACAAGATGTGCTCTCAATATAATTCTGAAATGTACATCCTGTCTTCACTATGGAACTTATAACCATATAACCATATAACAATTACAGCACGGAAACAGGCCTTCTCGGCCCTTCCAGTCCGTGCCGACCATTTATTTTTCCCCTAGTCCCATCTACCTGCACTCAGACCATACCCCTCCATTCCCTTCCCGTCCATATACCTATCCACTTTACTTTTAAATGTTAAAATCGATCCTGCCTCCACCACTTCTGCTAGAAGATCATTCCACACAGCCACCACTCTCTGAGTAAAGAAGATCCCCCTCATGTTACCCCTAAACTTCTGTCCCTTAATTCTCATGTCATGCCCTCTTGTTTGAATCTTCCCTACCCTCAATGGGAAAAGCTTATCCACGTCAACTCTGTCTATCCCTTTCATCATTTTAAAGACCTCAATCAAGTCCCCCCTTAACCTTCTGCGCTCCAAAGAATAAAGTCCCAACTTGTTCAACCTTTCTCTGTAACTTAGTTGCTGGAACCCAGGCAACATTCTTGTAAACATCCTCTGTACTCTCTCTATTTTGTTGACATCCTTCCTATAATTTCATTATCAGTAGGAAAAATGGAAAGCCATTCATTTTTCTTCGGAGTCACGTGAGTGACTACGTGAAGAATGCCATCCCCACGCATGCGCGTCATTACGTTCTGACGCATTGCGCAACGACCGACTGGCAGGCGCTTCGCTCCTTCCAGCGGGTAAGTTTAAAAGGTCCAGGTAAGTGTTTTTTCAAACAGCTTTGCTGGAATCGTTGCTCCAGGTTTGGAGTATATTTGTTGGAGGAAAGTTTTTGTATTGTGTTTTATACAAATATGTCGAAGGTAAAGAGGCGTGCCACGACCAAAATGTAGTGGGCGACCACCGAATTCACCTAAAGAGCTGCTGGTAGAGCAGCCAGCAGCCACAGACTTGGTGCCGGAAGGCACCTTGGCTACTCCACGGGGGAGAAAAGTCACTCGGAAGTCTGTAAGGGCCCTGGACTCTGAGGAGTCGGGCCAGGAGGAGGTGGATGAGTTCCCTCCTCAGGGCAGTGTTACCGGCAGGCTGGCCCAGCTGGAGAGCCTTGTGGAGAGATTACTCCAGCACGATAAGCTCCAGAGGAAGGAGCTATCGGAGCCTGGGGTGTTTATTGTACCCGAGGCAGCAGCGCCTGTGATAGGGCTGCTTGATATCTCCCTGTCTGATGAAGGGAGCATACGAGGTCAGAGCTATGCTGACCCAGAATACGGAGGCACAGTTGGACTAGAGGGACCATCGGGTGGATTGGCCATAGCATCCAGATTTGCGGTCCAAGCCCTCACCGGTGAGCCATTGGATACAGAGCTCGCCGAGAATATTAATTTTACTTCGGAGTCACGTGAGTGACTTCGTGAAGACCCCGCCAGCACGCATGCGCGACATATCGTCGCTCGCATTGTAGTCGACAAGCTGGGGGGGGGGGAGCACGCTCCTCTGCCGGCAGCTTGAAAAGGACCACCAGGTAAGTTTTACTAACCTTGAGTTGGTTGGTCTTTGTACTTGTGTTTAAATCCTTTACAGAGACCACATGGAGAGAACTCGGAGCAAAAAGAGGGCTGCTTTTAAGCATGCCATTGAAGACCGCGGGACTTCGGAGCGAGGTCAGCGGCCAACATCCCCGGAGCTGACCGTCCAGTTTTTGGCAGCACCCATACCTCGGGTCGGGAAGACAGCGCGGAAGTCGGGGAGCCCCGCTTAGTCGGCAGGACCCGACTCTCCACCACTACAGTCCAGGAAAATGCGAACTGGCGGGAGGACCGCGCGGTAGCAGGGTAGTCAAGACCCCGACTCCCCACCGCTTCAGTCCACAGGACCGCGGACCAGCGGCAAAAGAGTGCGGCAATCAGGGAGCCCCGTTCAAACGGCAGGCCCCGACTCACCGCCTCAGTCCGGAAGACCGCGGGCAGGCAGCAAAACCGCACACAAGTCAAGTAGCCCCGCTCAAGTGGCTGGCACCGACTTTCCGCCGCATCAGTCCGGAAGACCTCGGACTAGCGGCAGGCCCGCGCGGATGTCGTGTAGCCCCGCTGGAGCGGCAGCCACTGATACTCCACTGGAGCGGCTGGCACCGACTTTCTACCGCATCAGTCCCATAGACATCATTCCAACAGGGTGCGGACTGGCGGTAATGACCCCATTGATTCAGCAGAATCTGGGGAAGATGACCTGCCGTTTGCAGATAGCAACGGCGATCGCATAGCCCGCATGGAGCGGATGATGGAGCAGCTGCTCCAGAGAGACCTACTCCAGCAGGAGCATGCGTCCCGTGGATCATTCAGGTCCACAACAGACCCCTTTCCAGGGCTGTCCAACATCTCTCCCTCCTCGGAGGGGAGTGCCAGAAGTCAGGGATTGCCTGACTTTGAAAAGGGGTTGACCGAAGACCCTACGTTGCATGGGATGCAGGAAGAGGAACTTCTGGGGATGGTGTCAAAATTTGCACATCCATCCCAGAAAGGGCAACCTCTTCAACCATGGCTAGCGGCTAGTATCAATTACCTGACCACACACCAGCTTCAGGAACAGGTAACTATGGAGACCACAGGCAAGTACCTGGCCCCGGAAAGTTGTGTGTCGTTGAATGTACCAACTGTCAACACACCCGCATAGGAGAATATAAGCCCTGGGATAAGAGCACAGGAACTAAAATTTCAGAAATTCCTCAAACTACTGACCTCAGGGATTACTGCGTTTGCCAGGTCAGTCGATGGTGTAGACATGACGGAAGAGCAGCAGGATGCGTTAGCCCTGCTTTGTAGCACGCAATATGAGATCAATTGCTTCAGGAAAAGCTCTATCCGGCCCACGCTCAACCACAAATTTGCGAGTTGTGTAAAACCAGCGCTATGCAGTCACCAAGCTTGTTGTTTGGGGATGACCTGCCCAAACAGGTCAAAGACCTAGATGAGGAAGCCAAAGTGGTCAGCATGATAAAACCGCCTTCCCCGAGCAGGCCACCAGCATATTGATGGCAGCATCCATATGCAACATCAAACAGGCCCCGGTTTCACCCTGATAGGTGACGGGTGCAAACCCAAAGGTCTTTTTTAAGCCAAGGCCCAGAGCGACCCGCTTGGAAAATGCGTCAACCCCACACCACGGCGCCACAACATCCCAAGAACCAAGGACGGAAGGCCAAGCTCCACCGGTAACCATGGAGGTAAGGGGGTCTGGTTCCCTTGGGAATTCTACATGTTTAACCTCACAAGTGGGAGGTAGGTTGTGTCTGTTTGGGGATGCATGGAGTTCCATAACTTCTGACCCTTTTAAATTGCACAGTATTCAAGGTTATGAAATATAATTTATAAACAAACAACTTCCCACAGTTCAACACAAACCTAGCTGGAAGTTTGTGCTTTCTCAAAAAGAGAAAGTGCAAGGACATGCAGAACTATTCAGGCTATATACAAAGGGGGCAATAGAAAAAACAGTACATGAACCTCTTGAGTTTGTATCCAACATCTTTACCAAAACTAAAAAAGATGGTGGATGTCGTATTATACTCGACTTAACTCAACTGAATACCTTTGTGCAATATACCCGTTTCAAGATGGAAACATTTCGAACTGCCAAGCAACTGATTTCCAGAGGGTACTTCATGGCCTGCATCGATCTAAAAAAAAAGCATACTATTCAGTACCTATACATAAAGATCACCGCAGATATTTGAAATTTGTCTGGATGGGGCAGTTATGGCAGTATAGATCACTGCCTAATGGACTTACAACAGCCCCCAGGTTGTTTACCAAAATATTGAAACCAGAATTGGCATCTCTATGGAGACAAAACCACATAGTCATGGCCTATCTTGATGACATACTGATTGTGGGGAAAACTTTGAAATTAGCTAAATTAGCTGTGACAGCCACCAAGTCACTATTCCAAAAGCTGGGGTCATTCAACCATCCAGACAAATCCAAGTTAACGCCTACTGTCGTTATGAACTATCTGGGATTCACGATTAACGTTAATCATGTGATTATTACTTTCCCAAATAACAAAGCGGCAGATATTATAGAGGCATGTAATAGCCTTGCTTGCGCCAGGGAACCGACTATTCGACATGCTGCCAAGGTAATTGGGAAACTTGTAGCTACATTTCCAGCTGCACAATTTGGACCGTTGCATTATCAAAACTTACAAAGAGCAAAAATCTCAGCACTAAAAACTAATGCTGGGCATTTTGATAGACCTATGCAGCTACCAACCAAAGCAAGAAATGAGCTACGATGGTGGATTAGCAGCATCCAAGATTGTTTTAATCCTATCATAGTTACAAACCCTTCAGTCGTGTTGCAAACTGACGCCAGCACTCACGGCTGGGGAGCTACCGACACCACGTCTAGTTGTGGCGGCAGATGGGATTTGCACAAATCTACATTTCTCCAATCACGAGGTATCAACTATTTGGAAATGCTGGGAGTATTTCACGAACTACGGGCTTACTGTCCAAATATGCATCATACGCATGTCCGTCTACAAATAGACAATACCACAGTGGTGGCATATTTAAACCATATGGGTGGTATCAAGTTGATATCTTGTAACGAATTGGCAAACACAATTTGGCACTGGTGCATTGAAAGAGATATTTGGATTTCAGCTACTTACCTTCCGGGTAAGCTTAATACAGTGGCAGACGCCAGGTCACGAAAATTCAATGACAACACCGAATGGATGTTGAACCCCCAAATATTTGCTAACCTTATAGCTCAGTATGGAACACCAGAGATCGACCTCTTTGCATCCAGATTGAACCATCAGATAGCAACATATGTCTCTTGGGAACAAGACCCTGGGGCAGTAGCGATGGACGCTTTTTCACTACTTTGGGGGAAATTGTTCTTCTATGCATTTCCCCCTTTCTGCCTCATCAGTCGGGTATTGCCGAAAATCCAGTTCGATTCTGCATCAGGAATACTGATAATACCCGACTGGCCCACACAGCCATGGTTCCCGGTGGTCGTCGACATGGTGAAGGAACCATGGGTGCAGGTTCCTAAATGCCTGAACCTCCTGACACATCCCATATCAGGGGAGAGTCATCCATGCTATGGTCATCTGAACCTGTTGGCTTGCAGGGTCTGAAGAGACCTTTGCTGGAATTCGGGCTGTTGAACAGGACCATGGACATCATCACGGCGTCGTGCAGAGAGTCCACAAGGAAGCAGTACCTTACCCATGTAAGGAAATGGGAGGTCTTCTGTTCCAGGACTAATATCACCTACGACTCTGCCACCATCACAGATGTGCTGGAATTCCTCGCGAGCCTTCACTATGATGAGGGCCTCAGCTACAGTGCCATCAATAGTGCTCGGAGTGCATTATCGTCTGACCTCAGACTTGGAGTGGGATCCCATATGTTGGTGTCGAAACTTATGAGGGGTATTTTTAATTCCAACCCTCCAAGACCATGATACACTATGACCTGGGATATAGGGGTGGTGTTGTCCCTACTCAGGAGTTGGTCACCAGTTTCGGTACTCCCACTGGCAAAACTCACCTATAAAGTGGTGATGCTGATGGCACGTATTACAGCTCAGTGGGTCCAGTCCCTCCACAAACTGAAATTGGACAGGATGGTTTCGACCCCCACCAAGGTAACCTTTTTCATTGACGAGTTACTAATTCATCATAGACCTGGAACAACCGATCTTAAATTGGAATTCCATGCATATCCCATTGATGTACGCCTCTGTATAGCCACCCATCTCTAACATTATATTAATGTCACCCAAAATTTAAGGGGAATGGAAATAGGTCTATTTATCAGTTTTAAATGCCCACACTACAGGGTAACTGTGCAGATCATTTCCAGGTGGCTCAGGGTGGTGTTGGGTGCAGCAGGGGTAGTCACCGATATTTTTAAATCTCATTCTACCAGGGCTGCGTCCACATCAGCGGTGAGGACCATGAAGGTACCCATGGACCATGTCCTCGCAACAGCGGGCTGGGCCAATGAAGGCATGTTTCAACGGTTTTATAGTCTGAAATACGTTAACATACTTCCTCCATCAGTTATTATGGTAGTGTGTGAGCATGGACGTGGTTCCAGGGCATGAAATCACAGAGCTTTGAAATCTTCATGGAAGTCACTCACGTGACTCCGAAGTAAAATAGTAAGATTAAATGATAACTTACCAGTTTGATCCTTATTTTATGAGGAGTTACGATGAGGGATTTTGTGCCCTCCGCTCCCAACCCTCTATCATAAGGTCAACTGGTATATGGTTTTCTCTTAATCTTACTATCTCCAGTCAGTTCTACTATCTGTGATTTCACACCGCTGCTTTGAAGAATGTCGGGCATGCGTGCTGGCGGGATCTTCACGAAATCCCTCATCGTAACTCCTCATAAAATAAGGATCAAACTTCAAACTGGTAAGTTGTCATTTAATCTTACTATTACATGGCTTCCCATCCTCTGCAAGAACAGACGATGGAGAAGACCACTGCCAGGTACACTAATCCACAGAACTGTGCCTCACTGAGTGTCCCCATAGTAAACCAATCTATATGGGGGCACATTGGAGGGGGCGTCAGAGCCCAGGAGTTTAAATTACAGAAGGTACTCCAGCTACTCGCCTCGGGCATCACGGCCTTTGCAATGTCAGTGGAGGGTGCGCCTCTCTCAGAGACTCAGGAGGACATGTTGGCATTAATGTGCAATGCACATTTTGAAATTAATTGTTTTTGTTTTTTTTTATTAATTATTTTTATTAGAAGTAAATACATGATAAAAAGCATTTTGTTCGTTGTAATCATACATTTTCAATATTATTTATATTAACAATTGTATAGTAATTGTACTTCTATATATTTTTTCCAATTTTTATAAAGATAGAAATTAATAGAGAGAGCGAAAACAAAAAAGAGAAGAATAAATTAAAGGAGAATCGAGTGTTCAATAGATTATGCATCGTTGGAGATATATCCGGGTTTTATGAAATGTAATTCTTCATTTATTCTTTGATTCAGGTTTCAGTCGGGTTCTCGTGCCGAACCAGTTTGCTCCTTCAAATATTCAATAAATGGGGACCATATTATTGTAAATTGTTCTTGTTTGTCCATTAAGACAAATAGTAATCTTTCCAAATATAGGGTCTCCAACATTTCTGTAGTCCACATTTTAATTGTGGGCGTTATAGGGCCTTTCCAAAATTTTAATATTAATTTTTTCCTGATTATTAAACTATAATCGATAAAGGTTATTTGATTCAATGTAAATAATTGATTTTGTTCTATTATTCCTAATATTATTAATTTTGAATCAGGGACCAATTTGGTATTGACGACTTCCGAAATTATCTTAAAAATTTCCATCCAAAAATTATTAATTTTTATACAGCTTATGAATGTGTGCGTTAGATTAGCCTCTAAGTGTTGACATTTATCACAAATAGGGGAAACGCATGGAAAAATTCTATTCAATTTGGTTTTTGAATAATGCAATCTATGTAATACTTTAAATTGTATTAAAGAATGTCTAGCATTTAACGAACAGTGATGTATATGTTGTAAGCTTTCATCCCAAATTTCTGGCCTTATTGTTTGACCTAGTTCATTTTCCCATGATTGCCTATATAATTCCGTCTTGGGTGCATCATTATCTAATAGAATATTATAAATACAAGATATCAATTTTTCTGTGTTCAGATGTTTATTCAAACATTCATCAAAAATTTCTATCTTTCTAATTCTATACTCATGTGTATTTGACTTAGCATAGTCTCTAATTTGTAGATATCTAAAGTAATCTTTTGATTGAAACCCATAAATTTGTTGTAATTCCTGAAATGAGAGAAATGAACTATTCCTATAGTTCATTTTGAAATTAATTGTATCCGTAAAAATGCCATCCGTCCTACCATCAATCCTAAATTTGCTGGACTTTGTAAATTGGGAACAGTTCAAACCCCAGGCCTCCTATTTGGAGAAAACCTGACCAAACAGGTGAAAGATTTGGACGAAGAGTCTCAGACTGTGAGGCTCATGAAGGTGCCTCCAAAGGTGTCATTTTTTCCACAGACTGTATCCCTGCCCTCAGGGGCCTGCAAAACGGTTCACTGGGTATGGTGGACGAAGTATGGAGCAAACTACACAGAGGCCTTTTTTCGGGCAGGGCATGATCTGGGCCATGTTCAAGATGCAGCGCCCTCCAGCAGTCCTACCCCCCAGACATCGGGGGCAGAAGCAGCGACGTTACCGCCAGTAAATCCTAAGGTAGGTGCGACTGCAACGGATACATTACAAGTTGGGGGGAGATTGCAATTTTTTCTACATGAATGGCAGTGGATAACATCTAACCCGTTTATACTGCATAGTATACAAGGTTTTCAAATTGAGTTCATTTCTGATTTGCCTCCACCTACTCAGCACATACCTGGCCGTACGTTTGTGTTATCACAACAGGAGTGTGTTAGTGCACAAAAAGAGCTAGTGTCTTTGTTTAAAAAAGGTGTAATTGAAAGGGCAAGGCGTGAGTCTTATGAATTTGCGTCCAATATCTTTATGAGGCCAAAAAAGGATGGAGGATGTAGAATTATTTTAGATTTGACAGAGCTTAACACTTTTGTGCAGCATAAACATTTCAAAATGGAAACGTTTGTTACAGCTAAACAACTGCTTTCCAGGGAATGTTATATGGCAAGCATTGATCTCAAAGATGCTTACTATTCAGTGGCCATTAATGAGCAGCACATACATTTTTTGAAGTTTAACTGGATGGGTCAGTTCTGGCAGTTTAAAGTTTTGTCTAACGGATTAACTTCGGCTCCCAGACTATTCACAAATTTGCTCAAACCAGTCCTGGGGTTAGTCAGAACACAAAATCATATTGTCATACATATTTGGACGACATTTTAGTCATTGGGAGGACTTTTGAATTAGCTGAATCATCTGTGGCAGGTACAAAACTCGTTATCGAAAAGATTGGATTCATTATTCATCCAGTTAAGTCTAAATTGGTGCCAACTAAGATAATTGACTATTTGGGGTTCACCATTAACTCAGTACACATGTCAGTGACTCTGCCTCAGGGGAAATAATTAGACTTAATTGAAGCCTGCAGGAAACTCATTGTTGATAATCACCCGTCTATTAGACATGTGGCCCGGGTAATTGGGAAATTAGTGGCAGTATTCCCAGCTGCTCAATTCGGGCCTTTGCACTACCAACATTTACAGCGTGTAAAGGAACAGGCACTTAAACTTCAGAGAGGTCAGTTCGATAGACCTATGCAGCTATCAGCTGATTCTCTAACTGAGTTACAATGGTGGATAGCCAATATTCAGTGCTGCTCTGGTAATATTATAGTCAATACACCATCAATTATCCTGCAGACTGATGCCAGTGCACTAGGTTGGGGTGCTACGGATACCGTTTCAAGCTGTGATGGCAGATGGGACCTGCAGGAAGCATCCATGCTTCAATCACATGGTATTAACTATTTAGAGTTGTTGGATGCACTCTATGGGTTAAAAGCTTTTTGTGCCGACAGAAATCATATGCATGTCCAACTTCAGATTGACAATACTACTACAGTAGCGTACATTAATCACATGGGTGGCAGTAAGTCTGTATTCTGTGATAGGTTGTCCAATCTTCTCTGGCACTGGTGTATTGCAAGAAACATCTGGGTTTCAGCTATCTATTTACCAGGAAGGTATAACACAGTGGCAGACACCAGGTCACAAGAGTTCAATGATAACAAAGAATGGATGTTAAATCATGAAGTGTTCAATGATATTGTCCTTCATTATGGTGTGCCAGAAATTGATCTGTTTGCTTCACGGCTTAATCATCAGTTGCCAATTTATATGTCTTGGGAGCCAGACCCAGGAGCAGTAGCAGTGGATGCATTCTCGCTACATTGGGATGAAAAATTTGTGTATGTATTTCCCCCATTCTGCCTCATTACCTGCTGTGTGGCTAAGATTCAGCAAGATTCCGCCACTGGTATTCTCGTAGTGCCAGACTGGCCTACTCAGCATTGGTTCCCTCTGGTGCTAGCTTTGATCACACAGCCTTTTATGGTAGTGCCCAAGAGCAGAAATCTGCTGGTACACCCAGTGACAGGGGATAGCCACCCTCTTCATGACCGGATAAATCTGTTGGTTTTCAGATTCTGAGGAGACCGTTCATGGGGCTCGGGCTTTCAGAGCGTACCATTGATGTCATCACTGCGGCCTGGAGGAAGAGCACTCAGAAACAATATATTTCTCACATAAAAAAATGGGAGATGTACTGTTCCCGCTCTCACATTTCATGCCACACAGCTACAATTACTGATGTCCTGGAGTTTCTATCATCACTCTATCACAATAGTAAACTGAGTTATAGTGCCATTAACAGTGCCCGCAGTGCTCTGTCCAATTACTTACAGTTAGGGTCCCACCCTCTAATAACTAAATTTATGAAGGGTGTTTTTAATGCTACTCCACCTAGACCATGTACACTCATATTTGGGATGTCAGCATGGTCCTCACGCTGCTCCGTCAGTGGGCTCCAGTTTCATCTCCGTCCCTACACCATCTGACATTAAAAGTAGTTATGCTCATGGCTCTGGCCTCAGCACAACAGGTCCAAACACTACACAAACTTAGACTGGACAGTATGTGTTTGTCCGGCAATAATGTCACCTTTTTCATTAGGGACCTCATCAAACAGAGCAGGCCAGGGGTACTAGGGCTCAAGTTGAGTTTCATGGCATATCCCTCAGATCCATGGGTGTGTGTCATATCATCCATATCCCATTATATTAAGGTCACTAGGAGCCTGAGAGGCTCGGAACTCTCCCTTTTGGTCAGTCACACTAAACCTCACAAACAGGTTACGTTGCAGACCATCTCTAGATGGATCAAACAGGTTCTGGCATATGCAGGTGTGGACACTGACATTTTTAAACCTCATTCCACCAGGGTTGTGTCGACGTCAGCAGCAAGGGACATGGACATTCCTCTTGACCAAATTCTAGCGGCTGCGGGATGATCGAATGAGAGGACGTACTAGAGGTTCTATAATAAGCCTGTTGCCAGATCCGGTGGTTTTGCCGACTCTGTTTTAAGTTCTGTTTCACAGTTTCCCCCTGGGTGAGAGGGGTCACTGTTTGTTTTTCTTTTTGGTTATCAAACTGTTACTATTGTTAAAACATGTCATGTTTGAATGCATTAATTTTCTCACTCGTCCTTGTCAATTGATGCAGCTGTGATGCGTGGACTCGTTCCTCGGCATGAAATCACAGACCTTCAAAGTCTTCACCTAGTCACTCACGTGATTCCAAAGTAAAATAGTAAGATTAAACGAGAACTTGCCAGTTTGAAGTTTGATCGTTATTTTATGAGGAGTTATGATGAGGGATTACATGCCCTCCGCTCCCTACCCTCGTAACTTAACGATCATCTGGTAGTTCTAGTCATTTATAGTCTTACTATGTTAGTTCAACTGCTGTTATCTGTGACTTCACACCGTTGCTTTGAAGATTGACGCGTATGCGTGGGGACGGCCTTCTTCACGTAATCCCTCATCGTAACTCCTCATAAAATAACAATCAAACTTCGAACTGGTAAGTTCTCGTTTAATCTTACTATTAATAGGCATAGTGGGAAATGGTGTTGAAGAACAAAGAGGCAGATACAAACATGAAACCGCAGATGTTGGAATCTTGAGCAAATATCGTTCCCTCTAACTTTACATTTCACTCCGCTTCTTTCCTTATTTGACATCCTTTTGTCTACCTTTCACCTTTAACCATTGTCACTTACTCCATACATCTACCAATCAAACCCCTCTCACCTATATCTAACTGTTAATTGTGTAGGGAAGTACTGCAGATGCTGGTTTATACTGAAGATAGACACAAAATGCTGTAGTAACTCAGCGGGACAGGAAGCATCTGTGGATAGAGAGAATTGGTGATGTTTTGGGACAAAATCTTTCTTCAGACTGAGTGTCAGTGGAGAGGGAGACACAGATATAGAAGTGTAAAGGGCCTGTCCCACTTAGACTACTTTTTAGGCGACTACAGGCGACTAGGCTGTCGCCACATGGTCGCCGGGGCGTCGCCTGTATGGTCATGAGTAGTCTCTTCAGTCGCCCAAAGTCGTAGAATCTTTCTGGTCGCAGGATTTTCAACATGTTCAAAAATTTTCGGTGACGGTCAACAACAGTGGGTTGACGCCGATGACGTAGCTTGACTTCTGACGTAGGTGCTGTCGTAGGTTGTCGCCAGGTGACGTAGATTGGCGCTGGTGTTGACTTTGGTGAATTCCATTGGCGACTACCTACGTCAACCGGCGACAGGTCCCGGCAACCGAATTGTCTTCAGTTGTCGCCGACAAGGTCGTAGCTTATCGTAGCTTGTCGCGGGTGGACGTAGCTTAGCTTCAGTTGTCGTAGGTTGTCGCCTGTGTGGTCGTAGGTTGTCGTAGGTATCATCGTAGGTTGTCGTAGGTGTGGTCGTAGGTGGACGTCCTAAGGCGCGACGATTGGGTTGCCGGTTGTCGGTAGCTTGCCGTAGCTTTACGTCGACTGGGTGGTAGGTTGTCGTATACATTGTCATAGGGGGCTCCAGTCACCGTTTTTTTGGCGAGCTGCTATGACTGTGACAGTCGCGGGCTGTCACCTAAATAGTCGCCTAAGTGGGACAGGCCCTTCAGCTAGCTATTACTTCTCAGGATTTGTCCCGCCCCCACCTCTGTTTTCCAACTTTCTCCCCTCACCCCCACTCCATCAGTCTGAAGAAGAGTCTCGGCCCAAAATGTCATCTGTCTATCCCCTCCACAGATGCTAACTGACCCGCGGGGTACCTACGTTTTGTTTCATGGAGCTTGTGGTGTTCTTCTAAGACGCTTAACAGAGCAGAGATAAAGAAATTGCTTTCTCAGTAATTTCTCAGTCCAACTTGCTTTCTCAGTACAGGTGTATAAATTAATTAAACACAATGATAAAGCAAAACAATATGATTTTGACTGATTAAAATAAAACACTTACTTTGGGTGAAAACTGATGGAAATAGAAGGAAAACAAAATTGAACTTCAAAGTAGCTGGTATGTTGCTGCACAGTTGAGACCTCATTTCACAGATTTAGTCTTTTTTTCTGTAAGAATCAAGCAAATAGTTTAAAATGTAAACCCAGTGCCAGAAAACCTTTTGAAATTGTATGATTTCTCAGTATGTTCAACATGTCACATTGAAAGAAAGAGAGCAATTTAATGTGCTAAATTATTTTCCTATTCTAAATAGAAGATCAGAATATATGGGAATATAATCAGAATACCTCTTCCTCATTTCGTATAAGTTTCGTTGAAGCTAGTCATTATGAAAATAAACTGACTAAAGCAGGAATTAAAATAAATATTATTGTTTCTTATAGGAAAAATGAACAAAAAGCAGACTTCTTTAAAAGTGTTTCAGTACCATGTTTTTTGCTTAAATATATTTAAATTACAACCATGGTAGTGAAACACTTTTAAAGAAAAAAATACTAAATCTGTGAAATGAGGTCACTACTGGACCAATATCCAGTCACACAATACATGTAGCTCTTGATACAAAGTGGTTGGTTGTGAATTCTACTCTGAATTGATATAACAACCCAGCAGGAAAAATGGAGCCTCCATGCCAGCCAACATTGACCTTGGCTGTGGATGCAGACATGAAAAAGTCTCATCCAGCCCAATGGGTGCTGCCATGCTGTCAATTTTCTATATGTCCCAACTGTAGTTTTGTTCTGATATTTTTCTGCACAACTCAGAACAAAATTAAGCCTTGGTGTACAGGAATAGATTGCTTCCACCTTCATGCCGGTACAGCAACTAAATTCTATCTCTCCTGATCATTTTACACATCAAGTGTCTGAGCCTTTTTTTTTAGCTGCCCCTTGGGTAAGTGGCCTGTGGATTGAGCAATGTCAAATCTTGCCTCAAGTGTTCCTGAAATGCTTCTGTATCACCGTTCAACATGCCCAAATATCCCAAAACAAAATGCTGATTGAAGTTGTCAGAAATTAGTATTAGTATTAAGATTTCAGTATAGGAGTAAAGAAGTTCTTCTGTAGTTGTATAGGGCTCTGTTGAGACCACATCTGGAGTATTGTGTACAGTTTTGGTCTCCTAATTTGAGGAAGGACATCCTTGTGATTGAGGCAGTGCAGCGTAGGTTCACGAGATTGATCCCTGGGATGGTGGGATTGTCATATGAGGAAGGATTGAAAAGACTAGGCTTGTATTCACTGGAGTTTAGAAGGATGAGGGGATACTTATAAAAACATATAAAATTATAAAAGGACTGGACAAGCTAGATTCAGAAATAATGTTCCCAATGTTGGGCGAGTCCAGAACCAGGGGCCATCGTCTTAGAATAAAGGGGAGGTAATTTAAGACTGAGGTGAGAAAAAACGTTTTCACCCAGAGAGTTGTGAATTTATGGAATTCCCTGCCACAGAGGGCAGTGGAGGCCAAATCACTGGATAGTTGGCTAGAACTCTAGGGGCTAGTGGAGTCAAGGGATATGGGGAGAAGGCAGGCACGGGTTATTGATAGCGGACGATCAGCCATGATCACAATGAATGGCCGAATGGCCTCCTCCTGCACCTATTTTCTATGTTTCTATATTTCTATGTAAATTAGTTAGATTATTTTTGCCAGGTTGTTACACACAAAGTGCCAGAGTAACTCAGTGGGTCACTGCTGAGCTGCTGAGATATGCCAGCACTTTGTGTCTATCTTCGGTGTAAACCAGCATCTGCTGTTCCTCCGTACTAGCGTACATAGTAAGATTTGTACCAGCCAGGTCAACTGACAAAGTACTCCGTTAATCTTTAGATAGTATCCTGTAATTAATGATGTTTAGATGAGGACAGACGAAAGATGATGCAACTTTGCCTCAGTGCTTCCCTGAAGATCAGGCTTTTTGCATGTGAGACATCAACCTACAATCTACCTTTGCAACCATCGATTCAGATTTGATGTTTGAGAACTTTTTCTGCACAATTGCTGTATGGTTAAGCATTAGTTTAATTCAGAATTTACCTTGCTTCTTAGAGATCTTTGGGAAATTTGGCTCCCAGTTTTTCATTAGGACACTGCCTTCATTTTTCACCTGGCATAGAACTCCTGCAAATAACTCACTGGGAATCTGCTTAACATGGCAGAAAGTATTTAATTAAGTAGAACGAAATGCCATTCATGGCAACATAACACAACAAAGCTTGTAGATAAGGCTGGCAATTATAAACTGCCCCTTACATGTTAGATTTTGTTCCTTCTACTTTTTGATTATCAGCCAGATGTTTTGAACTAAATAGCACATCACCGTTTCTCAAAGAAATAAAGTAGCTGCAGAACTATGAAAGACAATAAACCACAAACAGCATCAGAGCATCACATGGAAAATATGAACTTAAACATTGATTTTGATCAGAAAAGGGATAGGAAATCTTAAAAGCTGTAATAAATGCAACCATCTAGTTGTATGAAACCCCCTCATGTAATTGGATATATAACTCAAATAAATAAGAGCTGAATGCAAACTTCTGGAAGAACCCAGCTGATCAGCTAGGATCTATGGAAGGAAAAGGTCAGACAATATTTTGGGTCAGAACCCATCTTCAGACTGAAGTAAGAGCAATTCAGTTTAGTTTGAAGAGATAGAGGGTGCAATAGGGAAAATCAAAAGAGTATAACATTTTAAAAAAGATAAAAAATAGATAATACCAGAAACACAAAGATGATCAGATAGAATCTAGAGAAAAACAACAAACGTTTTAGGTCTTAAACTCTTCATCGGAACTAAGGAGGAGAGAAAGCGTTGGTTTTACGTTAATGCGGCAGTGAGGATGAAATCAATTAACAAAGAGAGTGCAGCCTCTAATGGGGGGGACGGGACACAAGGAACACAATGGAATATTGAGCAAAACATAAAGTGCTGGAGGAACTCAGTGAGTCAGACAGCATCTATGAAAGGAATGGACAGGCAATATTTCAGGACAGGTTTTTTGTGTGTTTTGCTCTGCAGGGAGGACAAGTTGATATGATGAACCAATCTAGTTAAGACATTTTAAGATGGAAAATTAGAAAAAGTCCAACAAGGACTGTGTAAGAGCTGTGTAATACAGGTCAGGTGTATAGGAAATATTCAGCAGATTAAACATTGTTACAGGAGTGAGAAAAACATAGAGTCAATATTACAGATGGATCTTATAGAATGCATTGGCCCTTTCTGACACAGAGAACATGAGTTACCTGAAATTATTGAATTTGATGTTCAATCCAGAAGCTTGCTTGTGTCAAGATGGACAATATGATGCTGTTCCTTAAGCATACATTGGGCATTGTTCACAATGAGTTCATTTGGGAGAAACCAAATGCAGATTGATGACCACTCTTTGGAACCCCTTGGCTCAGATTGCAGGACATCCCAGGACTACAGCTACAGCCATTTTAGTTATCCTGTCCAGAAGTTCAGGGACTAGATCAGCAAGGTTCCAATGCGAATGGGGTTAAGAGGGAAAGATAGATCAGCCATGATTGAATGGTGGAGTAGACTTGATGGGCCCAATGGCCTGATTATGCTCCTATCACATATGAACTTAGGAACTCATGAACTTATGATACGAATGTGGAAAGTGGGAGGATAAGGTGGATTTGGACTATTGGGAATGTGTTTTTCACTAAAATAAGAATACTTTGTCTTGACTTAAAGGAGAAGCAACTGGAGCCATTAATGTAGAATAAAGAAATGAAGAGAACTGATACATTTGTACCCAGAAATTGGATTCACTATTTCCTTTGTATTAATGAAGTGCAGTAACAGTAAATGCAGCAATCAGGTCCATGGCAAAATATCAAAGCAAAGATTCAAATCCAGTTTTTAAAAAGTATCAGACTGGTTTACCCTGAGAAACAAGTGCTAAGTCAAGACCTGTCATCACTCAATGAGACCTTATCTAATTCCCATTTTGCACAGCAGTCAGAGAAAAACATTAGTCCTTAAACATTCCCTACCACAGTCATAAGGTAGCAATGAATAGCTAGGTTGGCTTGAGGGAAACAGTTCAAAGCAACATGCACGTATGTCCTGGTGAAGGTGAACTGGTTGGGACCAGGAAAATGTCAATGTGGCGGAAGGCATCAGAGGTGTTGCAGATGTCAATGAGATGGACTGAATAATAGAGAAAATAAAGTTAAGGAGAAATAAATGAATGTCCAGAATGCCATTGCAGTTGGATACTGCCGCCCCCTTGTGACATATTCCCATGAATCAGCCTGAAGATGGGTCTCGACCCGAAACATCGAGTATCCATTCCCTCCACAGATGTTGCCCGACCCACTGAATTAATCCAGCACTCTGAGCAGGAATTAGCCACCAACTTTGAGTGATCTTGTGCCTCCAATTCAAGTGGAATGAAACCAAATGGAGACCCAAGAATGGCAAAGTTTTTATTGTTGCTATTATTGAATGTACATTTTCAAAGGAATTATCTCAAGCAATTAATACCATGCAAACCATCATTAGATAAACAATAGTCTGCATGCCAAGTGGCAAAAGCTAAATGGCTCCATGTAGATTGTACCCACAGAGCAGATTAAACCCACTGCCCTGGAAATTCTTAGTGCTTAAAATCCCACTTAAATTCAGTATTGCATGGGACACCATCCCTACCTTTCTGTGAGGATGCAGAGAACTATTGTTTAAGTCCATAGAATATGATATGTCACCTGCATCATAACAGTAAAGCAAGCCTTTTCTGCAATTGCTAGCAAAAAAAAAAGGTCACATGAGAGACAGGAAATTGGAGGAGTAATATCTCACTCTGACCATGTTGGCCCAACTAACAGTTTGGAGAGTACACAAAATGCTGGAGAAACTCAGCGGCTGCAGCAGCATCTATGGAGCGAAGGAGATAGGCAACGTTTCGGGCCAAAACCCTTCTTCAGACACTTTGGAGATGTGATTATATAGTGACAATGGTTGGGAATATCCCAGTGAGATGATATATTAAAAGGATTGAAACAAAAATAATGAAATGGCTAGTAGCAAGTCCTGGGATTGATTATTTCAGAAACTTGCAAAGGATAATCTGAAATTGATACAAAGTGCAAGAAAATAAAATGAGAATTAACTAGCAAGAATATCACAAATTGTTTGTAAGATCTTCCAAGGTCGGCAGAGGAGCAGCAGGTGAACGAGTGAGTGTGAGGGATTGGCTGCAGAAGTTAAAGCCTTGGTGAGTTTTCAAGAGCGAGTCATTTAAAAACCGATCGGGGCCAGCCTGCAACACATACCTTCAAGATCGGCAGAGGAACGGCAGGTGAAGGAACGAGTGAGGGGGATTATCTGCTGAAGTTAAAGCCTTGAACAGCAAATAAAAGTAGGGCTTGCTCTAAGGGGAGGGGACTGTTTGAGGTGAAGGGACTTGGTGAGTTAAGTGTGAGTCTTTGGCACAAGAGTCTTCAGAGAGGAGGCTGAGGCAAGAAGGCTACACTTGATTAAATTTGTGATTTTTGCCCACTAAAGAAATAGCAGACAAGTTGGTACAGTGTGTTTCCTGCAGGATGTGGGATGTCAGGGACACCGCTGGTGCTTCTGGAAACTACACCTGCAGAAATTGTGTCCAGTTGCAGCTCGTAAATAAACATGTTGGGGAACTGGAGAAACAGCTGGATGACCTCAGGGCCATCTGTGAAAATGAGAGTTTCCTGGACAAGACCTTCAGTGAGGTTGTCACGCCAAGGATACAGGAAGAGCGAAGGTGGGTGACTGAGAGAAAGGAGAGTAAACGTGGAGTGCAGGAGACCCCAGTGGCTGTATCTAATGAAAACAGGTACACCCTCTTGGGAGCTGTCGGGGCAGATGATGCTTCCAGTCCAAGTGGCGGACAGGTCGGTAGCTCCAATCCTAGCGATGAGACCGACATTGAGCAGAGTCATAGTGGTGGGTGACTCCATTGTCCGAGTTGCGGACTGGAGATGCTGTGGTGGAAGGCAAGACTCCAGGATGGTCTGTCGCCAGGATTCAAGATGTCTCGGACCGACTTCAGAACATCCTCGTGAGGGGAGGTGAGCAGCCGGAAGTAGTGTGCACGTGGGCACAAACGATGTCTGGCAGAAGAGGTAGGAGGATCTGCAATGTGAGTTTAGAGAGTTAGGAAGAAGACTGAAATGCAGGGCGTTTAGGGTGACTATCTCTGGATTGCTTCCTGTACCTCATGCTGGTGAGGGCAGGAACAAGGAGATAGGGGATTCGAATGTGTGGCTGGGGGGCTGGTGCAGGGAGCAGGATTTTGATTTATAGAACACTGGGATCTCTTCTGGGGTAGGGGTGACCTGTACCAAAGGGACGGGTTGCATCTTAACTGGAGAGGAACCAACGTTCTGGCAGGCAGGTTTGCTAGTGCTACACGTGGGGGTTGAAACTAAATATCGGGGGGGAGTGGTTGACTGGGAGTGATAATTGCTCATTTCTAAGCTTCCTCACAGTCAAGTTTCAGTAAAAACACTGAATCAAGCACTTGAATCAACTACATTTTATATTACCAAAAGCACGTCACAGATCACACACTGTACCTATCCAACCGTGGGTTCGATCCCTGCATTTATCTGTACAAGCCCTCTAGGCCTCACGTGGACAGAGGCACTCCAGAAGGGTACACGGTCCTGAGCGCTCTTCCAGAAGATCGACCCTGAGCCTCGTGACCACAGGCTTTTATATGCCCTGGGAACTCGAGGGGCGAACCACACGGGGGTTGTCTCTTAATCACCCAATTACAGATATCATTTAACCCCATACATAACAGGCATTTCTCTAACCCAATGATACAACAATTCAATACATTGTATTCACAACGAAATTCGAGATGAAGTCAACTTGGAAACATTGACGCTGATTAACAGAAATCTCTGACAAGGCTCAACACCCCTATCCAATCAACACTTAGCAGAGTAAGACTCTGCAACATTATATACAAACTATTTACAAGGTGTATGTCTGGTTTGCAGCCATCCAATCCATTCTATGCATTTAGTACCAGATTGACAGGGTTTGCAAGGCTTCCCATTCTTTGCTTGCAAATTGTATCTAAGTTCCAGACTCCCTGGCACCTCTCGCAGCCTGTCCCAGCTGTGCAGAGAACAATCCCAATTTGACTAAATCTCCCAGCAACCCTGAAACTTAACTCCACTTTGAAGTCCTAGCTGGTCCAATTTGGCCAGGATTAACAGGAGTATAAAGATGGAATTAAAGGGGAAGTGAGTACATGAATACCGAAGTTAAAGTGTTTGTATATGAATGCACAAAGTATAAGAAATAAAGTGGATGAGCTTGAGGCTCAGTTAGCGATTGGCAAGTTTGATGTCACGGGAATTATGGCTACAAGAGGACCAGGCTGGGAACTGAATATTCAGGGATATACATCCTATCGAAAAGACAGACAGGTGGATAGAGGGGGTGGGGTAGCTCTGTTGGTAAGGAATTAAATTCAGTCCCTTGTGAGGCTGACATAGGATCAGGAGATGTAGAGTCAGTATGGACAGAACTGAGGAATTGTAAGGGTAAAGAGACCCGAATGGGAGTTATCTACAGGTCTCCAAACAGTAGCCTGGATAAAGGGTGCAAGTTGAATCAAGAGTTAAAATTGGCATGTAGCAAAGGTAAAGCTACCAGTGGTTATGGGAAATTTCAACATGCAGGTTGACTGAGGAAATCAGGTTAGTACTGGACCCCAAGAAAGGGAGTTTGTGGAGTGCCTCCAAGATGGATTCTTAGAGTAGCTTGTACTGGAGCCTACCAGGAAGAAGGCAACTCTGGATTTAGTGTTGTGTAAAGAACTGGATTTGATAAAGGACTCAAGGTAAAGGAGCCATTAGGAGGTTGTGACCATAATATGATATGTTTTAATCCACAATTTGAGAGAGAAAAAGGAAAATCGGAAGTGTCAGTATTACAGTTGAGCAAAGGGGACTATGGAGGCATGAGGGAGGAGCTAGCCAACATTGACTGGAAAGAGATGCTAGCAGGGATGACAGTGGAACAACAATGGCAGGTATTTCCGGGAATAATACAGAAGGTGCAGGATCAGTTCATTCCAAAGACGAAGAAAGATTGTAAGGGGAGTAAGAGGTGACCATGGCTGACAAGAGAAGTCAATGACAGTATGAAAATAAAAGAGAAGTATAAAATCGTAAAGATGAGCGGGATGCCAGAGCATTGGGAATCTTTTAAAGAGCAACAGAAGATAACTAAAGTGGCAATACGGGGAGAAACAATGAGGTACAAAGGTAAGCTAGCCAAGAATATAAAGAAGGATAGTAAAAGCTTCTTTAGGTATGTGAAGAGGAAAAAAATAGTTAAGACAAATGTGGGTTCCTTGAAGACAGAATCAGGTGAATTTATGATGGGGAACAAGAAATGGCAGACGAGTTGAACAGGTGCTTTGGATCTGGCTTCATTAAGGAAGACACATGTCGGCACCCATGTTGACAAAGTATATTTCCTAGCTCCTGGGTTTCCCTTATTATTATCTACCACCCGTGGGGCAATCCCAATGTTTCTGTGTAGATTCAAATTTAGGGGGAGGAGCCAAAGTTAACGTTGACCCCTCTCGTGTGCCCCGCTCGCAAGCTGCGCACGGTTCCTCTGATTTGGTAACATGAGAGTTTTCAGATGGACACTGTGGCTCTATATCTACTCCGAAAACCTCTGCCCAGTTTGTCATATTATTCCCTTCAAGGGGTGCAAACCCTTTCTCATCCTTACCCGATTTACCTGATTTAATTTCCATTGGCACCTTCCCTTTAAGAGCCGTCTCAGCAATCTCCTTTTTGAAAGACGACACTCTCTCCTGCTCCTGCTTTTGCTTTTGGTTTTTTAAATTTATCTTGTCCCCGCTCTGAAATGTCCTGAGAAGGATCAGGTATATTATCTTCTCCAATCCCCAATTCACAAGCCGTATTCTTAGGGTGGACAGTAAAACAATTTATTTATTTATTTTTCTCCTAGTGAAGAATGCTTTCCATATCTGAATTAACTCGTTTGTTTCTTCACTATTCCCATAATCTCTAATGATTCTTTCTACATAGTTTATCCCGATCAAAGACTTTACTACACCCAACGACCAAAGCTTATCTTTTAAAAGTGCATTTAATTTCCCCGATAATCCCCTCAGTCTTTCTGCTTCATTTGCAAGCTCCATGCAAATTGTCCTTATCGAGCTGTCCAATCTGTTTGATCGATCCTTCTCAGAGGCATTCCCCATCTCGGAACAATGGACAAAACACAAATTGCAAAATAAAGGTTCCGGAGACTAACACCTCTTTCTCCCACTACTTCTCCCAGACTCCAAGGTCAATGGAATCTCTCTCGCACAATAGATAACGATCTTTCCGATTCACACCCGCTCCAGACTCTCTCCCAATCATTCCTGTTTAATTATTCGAACCACTCGCTCCTATTCAGTCTTTCCCAACTCTCTTATCGGTTAAACCACAATCGCTGCATTCAATTCCAAATTTTAAACAAAGGGTCTAACTCCCACTCGCAGCCTCTCACACAGCAGCTTCTCACACAGCAGTCTCTTTTTAATTAACTTTAAGGTGGCGCAAACAAATAAACTAAAACCACGGCAACAAGACTATAACTAAGAATGAAAATATTCCCCTGATTATCAACAGCCCAAAACACACCCCGATATAAACTATAATCACACAGTAAAACCCACTTTAATCAATCCTCCTCGTGGCACAATCAATCAGTGAGATGTCTCCTCCCCCCGATGCAGCGATCGAAGGAGTACAACCCCTGATCAATCCACCCCGATTCAGATTTACAAAACAATCCTGAACAAATACGAATATCTAAATTAAACACTATGAATATCTAACTTAAACACACTCTCGCTTCAAGTTTTAGATATGTAAATAGGTATGTTACAAAACTTACCTTTAGCGGCGCTGCACTTCTGCCGCTCCCCGTGTGCGCGACTTTCGCGCCTTTCAGAGGGGGGCGGGCTTAAAGTGCCGTTTTTCCACAGGCCTGGATAATCGATGAATGTCGGGCGATTTGGTTGCTGAAGAAAAATCGCTCCGACATTTCATGAATGAAGGTATTTTTAAATTACTCTAGATTATTTATTAACTAGAGTAATTTAAAAATCACCTTCAAAAGCCGTGAGCGCAGACAACCGGAAGCATTTTCCGTAGGGGAGAAAAAAAGGTAAATACTTTATTTTTATATTAAAAGTTGGTTTTTCGGGAGGCATTAATAATATTTTTATGTTGCGAAATGGGGTCCCCAAAAAATGTATGAACCCCCAGTATTTTTCCCCCCGACTTCACTGCTAACCACAACGTTCCAATCCACCGCATTCCACTAAAACCCACTCGCTAGTTGATTTAAATGGCCATTAATTTACAGGCATAAAACACTAAATTCCTTCCATTTGGCCCAGAAATTCATGAAAATGAGATTTAAAAATTATGTTATATTGTGGATTATTGTGTGAATGTTATTTGGACACTTAGGCAATTTTTAAAAAGTTTATATTTTCTTAAGAAATTGATAGATGTTTAGATCTACTCATTGAATTTTGTAATTAGCTACAATTAGATAACTAACTAATTATATGCTTTAATTTCAGGTAATCCAAGTAAGATTGTTTAATATTTGTTTCAGAATGCTTCAATCTATAATAACTGAAAATTTCATTGAGTTCTCTTAATTTTTAAGAATGTTATGAACTTTTAACTTTTCCAGATCACAGCTTTTGAGTTAAGTCAATTGAAAGGCAATGGGAAGCAAGATGCTCATTTCCGAGTATGAAAATGGCCATAACTTTCTTAATACTGAAGATATGAAAGTAAATTAGGTGTCAAATTAAACTTCTTTTTATGCTTTATCTGATGGGATAAATTGCAGACTTGATTTTTAAAATCTCAAAATTTTGTAACATTGCTAATGTAAACACTCGCACAAGCAGCAACACAATGACAATCTGCGGACTATTAAACACGTTCTAAATCTTAACTTTTAATTCCTCTAAATTTATTTACACACAGAGAATATTTACAAAATCCGGATAACGATGCAGAAATCTATTTTTACAATTTACAAAATTATTTAAAGCACTAGCGCACCATTCACGAACATTCGATCTCAAAGCCGCGGCACGCTGGTATCACGCAGTGAGCCTCTCCCTCTTATACCGAAGATTTTCCCTTTCCTAGTTTACTCTTTGCTGAGGGGTACTATTCCCTAAAGTGATTACTTTTCCTCCCGAATGTTACTAACCCTCTGCTAAGACTGGACTTTTATAGGTCTCTCAGTTCGACAAAATTAGGGGTACCCTTCGCTATTCGGATTACTTTTCATCAAGTTGGGAGGCTCCCAACTCCCAGGTACTCTTTGCTATCAGGCAGTAATCAACAATCGACCAGAGGGTTACTTCTCACTGTTGATCAGCTGCTCTTTGGAATCGATCACGGACATGCACCAACTTTGAAGTTCTATATACAGGTATTCAAATCCCACCTTATGCAGAACTTCAATGTGAAATCCAGTATTTGGAAATTTCGCTGCAAATTTAGAACACTTGATCTAGAACTCCATCACCTAATTTTTAGTGCGCGTCTTATTACTACTTGGGCTCTCGGATCAGCTAAAATTGCCCAATTTAAATTTTCTTGAACAAACTAGAGTATTCCGGCCAATCTATACCCAGTTTATCCAAGCTCGGTACCTTTTCGAGATTCCTTGTCCGTCACACAGGACTCAGATACCTACACACAGACACACCTTCTGCTGAGTACCGAGGATCCAGCGCCTTGCCGTTTCATGCTGTGAATTATCGATGCCATTTTTCGAAGTGCAGCTTTTCAGCTCTCAGAAGCAATCCGTTCAACGATAAGACCTGTCTTGAATACTCCACCTAATTCGGATACCAGGTCTACCCTTGGGCCACCCCTCACCCGATGAAGCACTCTAGGCTCTCGTTAAAGGTAGCTGCAGTCTGCCCAACTACGACCAATTGAGGCCTCTAACCAAGGACCAGGCCTTCAACCCAACTTCACCAGAGCGTCTAACCCCAGCCTGGTTTTATGGGCCTCCAACCCAAAGCGTGCTAACCACACCCCGTGTTTGCTAGATTCTGTTCTAATGATCTCGTTTAGACCCTTTCCCAAGCCCGTGAAAGACATCTGCTCAAACTCACGAGGTGCCAAAAATCAATGCGAAAACTGCACAGTGGCACCGATTTCTGCACCCGCGATCAAAACAGCTCAACACCCTTGATGGCAAAATTGTGTTTGGACGTCATTTGAGATCCCAAATGAGTCCCCAATGATAATTGCTCGTTTCTAACCTTCCCCCCAGTCTAGTTTCAGTAAATTCACTGAATCAAGCACTTGAATCAACAAAATTTTACTTTACCAAAAACGCATCACAGATCACACACTGTACCTATCCCACCGCAGGTTCGATCCCTGTGTCTATCTGTTCAAGCCCTCTGGGCCTCGTGCAGACAGAGGCATTCCGGAAGGGTACATGGTCCTGAGCGCTCTTCCAGAAGATCGACCCTGAACCTCGTGACCACGGACTTTTATATGCCCTGGGAACTCGAGGGCCGAACCACACGGAGGTTGTCTCTTAATCACCCAATTACATATATCGATTAACCCCACACATAACAGGCATTTCCCTAACGCAAGGCTCAACACCTCATCCAATCAACACTTAGCATAGTCAGACTCTGCAATGTTATTTACAAACTATTTACAAGGTGTATGTCTGGTTTTCAGCCATCCAATCCATTCTATGCATTTAGTACCAGATTGACAGGGTTTGCAAGGCTTTCCATTCTTTGCTTGCCAATCTAAGTTCCAGACTCCTTGGCACCTCTCGCAGCATGTCCCAGCTCTGCAGAGTGCAATTCCAATTTGACCAAATCTCCCAGCAACCCGGAAACGTAACCCCATTTTGAAGGAAGTAAGTAAATAAGTACATTTTATTTATATAGCACGTTTAAATCAACTTGCATTGAAACCAAAGCGCTTTACATAGAAAAAAATATTAAGTTTCCATACATCCATAGAAAAATTTAAAAAGAGAAAAATGACACAACGCTTTATAGAATTCAACATGAATGTCCCCCCACAACAGAATCAAAATGTTCCACTGTGGGGAAAGTCATCAGAAAGTTTCAGTCCTCTTCCTCTGTGATCACCCGAGGTCGGGGCCAATTTGTGGCCTCCGCAGCCAGTCTGATGTTTTCAGGCCCTCTCGCCGGGAAGATGGATCTCCGGCATCGGGTGAACACTCCTCAGCGGCTTGGAAATGTCTGGAGCGGCCACTTCCTCCCCGGTGACTGCGGCACCCAAAGTCCTCAGGCTGCGCTGGTTGGAGCTCCGACTCTGGCGATCTCGAATCCCAGGCTCCGCGATGTTTAAAATCCAGTGCCTCCCGCATCTGGACGCCCGCACCCACAGCTCCTCGGATTTTGGAGTCGGCGGTCACAGCACTCCGGAGCTTACCGTACGGCGACCCGGTAAGGCATCGCCCACTCCGTGTTGGTGTCCCAGCATTGTGTTGCCACCGAAGCTGTTGTCCCGGCCGATCCCGACAGGAAATGCTGCTCCAGTCCGATGGTAGGCCACGAGAAAAGGGCGAAGAAGAAGCTCGGAGGGAAGCCGCCTCTCCGACCAGGTAGGGACTAGGAAATAAAGTTTCCCCCTTCCCCTCTCCCCACCCACCACATAAAAGAAGCCCTCCAACAAACATTTTGTTGTAATAGGACTAAATACAAAAATAAAAAAGGGTGAAAGGACGGACTGCAGGCAGAGCAGCCATACACAACGGCGCCCCACTCCTGCAGTCCGCCATCATAAGTATCATGAAGTCCTAGCTGGTCCAATTTAGCCAGGATTAACGGGAGTATAAAGATGGAGTTAAAGGGGAAGTGAGTACAGGAACAGTTACAAAAGACCCAAAATTATTGGGAAGGAAAGTTCGAGAACGGAGTAAGGACAGGGGCAATAGTGACCGGTGTGAGAAGGGAGGTGAATACCGAAGTTAAAGTGTTTGTATATGAATGCGCAAAGTATAAGAAATAAAGTGGATGAGCTTGAGGCTCAGTTAGAGATTGGCAAGTTTGATGTCACGGGAATTACAGAGACATGGCTGCAAGAGGACCAGGCTGGGAACTGAACATACAGGGGTATACATCCTGTCGAAAAGACAGACAGGTGGGTAGAGGGGGTGGGGTAGCTCTGTGCGTAAGTAATGAAATTCCGTCCCTTGCGAGGGTGACATAGAATCAGGAGATGGAGAGTCAGTATGGATAGAACTGAGGAATTGTAAGGATAAAGAGACCCGAATGGGAGTTATCTACAGGCCCCCAAACAGTAGCCTGGATATAGGGTGCAAGTTGAATCAAGCGTTAAAATTGGCATGTTGCAAAGGTAAAGCTACAGTGGTTATGGGAGATTTCAACATGCAGGTTCACTGGGGAAATCAGGTTGGTACTGGACCCCAGGAAAGGGAGTTTGTGGAGTGCCTCCGAGATAGATTCTTAGAACAGCTTGTACTGGAGCCTACCTGGGAGAAGGCAATTCTGGATTTACTGTTGTGTAAAGAACCGGATTTGCTAAGGGAACTCAAGGTAAAGGAGCCATTAGGAGATAGTGACCACAAAATGATATGTTTTAATCTACAATTTGAGAGATAGAAAGGAAAATCGGAAGTGTCAGTATTACAGTTGATCAAAGGGGACTATGGAGGCATGAGGGAGGAGCTAGCCAACTTTGACTGGAAAGAGACGCTAGCTGGGATGACAGTGGAATAACAATGGCAGGTATTTCCGGGAATAATACAGAAGGTGCAGGATCAGTTCATTCCAAAGAAGAAGAAAGATTGCAAGGGGAGTAAGAGGTGACCACGGCTGACCGGGGAAGTCAAGGAATGTATAAAAATAAAAGAGAAATATAACATAGCAAAGATGAGCGGGACGCCAGAGGATTGGGAAACTTTTAGAGAGCAACAGAAGTTAACTAAAAAGGCAATATGGGGAGAAAAGATGAGGTACGAAGGTAAGCTAGGATAAAGGAGGATAGTAAAAGCTTCTTTAGATATGTGAAGAGGAACAACATAGTTAAGACAAATGTGGGTCCCTTGAAGACAGAAACAGGTGAATTTATTATGGGGATCAAGAAATGGCAGACGAGTTGAACAGGGACTTTGGATCTGGCTTCATTAAGGAAGACACAAACAATCTCCCAGATGTACTAGTGGCCAGAGGACCTAGGGTGATGGAGGAACTGAAGGAAATTCATATTAGGCAGGAAATGGTGTTGGGTAGACTGATGGGACTGAAGGCTGATAAATCCCCAGGGCCTGATGGTTTGCTATATAAATCGTGGATGCACTGGTGATCATTTTCCAATGTCCTATAAAGGCAAGATCAGTTCATGTGGATTGGAGGGTAGTTAATGTTATCCCACTTTTTATGAAAGGAGGGAGAGAGAAAACAGGGAATTATAGACCAGTTGGCCTGAAATCGGTGGTGGGGAAGATGCTGGAGTCAATTATAAAAAATGAAATAGCAGCACATTTGGATAGCAGTTACAGGATCGGTCCGAGTCAGCATACATTTACGAAAGGGAAATTATGCATGACTAATCTTCTGGAATTTTTTGAGGATGTAACTAGGAAAATGGACAAGGGAGAGCCAATGAAGTGGTGTACCTGAACTTTCAGAAACCATTTGATAAGGTTTTACATAGGAGATTAGTGAGCAAAATTAGAGCACATGGTATTGGGGGTAGGGTACTGACATGGATAGAAAATTGGTTGACAGACAGAAGACAAAGAGTAAGGATTAACGGGTCCCTTTCAGAATGGTAGGCAGTGACTAGTGGGGTACTGCAAGGTTCGGTGCTGGGACCGCAGCTATTTACAATATACATCAATGATTTGGATGAAGGGATTCAAAGTAACATTAGCAAATTTGCAGATAACACAAAGCTGGGTGGCAGTGTGAACTGTGAGGAGGATGCTATAAAGATGCAGAATGACAAGGACAGGTTGGGTGAGTGGGCAGATGCATGGCAGATGCAGTTTAATCTGAAAAAATGTGAGGTTATCCATTTTGGTGGCAAGAACAGGAAGGCAGATTATTTTCTGAATGGTGTCAAGTTAGGAAAAGGGGAAGTTTAACGAGATCTGGGTGTCCTTGTATATCAGTCACTGAAAGTAAGCATGCAGGTACAGAAGGCAGTCGAGAAAGCTAATGGCATGTTGGCCTTCATAACAAGAGGACTTGAGTATAGGAGCAAAGAGTTCCTTCTGTAGTTGTACAGGGTCCTGGTGAGACCACACCTAAAGTATTGTGTGTAGTTGTGTGCTCCAAATTTGAAGAAGGACATTCTTGTTATTGAGGAAGTGAAGAAAGATTCACCAGATTAATTCCTGGGATGGCTGGACTGTCATATGTTGAAAGAATGGAGCGACTGGGCTTGTATACACTGGAATTTGGAAGGATGAGAGGAGATTGTATTGAAACATATGATTATTAAGGGAATTAACTCGCTTGAGGCAGGAAACATGTTCCCGATGTTGGGGAAGTCCAGAACCAGGGGCCACAGTTTAAGGAATGTGGTCGGCCATTTAGTACGGAGATGAAGAAAAACTTTTTCACCCAGAGAGTTGTGCATCTGTGGATTCCTCAGAAGGCAGTGTAGGCCAATTCTCTGGATGCTTTCAAGAGAGAGTTAGATAGAGCTGTTAAAGATAGCAGAGTCAAGGGATATGGGGGAAGGCAGTAATGGGGTACTTATTGTGAATGGTCAGCCATGATCACAGTAAATGGTGGTGCTGGCTCAAAGGGCCGAATGGCCCACTCCTGCATCTATTGTCTATTGTTTATTGTCTATTAATGAGCAGGACAATGGTTGAAATTCAGATAAATACAACATAACCCTATACTATAACAGCATTTGGAAGTCTATTCCCCCTGTTTAACTTTGTCTATCCACAACATTTCCATAAAGGAGGGCAGGTTAAAGGTTCCCTCATCTGTTTAAGGCACGTGTGATGAGTAAATGAAGATTGTTAATTTGGAGGAAAATAAGTGTCAGAGTAGAAAAATTCTTAAGAAGGGTCTCGACCTGAATCGTCACCCATTTCTTCTCTGCAGAGATACTGCCTGTCCTGCTGAGTTACTCCATCATTTTGTATCTATCTTAGAAAAAGGTGAAGGTCCACAATGAGGTAGGTTGAGAGGTTTGGACTGTGCCCTAGCATATGGGAAGGCTGTTCAGTGGTCTGATAAAAGGTATGTGCTTTCAAGCTATTGTGTCTTCTGCCCAATGGGAGAGGGCAATGGATGGATGGCAGAGGTGAAAATAGTCCTTGATTATGTCGGATGCTTTTCTGGGGCAGTGGTAAATGTATAGGGAGTCGATGGTGGCATGAAGGAAAGATATAATTCCTCACACCAACCTTCTATGCTATTCCTCTATTCAATAGACACTGTGGAAATTACTTCAGAAGATTTGATCATCTTGTTTTTGAGCTAGTATTTTTTACAAACTCTTTCAAACCCTCATCTATTCCAACAATCTAAGCATTAAATCTTATCCAACATTAAATATTTATTCAATTTTGCTGTAACAATGGAATGATCATTGGCTCAGACTTAAGTGTACCATTTATACAGGGCTTTTGTAACATCTGGAAACATTTTACAAACAAAGATGTACATTTCAAATATAATTTTATATAATCTAAAAAGAGAAATTCCATAAAGAGTACTAAATATTTGATCAGAACATTTGTTTTAAATGGTGGTTGAAACACTAACTTGTTTTTCGGGGTGTCTGATAAGACCAATATTTATTTCCCTTTCCTAACGCTGGAGAAGGTGGCTCTGAGCCACTTTCTTGAACTGCCAATGCTCTTCTTGTGAAAGCACTCCTGCTGTTGCAATGGGTGTTCCTGGATTTAGACCCGGCAACAGTGAAAGAGTGACAATGGATTTCCATCGGGACAGTGTGCGGCTTGGAGGGGAACCTGCAGATGGTGGTATTTCAATGCAGCTGCTGTTTTTGTCTGGCTGATAGATGTCTCGTTTTTTGAAGGACTGTTGGAATAACTGACATGAATACGAATCTTGAGCAACTCCTGCAGTGTCCTGCAGCTGGGATGATTGACCACGAGTAATCACTTATGCATGGTATACTTCATTAGAAGATAGACACAAAAAACTGGAGTAATTCAGCCGGACAGGCAGCATCTCTGGAGAGAAGAAGAATGGGTGACCTTTCGGGTCGAGACCCTTCTTCAGACCATTCTGAAGAAACGTCACCCATTCCTTATCTCCAGAGATGCTGCCTATCACGCTGAGTTACTCCAGCCTTTTGTCCGAAGAAAGGTCTCGAACCCGAAATGTCACCCATTCCTTCTCTCCAGAGATGCTGCAAGTCCCATTGAGCTACTCCAACTTTTCGGGTCTATCTTTGGTTTAAACCAGCATCTGCAGTTCCCTTCCTATACATTTTGTGTACTTCATTAGAATGAGTTCTTTCCACTTGACTGACCGGAGCTCCTTGTGGTCACATTTGGTCAATTACTGCCAGTCTCACCTCACTTTTGGATTCTGATTTTTGGTTCCAGTTTGAACCAACAGTCTGATGAAGTCTGGAGCTCCATGGTCCTGGCAAAAGCCTGATAACCTTATTGTTGCTTATGTGCTCCTGTTTACCCACTGCTCCATAAGACATTTAGGCCACGTTTGGAGTATTGCTTGCAGTTCTGATTGCCCCATTATGGGAAGGATGTGGAGACTTTGGAGAGGGTGCAGAATAGGTTTACTAGAATGTAGAAGAACGGTCCAGACCTGAAACAACACCAATCCATGTTGTTCAGAGATGCTGGTTGACCTGTTGAGTTATCCCAGCATTTTGTGTCTTTTTCTCCAAGAATGCTGCTTGGATGAGGAGGAATTAGCTACTAGGAGAGGTTGGACAAATTTAAATTGTTTTATCTGAGGGTAGACCTAATAGAAGTATATTACATTATGTGAGGCATAGAAACATAGAAATTAGGTGCAGGAGTAGGTCATCCGGCCCTTCGAGCCTGCACCGCCATTCAATATGATCATGGCTGATCATCCAACTCAGTATCCCGTACCTGCCTTCTCTCCATACCCTCTGATCCCCTTAGCCACAAGGGCCACATCTAACTCCCTCTTAAATATAGCCAATGAACTGGCCTCAACTACCCTCTGTGGCAGAGAGTTCCAGAGACCCACCACTCTCTGTGTGAAAAAGGTCCTTCTCATCTCGGTCCTAAAGGATTTCCCCCTTATCCTTAAGCTGTGACCCCTTGTCCTGGACCTCCCCAACATCGGGAACAATCTTCCTGCATCTAGCCTGTCCAACCCCTTAAGAATTTTGTAAGTTTCTATATGATCCCCTCTCAATCTCCTAAATTCTAGAGAGTATAAACCGAGTCTATCCAGTCTTTCTTCATAAGACAGTCCTGACATCCCAGCAATCAGTCTGGTGAGCCTTCTCTGCCCTCCCTCTATGGCAATAATGTCCTTCCTCAGATTTGGAGACCAGAACTGTACGCAATACTCCAGGTGTGGTCTCACCAAGACCCTATACAACTGAAGTAGAACACCCAGGTCGCGCTGCATCTCCCCTTTTCCTAATCGGCCACCATTTAGATAATAGTCTGCTTTCCTATTTTTGCCACCAAAGTGGATAACCTCACATTTATCCACATTATACTGCATCTGCCAAACATTTGCCCACTCACCCAGTCTATCCAAGTCACCTTGCAGTCTCCTAGCATCCTCCTCACAGCTAACACTGCCCCCCAGCCTAGTGTCATCCGCAAACTTGGAGATATTGCCTCATCCAGATCATTAATGTATATTGTAAATAGCTGGGGTCCCAGCACTGAGCCTTGCGGTACCCCACTAGTCACTGACTGCCATTGTGAAAAGGACCCATTTACTCCTACTCTTTGCTTCCTGTTTGCCAGCCAGTTCTCTATCCACATCAATACTGAACCCCCAATGCCGTTTGCTTTAAGTTTGTATACTAATCTCTTATGTGGGACCTTGTCGAAAGCCTTCTGGAAGTCCAGATACACCACATCCACTGGTTCTCCCCTATCCACGCTACTAGTTACATCCTCGAAAAATTCCACAAGATTCGTCAGACATGATTTACCTTTCGTAAATCCATGCTGACATTGTCCAATGATTTCACCACTTTCCAAATGTGCTGCTATCCCATCTTTAATAACTGACTCTATAGCAGTTTCCCCACTACCGATGTTAGACTAACTGGTCTGTAATTCCCCGTTTTCTCTCTCCCTCCCTTCTTAAAAAGAGGGGTTACATTTGGGAGCCAGTCAGAACTTTTCTCCCAATGTAGATATAGCAAAGACGAGAGGGCATAGCTTTAACCTGAAAGGGACAACATTTAAAGGAGATGTGCTGTGCAGGTTTTTTATGCAGAAGGTGGTGGGTGTCTGGAATGCAGTTCAAGGGGGATCATAAGTGATTGGAGTAGAATTAGGCTATTTGGCCCATTAAGTCTACTCTGCACATTCAATCATGGTCTATCTCTCCCTCCTAACCTCATTCTCCTGCCTTCTCTCCAGAACCTCTGATACCCACACTAATCAAGAATCTATCAATCTCTGCCTCAAATATCTCCACGGACTTTGCCTCCACAGCCTTCTGTGGCAAAGAATTCCACAAATTCACCACCCTCTGATTAAAGAAATTCCTCCTCATCTCCTTCGTAAAAGAACGTCCTTTAATTCTGGCGGAGGCAGATATAAGGGCATTTAAGAAACTTTTATATAGACACATGAATTTACAGGGAATGGGCACAAGTGGATCATGTGCAGGCAGATGATTAGTTTACCTTGGCATCATGTTAGGCACAGACATTGCGGGCTGAAGTGCCTATTCCTATGCTCTACTTTTCTGTCCTATTGTCAGCAATTTCTAACACTTTAATGATGAAAGCTGGATTGCAGAATGTCCAGCTTTTTCCAGACTCTCTTACAGTGCTCTCAGCTGTTTATTTCGTTGTTTTTCAATATTCATTTTTGGAATCCATTTGCATGGCCAACAGTGTTTTCCCATCTCCAACTGCTCTTGTGATGTCACCTTCTTGAACTGGTGCTATAATCTGGCGTAGATGCCTATATAATGCTGTGGAGCAAGAAGTTCAATGATTTAGATCCAGCAACAGTGAAAGTTTTGACCCTTCCATCCTTTGGCCAAGTCATACATCAGACACAGAACTTTAATGATCATTATTACTTGTGAGGTCTTTATTTTAAATTAATCATCCCTTAAAACAATCACTAGTTTAAAAATTCAATCAGTTAATTCCAGTTTAGACTCGGGTATTACCTAATTTAAATATAGCCAACCAGACTTACTCCAAGATTTACGGGACTTGTCTGCACTCTGGGCCCTGTCTTCTGTGATTGTTCTTCACGGGATTGTCACCGGGCTCTCCTTTATATTGAAGCTGCTGCTTGAAGCCGAAGCTTCCCCAAACATCCCTGCATGTATGACTACCTCTTTCCTCTGGAACATCCTTGCCCCTGGCCTCTCCTTGTAGTTCACTTCAGAAGTTATCAGCATCCCGTTATCTAATTTTCCCCCTGTTTAACTTTTGAGCTGTTGTTCTAAGAACAGATCCTTTCATTGTTCTTATGTCTGTCTTTCATTCACCCTCCTTTATGTCTGGGAGGAATGGAACGTCTCTAAACAACACCACAGATTGGTATTGAAATACAATTTCCTTCATTTTCCATCTTTTTCTTGGAAATCTATCTACACAGGTACAAAGGATTGATGATATATTCCAAGTCAGGATGGTACGTGATTTGGAGGGCAACCTGCAGGTGGCGGTGTTGCCTGTGGCCATGTCTTTCTTGATGCTAGAGAATTAAACTTTGAGAGTTACTACTAGAATAGTCTGGGTGAGTAACGGCAGAGCATTTTATAGATGGTACACACTGCGACCACTGTTCATCAGTGGTGGAAAGAATGAATCATCAGCAACAAAAAAATGCTTGAGGAACTCAATGGGTTAGACAGCATCTGTGGAAGCAAAGGGATGGTTGACGTTTCAGGATGAATTAACCCCAAACATCGATCACCCCCTGTCTTCATTCAACATTCAATAGTGCCAACACCAGGTAGTGTTTGTAGTTCTTGGGTAAGTTCCAGTATGGGAAGGAAAAGGGATGGAGAACTTAGGAAGAACAACCACAATCACCATTCTTCACTTTATTTCATGCTCTTTCGGCTTATTTCGGATATCTACGATATTTAAGCTCCATCTGCCCATCAACCCCTTCTCACTCTCGCAGGTTGCCCTCCAAATCACGTAACATTCTGACTTGGAATATATCATCAATCCTTTGTACCTGTGTAGATAGATTTCCAAGAAAAAGATGGAAAATGAAGGAAATTGTATTTCAATACCAATCTGTGGTGTTGTTTAGAGACGTTCCATTCCTCCCAGACATAAAGGAGGGTGAATGAAAGACAGACATAAGAACAATGAGATGGGATCCCCCATCTATCACTGTTATTTTTCCCTACTCTCAATTCCCTTTGTCTCCACCGCATCTGCACCCAAGATGAGGTGTTCCATGCTAGGGCATTGGAGATGTCCTCATTCTTCAGATAATGTGGGTTACTCTTCTGTCATAAGATGAGGCCCTCACAAGTGTCTCTTCTGTCCTGTAGTGCTGTTCTCGCCCCCCCCCCCCCCCCCCTCCACCTCCAAAGGGATCCCACCACTAATCTTACCTTGCTTCTGCACCCCTTTCTGCCTTCCACAGGGACCGCTCCCTTCGCAACTCCTTGGTTCCTTGACTCCCCGGGTATTCTCCTCTGCAACTGCAGGAGATGCAACACCTCTCAGGGCAGCTTGGTGGCGCAGTGGTAGAGATGCTGCCTTGCAGCACCAAAGACCCGGGTTCGATCCTGACTACGGGTGCTTGGCTATATGTAGTTCGTACATTCTCCCTGTGTGAGTTTTCTCCGGGATCTCCGGTTTCCTCCCACACTCCAATGACTATCTCCAAAGACGTCCAGGTTTGTAGGTTAATTGGCTTGGTATAATTGTAAATTGTCCCTAGCGTGTAATGTAAGTGTGCAGGAATGCTGGTCTGCGTGGACTTGGTGGGCTGAAGGATCTGTTTCCGTGCTGTATCCCAAAATTAAACTGTCCTCATACCTCCTTCCTTGTCCCCATCCAGGGGCCCCAGCTGTCCCGAGATAGGCTCCTGTCCATATCAGGAACATATCCTGAGAATATTCCCATTAAGTACCTTTGAACATCAGATTGAATGTCAGCTCCATAGGTGCAAGCTGTTGCTTTTATCTTGAAAGTTTCAGGAACCAAGTCATTCAGTCTGGCAGCAAATAGCACAGGAACCCACAGAACATTATGGCAATTTTTATATGAGTGTCGGGGTTACTCATTTATTAAAATGTGATTATTATATAATATCTATTTGTAGATCTATAATATCTATAAGAATTCCAGATCATTTGAGGGGAAGCACAGTGGCGCAGCGTAGAGTTGCTGCCTTACAGCGCCAGAGACCCTGGTTTGATCATGACTACGGCTGCTGCCTGCATGGAGTTTGCACATAGTTCTTGTAACCTTGTGGGCTTTCTCTGGGTGCTCGAGTTTTACAGGTCAAAACAGAGCAAATAAATTATAGACTATTCCCAACTCCCCAGGGAATGAAGTGTTCTACAAATCCCAAGCATGTACAAGTGACTTTAGAAATAAGAAACTGCAGATATTGGTTAATATACAAAAAGAGATAAAGTGCTACAGTAAAGGTCACCTCTCCAAGTTCTCCAGAGATGCTGTCTGACTTGCTGAGTGGCTTAGCACTGGACTGTACAAGTGACTTTACCTTGAAATTAGAGCAAAATTCAACTTGTCCACTAGGTGGTGCCAAAAGTAAGTAAGTTCCTCCGTCTACGCCGCATCTGCTCCCAGGATGAGGTGTTCCACACCAGGTCATCACAAATGTCCTCATTCTTCAGAGAACGGGGATTCCCCTCCCCCACTATAGATGAGGCTCGCACCAGGGTCTCCTCCATACCCCGCAACACTGCCCTCTCTCCCCATTCCCCCACTCGCAACAAGGGCAGAGTCCCCCTGGTCCTCACCTTTCACCCCACCAGCCGGCACATACAACAAATAGTCCTCCGCCAGTTTCGCCACCTCCAACGTGACCTCACCACTCGCCACATCTTCCCATCTCCCCCCCTGTCTGACTTCCGCAAAGACCGCTCCCTCCGCAACTCCCTTGTCAATTCTTCCCTTCCCTCCCGCTCCACCCCTTCCCCGGGCACTTTCCCTTGCAACCGCAAGAGATGCTACACTTGTCCCTTCACCTCCGCCCTCCACTCATTTCAGGGACCCAAGCAGTCCTTCCAGGTCCGACAGAGGTTCACCTGCACCTCCTCCAACCTCATCTACTGCATCCATTGCTCCAGATGCCAGCTGATCTATATCGGTGAGACCAAGCGGAGGCTTGGCGATCGTTTCGCCGAACACCTCTGCTCGGTCCCCAATAACCAATCCGACCTCCCAGTGGCTCAGCACTTCAACTCCCCCTCCCATTCCGTATCTGACCTCTGGGTCCAGGGCCTCCTCCACAGCCAGAGTGAGCAACATCGCAAATTGGAGGAACAGCACCTCATATTCTGCTTGGGGAGTCTGCATCCTCTGGGCCTAAACATTGAATTTTCTCAATTCTGTTAACCCTTGCTGTCTCCTCCCGTTCCCACCTCTCCCTCAGCCCTCGGTCCCTGGCTTTCCCTCTCTCTCTATCTCTCCCCCACCCAAGTCGCACTAGCATCTCATTTTCACACAACAAACAGCTTACAATGGCCTGTTTCCTTTATCATCGATACTTTTTTGCATATCTTTCATTCATTGTTCTTTATCTCTCCACATCACCGTCTATATCTCTCGTTTCCCTGATCCCTAACCAGTCTGAAGAACGGTCTCGACCCGAATCGTTGCCTATCTCCTTCGCTCCTTAGATGCTGCTGCACCCGTTGAGTTTCTCCAGCCTTTTGTGTACCCTCGATTCTCCAGCATCTGCAGTTCCTTCTTTAACAAGTAAGTACGTTTATTGGCCAAGTATTGACATACAAGGAATTTGCCTTGGTGCTCCGCCCACAAGTAACAACATGACATACAGTGACAGTTACGAATGACTCAGAAAACACTAAACATTAATAATAATAAGACATTAATGATAAAACACCATTGATCAAGCATGTGAACCAACAAAATACCAGATCAAAGGGAGGCTACAGATTTTTAGCATTTAGATTGCTTTCAAAGCAAACAAAAAATGAATGTACTGAAAATATCAATCAAAGATGCAATGAAGTTCAGGGGGGCATTGAAATTATAGTAAATCACCAGCCCCACTACCCCCCCCCCCTAAAAAAAAAGGTCCATCGACCGCTACACAGCACTCTTGTCAACTGGATGGTTACGATTTATCTTGCCTAAATTGTACACACAAGGAACTGTAGATTCCGATTTACACAAAAAGATACAAAAAGTTGGAGTAACTTGGCGGGTCAGGCAACATCTCTGGAGTGGTCAGGAAAGCTTTTGGTACATTGGCTTTCATTAGTAAGGTTTTGAGAAGAGAGGTGGGATGTAAATTTACAGTTGTACAAGACGATGGTGAGGCCAAATTTGGAATATCGTGTTCAGTTTTGGTCATCCTACTACAAAAATATGTTGTTAAGTTGGAAAGAGTGCAGGAAAGATCTACAATGATGTTGCCAGGCCGAGGGCTTGAGCTATAGGTAACGGCTGGACAGGCTAGGGCTTTATTCCTTAGAGCACAGGAGACTGAAGGCTGATCTTATAGAGTTGCATGAGGGGAATGTTGGGGCCTGCAACATAGCTATGTTTTGAAATAGCCCTGCCCAAGATAATAAGAAATTGCAGAGAGTAGTAGATGTAGCCCATTCCATTACAGACCAGAGTTCCCACCATTGGCTTCATCTGCAAGGGGAAAAAAGGAATGACCAGGATGGATCAAGTCTTTGATTATGTTGGCTGCTTTGCTGAGGCAGGGGCTGCTTTGCCTCAGAAAAACAGCCAACATAATCAAAGACTTGATCCATTCCAGTCATTACTTCTTCTCCCTTCTGTTTGGCAGAAAGTATAGAAGCTTAAGTGTGCACCGTCAGCCTCAGGAACAGGTTTTCCCCCTCTGTTATCCAGCTTCTAAATGGTCCTTCCAGAAGCTTGGTCACTGTCCAATTCGCCTCTGCCCTATTGTGAACATTTTGACTTTCATCTATGGAACTGATGTGCTATAATGCTGAGTATATTCTGCCACATCTTCCATATCTTCCCCACTGTCCTATCTATTGTATTTAAGTTTCAGTTGATGTATTTATGAATGATATAGAAACTAGGACTGTAGACAAAATTTGCAGGAAGAAATTGCAGGCGCTGGTTTATACCAAACATAGATATATAATGCCGGAGTAACTCAGTGGGTCGGGGGGAGGGGGGAGACTGCAATGAAAAAAACACATGATACACAGAAAATATCAATAGACATAGGTGCAGGAGTGGGCCATTTTGCCCCTCGAGCCAGCACCACCATTCAATGCGATCATGGCTGATCATGCCCAATCAGTACCCCATTCCTGCCTTCTCCCCATATCCCCTGACTCCGCTACTTTTAAGAGCCCTATCTAGCTCTCTCTTGAAAGCATCCAGAGAACCCATCTCCACCGCCCTCTGAGAATTCCACAGACGCACCACTCTCTGTGAGAAAAAGTGCTTCCTCATCTCTGTTCTAAATGGCTTACTCCTTATTCTTAAACTGTGGCCCGTGGTTCTGGACTCCCCCAGCATCGGGAACATGTTTCCTGCCAACTAGCATGTCCAAACCCGTAACAATCTTATATGTTTCAATGAGATCCCCTCTCATTCTTCTAAACTCCAGAGTGTACAAGCCCAGCTGCTCCATTCTCTCAGCATATGACAGTCCCGCCATCCTGGGAATTAACCTTGCAAACCTACGCTGAGGACAATTAGAGACACTGCCAGTGACATCTATATCTTATGAATAAATAAATATACATAGATATTCTCAATCAATAACAGAAACATCAGTTCATTATCGTTGCTTCTGTGTGAACGCATCTACCGTGTTTTTTCTCCACTTAACATTTATTGCACTTCAAATACCAACTCACTGGATATGAAGTCCTGAAGCCAGACACAAAATGCTGGAGAAACTCAGCGAGACAGGCAGCATCTCTGGAGAGAAGGAATGGGTGACTTTTCGGGTCGAGATAACTTCTTCAGACTAGTCTGGGGAAAAGGAAATGAAAGATATAGACAGTGAAATATGAAGTCCTTATTAGTTAAAAAAAAAAGCCACAAACTGTTGGAGTAACTCAGTGGGTCAGGCAGCATCCCTGAAGAATATGGATGGTGATGATTCAGGTCGGGACCCTTCTTCAGGTCTTATATATGGGTGCCATGGTACTAAGGATGCCATGAGGTGCAATGCAAAGCAATTTCTTCTTTTCTATCTGCAACATGTCCAATCAGCTGAACCGCTTAGGAACAGTTAATTCTACCCAGCGTACAAGAAGCAAACTTGGAACCGTACTCTGTGTGACTCCATGTCATGTAACACATTAATCCATCGATCCATGCTGGATTTCTCATGACGGCATTTAGAATCAAGCCAAATCATCTGTTAAAATAGAAATATGTGTTTTTCTTAAAAGTTTGCAGCTTTAGATGTTGAACAGATATGTTATCATCAAACCTTTTGGACCACATCGACCAAAGTATTGTCAGAGTAATTCTTTGAAGATTTCATTGCTTTTTCTATGTAACTCTGCAACATTTTGAGTCTAGATCTTTGATCTGTGCTCACTGCCAGCTATGCTTGATAAAATCGCTTTTTATGGATGTTTGTTAAAAACAACATATTGTGTAATTGGCAACGATGGCTGAAAGCTGGTTGATCATACCTGAATTTAATTGCTCCATCAATGGTAGCTGTTTCTTCAGCTGCCAAGCATTCATGCTCAGGAATTCACATTCTCACAACCTACGTCTCTGACTCTCTTTCCTCCTGTATAAAGCTCCTTAAATCCTCCATCTGAACAAATATTTGGTTCTATACCTTGGTTATCTCCCGATGCTGTTTACTGTCAAATGTAAAGCATCCTTGCTACATTAAAATAGTTTATTGTTCCTGATGTTTATTTAAGAGGCGGACAGTTTTAGAGAGTGGAAGGTAGTGCCTTAGAAATATACTTCGGCAGAATCTGAGAACTTGATGGGTGAACCCTGCCCTTCAGGTCTGAAGCAGGAACAGAAGGTCTTTTTTCTCTTGCAGACAAGTAACCTTATTGATTCACAACTGAACTCTTGTCCTCTAACTGATGACTCAGCTTTAACTTTCCACTCTTCTGACATCTGACGAGTGTTTTCTTTTAACCTCCACATTGCTTTCATTAAACAAATTTAGCAAATATCTCTACGCTGAATTAATTTGTTATTAATCTCCACTTGGTTTGAATAAAAGCAGTTTTTCAATCAATAATTTTCCCTGAGATTTCAATGTTCCCCTCTCGAAACATGAAACAGGTGGTGTTTTATTGCGATGTTATTAAGCCAGATTTATCAGTGCTTCTCATCTGAACATAAGTCACAGCCATTTACACAATTCAACAACGCCTTTGCTATAGCTAAACTGTTTATTCAGAATTAACAAATGGTATGTTCTATTGCATAGGTCAACCTAATGGCACTTGTGTAAAGTGATATTATAATAGATGTGATGAACATTCATACTAACAAGGCAGAACCAGGCTGAGTAAATAATGGCAGCAACAGGCACGTGCCGTCAGGGTAGGCAGGGTAGGCAGTGCCTACCCTGCCTAAAATTATAAAATAGTAATTATTTTATGTATATAAAATGTATATAAACTATATATAAAATATATATAAAACATATATAAAATAGTCATAAATAGTAAAGGCACGGGAGAATTATGCCTCCCTAAGAGATCGATCTCTTAGGGAGGCATAATTCTCCCGTGCCTTTCATAGGCAGTGTGTTTTAAACGCGGACGTATGAGGTACTCACGTGCCGTCGACGCTGCTTCAAGCCGTCAATGGGAGCGGTCCGTAAAGGCAGCTGAAACTCTGCCTTTACAGCGTGGGATGCGTGTATGTGCTGCTTTGCGCACTGCGCATGCGCACCAGCCTACTGCGCATACGCACCAGCCTACTGCGCACTGCGCATGCGCAAGTTTCTTAGCGGGATTTTCGAAGATGGATAGTGCTTACCTGAAAAGTTTCTCGAAGCAAACTTACGAGGAAAAGACCAAAATAATTAAAAATGGCAGACCAACGCCAGACCTTAAAGAACTTCAACAGCGCAAAGGAACAAAAATAATTAGAACATTTAAACCAGCTTGGTACAACAGGAAAGAGTGGCTATGTGGTTGTATTTCAACAAATAGATTGTTTTGTTTCCCGTGCCTGTTATTTTCTGTATGTAGTGGAACTGTATGGGTAGCAGGTGGATACAGTGATTTAAATAATTTGCCTAATGCTTTAAACAAACACGAGAGATCTGCTGTGCATTATGAAAGCCAAATAGCATTGAAGACATTTGGATCTACACGGATTGACTTGCTCATAGATAAGCAGAAGCAACTTAGTATCGATATTCACAATGAAAACGTTAAGGAGAACAGAGAGATACTAAAAAAGTTAATATGTGCTACTTGCTTTTTGATCAGACAAGAACTTGCTTTTCGCGGTGATAATGAGAACAAAGAATCACTAAATCGTGGAAACTATATTGAATTACTGAAATATACTGCAAAATTTGATGAAAAATTGGCACATCATTTACAGAGTTCATCCGTTTTTTCTGGCATTTCTAACAAGATACAAAATGACTTGATTGAAGCAGTAGGCACAGTTGTAGTAAATAATATTAAAGAAGAGATCGCAAAAGCCCCATTCATTGCCATAGAAGTGGATGAATCCACTGATATTTCAAATACAGCTCAGTGCTCCACAGTATTCCGGTATGTATTGGACTCTGAAATTAAAGAAGCATTTATAGGTTTTGACAAACTTAAGGACAGAACTGCTACTAGTGTAACAGAATGCATATTCAATAACTTACACAAATATACTTGTGCTGAGAAACTTGTAGCACAGACATACGATGGAGCAATGGTAATGGCATCAAACCTAAATGGTGTTCAAGCTAAAGTAAGAGAAAAGGCACCATCAGCTTTATTTACCCACTGCTATGCACATAAGTTGAACCTTGTTCTGTCTCAGTCAGCTAAATTCATACCTGAATGTACAGGCCTTTTCAAGACCATTGACGCTCTTGCCTCATTTTTTAGTCATTCTACAAAACAAACGCAATTTCTTGATGAAATAGTGCAGAAACGCATTCCAAAGGCAGCACCAACCAGATGGACTTCAAACTCAAAGCAAATCCAAACTATTTTGCAATATCATGGAGACCTCTGTAAACTTTTTGACAGCATTAACAGCAATCCTTTATTGTGGGATCCTGAAACTTTGGTGAGGAGCAATGGGTTTTATGCTTGGCTAACGAAAGATTCTACATACTTTCTTCTTATGGTTTATAATGAAATTTTCATTAAAACTGACACTCTCTACAACATTTTGCAAACTAAAATTATAGATATTCCTTATTGCATTGAAAGAATCAATGAAACAATACATTCGCTTGAGGATCTGCGCCTATATTTTGATGACATTCATGAAAAGTTTGAAGAATATTGCAAAGAAAATGACCTGACTGAATCAAAATCTCGTTCAAAACGTCCAATTAAAGAAGAGAGAGCACGAATATTTGATCTGATATTGGTTGATATATTGAAGCATATGGAAGCAAGATACAGCGACTTCAAAAATTTACAATTCATTTCCTTAGTTGATGGAAACAAGTTTCAAAAACTTGCTTGTCAAATTGATCAGGAGGCAATAGAAAGTTTAGAAAGAAACTACGGTAACTTCTTTGATGTCATAAGACTGAAAGCGGATCTAGCTGGAATTTACAATGCACAAGTGTTTCGGGATAAATCATTTAAAGATTTACTTGTTTTTATATTTCAAATTGGATTGGAACAAACGTTCCCTGAAGCCGTGAAGCTGCTACAATTAATTTTAACAATTCCTGCAACAACAGTTTCTGTTGAGAGATCATTTTCAGCTTTGAAAAGAATTAAAAGCTTCACCAGGAATAGAATGTCCAATGAAAGGCTTTCATCACTTGCTTTAATTTCTATTGAAAAGGAAAGATTTACTCAGATGGAGCAAAGTCCCACTGCTAATTTCTATGAAAAAGTGATGGATATTTTTGCTGCAAACAAAGAGAGAAGAATGGATTTTGTGTACAAATAATATGGTAAGTACATTTATCTGAGCTATATGTTTTTAAATACTTTATTAAGAGATAGGACCTATTGAAGAGAAATTACTTGTTAAAAGTCGAGAGAGCAATGTGCGCATGCGCGGTTTCCACGATTTAAAAAAAGCCGAATGACAGTTCACCGGTAAGGGAACAGTGCGCATGCGCGGTTTCCAAGATTTTTAAAAAGGCGATCGGCAGTTTACCGGTAAGGGAACAAAGTGCGCATGCGCGGTTTCCACGATTTAAAAAAGCCGAATGCAGTTCACCGGGGAGGGAACAAAGTGCGCATGCGCGGTTTCCAAGAATTTTTAAAAAGGCGATCGGCAGTTTACCGGTAAGGGAACAAAGTGCGCATGCGCGGTTTCCACGATTTTCGCGCATGCGCAGTTTGAAGGTTAAAAAAAAACCCGGCTGACAGCTCACCGGGGAGAGAATCATCTGCGCATGCGCGGTTTTCAAGATTTTTAAAAGCCACTGCCTACCCTGGCTCATTACTCACGGCACGTGCCTGGGCAGCAAGTATACTATTTGCAATTTGTAAATGTTTCAAACGTTTCAAAAAGGTCTTTTATTGTCACGTAGCAATTAAGGGACAATGATATATGAATTACCATACAGCCATACGAATAAAAAAGCAACAAAGACACACAAATACATAAAAGTTAACATAAACATCCACCACCAGCAGTTTCCCCACATTCCTCACTGTGATGGAAGGCAAGAAAAGTCCAATCTTCTGCCTCTTTATTTCTCCCGTGGTCGAGGCAGTCGAACCATCCGAAAGGGGCGATCAAAGCTCCCACAGCCGGTGGTCGAAGCTCCCGTGTCAGGGTGGTCGAAGCTCCTGCGGCCTGGAGTTCCCGGTGTCAGTGTCTGACCAGAGACCGCGGGCTCTGTGATGTTACGTCCGCAAGCACCCATGGTTGGAGCTCCGAGGTCGATCGCAGGCTCCGCGATGTTAACCCCTTAGGCTCCCCGCTGTGGAGCTCTCAAAATTCGGTCTCCAACAAAGACCGCCATCTCCTCGATGTTAGGCCACAGTGTGGACAGAGATACGATACTGAAAGAAATTGCATCTCCGTCGAGGTAAGAGATTATAAAAGGTTTCCCCCAACCACCCCCCCCACTCCACATAAAACAACACTAAAAACATCCATTTAACACATACTGTTGAAACACAAAGAAGGAAAGGATAGACAGACTGTTGGCGAGGGAGCCATTGCTGGTGCCACCCAGTGGAATATATTACATATGTGGAACATATTCTGATACATCTAATAAATGAAAGTTTAGTTTAGTTTAGCTTAGTTTAGTTCAGAGATGCAGCGCGGAAACAGGCCCTTTGGCCCACCGAGCCCGTGCCGACCAGCGATCCCCACACATTAACATTATCCTACACACACTACACACACTAGGGACAATCTATACCAAGCCAATTAACCTACATACCTGTACTTTTTGGAGTGTGGGAGGAAACCGAAGATCTCGGAGAAAGCCCACACGGTCACGGGGAGAACATGCAAACTCCGTACTGACAGCACCCATAGTCAGGATCAAACCCGATTCTCCGGCGTTGCAAGCGCTGTAAGGCATCAACTCTACCGCTGTGCCACCGTGCCGTCCCTTTGACATTACTTTGTAACTTTGACATTATTGCCTGAATTATTAAACTTGCTTTGTCCTGAACAATGTCCCTAAATATTATCAACATATTAAAATATTAGAGGATAGACACAAAATGCTGGAGTAACTCAGTGGGTCAGGCAGCATCCCTAGAGAAAATGGATAGGTGACGTTTTGGGTCGAGACCCTTCTTAAGGCTGAGAATCAGGGGAGAAGGAAACTAGAGATATGAAAATGTACAAAGAGCAAATGAATAAAAGGCATGCACAAGGACAAATCACAGCTAGTAACGATGATCAAGGAAAGATGGAGCCCACAATTGTCCATTGTTGGGCAATTATTACCTGTGGAACAGGTAATAACGAATAGATACAAATAGAGATATGACAGTGAAACTAGTAGGACAACTAAGGTTGGGGAGGGATGGAGAGAGAGGGAATGCAAAGGTTACTTGAAGTTAGATAAATCAATATTCATACCGCTGGGTTGTATATCAGTATGCCAAATATGTTCTGGCAGTGATTGATAGGCCTATTATGTAGAAACAAGCACAAATCAAACTCTCCCCATTCTTGGTACCCCCTCCCCACCTATTCCCCCCTCTCTTCAACCCTCCCCCCCTCCTCCTCCCACCCCTCCTCCTCCCCCCCTCCTCCCACACCCCCCCCCTTCACCGTTCTCCACCTATCACTTGCCAGGCTTTATCCTGCCCCTTCTCTCTTTCAGCTTTCTTCCCCCATCACATTCAGTCTAAAGATGGGTCTCGACCCGAAACGTTACCCATCCATGTTCTCCAGTGATGCTGCATGACCTACAGAGAAACTCCAGCACTTTGCAAACTTTTTTTTATAAACCAGCATCTGCAGTTTCTCGTTTTACATAATAATTCTATCAATCACTGTCAGAACATATATGTGCATACAGATATTTTACAATGGTGATAATATTTAGGAATATTTTCTAGGACAAAGCAAGTGTAAAAATTCAGGCAACAAAGTCAAAATAACTTTCATATATTATATATATCAGAATATGTCCCACATTTATAAATTGCAATTGTGGATAGATAACATTATTTAAGTTATTGACAATATTTCAAGAACATTCTGAATCATTCACATTTTCTACCTTTAACATTGGATCTGTGGTTCTTGCTCCACATTGTAAAAGCTTCATCGAGAAACTCTTCTCAACTGGATTCAAAGATCAGACGGCAGTTGAACCTTCTCCATTCTCCTACCAATGAGACAAATGCAATTGGAAGTGAGAAAGGAGTAGATGAGATGGGCGGCACGGCATGGTGAGAGAGTTGCAGCCTTACAGCGCCAGAGACCCGGGTTCAATCCTGACCACGGAGGCTGTTTGTATGGAGTTTGTATGTTCTTCCCGTTATGGCATGGGTTTGTGCCTGGTACTCCGGTTTCCTCCCACATTCCAAAGACGTACAGGTTTGTAGGTTAATTGGCTTCAGTAAAATTTATAAATTGTCCCCAGTGTGTAGATAGTGCTTGTGTGTGGGGATTGCTGGGCTGTGTGGACCCGATGGGCCGATGGGCCTGTTTCTGCACTGTATCTCTAAACTAAACTGAAGATTTACAGCTGCAGATGGGCTGATGTAGTTAGGTGGAAATAATACGTTGATACAGGTAACTAACCTTTATGCTGCAAATTTCTAGGCGTGAAAACCTTGGCCCACATGCAAACTGATGTTGAACTTACAGGTAGTTTCAGGTCTGATGCGAGATCTTTCATCCAAAACATTAACTCTCTCCTTTCTATGGAGGTACAGTGAAAAGCTTTTGTTTCATGCTAACCAGTCAGCGGAAAAACAGTGCAAGGTCTATTTAAACATTTACCTGCAATTACCATTTCTACATAGTTAGCAATTGAATGGGATTAATATTTGTAGTTCGGGTCTTATAATGGGAGCAAGCTGAATTTTCTCACCACATCAGTACGTCACTGCTCGGCTCCATGGTGGGGCCAGCATTGGACCAGGAGACCGGGTGGAGTGGTACTTTTCACTCTACTTCTATGTCTTATGGACAGTTATCACATTTCAACAATTACACCAGCTTAATATATAATATCTGGTCCTGATCACAGTGCTGTTGGTGGGAGTGCAGAACTACTTCCGTACTTAGCCTCTGGATTAGCAGACAACCCGATGATGTCCTATCTCCGAATGGTACTGCTCGCAGTGTAGGCGTGCACAGGTAGGTACAGATGGAGGGTCTCGACCCGAAACGTCGCCTATCTCCTTCGCTCCTTAGATGCTGCTGCACCCGCTGAGTTTCTCCAGCTTTTTGTGTAACCCTCGATTCTCCAGCATCTGCAGTTCCTTCTTTAACAACAGGTACAGATGGAAATGGGATATGCAGCGATGTTTAATGCAGCAAATGTTTAAATAGACCTTGTATTGTTTTTTTCCGCGGACTGGTTAGGATGAAAGAAAAGCTTTTCACTGTACCTACATAGAGAGAGTTTAATGTTTCAGATGGAAGGGACTTAGCAGTTGACAGTGCGGTAATCTTTCCAAAATTGCTGGCCGACTTCCTGTGCATTTCCAGAATGTTCTTTTCTTTGAGTTCAGATGTCCCGCATCTGCAGTATTTTGCATGCACTCATTTGTACATTGGCATAAGCGTGAATTTTATTAAAGCACGCAAAATTGTCGAAGTAAACGTTTACTTTTAAGACTTTTAAGACTCGTGCAACGTAATATATCGAGGAAGATTGGGAAGGGCTCTGAACATGGGTTTGCTTTCTAGCCCGGGCGCTGGCCACTGCCTGTTTGTGCGAGCGTGCAGTTATACACGATTCTCTGTCAAGCTAGTGAATAAAGCGGCTTTCTGCTACCGTAATGCATCGAAACAAACGGCCCAATATTATCAGACTTTTTTTGTATGCTTTAGAAAAAAAGTTATAATAAAAGCATGGGAATTTCAACAATCAATACAATAATTTCCCACAATAGAGTTATACAGCATATAAAATACAGGTCCTTTGACCCATCTTGCCCAAGCTTTCCCATCTGCGCTCATCCCACCTGCCTGCATTTGGCCCATATTCCATAAACCTACCCTGTCCATGTACAGAAGATAGACAAAAAAAAAGCTGGAGTGACTCAGTAGGACAGGCAACATCTCTGCAGAGAAGGAATGGGTGACGTTTCGTGTCAAGATCCTTCTCCAGACTGTCCATGTACCTGTCCAAATGTCTTTTGAATGTCAATTGAGAATTTATACTAAGCACAGTCTAATTAATCATATATCTGTTCTAGTAAAACACAGTGAAACATGCAACCATACAGCCATACAGAAGTCTGAAGAAGGATTACGGTCTGTAACGTCGCCAGTCCGTTGCCTGGCCCGCTGAGCTCCTCCACCAGTATATGTTTTTCAAAAATTATAGCTCAATCCATTTGTTGGAATTCGTTTAATTACAGAATTGTAGTGTATTGAACATGAGATAGTATAATTTTCCGTTTTCTTCTTCAAAGAGAGAAGATTGAGAATACATCTCAAATATAGCAATCCTCGAAAATCTGTCCTCGGTAATCTGTCCCCATGCAGTGCCTGCCCCACAAACTGTGATCCTCTTCAAGGGATCCCCTGCAAACCAAATTCCAGTGCAGTCTGGGGTTTGGCTATGCTGTTTTACCACACGTCAATCCGCTTCTCAATATTCCTGGCTGCAATACTGCATTTCATTTTGAACATATTCCCCAGGAGTTAACCCTCAGGAAAATGTTCAACATTCATTGTCTGCACTCTGGAAACAAGATTACTCTTATCTTAATCAAATAATTTTACAGTATGCAACATGGAGGCAGAGTTCCTAACCTGTTTTTGATTCCTTCGCAGGAGGATGTGCCTTACAGTGAATTTCTGGAGGAATAAGATCCTTCACCAAACTGGTCTATTGCACAATGAGGCTTTCAAAAATGAAGAGTCACACCGAGACCTTGGACACCAAATTATATCTCAAACCTCAAGAGTCACCTCTCACCAAGGACATAGATAATCAACAAATCCATCACTAACTCCCATGTCTCGAAGCTGAGGAACAAGGCAGCAAGCCCATGGTCTAAGCTGTGGCAATGATTCCCATCCTCCTGTTTGCACTGGAACACCATCACCCTACTGTTGACATGTTAACATACCGGAGGTACCACTAATGCATTGGCAGGATAGCTGAACCAATGTGCGTCCTCTCCAAGACAATGTATACAGCACAGACACTTTAGCAAGCTAGAAATGGACAGCATGGTGATGCAACTTGTAGAGCTGCTACCCTGCAGCACCAGAGACTCGTTCAATCCAGACTTCAGGTCCTGTCTTTTTGGAGTCTGTACATTCTCCATGAAACCATGTAGAGTTCCTCTGAGTGCTCTGGTTTCCTCACTCATCCTAAAGATGTGTGCATTGGGAGGTTAATGAGCCACTGGTCATTGACCTTGTATGTACGTGAGTGCAGAGTTGATAAGCTCTTTGATGAAGGGATAGGTTTTGGATCAGTTTAAATGGATGTTTGCTGGTCAAAGGGACTGTTTCAGTGCTGTATGTGTTTATGATTCCATAAGGAAAAAATAATACACATATTTAATTTGTGGAAAAAATATCTTTCTAATGGTCTATTCAAACAAAGACAACCATCTGCAACGGAGACACAAGACTGCAGATGATCGAATCTTGAGCAAAAAGACAAACTGCTGGCAGAATATGCGGACGGACAATGTGGGAGAAGCGTTCAAACCCGAAACGTCATCTGTTCTTTTCTTCCCACAGATGCTGCCTGACTCCCCCGGATTTCTCCAGCAATTTATTTTTTGTTTGCACAATCAGGTAGCAAACTGAGAGGGGTCTGGACCCGAAACGTCACCTGTCCATGGTCTCCCGAGATTGTACCTGACCCGCTGAGTTATTTCAGCAGTTTGTGTATTAATCAGCAGTTCTTTGATCCTACATATGGTCTAAATCGGACATACGTTGTTTTGCCAGATTGTATCCCCTAATCTCACTCATAAACGTGGTTCCTCGCCACCCAAGGACAGGGTCACTGCAGCTGCACAGGGAGGAAGGGTTTATTAGGAGGAATGTGGCTTTGGAAAGGCGGATCACCACGTGGCAGCTGAGAGAGATTGCTGGAGAATTTGGAAAGACGAACAGAGAGCGAGTGGAAGTAGGCAGTGCAACAGCAGAGCAGGAGCTTCGGGGTGTTCAGCCGAAGGTGAGCACAAGAACCGGTCGGAAGCTCTGGGGCTGAGAATCAGCTGATTGAAATCCCAGGCAAGGGGTTGTCGGCAGTCAGAAATCAGAGAGAAAGCCCGATCGCGGTGGATGGACGTGGTCCTACTCAAGCCCTGAGCGATCTTTCTCGCTCCCATCCTTTGGACCTGTCTTATCTCCAGCATCCCTCCTTGATCGAGCCGCTGTTCTCGGGTGGTTGAAGGTTGCTGACATACTGTGCTGTGCATATTATCCTGAAGAAGGTTCCCGGGGATTTCCTTTCAATGCTGTCACGTTCCCTTAGTTAAGAAGTATGCAAGTATTTACTAACCCCGGACTTGTTTAATCTTCGCAATATATATGTATATATATACGATTTTCCTGCGATTACTTCTTTATATAACTATATATAAAGACGTAATTGTAGCAAAACGTGTTCTATTATATCTTATGCGAGGCGTTGTTGCTCTAATGTTTTGCGAGTAGTTTTTCCAGTGTGTGTGTGTTAGAGAGGGAGATGTTTTGCTGACTGCCGCAAGTATTCTGAGAGGGCTTTAACTGTAGCCCAAGGCGGCATAAATTTGCTGGGTTAGGCTAGGTGTGTGTGTGTGCGTGTTTACATATTCTGTTATGCTGCAGCAACGAAGAATTTCATTTTTCTATCTGGGACATATGACAATAAAACACTCTTGACTATGTGGAATCAACTGTGAGGAAGCTTCCAGCACTTATTCGAGCTGTCTCCAGCTGTGCCGGGGTGGAAATGGTATGAACTCAGTGAATAGTTGTATAGTTAAATAAACAACAGCAGATCTGGCGGCAGTTTCTCTGCGCTTGGACTCTGAATTACCTACAGACCGCAGCCAAGCCATTTGGCCCATTCAGTTTGTGCCAGTTGGAGTAACTCGGATTGTCTTGAACCCCTCAGCTCTTCCCCTACGTTCCCGTACTCTGCAATGTTCGTAGTTTCACCCCTTATTCCATCTTTTCCCATACACCCTCCATCAAAGGGATCTATAGGAGGCTCTGCCTCAAAAAGGCATCATCAAAGACCCTCACCACTCTGGCCATGTTCTCATTTCACTCCAACCATTGGGATAAAGTTACAGGAGTCTGAAAACCATGACCACCAGTTCAAGAACTGCTTATCCAATATCCATCAGGCTCTTGAACACTACAAACACTAACTTGACAATGAACTACGACTGTCTTGGTTGCACCAAGGACTTTGGGGGGTTTACACTAATGTTGGCAGTTTTCATTTGTTGATTTTGTTTTTGGTTATTATGTTAACTATGAGTATTGTGTTTAATTGCCTGTTCTGCTGCTGCAAGTAAGATTTTCATATACTGTTGTTGGTACGTATGACAATCAAACACTCTTGGCTCTTAAAGTCAGAACTAGCATTAGTATACCTACAAGGGTGAAGACCTAATCTATTTAGAATCAACTGTGGTTTGAAGTTTTTTTGTGTGGATGGGAATGAGATGTTGCAATCAGGTCTTTGTTCAGAGTATGCGATGGGCTTGTATAGTCTGCTCGGGTTGCTCCTTTTAAATGAATTAATTCCCATTAATTCTGCCATCAAAAGGAGTTTATATGGAGGACACAGTAACCCCAAAGGGAGACACAATAAGCTCAAAAGATCCCGACCCTCAACATCGCCTGCACACTCCCTTCATAGATATTGCCTGGCTCGCTGAGTTCCGTCCCGTGCTATGTTTGTTTTAAACGCATAGGCAGGACACCCCAGGCAACTAAACCCTACAGATAGACACAAAATGCCGGAGTAACTCAGCGGGTCAGGCAGCGTCTCTAATGAAAAGGAATAAACCAGCAAATGTGGTTAAAACCAGCATCCGCAGTTCCTGCCTAAACAACTGTACCCCCTGATGTGTGCCATTCCCTCCAACAGCCTCACTCAATTCTTCCAAAGCATCCAAAAAGCTCTTGTCTTCTCCTAAAAGGGATTTTGTGTACTAACCCCTTGGGCATGGAAACGGCAGCAATGGCTCGGATGGAACTTTGGAAGTAACTTTGTTATCCTCACTGTAGTGGAAATATGTGGTGAATGGTTCAGGAAGCCCCCTATCTGTTACATTAACTCCCACTTTCTTCCCTTGTCCTAAGGTACCTGGCTTGGTTCAGTCGCTTGGCAGGGTGCAAAAGGCGATCTTGATCTTTGAGCTTCCCCTTTGGTCTTGTGCCTGACATGTGACCAAATGAGCCATTTGACTTCGATAGCGCAGAGAACTGCAAGTTTCCACCGTGTTACCAAGTCATCATGGACTGCAACTTCATTCTGTTCCAGCCATATATTTTGAAGAAGTTCCCCTCAAATCTTTGCACATGTGTTTGGCAAACATACCGATTCCTTGGACACTAAGTAGAAAATTGTGTTCTCTGGGTATGCCATGCAGTGAAGTTGACTATAAAAAACAAATGAGCTCAGGTTGTAAGGCACTTGAAAATAAATTGCTGCTTACGACCACAGCTGAAGTGAAGCAATCTTGAAACATTGCAGCAAAGTGCTGATGACTGTGCCAAGCATGGGTTGGGTTGAAGTGGAGCGGTGTGGTATTTGACAAACAATCGGGAAAACAGGGCAAGACTCAACAGATTAGGTGCAGCTACTAAGTAAACCAGACAAATTCACCAGCAATCAGTGTTTGGGCACTGTTAGTCATCTCTATAAAACCTTGAGGATTGATGTCATGTTTTGGCGTGACTTTGGAGTTGTGTTTCAGTTACATAAATAGTTCACGTAGGTCAAGGGAATTCTGAGACTCCACTGCAGATGCTGGTTTACACCAAAGATAGACACAACATGATGGAGTAACTCAGCGGGTCAGGCAACTTCTCTGGAGGAAGGAAGTAGCTGATGTTTCAGTCTGTCTGAAAAAGAATCTCGACATGAAATATCACCTAATCCTATTCTCCAGAGATGCTGTCCGACCCACTGGGTTACTCTAGAGCATTGTATATACCTTCTTGTTCACTTATGAAAGCTCCCTGTCACTTAAGAGAAAGATTTACAATGGCAGAGCACACTTCCCAAACTTGCAGCATTCCAAAGTGCTTACAGCCATTAAAGTCCATTTTAGCGTATAATGAATTGGAAATTCCAGCAACCAAATTTTGCATGTTAAAAATCCTCAAGTAGCAACATGATATTGGGCAGGTTACACATTTCTTTCAGGGATTATGGTTGAAAAATGTCCTTAATTATGCTTGTGTGAGATCATAAACATCAAAGGATAAATTAAAGGATAAATTGTGAATCACCTGTGATTTATTTGGGAGCTTCTAAACTGTGCGTGCGTGTGTGTGAGAGAGAGAGAGAGAGTTTATTTCCAAGTTTAGTTTAATTTAGAGATACAGCGCGGAACCAGGCTCTTCGGCCCACCGAGTCTGCACCGACAAGCGATCCCCACATATTAACACTATCTTACACATACTAGGAACAACTTACAATGTTACCACGCCAATTAACCTACAAACCTGTAGGTCGTTAGAGTGTGTGAGGAAACCGAAGATCTCGGAGAAAAGCAAAGCGGTCAAGGGGAGAACGTACAAACTCCATACAGGCAGCACCTGTGGTCGGGATCGAACCCGGGTCCCCTGCGCTGCAAGCGCTGTGAGGCAGCAACTCTACCACTGTGCCACCACGCCAGGTGTTGGTTAAATGCCTATAATTCAGATTATCCTCTGCATTATCCAGATTTAAAGATTTTGTTTACATTTCTAAAGATACCTCTGTAGCTGCCAAAATATGATCCATGTTCCGCTATGGATTTGTGAATTTATATTGTAGACCTCTTAATAAACAATATTGCATACCACATGCTGCACAGTGTTTACAGTATAGGGACATGCCATTCAACCCCACAAGTCAATGTGGTGCTTATGTTCATTACTGGCTTTCTCCTTACCTACTTCACCCATCTTTTTCCCACTTAATTATCTTGTGCCCTCTTAAATGCTTCTGTGCAATAATGAATTGAATCTCCTAAACATTCTCCAACAGTTGACATTTCTTCTGAGCTGTTTGTTGGATTTATTCGTCACTATCTTGTACTTATGGCCAACAGTATACTCACTCGATTTAAAACCAGCTTGGCTATCTCTAGAGTTGGATTTCTGTACTTAAAGGTTCTGACAATCTTACTGGGCAATATGGCTGCTTAGGTTGGGAGGTGAGATGAGGACAAGTGTAGATGCCATGCGATGGGTGTAGATTATTTAGTTCTTCTAATTGGTCTGGGACGATTGGCTCAATATGTTTCTATCACATTAGTCGTCAATAAGGAGATGATGGACTTGGGGATGATTAAAGAGAGCGTGGGAGAGAGGGAGTATTGGTAGTGACTCCATGGGGAATTTCACAGTTTCCTAAACCTAGGGTGACATTTGCGAACCATCTGTATTCAGAATTTTCAGTAACAGCCAGCATTATATTTCCACATAACTAATCCCATTTGTTTAAATTTGGCTCTGATTTTTATTTGCCTGATACTGGCATGAATCAGAGGAAAAACATTAAGTTTGTATCATTGATGTCCAGAGGAGAGAAAAAAATAAGTTCAGTCTAAGTTTTTTATGGTTCTGCTGCTTCTTGTGATTTTGAGGAGTTGGTTTAAGGAAGTTCTGCCTCTTGGTTGGAACATGCAGAATGTTTCCAACCTTGGGCTCAGATGGAAGGTAGTGGCAACATCAGTGGGAGTGTGGCATGGTGGTGCAGCGGCAGAGTTGCTGCCTTACAGCGCCAGGGACCTGGGTTCGTTCCTGACTATGATGTTGTCTTTACAAAGTTTGTATGTTCTCCCTGTGACAGCATTGGTTTTCTCTGGGTCCTCCCGTTTTCTTCCAAATTCCAAAGACGTGCAGGCTTGTAGGTTAATTGGCTTCTGTAAATTGTCCCTAGTTTGTAGGATAATGCTACTGTATGGCGTGATCGATGGTCGGCGCAGCCTCAGTGAGCCGAAGGGCCTGTTCCACTCTGTATCTCTAAATCTAAATCTAAAAGAAACCTACAATTGTGTTCAATCAATGGGCCTGCAGCAGTTTTATCTGATCACACTTCTCCACTAATGTAAATTACTCAGTCTGGACTGAGAAAAGATTCCAACCTGAAACGTCATCTGTCCATTTCCTTCCACAGGTGCTGCTTGTCCAGCTGAGTTCCTCCAACAGTTTGTTTTATATGGTTTTAATGTTCTCAGTGCCAGTTCTATGGGAAGCTGGTATTTTAAAAAATGATGACATGAAGTTGTGGTCCATGAGTGTTTGTTTTAGCCATAAGCATCAGGCTAACTACTAAGCTTTGATGATCAAGAGCTTGGCTCCATGCTGCAGCATAGACAAAGTGTTGTTTCTATTATCAAAGCTTCCTCTCTAAATATTTGTTCCAAAGATATAGGGGAACATGGCTTTCACATACAAGAATATTGTCTGACGGTAGAAAACAAACACATTTGGTTATTGGCTTCAGTGGAACTGAATATCTAATAGTGAATATAACCAATTTCCCATTAGTGCTTGTGAGGCCAAAGATGAATTTCACCCCGACAGAGTTAATACGTGTTTGGGTATCAAAGAGTTCAAGGGTGGTTGAAAAGAAATAAGGTTTAAAAATGAATGTTACAGACATTAGAAGTGGGATATGCATTAGACGATGTACAATGATAGTGAGGGTACTTGTTTAGTATGCTCATCACAGTCGCAATTTATGATGAAAGTGGTTCAATGTAATCCATTTTAGTGCTGTTTAGTTGGTGGCACTTTGATATAATACTGTGGACTATGTGACTCTTTGTACTTTGCTAATGTCTCTGCTGTTTTGGATCATTTTGAAGTGACTAAGTGTGGCACTTTGTCTGAACTGTATAGACTACACGGTCCAAATCATTTCACCTCCACGAGTGTTGATGGGCCAAGCAAACTGAACTTGTGTGGGGAAAATCAATCATCCGTTTCCACGCTGAGGGAAGGTTCTACTGAGGAGGCTTAATTTAAATTAGCTTGCTTGCTTTGAGCTGCAGTTCTGATTTAAACTTTGATTGATGTCAGCGAGGAAAAGTCTGCTGATCAAATCAGCTGCTGTTCAGTGTGGATCAAGGGTTAAATTCTTCAGATGTTGTAGCTGCAATTTAACAACCTACTTGTTGAGGAATGTGATGTTATTTCTGCACCAATCCATCACTTGGAGAGCTGAGGAGGATGAACAATCAGTAAACTCTCTCTGTAGTACTGGTTGTACAACCTATAGTTGACATTGGCCACTTGAGGGATATCGAAGCTGTCCGACAAAACCTTTTAAATATCCACTATAGCCAGAGATTTGTCTCCAACTGGAGCAGATGAAAGCCAACTAGAGTTTTACCATTTAGTTTATAAATACAGCATGGAAATAGGGACTTCAGCCCACTGAGTCCTGTAGTCCTGAGATCCGTATCCTATACTTCAACAAATGCGAATTCTATGTTGAGGGATCTTTCACGTTGATTTCATTTGTGAGGCAGCCCAAAGGCCAGCACCGTGGCGCAGCAGTAGAGTTGCTGCCTTAGCGCCAGAGACCCGGGTTCGATGCTGGCCATGGGTGCAGGCTGTACGTAGTTTGTACGTTCTCCCTGTAACTGCATGGGTTTTCTCCTAGTGCTCCGGTTTACACCCACATTCCAAAGACGTGCAGGCTTGTAGGTTAATTGCCTTCTATAAAATTGCCTCTAGTGTGTAGGATAGAACTGGTGTATGGATGAATGCTGGGCTGTATGAACTCGATGGGCCAAGGGGCCTATTTTCACGCTGTGTTTCGAAACTAAAATGAAATATGACTCGTATGAGCTGCACCACCCTGGCCACCCATTCCTTTCACTCCTATCATCAGGAAGAAAGCAGGGGAGTCGGAAATTTGTGACCCTGTAAAAATAGCATATTTGCAGCAACCATCAGGCTCTTGAACTGCCCACAACATCAACCAATTTACAATGGACTGTCTTTGGTTGCACTTCGGGCTTTTATTTATGCGGTTATTATTTTTTAATTTAAGATTTTTTGTTTATTATATATTATCTATGTTTATTGTGTCACAGGCCTGTTATGCTGCTGCATGTAATAATTTTACTGTTCTGTTGTCATTACATATGACAATAAAACACTCTTAACTCTTAACCAAGCAGCTTGGAATTCATGAGTTGGAACCGGGGTAAGGTGTCAGCAGTGATTACTACTTAAATCTTAGGACTGTACAAGGTCACAACTTTCCACCCCTGAGGCAAGAGTGCTATTAAATTAGCAGGCTGACACAAATCCTAGCACACAAAATTCCACACGCCTTCACCACAACCTGCCCTTCTGCTTGCTTTTTCAGTGAATGTGAAATGCCGAACTGCTGGATGATCAGCACCTCGGTGAAAGATACACTTGATTCTACTTTAACCATGTTGGTCTTCTAGTACAACAAGATGTCCATAAGCAAATGACCATAAGACCTAAGAGCAGAATTAGGCCATTCAGCCCATCGATTCTGCTCTGCCATTTGATCATGGCTGATCTAATTTTCTCTCTCAAACCCATTCTCCTGCCTTCTCTCCATAACCTATGACAGTTTTACTAATCAAGAACCTATCAATATCTTCTTTAAACATGCCTAATGATGTGGCTTCCACCACCATCTGTATCAGTGAATTCCACAGGCTTACCACCCTCTGACAAATGAAATTCCTCCTCATCTGCATTATAAAGTTGTGTCCTTTTATTCTGAGGCTGTGCACTTTACTCACCCAATACTGGAAACATACTCTCCATGTCCACTCTATCTAGACCTTTCATTATCCAGTATGTTTCAATAAGATCCCTCCTCATCCTTTGGAAGCTTGGTGCAGTCAACTCAACTCAAAACACTTTGTGGGGAAGGACTGCAGTCTAAGGTTCTTCTGTCACAGACACTGACGGGTTAAGTCCTGTGTAGAAGCTTTTCAAACACATGAGGATTTTACTGTCCCAAGAGATGAGTGGCGCTCTGAACTAAGAATGTGCTAACAGTACAAATTTATACGAACCAATAACATGATGAATTCATAGACCGAACGACATTATGAATGTAATGAAAACCATGCACTGTTTTTTGTATTTATTTTCTATATTTTTACGAGGAAAGTTTTTTTTTCAAAAAGAATATTATAGAAACAAATTAGAAATAAAAGGTGACATGTACTTTCAATTCAACCAGTGGAGCCGCAATGTTTATTATTGATTTACAGTCTGAATTTAGTCTTGCTCTACTGTTGATGTCGATTCCCAGCAGACTTGTGCCTCGTGTTAATGCTTATGCGATGTGTTAATGGACAGGATGCAACAGAGGTGTTCAAAGGATGTGTAATCCTGGACTGTTACGAGTTGAAATCCAGTAATGGTAGCTGTGGAATTAAAAAATTGACCAATTTAATAAATTGGGAATTAAAAGCTGGTGTCAGTAATGTTGAACTTTTAAACTATTGAATATTAGTTAAAATAGATATATTTGATTGACTTAACCCTAGAAGTATAGGAAGAGACTGGATGGACTGGGATTGTAGTAGATTGGATCAAAGGGGAAATGTAATTGATGTATGTAAAATTATGGAGGGTGAAAAGAAAGATCAGTGTCCCACAGGGGAGAGGTCAGTAAATAGGGGCATTGGTTGAATGATAGGGAAGTGAGAGTTGAGGAAAAAACATGTGAAAAGCGAATTGTAGATGTGGTTGATGAAAATGCATTATAAAGTAAATGACCATTTGAACTGCTGTAACGTTCAAAGCTGGGAATTTTTCAAAGCCTGAAAAGCCATCTCTTGTGTTATAAATGTGTACGATTCCATAAAATAACATAACATAAGATAACATGACATAAATTGGGTGGCATGGTGGCTCAGCAACAGAGTTGTTGCCGTACAGCGCCAGAGACCCGGGTTCGATACTGACTTTGGGTGCTGTCTGTACGGGGTTTGTATGTTCTCCCCGTGACCACATGAGTTTTCTCTGGTTTCCTCCCACACGCCAAAGATGTTCAGCTTTAAAGGTTTATAAAAATTGTAAATTGTTCCTAGACTAGGATAGAACCAGTGTACGGGGATCTCTGGTCAGTGCGGATTCGGTGGAAGGAAGGGCTAATTTCCTGTGCTGTATCTCTAAAAACTAAAATGTGCTGGAGTCTGGATTTATCTTGGCATCCTGCAGAGAGATAGCGAAGGATACAGACCACTGCTCAAAGCTGAATGTGACATGAATGTTATCAATGGCATTGGTGCATGTTTTAACTTCCAAGCACTCTTGACATGGATGGGAGGGGAGGAGCGAGGTATCTAATAATCATTATAATTTGTACATGGCATCGGACATAGCAAGATATCTGAAGTCCTTGCTCTGAAGTCAAATTCCTCGTATGCTGTAAAACATACTTGGCTAATAAAGTATGATTATGATGAATATGATTATGAGAATGGAATAAAACATTATTTTGCAGGGCCACAATTAACAATTTGGACAAGTGAATGATTAGGAAAGATTTCAAAGAATATGAGACTAGCTTTGGAATACACGTTGGTCGGCATAGACAGGTTGGGTCAAAAAGTTTTTTGTACGGTGCAACTCTGACCAGTCAGGTCCATGTAACTTGATTTAATGCTTATTCATCATGTTCTTTTATTAATTAAAAAAAAGCCACGGTCAGAATGAGAATGCAATTTTGAACCGATCCTAAAACACCTCTTCAAGGGCGTCTTACATTTATAGTGTCGGAATGGTATGTGAGGAACTTAGTCATGACATTACCAAGCCAGACATTCAACCTGTTGGAACAAGTTCAGTCACGAGCAAGTGCATTCCAGCTCCGCTTCAAGTTGCTGGAAGTGCAGTCACTGATTCAGATGAGCCGATGGTTAATTTACTCTGCATGCCCCAGTGCTGTGGGAGCAGTGAAGGATTGCTGGGAGCTGCTTGTTTTTTTTTTAATTTTCTCATTCATCTTCCAAATATGTGGATACCACTATTGATCTCTCTTTACACATGGTTCTTGGCAAATTATCTTATTCCTGTGGGCTTTGACCCCTTTGAATTTCGACGCCTATCGTTTTAGTTCTGCTGTCAGTGAGAAGGAGCAAGTTGTTATTGAATATATGCAAGCTCATGAACTTGCTTCTCGGCAGGATTGTAAGAATATTTCCGCATATCATGTTAGGATCTGGGAAAGAAAGGGAGTGACTTGTATATCTATAGTATTCTTCATCCCCATCTTGTAATGTTCTCTAGTGCTTTGCAGACATTGACGTACTTCTGAGTGTGTGGTCACATGTAGAGGAGGAATTGCAAGCACCAATTTAGTGGCAACAATTGTCAACAAACAGAATATTGAGCTATACCAAATAATCAGTTATGTTGTTTGGGGATGAATATTGGTTGGGATACTTGGATAACTGCAGCATCTATAGTATGGACCCAAGAGGGATCTTGAATTTGTGTCCCTTCCAAAAGATGACATCTTCAACAGTGCAGCAGCCCATGAGTACCGATCCAAACTAAAGTTTCTGAAGTTCTAAACCCACGACTTGATTAGGAAGCAAGAATGCAAATAACCCAATTTATTACTGGCCTCATTTGTACCCTTTAACATAAGGCAGCACCTGTTGATTTAAACAATGCCAAGGATGGACTCTTAGACCTGACTGTCATGGTAACAAACTTTTCATGTTAAAGATCAATTATTGGCAAATTTAGACACAGTGCTGGAATAACTTAACCGGTTAGGCAGCATCTCAAGAGGACAGTGAACGGCAACATTTTGTGTTGGGACCCTTTTTCAAACTGATCATAGTAAGGAGGAGAAAGCTGGAGGAGAGGGGGTAATTGAACAAAATCTGGCAAGTGATAGGTACATTTGAATGGCAGATGGCTAGGAAAGGCTACAGATGAAAAACGGGTGTCAGATAAGCAGAGAAGGGCAATGAAATGTGAAGCTAGAGGAAAGGATATAGGTGGAAGGGGATGTAGGTGGAGGGGCCAAGAAGGAAGGGGGTGGGATACTGGGTGAAATGGGTGTGCATCCATGTGAAGCACAGGAAAGTGGGGGGTGGGGGGGGGGGGGGGGAGGGGAAGAGAAGTTGGGGAGAAAAGGGTGAGAGAAAGGGGGGGTGGTGTGGCAAATATTGCAGGTATTGTCTGGGCATAATTTTGTTCTGTCTTTGTGAGTTTGTATTCTGCTCTGATTCTCTCTGCAGTCATTATCTTCTCGTAACTAACTCATTTTGGAATGTTATGTGATAAACGGCCTCCTTGGCAGTTTACTAAGCCAAGCGCTCCAAGAAAGAGCGGAACATTGGTCAAAACAACACATTTAGGTTCCATGATCATTTAATCCAATATGCTTCAAGAATTGGGTTACTTGCTGTTTTGACAGTGTACACTGTATCTAACCCTGTCTCTGACGGTGTATAGTGATCTGTGTTTTGTCATCTTCAGAGGTCGGGGAGACACAAATATTTTCCCATGGCCACTGATTCACTATGTGCTGAGACAGGCAATATTTGTGGTTTTCATTACTGTGGACAGTTGTTGCGCAAATTCCAGATTATTAACAGAAATTAAATTCCAGAGCAGCTATGGTGGGAGTTGCAATCTGATGGCTGGATTGTTAATCAAGACAAATTGGTTATAAATTGAACATCTGATCCACTTTGGCACAGTTGTATTTTAGCAACTGCATCAAGAGACTGAACAGTATATCAGAGTTGGGATGATGAAATAATGGCACAATGGAGTCTAGTTATACTCCTTGCTTGTGGAAACATGAAACTGCAGAAGTTGGTTTGCATAAAAGGAAAAGGATAAATCAGACAAAGTTTTCTTTCTGCCTCCCCCATAGCTACAGCGCTGAAACAGGCCCTTCAGCCCACCGAGTCTGTGCCGACCCCATTACACCAGCACAGATTATACATGAAGGACAATTTACAATTTTAACCAAAGCCAATTAACCTACAAGCCTGTACATCTTTGGAGTGTGGGAGGAAACCGGAGCACCCAGGGAAAACCCATGTGATCACAGGGAGAACATGCAAACTCCCTGCAGACAGCACTTGTAGTCAGGATTGAACTCTGGTCTCTGGCACTGGAAGGCAGCAATCTACCCCTGTGCCTTATGACTTATTATGCCTTATGAGTTGTATCAGTCCCATCAGTCTTGTTCCCCCCCCCCCCCCCCCCCCATTTATTCTCCTGTAACCTATTCTCTCTCACTCAGCCATTAGTTCCCTCCATTGCCCAAGCCCATCATCCCTGGACTCCATCACCTTGGTGTAGTGTGGGTAGCGCTGGATAAAAGGGTTAAGCACTGGTTGCATTGTACAGACTAGGAAATGGAGGACAACCAATTAATCATATCCTGCAGGAAGAACACGTCTATTGTAATGCCTCTTTACCGTAGCCCTTTCCTTCTCCCAACAACAGTAGCATGTGTTTGGTTGTTTCAGATAAGAGACCCAGTTCCTGAGCACAGCTTGCCTCTTATCAGCCCACTGTCTGTTCCTTTATTGCTGGCACTGTTGTCGGAGGGTTAATGTTTTTGAAGTTCCTCAAACTCCTAATCCCTGATAAACATTCCTCAGATCCTTCAACAGATGGTTCCTGAATTATTGTGTTCCTTCAGCACCTTGTATTTCGCTCAGAATTCCAGCATCTGCAGTCCTGAGTCTCCCTGATAGATAGGCATGTACTTGAGTCATGACCTGCAGGGCTATGAGACTGCTGTGGCAGTACTAGGTCGGTGGCTTGTTTTCAGATGGTAGAGATGTGATGGGTTAAATCGTGGTACCATTTCCATGCTTCCATTTTGAATTTACCACTTGGGCATATGAATAGAATCTCAGAAATTTCCTTAGACATTGAGAATTCAACTTTGCCTTGAATATGTTGGCTGCTTTCCTGAGGCATCATGAAGTATATACGGAGTTGGTGAGGGTGGGGGGGGGGGGGTGTGTGATGGACTGGGCTACATCCACAACTCCCTGCAAATTTTTATGGTTTGGGACAAAGCATTTGTCAAACAAGGTCTGATGCATCCTGATTGGATATTTTTAAATGGAGCATCTGTAGATAATGGTAAGAGTCATTGTAGACATGCCAATTTTCTTGTGGCATTGGTGCACTTTCTTGGCCATTATGTCAATGTAGTTGAATCAGGACAAATTGTTGGTGATATTTATGCATCAGAACTTGAAACCCTCGACCATCTCCACTTCAGCACCATTGAGGTAGACCGGGTTATGTACTCCACCCTGCCACCTGAAGTCAGTAACCAGTTTCTTCATTTTGCTGACATCCAGGGTGAGATTTTTCTCTTGTCTATCTCCTTCCTGTACTTCATCTCATCATTGTTTGAGGTCTGGTCCTGTACTGTGGTGTCATCTGCAAACTTATAAATGGAGAGCGTTGTCACGGGCTGAGAATGCAGCTTTGTGGGCACCGGCATTGACAATTATCCTGAGGATGTTTTATCACCAATCCTTGTGGATTTGGACTATGAATTCATTTGCAGAAGGGGGCGCTAACTCTGAGGTCCAGGAGTTAGGAGATGTGTTTGTTTGGGAAGGCACCAAATTGTCAACAAATAGCTGTCTGACTTTGGTGTCCTTGTTATCTAGATGGATAAATTCCTTGGCATATATATTATAAACAATCTGTCATAGATCAACCACATTGAAGTGACAGTCGAAAATGCACACCAACATCTCAAAATCTTCAGGAGATGAAGAAATTCAACATAGCTCACAACGACTCATACAAACTTCTAGAGGTGCAACGTAGAGAGCACAGTCAGGTCGCATTGTTGCTTCCATTGGGAACAGCTTTGCCCAAAACCGCAAGAAATTGCAGAGAGTTGTGGAAGCAGCCCGTCCATCACACTCCCCACCGTTGACTCTGTCTACACTTCATGCATGATCAACATGATCAAGGACCTTTATCACCTTGGCCGTTCCTCCTCCCCTCGCCCGTTGGGCAGAATAATCAGAAGCTTGAAAGAACATACCACTAGAACAGTTCTTCCATAAGCAAGGGTATAGTCCTGATTCTCCAACCTACCTCATTGTAAACATTGGACTTTTTCTCTGCAACTGTTATGCTACAATGTTGAGAAACTATATTCTGCACTCTTTTTCTTACGTCTGCCTTTTGTATTCCGTTTGGCTTGATTGTATTCTTACAGTATTATCAGATTTGATTGGATACTATTTTCAATGTACCTTGGTACCTGTGACGATAATAAACCAAAGCCAAAGATTGTGACAGGCTGGGTTTGCACGAAGCAATGTTTTTAAAAAATGTGCTATTTCCTGTTAAGCTGTGTATTTATTCCATACCAAAAACCTCAAAGTTAGTTTGCAATTATGTCAATACCTTTCATAAACGGCCATGATTATTTGTCTTACTTCTCTTTAAACTGCATTGTTTACCATGCTTTGAGTCACATTTCCTAATATCTCTTCGTGGTTCAGGGAGAAAAATGTTTGAATTTCTAGTAAAGCCCTTTGGAATGTTTTGAAGATGCTGTACAAACTGTGAATTGTTGATGGAGCCGATGAAACAGATATCATTGCTGTATTTTCACTTGAAACATTTGTAAGTGTGCTTCTCTCTGCTTGCTACATCCACCAGTTTGGATTCAAACATGAAAGTTGCCTCCCTTGAGTCGGTCCTCAGTACATCATTAAATTATATTGATCTTCTTGGGAGCGATGTTTGACTCCGTAAATTGCTGCTTTCCTGACCTCCTCGGCATGATATCCTGAGTCCCTGGAGGTGTTCACACAGAGTACTTGTACAAATCATTGTTATTTACCCAGCTCAGACTTTGAAGCACTTGTATAGTCAGGAAATTAGCCTTAACTGTCTGCAATAGATCCCTGTAAAATGCAAGGTAACCCACTTGCAATCGCTTTGTGTTTGATTTAGATGAGCAAACTGTGCATTATACCTTTCAGAATACATGGTTTCTACTGATGCCTCTTGACATCTCATCAATGCAAAGACTTCTGTACGTGAAATAAAATGGGTAGTAAAAAACCTTTCACGAAGCCGTCTATTTACACTGTGACTGAATGTTCCATCAGCCAACAGTATTTTTGATGTTCCTGGGCATAATGGGAACTCAAATGAAGTAACAACATAAGTAGACTGAGAGTCAAGAGGGTTTAATTGCCATATGTACCGAAACGGAATAATGAAATTCTTATTTGCAGCAGCATAATAGGTCTGTAAACACAGTAGCTAATAACATATATCGTAAACAAACAAAAAGGTTCAATACATTTTAAAATACTCTTACTAGAGCAGTGGAAATTTGGTTATGTTAAACCAAGTTGGGAAATTAGAAGAGTTTGCTATTTAAGTAATTGCATTATAAGAATGAAGTAGGATTAGAAATTAATTTACAAGCATAATGAACAGGTTTGATAGGCATCCATAGTTTTGGAAATACACAACGATTGCTTGAGATAATAACCATACTGCCACCATATTGTAATGAATGCCATTAAAACACATAAGACTGATAGACACAAAATGCTGGAATGACATTAGCAGACAGGCAACATCTCTGGAGGAAAATGGACCTTTCAGGATGATTGTGGTAGGGTGAGTGGGGGAAAAATCTGGAAGCAAAGAAATACAGGACAATCAGGGCTGCCAATAGATGACCTCAGGCAAGGAGGTTCCCTGATATGCTAATTGTGGCTAGAGTTAGGTGTGAGCCAAGAGGGATGCATAGTTATGAACTGTGGAACTAGTTACCGACTTTTAGTGGGGGAGCGGGGGGTGGGGGGGGGGGGGGGGGGAGAGAGGGATGGGAGGAGGGAGGGGCGTTTATGTAGAATTTACCTAAAATTGGAGAATTCAACGTTCATACCGTTGCGTGCTGTTCCTCCTATTTAGTGTGGTTTTATTCTGGCTCTGAAGGAGGCCCCAGCACAGAAAAGGTCAGTATGGGAATAGCAAGGGGTGTTACAATGGTTCGTAACCGGGAGATCCAGTTGACGGACCAAGCACGAGTGTTCAGCAAAATGGTCGCCGAGTATACACTTGGTCGCGCTAATGTACAGGAGTCCACATCAGGAACACCGGAGCTGGTAGATAATGTTCACATCAGGAACACTGATAAGGTATAATTACTGGAAGAGATTTTCCTGTATTTTAATCCAAATGACAATGGGTGCTGTTCACTCCCAGAAGACCGTGATGACGGTTCCAAAGCTGAATTATTGAAAGGACCCTGTTTTTTTTTTGTTTTGCTCAATCATAGTCTGTAATCTTCACAGCACATCTTCAAATAAATTGATCCTCTTGAGTTACTCCAACGTTTTGTCACTAAAAGTCTATGAACCAGTTCCACAGTTTGCAATGATGTATCCCTCTTGGGACCACACAATCTCCAGCCAACAATTGGCTTATCAGGGAGCCTCCATACCTGAAGTCATCTGTTCTGTTGCCGGCTCTTTGTTCGGGTTATGTTTTCTTACTTCCAGAAACCACCCACCTCCCCACAATGTCTGAAGAAGGGTCCTGACCCAAAACATCACCTATCCATGTTCTCCAGAGAACTCCAAAACTGGAATCTGACGCGCTCAGTTATTTAAGCATTTTGTGATCTATTCATGTTCTCTAGAGATGCTGCTTGACCCGCTAACTTAATCCAGCATTTTGTGTCTATCTTTGGGATTGCAGTCACCACATCCAAAGATATGGTTTCTGTAACTTCCCTCTCAGACCTGCGTGGGCAGAAATGCTGCGGGAAAAAAAAATGCTTCCACGTTCACTGGGTACGAAATTAATTAAAAAATTAGGAAGAAATTCTGACAAAAAGCTGGTTCCAAAAGCTGTCTCCAGGCAGGCCTCGTGGGAATCACACTCTCCAATGTTTATTGTAGGGACATTGTTGTTAGTCATTCCTAACTTACATGTGTGACCTCTGAAAGCGCTAATGTGAGCTGGCACTTGCAAAGTCAAAGGCAAGGTTGGGCATAGACACTTAGACACCTGGCCTTAGCACCCATTGATTTGCTACTTTTGATGTTTATCACCTCGGCTACTTTGACTGCTGTGTTACGGGTGTAAAATAAAGCTCCAATGCTGTGATGGGGATCCTTTGATTTTTGGAAAGTGCACTTTTTGTGATGAGAGCTGGGGGAAGCATTTGTCTGCTTTGCAGGTCTCCCCAAAGCCAACCATTGGAAGAGGACACTCAGAACCTTGCCAACTCCTCTCTCGCAACTCTCTGCTTGAAGGCAGCACAGTGGCTCAACTGGTGTTGCTGCTGCTCATAGTGTAAGTTTAGTTTAGAGATTCAACATGGAAACAGGCCCTTCAGCCCACCGAATCCATGCCGACCAGCAATCACCCATGCGCTAGTTGTAACCTACACACTTGCAACAATAAACCTGCATGTCTTGGAATTTGGAAGTAAACCGGAACACCCAGAGATAACCCACATGGTCACAGGGATAACCAATCAGACAGCACCCGTAAGTCAGGATCGAAACCGGGTCTAGAGCTGTAAGGTCGCAACTCTGCCTCCGTGCCACTGTGCTGCCCACTAGTGCCAGAGACCCAGGTTCAATTATGACTTGGGTGCTGTCATTGTGGAGTTTGCACGTTCCCGCTGTGAGAGGTTATCCTCTGGGTGCTCCAGTTTCCTTCCACATTCCAAAGAGTCTAGAGTGTTTTATTATCATATGTCCCAAAATGGAACAATGACAATTTTACTTGCAGCAGCATACAAAACGTGCAGGGTAATTGGTTAATTGGCCTCTGTAAAATTGTGTAGGGAGTGGATGCAAAAGTGGGTTCGTGGATAACTAGTGTGAACAGTGATTGATGGTCAGCTTGGACTCAGTGGGCTGAAGGACCTATTTCCATGCTGTATCTCCAAACTGAGGTATCCTTCCACAAGGTAGACCAAAATGCTGGAGAAACTCAGCGTGTGAGGCAGCATCTATGGAGCGAAGGAAATAGGCAACGTTTCGGCCCGAAACCCTTCTTCAGACCCTCCCACAATGTATTCACTGCTCCTTAGCTCCATCTGCAGGTTCTAGTGTAAACCTTCACCCTTCTCTTCCCTCCATGAGACCAGTGGAAGGGCAAGAGCATTTGTTCATCCCACATTCATATTCCCCAGTCCTTGAAAGAGTGAAGCTTTCTGGATTAGAGTTCTGGAGGTCATGGTAGAAGCATGAGAAAAGTTGGTAATGACCACCATTCCTCTATCCTCTTAGAGGATTTCAGTATGGGATTAAGAAGTTTGCTAATGCCATTTTACCACCATAAAGACAGTGCAGATTCATTTATATCTGGGCAGGGATTCTCATTTTATTCTAAATGTTTGCTCCAGAGGAGTTGGATAGGATAGGTTTAAAATGGGTAGACTCACAGCATGGAAAAAGGCCTTTTGGCCCTCCATGTCTGCGCAGACCAACGATCACCCTGTACTCTATCCTACACACTACGATTTTTACCTAAGCCAATTAATCTACAAACTTGTATGTCTTTGGAGTATAGGAAGAAGCCGAAGCACCCGGAGTAAACCCATGCGGTCACAAGGAGAACGTACAAACTCTATACAGACAGCACCAATAGTCAAGATCAAACCCGGGTCTCTGGTGCTATAAGGCAGCAACTCTACCGCTATGCCACTGTGCCGCCCTAGGATAGGATAGGTTTAGAAGGATATGTGCCAGACTCAGGCAGGTGGGACTAGTGTAGACGGGGCATATTGCTCGGCATGGGCTAGTCGAGCCGAGGGGCATGTTTCCAAGCTGTCTGACTCGGACTATTGCAGTTTGTATTGTCAGTAGGTCTGAATCAAATTTTGCAAACATACAGCACCAGCGAATGCATTTTCGATTATTCCAGATGACAGAAGTCTTGCTTTCTTTGTGTGGGGTCCTGCAATGGAATTTGCGGCTTATTGTTGGTTAGTTACCTTTGGCCCAGAAGAGGAGTTGAGCCCATGGATCAGTCGCAATCACGTTAAATGGTGGGACTGGCTTGATGGGCCTAATGGCCTACTCCTACTCCATTTTTGCAAGTATTGTTTGCAGGCTAGAACATGAGGAGTCAATCGATTCAAGAATGTTGTGGGCGGTAATGATAATTACATAATAATTCCCTAACGCATGTTGTTTTAATTATTCTGTTTAAGTGAACTATTGAATTTGCTTTAGAAATAATCCACTAGACTTATAATTATTGTGCTTCAGGTTAATTTGTAATCAAGAACCACTGATACCCAGGTCATTCTCTCTTTCTTCCTACCCCCCACCGTCGAGAAGTCGATACAAAAGATTGAAACCACATGCAAGCCGATTTATGAACAGCTTCAGCTTCTTCCCTGCAGTTATCAGACTCTTGAACGGACCTGCTAAAGATGTATTTTCAATCTTCCAATCTACCTTGTTGCGGCACTGGCGCTTTTTAAGAAATCCACTCTTTCTCTGTAACACTATCTTCTGCACTCTCTTTCACTACCTGTTCTACTTATGTATGGTATGATCTGTCTCGATGGCATGCAAAACAAAACTTATTTTACCATATATTGGTTCACGTGACAGTAATAAATCAATGCCAATCATTCTGCTCTGATTTGTGACATAAAACATGGGAGACTGATGCACCTCTGAAGTGCTGTTGTGATCAGAAGATCATGTGATAGAAGTAAATTAGGCCATTCGGCCCATCAAGTCTGCACCGCCATTCATTCATGGCTGATCTATCTCTCCCTGCTAATCCCATTCTCCTGCCTTCTCCCCATAACCTCTGACACCCGTACTAATCAAGAATCTATCTATCTCTGATTTAAATATATCCACTGACTTTGGGTCAATTCTTTGGCAAAGAATTCCACAGATTCACCATCCTCTGACTAAAGAAATTCCTCCTCATCTCCTTTCTACAATAAAGTCCTTTAATTTTGAGGCTATGATCCCTAATTCTAGTCTCTCCCACGAGTGGAGACATCCTCTCCACATCCACTCTATCCAAGCCTTTCATTATTCTATACATTTCAAGAAGGTCCTCCCTTATTCTTCTAAACTCCAGCGAATATGGGCCCAGTGCCGTCAAACGCTCATGGTTACAGTAGATCATGGTCTTTATTGAGAAGCTGTGCTCAGTTTTCCCTGATAAACAACACAACTTCCATGGTCCCCAATGGTAAACGTGTGTAGCACTTGGCAAGGAAGCTAAGAACTCGGGGACCAATCCTTTGGGGCGCACAGTCCACACGTGCCACCTACAAAAAGCATAATGTGTGGAGAATGACTGATGAAAAGAAGAGCGTGTACATCCAAGTGCACTACCTCTACTCTGGGTTAAATCTACAGGGCAATTTTTATTCTCCCTCTTCAACCACACCCCCCTCCCCATCCCCCAAACATTCTGAGAACAAATTGCAATGTCAAATTGACTATTTTTGGGATGTCCTTGAGCATGAATACATATGTCTTATTTAGTCTTATTATTGTTACATGTACTGATATGAAAAGGTTTTGTTTGGGTGTCATCCAAGCAAATCAGATAATACTATGCATGAATAAAATCAAGCCAAAATACGGGTAAAGCAAAGAGAAAGTTGCAGAATACAGAATAAGGTTTTTCAGCATTCGTTATAATTCCAGAGAAAAAAATCCAAAGTCCGCAATGAGGTAGTTTGGAGAATCGGGACTCTACCCTAGCTTGTGGAAGGTACTGTTCAAAAGTCTCATTTGAAAAAAAAGGGGAAGAAGCTGTTCCTCTGGTGGTGCACACTTTCAAGCTTCTGCCCAACAGAAGGGGGAGAAGAAGCGATGACCACAGTGGGAAAAGCATTTGATTATGTTGGCTGCATTCCCAAGGCAGCGTCAAGTGCAGATGGAGTCAGTGGTCGGGAGTATGATGTGTGTGATGGACTGGGCTACATCCATAATACTCTGCAATTTCTAGCGGAATTGGGCAGAGCTGTTTCCAAATGTTTTTGTGTTCCACTGGAACAGGCAAATAAGGACAGTGCAGCATTCAATCCATTGGCTGTATCGAGATGGTGGTGTAATTTATGCTGTTTTCATATAGGACAAACCATGTGGAGCTAATTTATTCGGGAACGCTACATGTGGTCACAATGACATACTTTCCAAAAGCAAGTTGTTTCAATTATTGACTCTACTTGTGAACTACATTTTTGTATTTGTAGTATAAATAATAGCGACGAGATGAAATCATAGTACTTCTCATAAATTTGATAGATGGTGAGAAATTAAAGCTTTAAAAATTTGGTTCTGGGAATGTTTAAAGGACGTGATGTGGCACGGTAACTCTACCTTCTACAAGTGCCAAAGTGATTGTGATCGCCCTTTACATGTAGATTGGTAAGGCTTGTGAACAGAGACGATATCCTTCTGACTTGGCTAACGAGGCAACACTAAAAATAATGCAAAATGGCTAACATTGTATTTGGCCTTTGCTGGCAATGACTGCAGTACAGCATGTGCAGCTTATTCGAGATGTGATAGATACAAAGTACTGGAGTAGGGACAGCACGGTGGTGCAGCAGTAGAGTTGCTACCTTATGGAGACCCGCAGGTTCCATCCTGACCACTGGTGCTGGCTGTATGGGGTTTGTATGTGGGTTTTCTGCGGGATCATCCGGTTTTCTCCCACATTCCAAAGACATACACGTTTGTAGGTTAATTGGGTTTGGTATCATTGTAAATTGTCCCTAGTGTATGTAGGTAGTGCTAATGTGCGAAGGACACTGGTCAGTGCAGACATGGTGGGCAAAAGGGCCTGTTTCCACGCTGTATCTCTAAACTAAACTAAACTCAGTAGGTCAGGCAGAGTGAGGCCGCGTGCAAATTGAACAGCACCTCATATTTCGCTTGGGCAGCTTACAACCCAGTGGTATGAACATTGATTTCTCTAATTTCAAGTAACCTCTGCAATCCCACTCTTCTCCCCCCCCCCCCCCCCCCACCACGCTTCCCCCACCTAGTCATCCTACTAGTGCCAATGTTCGCATCCTTGTATTTCTTCACTTTCACCTCTTACCCAGTCAACAATGGGCCATTGTGGGCTCCACCCTTCCCTTGGTCATCTGATGCTGGTCCTGATTTGTTCTGACCTATTCTTACCTCCAGTTTGCTCCCCTCTACTTTAAATATGAAGAAGGGTCCCGACCCATTCTTTTTCTCCAAAAATGCTGCCTGACCCGCTGGGTTACCCCAGCACTTTGTGTCTACTTTTGGTATGAACCAGCATCTGCAGTTTCTGAATGGTCCATAAGCTGGGGTACTCTCCAATTCACCTCAAACACATTGCGGACATTGGACTTTGTCTCTGGGACTGGTGCACTGCAATGCTGAGAACTATATTCTGCAGTCTTTATCATTGCCTTTGCTTTACCAAACGTACTTGAATTTGGCTTGTACAGCATTATCTGATTTGATTGGAATGCATGCAAAACAAAGCTTTTCACTGTATCACAGTACATGTGACAATTAAAAAAAAACCCAAGGGATTTCAAAAGACCATTTATGGAGAGTGTAAGAATGTGGAACTTGGAGTAGTTTCTGTTCTTTGGCATTGATGAAATTAAAGGGAACATGTGTGCAGACATGCAGGAGAACGGAGTATGAACTATTCATAGGATTAAAGCCTGGTTTTTGCAGTTTGAAAAGTGGCACAGACCACAATCAATATGGCCTCTCTTTCCCTGCCATAGATTCTCCAAATCAGTTGGACAATTCTGCATTATGATAATTTCTAAACATGCAGTCTTATCCCCTTTTCCTCAATACATTTTAAGGTGAAGGGGGAAAGGTTTAATAGGAATCTATCAGACAATAGGTGGTGGGTGTATGGAAGAAGCTGCCAGAGCACGTAGTTGTGGTGGGGACTATTGCAACATTTAAACAATTAGACAAGTACATGATAGTGTGTGTAGGAAGGAACTTAAGATGGGTCTCAACCTGAAATGACACCTATTCCTTTTCTCCAGAAATGCTGCCTGACCCATTGAGTTACTCTAGCATTTTATGTCTATCTTAGGTATATAGGATAGGACAGGTTTGGAGGGATATGGGCCAAACACAGGCAGGTGGGACTAGAGTAGATGGGAAATGTTGGTCGCTGTGGGCAAGTTGGGCTGAAGCGCCTGTTTCCACATGTATGACAGACGGTCTTTAGAAGCTTTGTCATATGCAGACTAGGCAAATGATTTGTCATCAAATTGAGAAGAATTAACATTACCATTCCATCATGGAGATTTGGCTGGGCTCCAAGACTTACATTTCACAACTGGGAGAAGTAGAGTGCCTTTGAATACACACTCTTTGCAAAGCTTGAGAATAATGCTTGCTTCAGAATAAATCTTATATATCAGAAGAAACATGTCTGCTTTAAATTTCACTGGTGGTAGCCAATCAGTTCTGAAACTACAATAACTGAATGATGATTGTGAGGATCCTTGACTGAACTGAAACAACTAAATATTTTTAAGACATTTGAATAAATTGTCTATTGTCTATAACTTGTTGCATGTTTGGTAGCAAAATAGCCAATACTGAGCAAGATTACAGGATGTGGATATAAATATAGTTCTCTCGTGCTTTTTTTAGATGCAGGAAGTTACAGAGGCGCTATTAAGATGAAATAGAGTCAATATGGTCCTCCACAGGAGAAGGATGTAGAACATATGGAACAGTTAAGCAATGGTGGACCGTTTGGCCTATGGTGTCTGTGGTGATTCTTTTAGTCACACTTGACTGCTTTTTCACTGCAGCCTTCCAATGGAGAATGCATTGTGGAGATTTATTTACAGTGCCACGTGTACGAAGTTAGATGTTTTTCCTCACTAAGTTGGAATGCAATTGTCATCTTTTTCAGGATAAATCGGTACAGTGGCGCAGAGCCATAGCCTCACACTATGTAGGGAGTGGATGCAAAAGCATAATAACATAAAACTATCGTGAATAGATGATCGATGGTCACCATGGACTCGGTGGGCTGAAGGGTATGTTTCCAAGCTGTATCGTTCAGTCAATCAATCATTCCCACTCCTCTGGAAAGAGAAGTTAATTTAATTTGGGTTAGAACTCAAATTCTAGAAATTAAAGAAAAATATCAAACCCACCAAACTCCAAAATGATTATTGATCAATGCCATGTTTTGAAGATCATTTGCAAGGTAAATCTTGCAAATGAATAGGTGTCTGATTGAAGAGGTTCAGTGTTGAAACAATTGGTTGAAACATTGTTGCCCCATCTGTCCACCAACATTGGGGGCCCCCAGATGTTCTTGGCATCTGTCCATCCCAACCTACCAGTAAAAATATAAAATATAGTGACTAACCCTATGGTGATTTCTGTGATGTCTGTTTGTTTGTTTGTTCTATCCATTTTCAGTGCTGCTTAAGATCCAAGGACCAATTTTCCAGCCCTACCCTCCCCCTGAGGTCCATATTGTTCACGCCATCGTTGGGAGATGTGATCTCATGTTATCATCTCCCCCTGGTGGGGAGATCATGTCAGAACATTGAGGTGGGTGGTTTAACCACTCAGTCCTGTTGTATCCAGTCTGAAGAAGGGTACCAATTCGAATGGTCCCCTATCCACGTCCTTCGGTAATGCTGCCTGACCCGTTTGGTTACTCCAGCACTTTGTGTTTTATTCACGATTCCAGCATTTGCAGTTCCTTGTATCTTCTGTTGCACTTGACTCTTCAGAGAATTGTTGACAGAGGATGAAATACAACACAATACATTGAACATTATTTTTCTGTTAGGAACTTTGGTTTCTGCAGCCATACAACAAAAAGAAACAATTTACAAGACACACAACCAACTCCATTCACACAGACATCCATCACAGTGAATCTCCCCCTCACTGTGATGGAAGGCAAATTCTTATCTCTCCCTGCTCTCCATCCTCTCCTGATGTTAAAGCCCCCGGCGGGCGATGGTAAGTCCCGCGGCCATTAAGGCCGCGCTGGCGATGTAAGGCCCTGCTCCGGGTCTTAATGTTAAAGCCTCGCCGGGTGATGTCAGGCCCCGCTCCGGGCCATTTTCAGCCCCGCAACTCTGGCGATAAGCTGCCGCCGCGGGAGCTCCGAAAAGTCTTCTCGCACCAGGGACCCACAAGCTCCCGATGTCACCGTCCACAGGCCTGCAGCTGGAGCCTCCGAGGCCCCAAGGTCTGGCCGCAGCCGCACGCCACCACAGCTCTCCACGCTTCGAGGCCGGCCAGCCACACAACGGTAAGTCCGCAAGCTCCGCGACTGGAGCCCCCAGGTCGTTCCGGCTGGAGGCCGCTCCACGGTGCTTGGCCCCAATGACAACGGTGACACGATAGGGTAAAGGTCGGATCTCCCGTGCAGGGAAGAGATTAAAAGTTTCCCCCACCCCCCCCACATATACACAGTAAAAAACAATATAAAACCCACAGCAAAACTACACATTAAATGAGACAAAAATAAAAAAAGGTTTATCCAGGATGATGATGCAAATAAAGTGTCATAAAAACAGAACATTCTGGAAACACACAGCAGATCAGATAGCATCCATGGAAAAAGACACAGGAAACAGTCCAGATCAAAGGAATTGATTGGTATTGAGATGTTAGTTTTAGGTTGCAGGTAGGGGGGGACAGGAGAGGAATGTACAGCACATGCATTTTTTTTGTCTGTTTTCAATCTCAGGATAAATGTTACTTGCCTTTCATAAATTATAGGTTCCCTCTGGAGCTCCGGAGTGGCAAGGTTCGCTGAGGTTACAAAATTGACAACTTGTCAATCCTCTAGTTTAACAATTCAAAACACTCTAATCCCTTTGTCTCACACCTTGTCTTTGTCCATCTCTGGCCTTTGTCCAACCCCCTCCCCCTCAGTTGTGTTCACCTATGACCTGCCATGCTTTGTCCTGCCCTCCACTCTTCTAGCTTTCTTCACCCCACCCCTGCAATCAATCTGAAGAAGGGTCATGACCCGAAAGGACGACTATCCATGTTCTCCAGGGATGCTGCCTGATCCACTGAGTTACTCCAGCATTTTTTGTCTTTTCTTGCTAAACCAACATCTGTAGTTCATAGAACGATACTGTGTGGAAGCAGGCCTTTCGGCCCAACATGTCCCAGCTACACTAGTCCCACCTGGCCACATTTGTTCCATATCCCGCCAAACCTGTCATATCTAAACCCGTTCCTTGTTTCTGCATCTTAACTGAGTTCTATTTCACTGCTTCCGCATTTTTGAGCTTGTAGTCTTGGTACACTGGTACATAGAAGTGGAATGTTTGTAATGGATGATAGCTGATCCAGGCATGCAAGGAGTTGTTTATAGACAGATGGAGGTTGACGGATTAACTAACAAGAGTCATGTTGAAGACAAAGTAAATGTTGATAAGACAATTTTACCCTCCTAAATAAATTACAATTCACACCATTTAATTTGTTCCCTGCAGCCGGGGCTCTGGAACCTTGTCCCCGGCAGATACGTTCCCATATCCGACTTCCAAGGCAAACTTTGCCGGTCTGGTCCATTGGCGACTTAGGCAGACTGTTCTGTTACCATTGGACTACTCTCGGAGGCCATGACTTCTATTGGTCTGGCAAAATTTGTAATTCTGAAATGTTCTTGAACCAATTATGTTTTAAAATCGGTGGTGGACCTGTACTCAGTGGCCTGGATAGGAGTTATCACCGTTTCACTTTCCTTGCATTCCTTTGCTTGACAGGAGAGTCAATGAGGATCTTGACATGTAGCCACTTGAGTGTTATGATAAGTTTGAACATAATAACATTCTTTCCACCAGTACTCTGAAAAATACTAAATTCTGATTTTTCCAACATTGATATATTTTGCAGAGGAAAAATAATATTGTATGCTTTACAGATTTGATACTTGCACATGCTCAATTTACAAGTTGGCTTTCATTATTTTGTGATCGATTTGCTGTTTGTTTCATGGCCGGGTTGTTGACACTGCAGTTTGTATGCCATGGTGTGAGATCAGTGATACTGTAGATGGCAATGCACTACAGTCTGGCATGGTTATCTACTAAAAGCCCTGTCTCACGGTGCGAGTCCACTCACGAGTGACCCCAAGTGAAAGAAAAAAAAAACTAGTGGTTATGTACAAGATTCCAAGTTTATGTTCAAGTGTTTAACCGAGTTCCCACGGGTATGTCATTTCTGCAATGTTCCAAGTTCCTTTCCCGTTACTCTTGAGTAACCGTGAATGAAGGTATGTTTTAATAAGCAACAGTGTTAAAAAATACATCTCCATCCTGCGGCTTTGAGTTAAAGATAGAATTCAGCGTGGCTGCATCTATTGATATGACCTACAAAGGGAAAATGCGCACCCTCCAGTGCCAGAGCAGTTATACTTATGATTTGTTTGAAACACACATCCGTAGTTAGAAGACCAGCGGGCGAAGGTTTGTTATATTTTAATTGAATTTACTGCCAGGTCTACACACTGCGGGGAGACGGGAGATGAAATCTTTGAATGTGGACGGATGTCTCCGCGCCTGCTCGTTCTAAGCGGAATATATTTTTAGTTGCCTTTCAAGCTGGGTTTTGGTTTTATTCCTTGTTTTTGTTTATTCGCACACACTTTTCGTGTGTGAGGGTGTGAAAAGTCCACACCGGGTGCCGGCCGGCCGCAGCCGCTGCTCTTTCACATCAGATTGTTGGGATACGGAGCTCAGGGTTCACCTCCTGAGCTGCTTTGGTGCCCAGGCGTGAGTTGAGGTGGAGGGAGGTTGGGGGGGGGCGTGCGGGCAGCGTTAATCCGTCTGGGGTGACAAGGCTCTTGGGTTAGGCTGGAATCATTCTCTGCGGGATGATCTTAGTGCAGGAGACAAGTGTAGGAGAGGTGTACTGACTGTGTGGGCAGACACTTTGGTAGTGATTGCCCACCAGTCTCAAAGGCCTCTCTCCTCACTTCTATCGCAGTTGCACTTACATAACTGTAACTTTGAATTAACAATTACTATACTGACTAGTATATTTATTTTAAATGCCAAGCAACATATTTCCTACTTCTTCCCCTAATTCCCATTCCTCGAGAAAGGGTTGAAGCATTAACTTATCACAAAAGGTCACAAAGTGTTGGAATAACTCAACGGGTCAGGCAGCATCTCTGGAGAAAATGAATAGTTGATGTTTCGGGTCGGGACTCTTCTTCAGGGCCTTTAGATACAGTGTGGAAGCAGGCCCTTCGGTCCACCGAGCCCATGCTGACCACAATCACCTTGTTCTATCCTACACACTGCAGGGAAATTTACAGACGACAATTAACATACAAACCTGCACGTCTTTGGAATGTGGAGGGAAACTGGAGCACCCGGAAAAAATCTACGTGGTCACTGGGAGAACGTGCAAACTCCATACGGACAGCACCTGTCGTCACGATTGAACTCGGGTCTCTGGTGCTGTGAGGCAGCAACTCTACTGCTGCGCTGCCAATGTGACATTCCAAGTTTTAGAATGAAGTTAGCCGCTTACAAATCCCATTCTCTGCCCAGCGTGGAGAATCATGAATTGCCAAGACACAAGGCACTGTAGATGTTGGTTCCTTTTTTAAAAATCACAAATTCAAAGTTATCTATTCAAGAATAATGTAGTGTGGTCCGTTGGATTTGTCCATACTCAACTTAAAATTGTCCATAATCTATAACTTAAAGTTATTTTTAAGCATTTAGTGAAACTACAGATTGTGCTCTGTTCAGGTTCAGTTTCCTGGGTCCAACTCAGAGAGAAGTCTCCCCCCTTTCCAGGGTTAATCGCTCCACTGTTTATAATGCTCTCTGCATTATGAAGTCCTCGACAGTGAACGCCATGGGCAATCACTACCAAAGTGTCTGCTCACACAGTCAGTACACTTGTCTCCCGTACTAAGTATCCCCAACCTCCCCCCCCCCACCTTTCCCTCCCAACTCCAGTCCCGTCCCGACCCCCTGGGAAACTGAAGGGAGCGACAATCAACTGCCACGGATACAAATAATGTCATACACAAGAAAAGGCAGATGCTGGTTGACAAAAAGTGAACACATGGTGCTGGAGAAATTTGGAAATGTCATCCCGCCACCCATTCCTTCTCTCCAGAGATGCTGCCTGCCCGCTGAGTTAAAGCGTGCCCACGGTAGACTCACGAGTCACTAAAGTAAACGCACGGGCCACTACGTTATTACAACGAGTTTAAATGTTTCAATTTCTAACTTGAAATGTAAATTTTACTCGTGGAAAACCTCAAACGTGTTTGAATTTTTTCACAAGTTAACAAGTTTCACGGGTACCTGCCGTTAGCGCCACGAGTCGCTAAGTTGCGCGCTCGAGTTCCAACATTCCCGCTACGTTAATTGTACGTGTTTACCGTGAGTGAAAACTCAGGGTACCTCGTGGGTCAACTCGCACCATGAGACAGTGCTTTCACTAAACAGTGTTATCAATGCAACACTGACCTATGCAGATATCAGAAATGTATCAAGTGCATTTGTTCAGATTTTGAAGGTTTCTGTGCAGTGTTGCAATGCATTAGATGTCATTCGCTTGCTTTGTCATTGTTGCTTATTTAGTGGTCCGGTGAAATTTGACTGCTTTTTGCTTAATGAAAGATGTAGATACAAATAAAGATTGCAACACTGCTTTATATAAACATTCAAGGATAGAATCTTCATTGATGTTAATGGAAGCATAGATCAAAAATAAATCTTTAATATTACAAGACATCCTTCAAACCACACTGCTATTGATTCTTAGTGGACCAACTGACTTTCGGCAATAGTGCTGCTCTTCGTACGAGAACATGTTTTTTATGCATTTAGATTTGGGCGACGTTGTTCGCTCTGGGTATTTTACATACAGCATGTTTTGTTGTGTTTTTCTACTAGAAGGCAAATGCCAAAAATACAGAAGAAACATGCAGCTGTTTTTCTAACTGTTGAGGTGTGAAAGCTCAATGCGTTTCAAAGCAGCAGTAATTGTGTCCAAACTTTGTGCAATCCTATTAAAGACAGTGCTTTCAGTTCCCCTGTAACACAATGTCAAAAGCATGACTCACCCTGGCCAATTGATGCTGTTGGGTTCTCTGATGAAAGTTGCGTTATTCATCTCATTACAGCTTTTATTATTGATGTGTTGAAAGTTTTTGTCATTGTTGGTATAACAGGTGAAATCTCTGCAGTCAGTTATTTTTAAAAAATGTCTCTTTGTATTCTTCTTCTTCTTCTTCTTCTTCTTGCGTATGGCTTGCACAGCCTAAAGTTGCAGGTCAACTTGTTCTATTTGATCTTGTTTATGCAATTCGGGTTGATTGCATTAGTTGAAACAGGACGGACCACGTGAAGGTTGCAATACTCTTTGTATTCTGATATGAATGAATAGATGTTCCAGTATTGGTACAAGGGTGCTCCAGTACATCTGAGGAATCTGAATAGGTTGGTAAGGATCACTACCCATGGCAGACATGTCCATTGTGTTAGAAAATCATGGTGATCCTCCAGGGTTTCAGATAGATGCTCCTGACTTTCATTTCAAAGAATGTCCTTGTTTTGAGTACACATGACAATTAAATACTCTTGACTGAACATTATCAGTGATGACTCTAAAGGACATGAGTGCAGTCTCCAAAAACCGTCACTTTGGGGGAGTGTTTATGATCATTCCATTCCACATGTAGGCTGAATGCAAAGAGGGTGACGTTTCTTTGAGTATGGAGTCTAGTGATCCTCGCTAATGTGGCAGTGATCCACTGATTGCAAGTTGTAACCGAGTTCAGTTGGTGTAGCCTTGAATAACCGAAAGGCCATGACGCTGAGAGTGAGACACAAGCAATTACAGAAGCCGGAATCTAACGGGCAGTGGGTCAGACTGGATAGATGATATTTTGAACCGGGACCCTTCTTCAGGCTGAAAATGACCTTGGCCTTCAAGGGCAAACTAGCCTATTTGTGTGAGATTGTGCTTGAGGTCATAGACGCACAACAGATATCAATTGGGACATGCAATGCCATTTATAAATAACCCATTTTTAGAAGAACAGCTTGACCGATGTTGAACTAAATTCTAAAGGTGCAGGAAATGCAGTGGGTCAGGTGGCATCTACGGAGAGGCAAACAAAATCCTGATGATAGGTCATCAATCAGAAAAGTTAACCCTGTTCCTGTATCTGCAGATGATGCATTCTCTACAGCTCAATGCTGCTAAATGTTTCCGCATATCTATTCTTATTTCTTATATCTGATTATTCTTTGCCTCTTACGTAAAATCTCATTCTGTAAATAAAGGCAAACTGTTGTTCTCCAGATCAACAGAATAGGCTTGAAGTTCTGACCTAATCTTATTCCCATGGCTCTTTGAATAGATGTCGACAGTCAGGATTAACTTTAAGGCAACATTGTTGATGGGGTGCGGAAATCTCCTTGCAGACACAGTTTGCATGTTCTATGACTGTTGATGTAATTTGCGAAGGTTTGTGCCAAAACAAGCTAACCCAAGTAAAACACCATTGGAGAAATTCCAGGATACATGGACACTCAGAAATGTACTCAACAATTTTCTGAAGTAATTTTCAACTCCATCTCTACAGCAAGATTATAAATATTCCAAGGTCTTTTGAGGCCATTTAACACAGTGTCTCCGTAGATAGATACAAAAAGCTGGAGTAACCTAGTGTCTCTGATCGTTGGACATCTCAACATGTTTCACATATAATTTTCAAGTGTAGTTATAGTTGATATATTTGAAAAATGAAATTCAGTAAACCCTAACAAAACAGACTTCTATATAGCAGATTTTGGTTATAACAGGTCATACTTCCAGATGCAGGAGTAGAGAGAGGCGAGCAGCACGAAAGCTGATGAGTACCGGGCCCGGTCCTGCCCGGTTAAACTTTACCTCTTTCACCTGGTTGGAGTGAACAATCGCCAATGATAGACATAACAGACACCATGTGCTAGAAGGAATGGGTGACGTTTCGGGTTGGAACCCTTCTTTAAAGTCTTAAGAAGGGTCTTGATCAAAAACATCACCCATTCCTTCTATCCAAAGATTCTGCCTGTTCCGCTGAGTTATTCCAGCATTCTGTGTGTATCTTTGGTGTAAACCAGCATCTGTAGTTCCTTCCTACACCTAACAGATACCATCCTGCCCCCCCCCCCGCCGGTCCATTATTACGAGGGTTTACTGCAATTACTTTCATACATTGCTGTTAGAAATTGCAAGGAGATAATCAGATATAGGAATTTAGTCCTGGCCAGTATTTAGCAATGTTTCCTCGTGAAATAGCTTGATGTTTCTTAAAAATTGGTGTCAGGGGGAATCAAAACTATTAATTAGCAGCCTTGACTCATCACTAGTCTCAAACAGCATTGTTACTTTGATCCGTGTGGAGTTGGCTGGAATGCTGCTAAATTGAATAGTGATGATCTAATAATGTGTTTTAATTCTTTAGGAATATTCAACACTTTGAACATGAGATACGCGGCACTCTCCTTTCTATGGATAAACTGGTGCTGTGTGTGGCAAGCGAAAGCAGAATTCTTCACATCCATAGGTAAGATTTATTGGAATGTTCATATTTTTGAGGAATTCAAAGTTTTCCTAACCTGTGGTGCCACTGGGAATTTCTGCAGTCATTTTTTGTTGGCTCAAGCCTGAAATTATATAGTTGTACTGCTATCAGTTTCAATTAAAATGCATTGTAATAGTTGAATTATTCATCTCATTACAGTTTTTATTATTGATGTGTTGAAAGTTTTTGTCATTGTTGGTATTTGGTATAACAGGTGAAATCTCTGCAGTCAGTTATTTGAATGAATGAATGATTCATATCAATGAATAGATGTTCCCGTATTGGTACAAGGGTGACCCAGTACATCTGAGGAATCTGAATAGGTTGGTAAGGATCACTACCAATGGCAGACATGTCCATTGTGTTAGAAAATCATGGAGATCCTGCAGGGTTTCAGATAGATGCTCCTGACTTTCATTTCAAAGAATGTCCTTGTTTTGAGTACACATGACAATAAAATACTCTTGACTGAACATTATCAGTGATGACTCTAAATGACATGAATGCAGTCTCCAAAAACCATCACTTTGGGGGAGTGTTTATGATCATTCCATTCCACATGTAGGCTGAATGCAATGAGATGTTCATACACTGGTTATGGATAAAGCCCAATCTTCACAGCCTCTTGTGTTGGTTTCAAGAGGCCTCGGAACTGCTAAATTGTATTCTTAGGGAAGTGTCTTGAATTTGGTATAAGGTTAGTAAAGAAGGCATATGGTATGCTTCCCTTCATTGCTTGGGGCATTGAGTGTAAGAGTCAGTAAGTCATAATGTAACTTTGTAGGACAATGGTTAGGCTGCATATGGAGTATTGAGTATTGCATGCAATTCTGGGCACCCCATTACACAAAGCATGTGGAAGCTTTGGAAAGGGTGCTGAGGTGGTTTACCAGAATGATGACTGGATTAGAGGGTATTAGCTACAAGGAGATGTTGGATAAACGTAGATTGGTTTCTCTGGAATGCCAGACATTACGGGAGACCTGATAGAAGTATTTCACATTATGAAAGCCATAGATAGGTTAGAAAGCCAGAACCTATTTTCTGGATGGAAATATCAAATATTAGAGGACATAGCTTTAAGGTGAGAGGGACAATTATGAAAAATAATACATTTGCCTTCTCTTTGATGGCTTTGAAGGGTCTGGTTTCTGCTTAGCTACTGAACTTGAATTCTGCAAGCTCTCCATTATTTTGAATAATATTAAATTGACCTCCTTAAACACCCATTGAAATTAATCTGCCTGCCATGAGTTCTGGGTCTACTCTTATTGATAGTGACCACTGAGACATTTGAGCTCATTAAATTTATTATCGCAAGAAAGTGGACATCATTAATTTCATTTCACAGCCAGAAAATCGGTGTGCTGGACACCGAGATATGTTGGTATCAACTTATCCTAGGTATGTTACAAAAACTACCTTCAGCGGCGCTGCAGTTCTGTCTCTGGCCGTGTGCGTGACTTTGGCGCCTTTGATGGTGGGGGGGGGCGGGGATAAAACGTGGTTTGCCCCTTGCCTTCCGGAGTAATATTTTCTCGGATGCAAGCTTTTTCTGGAGATTCGTTCCGTAAGTGAAATTTTTTTTTTTTTTTTTTTTTTTTTTTAAATCGCCCGACTATTTCAGTGCTAGAGTAAAATAACAATTAACTTCTAATGCCGTGAACGGCAACGGATTTTACGTAGGGGACAGGTAAAGGAAAGCTGTTTATTTTTTCATATCAACTTGCTTGTTTAGATGACCTTAATCAACATTTCATGTTGCGAAATGGTGATTTATTCCCCATACGAACCGGCAGTATTTTTCCTGCAGATATGGGTTTTAAATTCACCGCAACCGCAACGTTTTCGCGTTCCAGAAAATCCCACTAGCAAGCTGATTTAAATGGCCATTAATTTACGGACATTAAACATTAAATTACTTCAATTTGGCCTATAAATTTATAACAATGAGATTTAAAAATCATGTTATATTGTGAATTCGTGTGTGAATGTTATTTGGACACTTAAGCTTTTTAAAAAATGTTATTATTTTCTTAAGAAATGGATAGATGTTTAGATCTAGTAAATGAATTTTGTAATTAGCTACAATTGCGCAACTACTAATTATATACTTTAATTTCAGGTCATCCAAGTAAGATTGTTTCATATTCGTTTCAGAATGCTTCAATATATAATAACTGAAAATTTCTTTCAGTGCTCTTAATTTTTAAGAAAGTTATGGGCTTTTGACTGTCCTCAATCACAACTTTTGTATTAAGTCAATGGAAACAATAGGGAACAAGATGCTAATTTCCGAGTATGAAAATTACCATAACTTTTTTAATACTGAGGATATGAATGTGAATTAGGTGTCAAATTAAACTTCTTTTTATGCTTTATCTGATGGGATAAATTGCACACTTGATTTTTTAAATCTCAAAATTTTGTAACATTGCTACTTATCCTTCTTTTAGTCCCAGATGTTATTGGATGAATGCTGTGAGCACTGTAAAAACATCCCGTTGTTTTCCCAACTGCACCAGACGAAATTCTGAAATAACATTATGCTGTAAGATCATTGAGCTACATACACATATCAATCGTGCCCTGTGTGCTAAATGTAATGGAGATTAACTCTTTCTCTTCTCTTCCCCCATCTCCCCAATTAGTGCATAGTTCTGTTCTGAAATGAAGACCAGAATCTGAACATTGGGCCGTTTTCCAAGACAGGTTCGAAATATGAGGATGTGCAAGCTTATTCTAAATTGCCTCAGATTCTGAATATTAATCCTCTCGCTGACTTAACAGTAGTTGAATCTACCAGTGATTTTGTTGCTTACACTTACAGATTTCTATCCAAGTCCCTTTCATAAAGAGTAACTGGCAGCAACTACAAATGGGTAGACAAAAATGCTGGAGAAACTCAGCAGGTGAGGCAGCGTCTATGGAGTGAAGGAATAGGTGACGTTTCGGGTCGAGACCCTTCTTCAGACTGATGAGGGGATGAGGAGGGCGGGAAGAAGAAAGAAAGAGGCGGAGGCAGTGGGCTGTGGGAGAGCTGGGAAGGGGAGGGGAAAGGGGAGGAAAGTAAGGACTACCTGAAATTGGAGAAATCAATGTTCACACCACTGGGGTGTAAAGTACCCAAGCGAAATATGATGCACGGCTCCTCCAATTTACGGTGGGACTCACTCTGGCCATGGAGGAGGCCCAGGACAGAAAGGTCGGATTCGGAATGGGAGGGGGAGTTGAAGTGCTGAGCCACCGGGAGATCAGGTTGGTTATTGCGAACTGAGTGGAGGTGTTGGGCAAAGCGATCGCCAAGCCTACGCTTGGACTCGCCGAGGCGGAGCTACAAATGTAGAGGGCAACTACAAATAGATCAGTTTCAATACTATTATTTCACAGCCATTAAAAGTATCAAGCTAATGAAATCTCCAGCTAGGATGGAGCACCCATTAATGAAATGTGTTCCTTTTATAACTTTTAAATTAATTCACTAGATTTGTCCATTGCTGACTGGCCCCGTTTCACTATGAATGAGTGGCTAACTATGCCATTTGAGGGCAGTTAAGAATTGACTACATGGCTGTGCCCCTGAATTCATGTATAGCCAGCTGGGATGAGGATGAGGATGGCAGATATTATTTTGGTGGCCCAACTGAGGTTTTCCAGTCATGCATAGAAGCATAGAAAATAGGCGCAGGAGTAGGCCATTCGGCCCTTCAAGCCATTCAATGTGATCACGGCTGATCATTCTAAATCAGTACCCCGTTCCTGCTTTCTTCCCATATCCATTGATCCAGTTGCTAACTGTGATTTGTATTGATTCACAATGACCATATTGTGGCCAGCAGCTGGAAGGCAGGAGTGGTGAGCTGTGGAATGTAGAGGGAAGCCACCGAGCCGGCCCCTTCTCGGCCCTCGAGGACAGGAAGACTGGAGAGGAGGATGGAGCGAGCTGGCAATGGCGGAAGCGAGGATTTGGGGCCGGTAAGAGAGTAAACCGGGGTCCTACCTTCCGCACCCTCAAGGTCGGCTGTGAGAAGCACCCCCGGAGCACCATGGCTGGAGGTGGCCAGGCGAGGAGAGGGATGACAGTTCGCTGGACAATCCGGACCGTGGTGATGACTGGAGGCCCTGCAGCAGCCTGGGGCTCGCTTGATCGGGCACCTCTCCTGAAGACCGAGTGCACAGACTGGACTTTGAAAATGTCACTAAAACTTGGCGCCTCTTGCATGGAGTCTCAATCGACTAGTTCTATGCACTTTGAGTTAATCGGAGATTGTGCTGGGGTATGATGATACTTTACTGAACTCAACGCAAACAAAAAATAATTTCACTGTACATCTGTACATGTGATAGTAAACAACTACTGCCACATTGTTCCTGGGAGAACATGGTCCAAATCTTACTGCAGCGGCCCAAATCTTCCTGGCATTGTTCTAAATAGTGCATAGTTCTCTGTGGGGGATGCAGGAGTAATGGGCGATAGGAAATGCCTGGTCAAAATTTCAGAATTATGTGAAATTCTTGGAAATTACTTTTATTAATCTCTCGGGTGGTGGAATTGGTTTTTTATTTGCATAATAGAGAAACATAGCATTATTTTGCAATTGAATTGACAAATTGTAATGTCCAGTTTATATATTGTTTATGTGCGGGTGCATGTGTAGATTGTGGTGTTCTGTGCACCAGTCAAGACATTAGTGAAATATCCACCATTGGTTTTCATTATCCTGCATTGGGATCCTTTTAAATCAACCTGATAGACAGTGTTCCCAATTGTGGCACTCCTCATAGTGCACTAGAAGATTGGCCTAGATTTTTGTGCTCAACTTGTATATTGGATTGGATTGGATTCGAGACTACTGATCCACCACCAATTTTCCGGCAACTGGTGGTCTGGCACCTCTTTTACTCCGGACAAAAATATGAGGGAACATTTGGAATCCTCCTCACAAATCCCCCGAAAATGTGGCACCGAGGCCGGCTGATCTCAACCTAATTTGGACTTCTGCACCGATCAATGGGTCAAATTTGATCCCTGTGGCCGGGGCTCTGGAACTCCGGCCTGGCCATAGCTGGCAGATCCGTTTCCATAGTCAGCTTCCAAGGCTGACTTTAAGGGCCACTACCTTGGCTTTTTGGATGCCTAGGTCAACAATTCCATACCGTTGGACTCCTCTCACAGGCAGTGGCCTCTGTTGGTCTGGCAAAATGGGTTATCCAGAAAGGCTCAGGAACAAACAACACTGGGAAAATTGGTTGTTGAGCTATGAGGGAAGGCTGGACAAATTTGGATTGTTTACTACCTATTGAGCATTGCAGGTTGAGGGCAATCAGCTAGGAGTCTAAAAGATTATGAGAAGCTTAGATAGGGTAGACACTCTTTCTCCCAGCATTGATATGTGTACAGTTTTTAAAAGGGGATTTGTGAGGGAGGTTTTTTGACACCAGGAGTGGTATGAGTATGGAATGTGGGGAGAGGCTGGTAGAAACAGATGCAACAGCAACATTTAAGAGGTATTTGGAACAACAGATGTACATGCAGGGAATAGAAGGATATAATTATATTCCTTCTTTGTGGTTTTCGGAGCAGAATTATTTGTGGCCATGTGATGAGGAACAGTGTGATTGGTTACATGTGGTGGGGAACAGTGATTGGTCAATGTAGATTGGTTATTTCCTACTAGCCAATTGTAGTGCTAGCCAATAGTAACCATAGAAACTGACCACCAGCCACTGCTCACTATTTTGAATAAACCCATTCACGCTGCCAAAACCCGCCTACAACAGATGATGATGCAGCGGTTTGAATTCAACATTGTCTACAAGAAAGGCAAGGACATGAATTTAGCTGTCATGCTATCAAGAGCCCCAACGCAAAACCAACGAACAACAACTCCCTGAATAGGACCAGTTCTCAGTAATGAGGGTATCGTATGTTGCTACTGATTGCTTGAGCAGCCTGGCAGAACACACGGCTGCTGACGAGACTTTACAATTGCTGTCCGCAGTCATCCGCCGTGGCTGGCCGGATAAACAACACAACACCCACCTCGCAATCCGCCCATACTTCCTGGTTAGTGACGAACTGGTGTTGCAGGACGGGATTATAGTTGACGGCAACAAGGCAGTTGTCCCAGCTGTCCTCCGGGACAAGTACTTCGATGCCGTCCACAGGGGCCACCCCGGCATGGAGGCAACCCTACAACGGGCACAAAGCATGTTTTACTGGCCTGGTATGACCAAGTACATATGTGACAAAACTGAAGTCTGCACCATCTGCAAAAGCCTGACACCACATCAGCAGAAGCAGCCCTTACTGCGCACCCGGTTCCTCCTATCCCATGGTCCACGTTTGCCACCGATATAATGGAATGGCATGGGAAACACTATCTGGTTCTTGTTGATTCTTATTCGGGCTGGTTCAACATCGATCTACTCCAAACCATTATATCTGAAGCGGTTATCGAGAAGTTGCAGCGTCACTTCTCCGTGCACGGCTCCCCTGCACGTCTTCTATCCGACACAGTAGACAGTTCACCAGCCAGTCTTTCAAAAATTTTGTAAAATGATGGGACTTTCGACATATTACAACAGCCCTGAGTTCCAACGGAGCCGCCGAACGAGCCATCGCAAAACAACGAATGGAGTATTCATACCTTGCAAAATCGGACGTCTACCTAGACCTGTTCAACTTAAGGAACATTGCAAGGGATCCGATACTGGGTTTCTCAAACCAGTGACTGATGTCTCGCCCAACCCGTGCTCCCCTGCCTGTCCCAGCAGCTTTTCAGCCGCAAGTTCGTTCTCCACCTGCAGTCCAGAAACAACTACATTTCAAACGCGATACACAGAAGCTTTGTTTTGACAAATCCAGTAAGCCACTAAAACCTCTCACCAGTGGAGAGGTGGTTCGCCTCCAGACCAACAAAGGCTATGGCCATCTGGGTCACATCTACGGCCCTGCCAAAGAGCCGCGATCTTATCTGGTTGAAACGGACGGAGCCATTTACAGATGCGACCGTCAACATATCCTTCCAGTGAAGGAACCGCGTCCTGCGACTCCATGTCCAGATGTCTCGAATTTTGTATTTCCTCCCACTACCGGTCCTGGTGCTCCACTATTAGAGACCATTTCCACTGCAGCCAACCCGTGGCATTCAGCCTTTGGCTCGTCTATCTTACCACCTCCCCGCCCCGTCGGGTCCCCGGTCACATCAATCTCCGGTGAAAGGAGGTGAAGCAGATTTGTGCCGGACGGTTTAGCAGGCCACACATTATATACGGTGATTTTGTGCAACTCTATAATCTTCCCCATATAAGTCATTAGCATTCCGCCACTTATATTGCTTATCCGCCATGTTCTTACGTATCGATGCTTACTTTGTGTTTTTACAAGGAAAGATGTAGATTGGTTATTTCCTACTAGCCAATTGTAGTGCTTGTTTGTAGTTGCTCCACCCAATATGTGTTTTATAATGCAAGAGTTCGCCTACTCCATTCAGTAGGAGTAGCTGCTAGGAACTGTTATGTCTTGCAGGCTGATTCTGTAAGTACATTTAATAAACATGTGTTGTATCCTGATATGTGTTTGATTCAACTCATTATATGGTGTCAGAGAGTGTCTTACCTACTCCATTCACGTTAATCGGGTTTTTGTTTTTTCAATTTGTTTATGTGCTGGTAATCTCTATCATGGCAAACTCGTCTCTCCGTCCTAGTCCTCTGATCTTTGACTGACATTGCTGAACGCTGGCGTCTTTTTGAGCGTGACTACACTCACTATGTTTGCATTGTTCATCGCAACGACCCTCCTGATGTGCGTGCTTCTGTATTACTCAACTTAGCTGGCCCAGAGGCAATGAATCGTGCCTACAATTTCACATTTGAGCCTGCTGTTTTAAATGCAAATTGACAGGTCCTAGTGCCTGCACAGACGATTGATAACCCGGCCATCTTACTTGCAAAGTTCAGACAGTTATGTGACCTGCCCTCGAACTACATTATTGAACATACCAAGTTTTATGCTCGTATGCGACTGATTGATGAACCGATTGAACGTTTTATCAGTGACTTAAAACACATGGCTGCATGCTGCCAGTTTCGTGATCTGTGCGATTAACTCATCCATGACAAAATTGTTGGTATGCTTGATAGCAAGTTAAGGGACGAACTGCTCTGTAACACTGACCAGACCCTTAATCAAGCACCACATAGTGTTCCATATGCCATGTGTGACAGAGTACACAATGAACTCAAGCGGATGGCCTCGATGGGTGTTATTGCTGAAGTTACTGACAGATCTGACTGGGTTTCCTCCATGGTGGTTGCAATGGAAAAAAATAAGGAGGAGGTCCGTATCTGCTTAAACCCCAGAGATCTCAACACTGCTCTCAAACACCTGCACTACCCTATGCGAACAGTAGAGGAAGTTGCTGCGCAAATAGGCAATGCATATGTGTTCTCCATTCTGGATGCCAAAAGCTTGTTTTGACAGATTCCACTGGACCGAGACTCATCCAATCTTACTACATTCGGCAGCCCCTTCAGCCGCTAAAAATTCCTGAGAATGCCCTTTGGCATCAAATCCGTTTTCCAGCGCACGATGGATCAATTGTTTGCCGAGTATCCATGCGCCATCATTGTTGATGAAATTCTCGTTTACGGACACAACCTGGCTGAACATGATGCTAATCTGAAGAAAGTACTAGACCGTGTCAAAGACATTCAGCTCAAACTCAATCCCCTGAAGTGCAGGTTTCAAATCCCAGAAGTTACCTACATGCACAAGTGACGGTCTATGACCAAACCCGTCAAAAACTGCAGCTATCAACGAGATGCCCGTTCCTACTGACATTGCGAGTCTACAAAGATTCCTTGGAATGGTCAGCTACCTGGGGTAATTTATTCCTAACCTCAGCAACATATCTCCCCCCCTGCAGGAACTGACACACAAAGACACTGTATGGTCCTAGTATCCGCAGCACCAAAGAGCTTTCGACACTCAAGTTGCAGTTGGCGAGCGCACCTACTCTCGCCTACGTGCTTTGGAGTTACCAGTGAGGCTCATCTGCGATCCGTCCCAGTATGGTTTCGGCGCTGCTTGCCTGCAAACCAACACCGATGGTGACTGCAAGCCTGTTTCTTACGCCTCTTGCACACTAACTGACACTGAACAACGTTACGCCCAGAACGATAAAGAATTGCTTGCTGTGGTTTTCGCCTGCACAAAATTCAAGGACTTTATTTTTGAGAACTCTGTAACCATAGAAACTGACCACCAGGCACTGGTCACTATTTTGAATAAACCCATTCACGCTGCCCAAGCCCGCCTACCATGGATGATGATGCAGCTGCAGCGGTTTGATTTCAACATAGCTGACACGCTATCAAGAGCCCCCCCACACAAAACCAACGAACAACACACTCTAAACAGGACCAGTTCTCAGTAATGAAGGTGTCGTATGTTCCTACCGATTGCTTGAAAAGCCTGGCAGAACACACGGCTGCTGACAAGACTTTACAATTGCTGTCCGCAGTCTTCCAGCGTGGCTGGCCGTATAAAAAACACAACACCCCGCTCACAATCCGCCCATACTTCCTGGTTCGTGACGAGCTGGTGTTACAGGACGGGATTATAGTTAAGGGCCACAAGGCAGTTGTCCCAGTTGTCCTCCGGGATGAGTACTTCGACGCCGTCCAGAGGGGCCACCCTGGCGTGGATGCAACCCTACAACGGGCACAAAGCATGTTTTACTGACCTGGTATGACCAAGTACATACGTGACAAAACTGAAGTCTGCGCCATCTACAAAAGCCTGACGCCACATCAGCAGAAGCAGCCCTTACTGCGCACCAGATTCCTCCTGTCACGTGGTCCACGTTAGCCACTGATATATTGGAATGGCATGGGAAACATTATCTGGTTCTTGCCGATTCTTATTCGGGCTGGTTCGACATCGATCTACTCCAAACCATTACATCTGAAGTGGTTATTGAGAAGTTGCAGCGCCACTTCTCCATGCACGACTCCCCTGCACATATTCTGTCCGACAACGGCAGACAGTTCGCCAGCCAGACTTACAAAAATTTTGCAAAATGATGGGACTTTCGATATATTACCAGCAGCCCTCAGTTCAGCAGACTCGTTGAACGAGCCGTACGAAGTGCAAAACGACGAATGGAGTATTCATACCTTGCAAAATCGGACGTCTACCTAGACCTGCTCAACTTAAGGAACATTGCAAGGGATCCAAAACTGAGTTTTGGATCAGCCCAGCGACTGATGTCTCGCCAAACCCGTGCTCCCTTGCCTGACCCAACAGCTTTTGCAGCCACAGGTCCGTTCTCCACCTGCCATCCAGAAACAACTACAATTCAAACGCGATGCACAAAAATGTTTTTTTGACAAATCCAGTAAGCCATTTAAATCTCTCACCCGTGGACAGGTTGTTCGCCTTCAGACCAACAAGGGCTATGGCCGTCTGGGTCACAACTACGGCCCTGCCAAAGAGCCGCGCTCTTATCTGGTTGAAGCGAATGGAGCCATTTACAGATGCAACGGTCAACATATCCTTCCAGTGAAGAAGCTCGTCCTGCAATATCCAGATTTCTCGTGTTTTGTATTTCCTCCCATTACCGGTCCTGCTGCTCCACTATCAGATACTGTTTCCACTGCGGCCACCCTGCGACATTCGGCGCCTATCTCACCACCTCCCCGCCCCGTCAGGTCCCCGGTCACATCTCCTGTTCCCTCCCCGGTATCTTCACCGGTGAAAGGAGGTGAAGTGGATTCGTACCGCTCATGTGCCGGACGGGTTAGCAGGCTACCCTATAACCTTCCCCATATGCGTCATTAGCGTTCTGCTACCTATACTGCTCAGCCACCATGTTCCTATGTACCGATGCTTTCTTTTTGTTTCTACAAGGAAAGATGTAGATTGGTCATTTCCTACTAGCCAATTGTAGTGCTTGTTAGTAGTTGCTCCGCCCAAAATGCGTTTTATATTAGCAAGAGTTTGCCTACGCCATTCAGTATGAGTAGCTTCTAGGAATGGTTATGTCCTGCAGACTGATTCTGTAAGTACATTTAATAAACATGTGTTGTATCCTAAGAAGTGTTTGACTAGACTCATTACAGTCAACATATGGTGGTGAGGATCAGAGTGATCGGTCACCGTGTGCTGGGAGAAAGATGACGGGCCACGCAGTTTAGAATGATGAGGAATGATGGTTGAACATCACCTGAAAACATAGCCCCTCATACCACCAGGGGGCGCCGGGGAGATGGCAGCCCTGCCGGCAGTCTGTTCGTCTTTTCATTCTTTTTGTTATTTTTTAGTTTGTTAAAAGTTTTGTTTTAATGTTCTTCGGTTTCTTTTATGTGGGGGGAGGGGGGAGGGGATTGGGGGAAACTTTTTTTCAAGTTCTTACTTTCGCGGAGATGTGATCAATTTTCGGATCACATTCTCCGGGCTCTGCGGCCTGCCATCGATGGAGCTGGAGGCCTACTCGGACTGTCGGGAGCCCCACCGCAGGGCGTGGACTTAACATTGGAACTGATCCCTTGCCTGGGATCGCTCCCACTGCGACCACCGTGGAATCATCATCAAGGGCTCGCAGTCTTCGGGTGAGGCAGAGTCGGGAGCTCCAACGTCGCGGGAAAGGTTCAACAGCCCCGACGCGAGGTTCGATCGTCCAGTGCGGGGGAGCTGACATACCCCTCCCGATGCAGCAGCAGATTGCCTCGACACGGAGGGCCCGAATGCCGCCGGCTACGGGAGTTAAGATCATCCCATCAACGGGGGCTCGAGGCCCGCGACTGAGGAAGTACTAAGGGGAAGGACTTGAACTTTATTTTGCCTTCTATCATAGTGAGGAATGTGTAGGATTCACTGTGGATGTTCATGTTAAAATGTGTTTTTGAAGTGATCTTGTACTTTTAATTGTATGACTGACCTGGCCAATGAAATTCCTCGTATGTTGCAAAACATACATGGCGAATAAAGTGAGATTCAGATTTCTACCTCCTGCATGCGCTGTTTGCTAATCTGGTGGCATAATGGGGTTGGCTTTGCTGCAGCTTGCAGAGAAGGTCATGCGCATACATGTTCAATATTTCTCACAAGGAGGCCATTCAGCACACCGTACCCTCTGCTACATTCCCTGCTTATTCTCTCTCACATGTCCATAGACTATCACACAACCACAGTCACCGATTAATCTGCCAGCCAGCACATCTTTGAAAAGTGGCAAGACGACCACAGTACCCAGAGATACCCACAGGGTCACGGGTGGAAAGTAAAACTCTACATAGATGGTACCCGAGGTCAGGTTCAGTCCTGGGTCACTGAAGCTCTGAAAAAGTGGTACTACCAGCTGTGTGACTATGCCCTCTACCATGGTGGATCATGTTGGAAAATGGATTTGGCTTGCTATGGACAATTGTGAGAAAATAACATTAATCCCTTTGAGCCCAGGTGAGCATGTGTTACTCTAGTAGCAAAGTCAGTAAAAGTTGATAGGGTGAGTCCATAGGAATGGAAATTCCAGGTTAGCAGGATTTCCCCAACTCCAGGGGTTATTTTGTCCCTGCTTTTCATTTAACTGTTGTGGTTTCAAAGCTCAGCATTGTCTGGAATATTGCAGGTCCCTCCGAGCATACACGAAAGTACAGACTTGGGAATCTGTCTGGCTGGCAGGCTGTCATCACTCCCCACAGTGAAATAACATAAAGCTCATTTGTTTCACGTTTAATAGCAGTTGGCTTCCTGGTTCTTTCCACTAGTTTTGTTGCTCACGTTAAATCCATTCCACCGATGACACAATGCAGGATTGACTCTATGAGGTTGTCTTCAACTGAGAGTTTTTTAGTTTAGTTTATAGATATAGCATGGAAACAGGCCTTTCGGCCCACCAAGTCCACGCTGGCCATCGATCACACTAGTCATGTTTTCCAATTTTCTCATCCACTCCTTACACATTAGGGGCAATCTTACTGAGACCAATTAACCTACAAACCTGCACATCTAGAGGATGTGGGAGGAACACATAGAAAAAACCCACATGGTCACATGGAGAACATGCAAACTCCACGCTGACAGCACAAGGTCAGGATCGAGCCCAGGTTTTTGGAACTGTGAGGCGGATGCTTCACCAGATGCATCACTGTGCCACCTTTTAAAAAGCTTTTCCTCTGTGACAAGGAACGTTGGATTTCTGTATCTAGAGCTCCGGGCTTTCCAATCTTTTTGTTCAATGTGCAAAAAATCTTAAGTTAAATGTGAATATTAGCAACCGAAGCTTGGCCTCAACACGCACACGCACACACACCTGTCCTTGAACCCGCAGAACAAATTAACTACCAGCAGAGGTTCCGCTAAATGTTTCTTGTAGACCTTTGACGAGATTCCAAAAGTTAAACTGGATACTTGCATCACAAGGTTTTTGAATGTATTTTTAAACTAAATATTTGCCCTTCATTATAATGGAAATATATTCTTGCAAGTTGCTTTCAGTGATTTAAGATTGGTTTACTTCCAAGTGGGGTTTGAACTGCAAATTAAAAGCATCTTCTCTTTAAATCCACTTACACTTAAGTCAATCCAGCTACCAGGATTGCCAAGGTTTTAAAACAATCACAAAATGAAAAATAAAAACAGAACCTATTGGAAAAAACAGGCCAGGCAGCCAGAGCTGATGTGTGCGGGTATTTTTTTTTTTTATATACAGAGTGGTGAGTGCCTGGAATGTGCTTCCGAAGGTGGTGGTAGAAGCAGATTAAATAGTAGCATTTAAGAAGTTTGATGATACGCACGTGGGCATGTAGGGAGTGGAGGGATGTGGATTATATGCATGCAGATAACAGTTAGTCTTGGCATCATGTTTCGTACAGACTGTGGGCAGGAGGGCCTGTTCCTGTAATGTACTGTTTTATCTTCTGTTTTTTTTCCTCCAGAGGAAGAAATGGAGTTGATGTTTTGCATCCAAGACCTTTTGCCAGGGAGGTGGAGAATATTGAACAAAAGTTTATTCTAAATTGCAGAGATTGCAGGACTGGGTGAGGCTGGAGTTGCTCAGGGGATGAGCTGCAGATAAAGTCATTTGGTTGATGATGGAACCAAAGCACCCAGATAGTCACAGGAAGAACATACAAACTCTGTACACACAACATCCACTCAGAGAGCAGCAACTCTAACTCTGCACCACTGTGCGGCCTCAGAAAGTTGTGCTTTCTGATTGATCCTAGTTCATGACAAGTTGTGTGATGGGGAACACAAAATACAGCCCAGTTAGAAATTCTGCCCCATTCATTTAGTTTTAATTGGTAGCAGTTTTCCAATAGTATATTTGTAAAGGGAGTCGATAATTTCACCTTGACTGATATAGATGAGGGTAGGAGTACTTGGTAGATACCAGTGAGGTATCTCATCCAATTTGATTATTTTCAGATCTGTCTCCAGGCTTGATTCAAGATGCTAGTGTAGCCGACTCATTGATCTCGGGGAACTAGAGTAGATTCGATGGCAGCAATCAGAATGGCAATCAAAAAGTGCAATTTGTCAGTAGTGAAGATCATAAAGTACGCAAGTTTGGTTAATTGAAAAATAAGTACATTTGCAGTTCCCTCAAAGGTATTTCCTTTTATTTGAAATGATTAGACGCAATGACCCTGTACTTAGTCTGACTTGCTGCATATTCAATGGGAAACTTCCCGAATCAAAGACGGCAGTAGGCAGATTAGAGCGGAATTTAAATAAATTAGTGTTCCACCGCAGCGGCACCAATGTGGAGTATAATTGGTAAGATACCTTGCAATCATAGAGTTATACAGCACCTAACGGGCCCTTCACCTCAACTTGTTCATGCTGATCAGGATATTTGGGACATATTGTGTCAATGCATGCTTGAGTGGATATCTCAACCTTTGAAATACTGGGGGGAAAATGGTGGGAGTTCAACAGAGAAGTCACTGCAATGTTCCATGTCATTGAAAAATCATGTCATTGTGCAAATGCAGAAGGCAGTGAATTAATTCCTCTCTGGTCTATGTTATATCAGGTAATCTGCATTGTATTGTAATCAGACTTGATTTAGACATGGAACCTTACTAATTTATGGAATGGAAGAAAACCACTTTGCCCATATTCTCCTTGCCATTCAACCAAAAGCAAATGGGGTTAATCTTGCCTCCAGTTCATAGCCATATTGGCCATGCGTCTTTGAGTACGCTAGTAAATGTTGTGCCTAAGTAATGAAGATTTCTCCCTTCATGTTGTTTCTGTCTCCTTCTGTTACAACAGTACGTACCATGTAAAACAATGGAAAAAAATGTATGCTGTCAGTTTTGTACTGGAATACAACTCCAAATTTAACATGAAATAACTAACCAAAACATTGGTGTAATCAGTATTGCCATGTAGTGATGTGCAGTTGTCATTTTCCACACAGCACCATCGTACAACATCAGTGAGGAGAATTTCCAGTGAAAGTTAAATGTGGTCAAGGCTCTCTTCCACTCTTCATGTGGTGATGTAGCATCTTGTCACATTGCCCGAGAGGAGAGACTGATTTTCAATATCCTTGTCTAAATTACAACATCTTTTGTATTGCATCCAAAAGTGCAAACATTTTGGTGAGGTCAGACTCGGGGTTTGCTGGATCTTGGTAGCTAGTGGTGATATTCACTTCTTGTTTATCATTTTACTGGGTATTTTTTGCATCAAGTTCTCTTTGGTAACTGCCACACACCTACAGCCAGTCTGCCATGTCATGGACTGCAAAGCGACTAGGTAGTGCATATTCAGAGAAGCTCAACACACAAATTGGCCTATTTCTAGGAGTAAATATCACCAGCAACTTGTCCTGTTCCACCCATTTTGACGCAATGGCCATGAAAACACACTAATGCCCCTATTTCCTTAGAAGACTTCAGAGGTTTGGCATGTCCCCAACAACTCTCACCAACCTCTACAGATGCGCTGTAGAAATCATTTATCGGTTTGCATGAGAACATGGTTTGGGAACAGCTCCATCCGAGATCACAAGAAATTGCAGAGAATTGTTGGATGCAGTCCAGACCATCACACAAATTAACCTTCCTTCCATTAACTCAATTTACACCACACGTTGCCTCACCAAGGCCACCAGCATAATCAAGGATGAGTCACAACCCGGCCACTCCCTCTTCTCCCCTCTCCAATCAGGCAAAAGGTATAGAAGTGTGAAAACATGCACCTTCAACTTCAGGACAGTATCTTCCCAGCAGTTATCAGGCAACTGAAACATCCTACCAACAACTAGATAGTAGTCCTGAGCAACTGTCTACCTCATAGGAGACCCTCGGACTATATTTAATTTGATTTTACTGGACTTTTATCTTACATTAAACGTTATGCCCTTCAACATTTATCTGTACAGTGTGGATGGCTCGATTGTAATCATGTATAGTCTTTTCGCTGACTGGTTAGCATGCAACCAAAACCTTTCACTGTACCTCGGTACACATGACAATAAACTATACTCATTTGGAACCATGATGACAATGGCTGCATTATTGACATGTCTTTTGTTTTGCAACAGCAATGAAATAATTATTTTTTTTAAAATATCTTTATTTATTAGAGGTACCATAAGTTACATCAGTGTACATCACTTATATTGTATTACAGTCATTGTACCCCTTAATTAATTTTTTTAAGGCTTTAGAAAAGAGAGAGAAATACCAGCAAAGAAAGTAGAAAAATGAAAAAGAGATGTGAAAGTGCAAAAGCGTGACATAGGGAAAGGAAACCCTTGAAGAGTTAGAGACCGGAGATTAAGAGAGAGACCCTGGAGAGGAAAAAAAAGGGAAAGATAGAGAAAGAAAGAAGAAAAGCCAGTTACTTTATTATAAACATCTAGCAAAAGGAATCTACAAACTCGACAGTTTTTCTTCCCCCTTTACCAAGACCCGACACCGGTACTTTTTTGAGGTATTCTTGCACCTTATCCTTGTAATACATTTATAAATGCAGACCATGTCGTATAGAAACAGTCTGATTTTCCTGCTAGTTGGAGTCTCATATCTTCCAAATGTAGTTTATTCGTCACATACACATACAGGATGTGCAGTGAAATGAAAAGTGGCAGTGCCTTTTCCTGTTGGTATAGGAGAATTTTTCCAGAATTTTTACATTAGCTTCTTTCCAGTTATTAAGCCATATTCAAATAGTCTTTTGAAACACATTTAATTCAGGGCTATCTTCCGATATCCCGAAGATAATCCAGTCTGCTTTTGGAATCAGTTTTATTTTAAATATTTTTGTGAAAGTTTCAAAAAGTTCAGTCCAAAATGTTTGAATTTTTGTACAAAAGACAAATGAGTGTGCTATATTAGCTTCTTGACATTGACATTTATCACATATAGGTGAGACGTTGGGAAAAAGTTTACTTATTTTAGTTTTTGACTAGTATAATCTGTGTAAGATTTTGAATTGTATTAAGGTGTGTCTTACATTAATTGAACATTCATGCATATTTAATAAATATTCTTCCCACCTTTCTTTGGGAATTTTTATACTTAATTATTTTTCCCAGTCTCTCCTGATACCATCTGTTGTTGGTATTTCTGAATTTAGAATAATATATATATGATATTAGGTTTGCTGATTCGGCCTTTGTATTCATTACTTCTTCCAGTAAGTCTGGAGGCATATTGTGATAATCTTGTGCATATTTTTTTAGATAGTCACAGATTTGGAAATATTTAAAATACTGATTGGTTCCCAAATTGTATTTTAGTTGTATTTGTTTAAATGATAATAGTTTTCCCAATTCATACACATCTCCGAAGATTTTAATTCCACCCCTTTCCCATTGTATAAATGCTTTATCTATAGTTGAAGGTTTAAATGAGGGTTTTTTACCGATAGGAGATAAGAGAGATAAATTTCTTAATTTTAAATTGTGTTTTATTTGTTTCCAAATTCTAATTGTACTGTATATAATTGGATTGTTGTTGTAATTTATATTATTCATCGATATTGGAGAGAGAAGGATTGCTCCAATATTATAAGGGGAGCAATCCTCCTTCTCCATAATCGTCCAATCCGGTTGTTGGGGGGAGTTATCCAGCAATTGGATCATGTTTCTGATATTTACAGACCAGTAGTAATACATAAAGTTGGGGAGTGCTAATCCCCCTACTACTTTGGGTTTATTCAGAAGAGCTCTTTGTATTCTGTGGGATTTATAATCCCAAATAAAATTTGTGATATCCGAGTCCAGTTTTAAAAAAAAAAATTTGGGTAAATATATTGGAATAGATTGGAACAGGTATAAAATTTGTGGTAGAAAAATCATTTTTATGGCATTTATTCGGCCTATTAAGGACATCAGAAGCGTTTTCCAAAATGTAATCAAGTTATATAGTTTCTTAAGTAGGTTATAATTTTCGGCAAACATATCTTGATATCTTCTAGTAATTTCGATGCCCAAGTATTTAAATTTTTTCGTAGCTATTTTGAAAGGAAACTAAAAGATGCGTAGAGTCTTTCGGTTTTATTGACATGATTTCACTTTTATTGCAATTTATTCTATATCCTGAGAATGATCCGAAGTCCCCTATTAATTTTAAAAGATTTGGTATAGTATGAGGTTTTGTGATGTACAATAGACATCGTCAGTGTATAGTGATATTTTATTTATGGAATATTTTGTTTTATATCCATGGATATTCGGATGAGTTCAAATTCTTTCCGCAAGGGGTTCAATTATGAGTACAAAAACAACGGTGATAATGAACATCCTTGTCTATTACCCCTTGACAAATGAAATTTCATAGATAAATTGTTAGTTAATATTCTGCCCGCTGGCTTATTATATAGTAATTTAATCCATAGAATAAAATTCTCTCCCAGTTGAAATTCTTGCAATACCCTGACCATATATTCCTATTTGACCTGATAGAATGCTTTCTCTGCATCCAACGATATGATTGATAGTTTTTGATCTTCCGTTTGGTATGAATTCATTATATTGGGCAGACGTCTCAAATTATTAAATGATTGTCTCTTAGGGATAAACCCCGTTTGATACAGATGTATTCATTTACTAGCATATTTACTTAGTCTTCTAGCTAGTATTTTCGCGAATATTTTTTGATCTGTGTTTAACAACGCAATAGCTCTGTATGATGCGGGTTCTTCCACATCTTCATCTTTCTTAAGTATAAGTGTGATCGTGGATTCTGCTAGTGTTTCAGGTAATATTTGTTCTTTGAAGGCATAAGTATACATTTTCTGTATGCGAGGATTAAATATGTCATAAAAACTTTTATAGAATTCATTACTAAATCCGTCGGGACCTGGTGTTTTTCCATTTTTTAATGAGATTATTGTTTCTTCTATTTCCTTATTCGAGATTTGTGCTCCCAATTCCTCTTGTTCCTGCAACTCTAATTTAGGAAGGTTACAATTATCCAAGAACTATGTAACTTTGTTGGTGTCCATAATCGTTTTAGATGTATACAGATTCTCGTAAAATTGTGCAAATCTTTTATTAATATCACTCGGCAAGGTCAATATTTCCCCTTTGTCTGATTTAATCTTTAAAATTGTGTGATCTTTTTCTCATTTTTTTAACTGACAACAATGAAATAATGACAAAGTAATTATTTGTTTTGACATTTGTTTTGGTGTGTGAAAACCTATCAACACAATTGAGCATTGAAATGAAGAAAAAGGTATGCAGGTTTAACAGTCCTGTACTGAATCCATCCTGTTATCCTTGCCGGCAATTTTAACTCTTCTTCCCATACCGGCCTTTCTGTCCTGGGCCTCCTCCATTGGCAGAATGAGGCCACGAATGAGCTGGAGGAACAGCACCTCATATTCCACTCATGTAGCATAGAAGCCGATGGAATAGATTTTGAATTCACCCACTGGGTGCACACCCATTTCTCCCATTTCCATGCTAACTTCCCGCCTCCCCCGTCCACTCCCATTTTGATCCCTTCCTCTGGCTTCACATTTCACTCCTCCTTATCTAACACCCTCTTGTCTCCTTTTTATCTCCATCTTTTGACCATCTGTCTGCCAATCTAACCCCCTCCCACCACCCCCCCCCCCCCCCCCCCCATCCATCACTTGTCAGGCTTCGTCCTGCCCACACCTCTCTTCCAGCTTCACCTCCTCATCCCCAACTACAATCAGTCTGAAGAAGAGTCTTGACCCAAAACATAACTTGTCCACCTGCAATGCTGCCTGATGTGCTGAGTTACTCCAGCACTTTGTGTTCTTTGGGAACTAATTCAGCGGTTCTTTGTTTCACCGTCATCCAACTACATGCTTGCACACATGGGCGGAGGGAGAGACATGGCCAGAGAGAGACCCACGGACGGGGGGGGGGGGGTGAGTTAAGGATGGAGGGAGGGACACGGATGGAGAGAGACACACACACACACGCAGACAGATGGGGGTATTGAAAGAGACCCAAATGGGTGTGGAGGACAGAGATGGAGAGACAGCAATGGATGGAGCAGTAGATACGGACTGAGGGTGACAGAGGCACTGAGCCAGAGGGACAGGGAGTGAGTGGGAGAAGGAATGGGTGAGAGGGGGAGAGGGAGAGTGAGTGGGAGAGAGAAAGTGGGGGGCAGAGATAGAAGGGGGGCACAGAGAGGGGGGCACAGCAAGAGAGAGAGAGAGAATGAGACAGAGAGAGGGGACACGGGGGGGGGGGGGGGGGAAGAGAGAGAGGCAGAGACAGAGATTCAAGTTTTGACACTGCTTGAGCATAATCAGTAAGTCAGGACTACAATTCTGTGGTTAACAGCCTTCCAGGATTTGTGGATACAGAAACACTGCTTCCAAGGGCAGCCAACTCTTCACTTTAGCTGACCAAACATCTGTTAAGCCCTGGAACACTGTTTAATGCCAAGCTTGGTTACTCAGTTGATCACATTTGGATTGAGTTGGTGGTTGGATTATATCTTCATTTTAGAGTCACAATCTCTCATGACCCGTTCAAAGGCAGCAGTGCTTAAAATGCTGGTCACAGCATTCAATCTTAACCATGTGACAGTTACACGAGAAAGGTTGGTACTGTTATTCTAGATTACCATGAGTGTTCTTCATGCAATAAATTGTTCCTCAAAGTTGATTTAAGGCTTTGCAATGGAAAGCAGCCAAAAATGATGCATGTTCAGCAATTCATCTTTTCAGTTGTAACAAAATCTTGACCTACACTATTTTTAGTTCCTGTTGATAGTTCACATCCGAGAATATAACTTGATAGATAAATATTCATCAACTTTTTCAATAAAGTAAATTCCTTTTTCCTTTAAGGCCAAATGACGGACTTAATTTTCACGGAAAAAGACCTGGTCAAATCTCTGAAGGAATATATAACTGCAGAAGAGACAAAGTTAACAGCAATTAAAAGGTAGTATAATGTAGTTTTATAATGTAGTAATTTACTTGCAATCTGCTGTAGCTTTGGAGCAATGCTATAGAGCATTGATTGGGTACCTCCAGCATCTTCAGAACAGAGAAAGAGACACACACAGACATACAAGTCTTAATACTCCTTGAGTTTAATCCGTAAAAGCAGGTGTTTGCAAGTTAGCCAGGTCCACAATTCCCACCAAGCCTTATATGGTCCTTAATCACAGTGGGCCTCTGGAGAGTGGAAGTCACTGTGTTGGACCCAGAATTTGCTACAAATAACTTAATGTGGTAGATCATTTAAACTTAAGAGCTAAAACACATTGGCCAAGTGGTGTATGCATCTTCACCGTGTATCAGGTAATGCTCTTCCTCGCATGGAGCACTGCCTATTAGACCATAAGACACAGGAACAGATTTAGGCTATTTGGCCCATCAAGTCTACTCTGCCAAACGATTATGGCGGATCTATTTCACCTTCTTAACTCCATTCTGTCCATATCCGTTGACACCATTACTAATCAAGAACCTATGATACCCAATAACTTTGCCTCCATCGCTGTTTGTGGCAGTGAATTCCACAGATTCACCACCCACTGACTGAAGAAACTTTTCCTCATCTCCATTCTGAAGGTACGTTTTTTTAATTCTGAGGCTGTGCACTCTGGTACTAGATTCTCCCACTACTGGAAACATCCTTTCCACATCCTATCTAGGTATTTCACTGTTGAGTAGAGAAACCTTTGTTCTCCAATACTGCTCTATTACTTTCACTCTGCTAAGCACATATTAGCTGCAAACAGAAGTGAATTTGTCCACTCTATAACACTTTTGCATTCGAGCCATAAAATCTTGCGTGGAAACAGGCCCTTGGTCCAATTTGCCCACATCGGCCAACATATCTCGTCTACATTAATCCCATCTGCCTGTGTTTGGCTCATATCACTCTAAATCTGTCCTATCCATGTACCTGTCTGAATGTTTCTTAAACGTGGCGACTTCCTTAAACTTGCCACGACTACCTCCCTCCGGCAGCTCGTTCCATTCACCCACCAGCCTTTGTGTGAAAACCCTCTTCCCATAATTGAAACAAATGGCTCTCATTTTACTTTGCAATTCCCAAATCCCCTTGTAAATTATTTGGTGCCATCTTCAATGCTGTTTATACGAAGGCATTGACCATCTATTACCACTTATCCACTCACCCAATCCTTTAACCTCTTACATTTTTCCTGACTACATGGAAATCATCAAGCAATCTCATTCTCCCACTAATTTTCCATGTAATTATCCTCATCAACTTCGCACCTCTTTTGGATGTGAAAGGAAACCCATGCAGTCACAGGGAGAATGTACAAACTCCACACAGACAGCACTCAAAGTCAAGGCTGCTCCTGTGCAGCAGAATCTTGAAAGTACACGCCACTACATTCGGGAACAGCTGCTTCTCCTTTGTTATCAGGCTTTGGCATGGTCCTTCCTTGGGCTAGAGTACGATTCATCTCCACCCAATAGTGGACATTAGACTTTGTCTATGGGACTGATGAGCTACAATGCAAGGAACTATATTCTGCACTCTGCATCTTACCCTTTGATCTACCTATTGTACCAGTTTGACTTGATTGTGTCTACCATTATACTGTATATGGCATATAATGCAAAAGCTTTCCACTGTACTTCAATATATGTGACAATAATGAAGCTAAATCTAAATCTAAACCCAGTTCACGGTAGCTTTGAAGCTGCCAACCTACTGGCTGTGCCTCTGTGACATCCCTAGTTCCTTTTCAAAGCTACTGTTGAATAACGTAGACACAGGAACTGCAGATGCTAGTTTACAAGAAGAGACACAAAGTGCTGGAGTAACTCACATCTCAGGAGGATGTCGATAGGTGATGTTTCAAGTCAGGACCTTTCTTCAGACTAAGTCTAAAAAACTGTTCCGGACCAAAATAGTAAGATTAAATGAGAACTTACCAGTTTGAAGTTTGACCTTTATTTTATGAGGAGTCAAGTTGAGGGACTACGTGAAGAACTCCGTACGGCCGTTCGTGCGTCAATCTTCAAAGCAATGGTGTGAAATCATAGCTAATAGTGACTGGTAAGTATAATGGTAATGAATAGTATAATGGTAAGATAACAAAGACTAGAACTACCAGATAAAATCTATGAGGGCAGGGAGCGGAGGGCTCGTACTTCCTCAACTCGACTCCTCATATAATAAAGATCAAACTTCAAACTGGTAAGTTCTCATTTAATCTTACTATTTTATTTCGGAGTCACGTGCGTGACTATGTGAAGACTTCAAAGCTCTGTGATTTCATGCCATGTGAAACGAGTGTACACAACCACAGCTGCTTCACTGACAAATGAAGGGAAAACATTCATAATGCATACAGTCATAAATGTAAAACATGCTGATGCTGTTTAAATGAAACAATAATATTTCCATCTCTCACCCAGATGGAAAATATAACCAGAACATAAATAGAGAATATATACTCCTGGTTCAGCAATGGGTCATTACAGATGTTTGGAGATTTGTTCGATGGACCATGCTCCAGCCGTAACAATGCGACCCAGCGGAACATAAATACCCTTGCTGCTGATGTTGTAGCAGCCCTGGTGGAATGAGATCTGGATACAGAATCCATTAGTACATAACACAACTCAGTTTTTCTCATCTGGAAAGGCCTGAACAATAAGTTCTCCCAAATTCTTTGTGACTAACAACATTGCTAGTCCAGAACTCCAAGGCTCTTGATGACCTTGACATATTGTTGTATATATGTGTGCTTACCTTATCGAAGGTCCCCTGGTATGCCTGTGACTATTTTGAGACCCGACCCCCTTCTGGTCTGCTCAAGTATTTATAACATAATATTATATATTATAATTTACAGACATTATTATCCTGTACCATCACTATTATTTAGCGACTGAACCTGCTGCACTAAACCAGTGCCAGAAGGATAACCACCTAATAAACTCCAGCCAAATTTAAGGATATAGCTGCAGCCAATAGTGTTCACAAATGTCAATATCGCATATGGCATTATACTGGTCCTTGAAGATATCCTACCCCTTGATAACCGGTGTGGACCCGACAGAGCGAGTCTTGTTTGCTACAGCCAACTCAATGAGGAAGCTCATTGAGCCAATTAATGGCCATATAACTCCATAATTAACAGATGATCATTTAGCATTAACTCGAAACATTAGCAATCAATACAATTTTCCATGGAACATAAGCATAACAAACTCTTTCATCTCCTGGAAAAGAAAATTCAGCGGTTTGGTGCTATGCAAACATTTTGAACACATAGAAGGATAGATGTAACATCCCAAATCTTAGGGCAGTTTGTTAAACCTGGAGAACATAATTTGAGTTTATCATGCAACATCTGATTTCCGAAGCCTCAGGCTGAACAAGCAAATTTACGTTTAAAATAACCAATAAGGTTATATTATTATTCGCAACAAATCGGGAATCAATTTGCATAATCACACAATAGGAACTTAAAGCCTCTTAATGACTTTATTTGAAGCCTCGATTGATGAGACAAAATGGAGGTAGCCATAAAAGACCCTCCTCCTTTTACTCTATAACCCATACAATTCCCGTAGAGTCTATAGATAGTTGATACTAATAACAAAAATATTTTGGCAAGTCATGCAAATCTGTTCCATCTCCAAACTCGAGATGATATTTGAGCTACTTGGTAACTACCTTAAACAGCCACTGTGGCCCGATTTCCCAGCCAGCCTGCAAGACAATCTTGTTCCTTATACTCAACCTGCCCAATTCTAACCTGCTTGAAAAGCTAATATTGTACATTTACCGTTCAAAGCAGCTGATAATGTCTCAATCATTTGTAATGTATAACTAAGTATACACCTTACCAAACTGCAAGCGGTCCCTTAATTGTAGAGTAGCACAGGTATAGTGCATGGAACCTCAGGCCAGCTTTCATGCTGCCAACAACTTCAGTGAACCGCTACTGCCAATAAAGACATGGGATACATTGTGGCCGAAACTATGAAACCTTGCTCGTTCTAATAGCTTGTGCTTCGCCCTCTAGGTTTCGCCTATAGAAAAGTCTTACCTGAATAAAAGATTCAGCAGCCAACTGTAATGTCCCCCTGAGAACGGTGTTCACTGCATATGTGTTTGGGATGGTAACTTTCTTGCCAGGCATAGACCTCTGGCACATGCCCTGATCCCTTGGGCATGCTCTATGGCTATACCCTCAGACTCGGCGTTAAACTATACCAATCCTACATGCTCTCCTCTTACATGAGGGAGCCATAAAGCAGGCCTGCTACGAAGCCCTGATGACACAATATCCCATTTAGGGCCATTAGCACCAATTTGCAATAAAATTAAAGATTTACCTAACAACTACTGGAGCAGTAATGAACACTGTTTGTCCATCATCGTGACTTTATTAATTTCAGCTGGTGTTAACACAGACCTAGATGGCACTTAATAATTAACTATAATTAATGCTTTTTTGTCATCATTCTGTTATATTGCCTTATCCTAACAATGCCTCCTCATCCCCCATGATCACTGTAAATGGGAATACCCTACTAAACTGCTATTCCCATAAAGCAGCCCTAACAAGGTACAGCTGGTGCCCATGAAGCAGCCCTGAACAAAGGTGTTGCTGGCGCGGCCTTTCCCATAGGCCAGTATTTGCCATAGATTTGGCGTTCTCATCAAGCAGCCCTGAACAAAGGTGCTGCTGGCATAACCTCTCCAATAGGCTAGCCTGCCATAACTTAGCATTCCCTTAGAGCAGTCCTGAGCAAAAGGTACTGCTGGCACCGCCTCTGCATTATTCTAGCCTGCCATAGTTTGGCATCCCCATGAGCAGTCCTGAGCAAAGGTGCTGCTGGCACAGCCTCTCCAATAGGCTAGCCTGCCATAGCTTGGCATCCCCATGAGCAGTCCTAAACAAAGGTACTGCTGGCACAGCCTTTCCCATAGGCTGATACTGCCATAACTTGGCATTCCCATGAAGCAGCCCGACCCAAAGGTGCTGCTCTCTAAATGAATTCCCTGAGGTGAAACCTCCCAACTTTCCTAATTGTACTGACTATTTTTGTTAGTTGTCCCCATATCCTGGGGATTATTGTAGTTTGGGAACCACATAGGTGAATTTCCCCTCCCCGGGAATCCATATAATCATTTATGTGAGTTAACCCTATTTCCTGGGGACTACTGCGGTCTGGGAACCGCATATACTTGGGTTTCCCCTGCACCGGGAACCCAGCCTAACCGTTTAAGTTAGTTTTAACCCCATGTCCTGGGGACTACTGCGGTCAAGAACCGCATATGCTTCTGTTTCCCCTCCACCGGGAACCCAGGCTGACCGTTCAGGTCTGTTAAGCCCCATCCCCTAGGGACTACTGCGGTCTAGAACCGCACTATTCTCGGGTTTCCCCTCCCCGGGAACCCAATGTGTGGAGTCACTGAGTGCGTTATCAGTGACTCCGATCGCGAACCCGACTTTCCCAGCTCTCCGCTTCCGCGGTCGGACCAGGGTTTCCCCCCAAAGCCCTAGCCTGGTTCCCTCGTCGGCTATCGCGAACATCCCGCAAAAACCCCGGAGGTTCCTGCAGGAGACCAAGAACAGGTACGAAAATAGCACTTACCTGCAACTTTTTTTAGACTTACCGTTGGAGGAGCTGCGCTGCTCCACTGTCGTCTGCACGAAAGTGTCTGACGCAATGACGCACGAACAGCTGTACGGGATTCTTCACGTAGTCACTCACGTGACTCCGAAGTAAAATGTCACCTAGCTATGTTATCCCGTGATGTTCTCCCGTGATGACCTGTTGAGTTACGCCAGCACATTGTGTATTTTCATGAGATGAATAACTGTTCCAGAACACAGCAGAGTAGGGCTCTCCAACCCTCAAAGTTGTAAATGATGTTGTGATTACTTAAAGAATGCTTTTTTCCCCATTCTAATTACTGCACTTCCTGCCACGTTTGTAGCTGGGCTGAAAAGCTGGATGAACTGACACACACATCAACGTCTGACCCAGAAGCATATCTGGGCCATCCAGTAAATGCATACAAGCTAATGAAAAGGTTGAACACGGAATGGGTAAAACTGGAAAGTTTGGTTCTGCAGCATACTTCTGATGGTAAGTGATAGAAACTGTTACCATTGTGATCGAGCGCCGGCGGTCGTTTCGAGCCTTGCCTTTAGCATTAATACTGGAATCCAGTGTAATCTGCTCTGATATCCCATGATGGACTCACTTGTGAAATCTGTTGGCATGCAAAATCTTCACGATATAAAATACTTTCTGAAACTATCCTTGTGAACAACAAATGTAGAATACATTTTTTAGACCACTAAAGGAAAACTTGGAACTCTCCCATTCCCTTCCCCCTCACCCCTACACCCGCACATCAAGCCATTGCTATTAGAATTCTTTCCCCTCCACTTCCTGTGTGACATAGAATCATAGAGCATGGAACAGGCCCTTCGGCACAGCTAGCCCACACCAACCAAGATGCCCATCTATACTAATCCCACCGGCACGAGTTTGGCCCATATCCCTCTAAACTTTTCCTATCCATGTACCTGTCCAAATGTCTTTTAAATGTTACAGTGTCTGCCTCAACTACCTGCTCTGGCAGCTCATTCCATATAACCACCACTGAAAACATTGTCCCTCATTTTCCTATTAAATCTTCCCCTCTCATCTTAAACGTATGTCCTCCGGTTCTTGTTTCATCTTCATTGGGTAAACGACTCTATGCATCTACAATATCTATTATAACTGAGCAATGCTACTCCAAGTGGTTCTGCTTCTGAAAGTAGTGGGATTGCATTGTGTTAAAGAAAACATTCTTATCTTGGTTGTGCATAATTGACTGTTTGCATCACGGCCTGGTTCGAGAACCTGGACATCCAGGAATGAAGGAGATTACAACAAGTGGTGGACACTGCCTGGTCCATCACGGGTACTGACCTCCCCACCAAAGAAGGGATCTATAGGAGGTACTGACTCACAAAAGCAGCCAGCATCATCAAAGACCCTCAAAAGGCCACGCTCTCATTTCAGTCCTATCATCGGGAAGGTGGTATGGGAGTCCGAATACCTTGGCCACCAAGTTCAAGAAGAGCTCCTTCCTAACGACCATCAGGTGCTTGAACACAACGCAACACTAACCTCAGCTATGAACTATGGACTGTCTTTGGTTGCACTCACTTGAGTCCCGTGAATTTTATTCAAAGGAACGCAGCGTCATTAATACTTTTTAAAACACAATTACATTTACTGAGGAATGTAGATCGATGTATTGATGACACATTGAGAATTCCTTAAAACTCACTGTCATGATTGAGAGCTCTGGACTGTGAGCACTGGCTTCTGCTTGGTGTGCAGGTAAAGTTATTCACCTATCGACCCACGTTGTGTCTCTCTGTCCTTTGCATTCTGCCTCCCTCTCTCTCTCGCGCACACTCTCTCTCCCGCTCCCCATCTCGTCTCTCTCTCGCTCCCTCACTCCCTCTCTCTCACCCTGTTGCCTCGGCATTCCCGGAATCATTTGACGTTTTGTGATGACAGCCACATCTGCGGTTCCTTTCTGTTGGGGGGGGGGGGGGGGGGGAGACCTGGCCCGTGGCGGCTCCTGGTCTGTTCCCTCCACGAGTGCCGCCTTGCCCGCTGACTTCTTCCAGCACTCTGTATTTTTGTTTGGCTCTGGAGTTGAAGGTGGACTCAGTGGGCTGTGGTGGCTCAGCGGGATGGGCAGCGGCTCCGGGGAGAGGGTTGTGTTTCTGAACGAGACCCTTCTTCAGACAATCACAAGTACTTTCACCGACGAGAGTTCTGTTCAGTCTGAAGAAGGATCTTCTCTCCAGAGTCGCTGCGCTGCCCATTTTGCTGAGTTACTCCAGCAGTCTATCTTCAATTTCAGAGTTAAATAATATTGATCATGGGGGGCCGAAAGTTAGGTTGTAGCCAAGAAAGATAGATCAAGAACGATGTTGTTGTACGGAGGGATAGCCAAGTCTATCCCTCATTGTTAGCAGCTGATGGGAAGCGGCTGTAAAGTGGGAAGCGGCTGTAAAAGTATAGCACCGCTGGGTGTGGGGGGGGGGGGGCAGTTCCTATCACAGCGTGTGGCTAGTCTGGCCAGGGGGTAAAGTTGCGGGAAGGGCAGGAGTGTTGAGAAGGAGGGGGTCGGGGATCGTGCCAGTATCCAGCTCAAGAGCGGGTCAACGGGCAATGGATAACAGGACAGCAGGCGGTGGAGCTTACTCTATATGTCAGTGCGAGTAACATCAATTGGTCCCTTGTTCGCGCTGACACGGGAGTTTCCCGCTGTCCTGTTATCCATCACTCGCTGACCCACTCCTCTCTACGATCTTTGCTCTTGAGCTGGTCCCCTCACTGTTCAGACGGAGAGCACTGCCATAGGTGAGCGGGCCGGTAGAAGGCACTGAGGTCCCGGCAGCCGCTCACAGCTACCCAAGCTACTTCCCTACCCGGCCACAATGCGGTGGCTCTGCGCCCGGAGCGCCTCGGCAGCAGTGAATGAGCGGGTTACTGGCATGATCCCCGACCCCCTCCTTCTCAACGCTCCTGCCCTCCCCTCACCTTTACCCCAGGCCAGACTCCGCACAAACTGTGAAAAGAACTCTCCCCTCAATTGGTCCTTTGAACTAGTTTTGGCATTCAATAAGATCACAACTGATTCAACTTGTCCCGGTGTGCTCCCGTTTTTCCCACCATCTCTCCACCTTACGTCACCCTCCACCCCCCACCCATTCAGTAATTCAGAATGAAGGAGATTTGGAAGCCTTGGGCAAATTGAATAGTTACTTTTTTTATTTTTACGGAGAGGAGAACAATCTGCACATGCGCGGTTTAAGACTTTTTTAAGGCCAACTGACAGCCTACCCTGAGTAATTACTCACGGCACGTGCCTGAATATCTCATTTATAATTATATATTTATATTTCTATGAAAATTGTTCCCAATTGGGCCCCACACCTCCTAAGGCTGGCCCTGGTGGTATTTAAGAAACTTTTGAATAGGCACATGGATATGCAATGAATGGAGGGATATGGATTATGTGCCAGAAATTAAGGGCTGTCCTTTGCATCACCTTCGGCACTGACATTGAGGGCAGAAGGGCTTCTCCCTGTGCTGTCTTGTTCTATGTATTACCTGAGCATATTGTGTTGTAGGCCTGCTATGCTGGTGCAAGTAAGAATTTAATTCATCTGTTGTCGGTACATATGAGAACGAAACACTCTTGAAAATTCTTGGCATGCTTGCATTTGTTGCTGGACTTTCTCATGAATCAATTTTTTTTCTATTCCTGGGCAGGCTTCATTGCCAATCTCTCGATTCAGCGGCAGCACTTCCCTACAGATGAAGATGAGAGTGGAGCAGCAAAAGCCCTCATGCGTTTGCAAGACACTTACAAGCTGGACTCAGACAGCATTTCCAAGGGCAGGCTGCCAGGTACCTAAAGCATCAGGTTCCCAGTTAATACCATATAGTTGACACTATGGACGACCCATATGTTATGAAATTTCAGCTGCTTGGCTGGAATCAGACATTTGCTTCAATGTAGAGGTGCAGAAGACGGCACCTTGGGTATTCTGATACAGTGCCATAGTCAGTTGGTATAACAATCAGGAAAAATTATTAGTTATTTATCTTAGCAAAACCAGGCAGATAGGTTAAAAATAACTTCCTTATAGAAGCAACATATATTCAATGCCAAGCACATTATTGAATCAGTGGTCGCTTAAAGAGGGTAGTGATTTAAAAGACTGCATTTTTTTTTCACAGCATCTGATTTCCAACACTGATTTAGTTGAGGCTCCAGTAATTGGAAGCATTTTGGCAGAAACAGTGGGATGAAGGAAATATAAATGAATTCCCAGATGGCTGAGGTCTGATTGTGCTGAGTACAAATTAAATCATCAGTTCCCTGTCTATTGTACATTATCCACCATTCAGACAAGTGTGTCTAAATCTAAGGATTACCGCTCATTAATTCTCTGTCCTACTTCCATTCTGACCTCGGCTCATACACTGTTCTAGTCAAGTACAGAGTAAGAATGGGGAACAAGTCCTTTTCTGTTCAAGTTGGTCCATCCTCTAGAGTCTACGTTACAAGATCCTAATCTGAAATTCCCTGTGTAAACATTTTTACCTCTTTATGAGCAGTAGAGCTGCAGCCTCACGGCGCCAGAGACTTGGGTTTGATCCTGAGCTCGGGTGCTGTCTGTACCGAGTTTGTACATTCTCCCTGTGATCGCGTGGGTTTTCTCTGAGTGGTCCAGTTTCCCCCACATCCCAAAGACATGTGGCTTCATAAGTTAATTGGCTTCTGGAAAATTGCCCCTATGGTGTTGGAAGTGGATGCAAAAGTGGGATAACATAGAACTAATATGAACGGGTGATTGATGGTCGGAGTGAACTGAAGGGCCTGTTTCCACGCTGTATTTTTAAACTGAACTAAACTCTCTTGAAGCTTGTAGTTACTTGACTTCATATGGCACAAAGTCACATTTCCCTCGGTAATGCTCCTTTTGAAATTGCTTGTTTGCAGTACATCAGATTAAAAGGTGGTTATTGTTGTCATTGTTGTCCCCACTTCACAACTGTGTCTTGTAGGTGTGCAGCACCTGGTCTCTCTCACAGTCGAGGACTGCTTTGAGTTGGGGAAGGTTGCTTATAACGACGGCGACTACTACCACACCATTCTATGGATGGAACAAACCATGAAGCAGATGGAGGAAGGGGAGCCTGGAGCAGTGACGAAAGCTGAAGCCTTGGACTATCTCAGCTACTCCGTGTATCAGATGGGAGACCTACAACGTGCCTTAGAACTAACGAAACATCTAATAGCTGCTGGTAAGAGCAAGAATAACTCTCGCAGCAACTATTGTAGTGTTACTGGGTTAATATAGGCATCTTGCGTTTTATGAGTGCTTGATTTACGCGTCTTTAGAATAACACCCTTGTCTAATTACTAACGAAGTGTTATTTACTTATTCGGAATAAGGTGCTCAAATTTGTGCCTGGCAGCGTGGTTGTATGCGTTGCCCGACATATGTTTGATTTACGTGCTTTTGATGTACACGCTGCTTTTGAAGCAATCAACCCCCACCTAAAACGTGAGGCGCCTGTCCTCCCAATTCAGTAGTGTTACTGGGTTAGTAAGGCAGTGCCACGTGTGGGATCGTGTTAGTGTATGGCTAGTCCGATAATAGTTGTACCGTAATGTCACTGGATGTAATCCATTAGCAGGGTGGAGCGTGTTACGGTATGCCTAACCCAGTAGTAGGGATGCAGTTAATATCCTTAATGAAATAACGGATAGGCAGGTGGGTGGCGTTGGACTAATTATCCATTAGCATGGATTAGAGTAGTGCTTCCAAACTCATCACTACTCTTCATTCATATATGCCATTGTTGAGATTTTTCCAATATATAAAACTTGATAAATGTTTAAATATATACAAAAAATGCCAGAACATAAGTCTGTGCTGCACAGGAACAGGCCCTTCACCCACAATGTCTGTGCCAAACATAATGTCAAGACCAACTGTTATCTGCCTGAACATAATCCATATCATTCAATTCTCTGCACATCCATATTCCTATCCAAAAGTCTCTTAAAACACCACTATCGTATCTGCTTCCACGTTTGAAAGTTCAAATGTATCCCATTAGCCAGTAATCACGTGGTGAGATGTGGCTTTTATTATAATATTAAAACCATGTGGGTAATATAAGGACAAAACAAACCTCTCAAGAACCATAGGACACGGTTTAATGTGAGAGGGGAACGATTTGATAGGAACCTGAGGGGCAACTTCTTCACACAAAGGTTGGTAGGTATATTGAATGAGTTGCCAGAGGAGGTAGACAAATGCTGGAGTAACTCATTGGTACGAAACGATTCAGAACAAATCAGAGCTGGCACAGATGACCATGGAAAGGTGGAGCCCACAATGATCGATGGTTGGCTGTGGAAGAGGAGATAATGAAGGGATATATGTATGCAAACAGTGGAGCCAGCAGGATGATTAGGTGGGGGTGGGGCAGAGAGAGAGAGGGAATGTAAGGGTTACTTGTAATTAGAGAAATCAATATTCATACCACTGGGTTGTAAGCATCCCAAACAAAATATGAGATGCTGTTCCTCCAATTTGCATATTGTGGAGGTACCAGAGGAGGTACCGACCATGCCAGAAGAGAGAGTTGGTGCAGGTACTATTACAACATCTAAAAGATATTTGGGCAGGTACATGAATAAGAAAGGTTTAGAAGGATATGGACCAAACACAGGTAGGTAGGATAGTGGAGATGGGGCATCTTGATCAGTGTTGGCAAGTTCGGCCTAAGGACATGTTTCCGTGCCGTATAACTTTGACTTTCAAAATCCACTTGTGTCTGGAGAAGTGAACCTATAAAGCCATCAATTGAGACTGCCAATAAAGTCTTGGCTTCTTGTGGCCATTGTAAATTGAGAAGTTTACTTTTCGGTGAGGAAATAGGAAATTAGATCATGTTATACAGATGTGCCCTTGCCTGGGGAAAGGTCGTTTTTTGAAAGCTGGGACCTGAACGCACAACAACCTGTACACACTGCCCTCCAGCAGACACACTGCATGTGTGACAATATGGACAGCTAAAAATGTATGTAAGTCTGCCAACTCTCCAGCTTTGCCCTGAGGCTACCTGATTTATGAACTGATTTCGAAAAGCAGTGTTCAAAAATAGGTATGATGTGCGCTTTTTTAATTGTCTTTGTATCATTTATTTTTATGAGGCAATTTTTTTCCCCCTCCCTTGGAACCTGGCTGACCTTGCACCAATTTCTTCCCTCTCCCTCATCCTCCACTTGTACCATTTACAACTGATACACAATTCACAACTTTTCTATCCCTGAGCTTAACAAGTCACAACTTTTTATCCTCTCAAACTCACACCTAAATCTCTGGCCTTTGTCCAGCTATAATGTGGTGCCATGCAGACATATCTCTCAACACTAACAGTGAATTATTTCATCCTTTATTACTGAAACATTTTGACCATATACCTGTCCAAGATATATGACTTAATGTAGCACAGTGCTGGGATTTTGTACAATATTTTGACAGCAAACATCTGTGAAGGAAGTATGGTTCTATTTGGAAGTGTGTCATGTTTAACTGTTCAACCCACACACTGAGGTCTCGTCGAAGATAAGTTCCTGTTATGCTCTGTGCTTAGTGAGGAATCTTTTAACCACTAACAAAAAAATGTGATGCTGGAAAAAATCCAGCATTTTAAAGCATTAATGGAAAAAATCCTTTGATCACATTTCTGCATTTTACCTCTTTGTATTATCATCAGTGATTTGATTTCTTGTTTATTTTTGTCACTTTATTTAGAGAGTCATACAGGATGGAAACAGGCCCTTCGGCCTAACTTATCCATGCCAACCGACATGCTTCATTTAGATTCCTGCTCAGGATTGCTGGGAATGTTATGGCTGGAAGTTTGCATTTGTAAAACTTACTTTTTATTTGATTAGTGTTATTTTAAAAAACTTGTTAGTGTTATTGTTTGCTAACACTACACACTAGTAGTGTCTAATCCAAAGTGGTTTGCTTTTCCAACTTTATTTGCTGAAGAGAATTTGAAAAAAAAAATGTTTTTAATAAGATCTCATTGCTTCCCTCCATGTTTAGATCCAACACACTTGAGAGCAAAGTCTAACCTCCACTACTTTAAAAACTTGCTGAGAGAAGAGGAGCAAGCAAATCAAAGGACAGATGAAGAATCCTCTGAACCTTCGGCAACGGGAAGCTATGCACGGCCGAAAGGGTACTTGCCCGAGCGGGATGCCTATGAAGGTCTGTGTCGAGGGGAAGGAATTAAGATGGTAAGAACACTAGAGCATAAGGTCAAAGGAATAAGAGTAGAATTAGGCCATTCGGCCCATCAAGTCTACTCTGCCATTCAATCATGGCTGATCTATCTCTCCCTCCTAACCCCATTCTCCTGCCTTCTCATAACCTCTGACACCTGTACTAATCAAGAATCTATCTTTGCCTTAAATATATCCACTGACTTGGCCTCTACACTCTCAGACTAAAGAAATGTCTCCATTTCGCCTCATCTCCTTCCTAAAAGAACATCCATTAATTCTGAGACTGTGACTAGTTCTAGACTGCCCCACTAATGGAAACATCCTCTCCACATCCACTCTATTGAAGCCTTTCACTATTCTGTATGTTTCAATGAGGTCCCCCCTCACTCTTCTAACTCCAGCGAGTACAGGCCCAGTGCCAACAAAGGCTGAGCAATGACAAAATACTGAAAGAAAGGTACTGTTTAATATTGTACAATAGAATTCTTTTTTGAGTGTTGATACTTACATTTGAGTTATGAAAGGGATGAATCTGTGCCTTGCAAATGCCTTGTACATAAATAGAAAGATTAAACGAAAACTTACCGTTTGAAGTTTGATCTTTATTTTATGAGAAGTTGAAGTGAGGGATTGCGTGAAGAGCCCGCCAGCCTGTATGCGCGTCAATCCTCAGAGCAACTGTATGAAACCTCAGACCACTTGCAAAAACTTAAACTATAGAAAGATTAATACCCGTTGTTACCGAATGATCTTTATGAGATTCAGGGTTGGGAGTGGAGGGCACGTCAACTTCTCATAAAATAAAGATCAAACTTCAAACAGTAAGTTTTCATTTTCTATCTTTCTCTTTTATTTTGAAGTCACGTGAGTGACTACATGAAGCCTTCAAAGCTTTGTGATTTCATGCAGTAACCCAATCTGTCTGTGAAACACTTAAACAGATAAACCATAAATGGTACAAAAGACATGGGTTATTAACAACATGATGCTAACTCGCATTCATGGCCATCGGCCTTAATCTGATCACAGTCCCAATTGGCTTTGAGTTAGACAATAACTCATGCAACACTGTTCAGAATTCTATCTGCAATCATCCAGGCATATTCAACCAAATATTATAACTTCTGAAAGTGCATTATGTAAACCTCCTGCTGTTGCAAGAAGATGATCAAATGGGAATATCCATTCTATTGGCTGCTAATACAAGCAATCTTTTGAGAAAAACTATTAAATAACAATGAAGAAACTATCCTTCATCTCATAGGTACTAGCAAGCTCAGCGTACCTGTATACATAATAAAACTCCCAATCTACGATCTGATGGGTATGCTGTCAACTCCAAATTGTACCCAACCATGCCCGTTTGGCTTTATGAGATAATTCCCACAACAAGCTACCCTCATGTCAGTTATGACCCAGAGACCGAGCGAGAGATCGAGTAAAGACTGTGTTCTTTGTGCTGAATCATTTGCTAAAAGCATAATCAACTTAAAATATACTGCTCCCATTAGGAATGCAGTAGTTGAATATCTGCATAGTAATTTACTGATATATATTCCACACTACTATGAGTCCAGGCTTTTAGAACGGTCATATAAAAGACACCTTGCATAACGTTAGTCAACAACGGGTGAATAGCCAATCATTTATTGTTCCACTTATGGTACTATAGAGAATGACAAAGCAGCACAAGCAGTGTCAATTGTGCTATAACATAATTGCTTCTCTAAGCGCAAACTGAAAAAAACACAAACTTCTGCTACATCTGTTTAAAAGTAGCTCACATGTCTTCTTCACAAACTTCCCATACAATTGTGCAGAGCTAGCTGCACAGGAAATAGGCTAAGCTAGCCATCACTCGTGACTTAGAGTAAATAGGAGCTTCTTTCAGCCGCCTTTACCATGGACACCCTGAATGAGTAGGCAAATTTGGCACTATTAAATTTCATGTTGCTTCATCCTTAATATCATAAGAGGCACCTATGGATAAAACCACTGAGTCTTATCAGCTACAAGATTTGCGTGTCATCTATAAATCCATGACACAATGCCCTTTTGATCTGAGTAGGACAGCATTAGCTTTAGAATCTTTGTAAATAGCCTAGGCCTGAAGACAACCCATAGGTGGAGCCTAAACCTTCCACCATTGGCTTTGACATCAAACCACCAGATATATATGTGCCGCTCATGTATAGATATGGCAAAGTATGCATCTTCAAGATCGATTGCGGCCCTAATCCTCTGAATCAGCTAAATTGCTGAAAAACAATTATCCATCTTAAACTGGGAAACCAAACTCATGATCAGACTAGCCAAATCCTAGCCTGATTGGCATGCTCCACATTTCCGCGATCTTGAGAAATATCAGAAATATACCCCTCTTGTTCTTGGGCAGACTACTCATCCTTTGTGAGATGTCTCTGTTTCCACTTGGATAACCATCATTTCCTCCATTGACCGTACGGACAGAAATTTGTGGCTTCTCTTGCCGCGGAAGATGATTTTATTTATTTATTTATTTCGCTCATAACATATAATCAGATCCTTATGACTAGAGCTGAAACACAACATCCACTTGATGTGAGAATACGAGTTCCCTGCCAATTCTTGACTGTCAGAGTCACCACAAATCCTCAGCCGTCTTCCTCAGAGTGGAAAATAGCATAATGCAACCCTGAACTAGGAATTGCTCCGCAGTCTTCTGACTGAAAAAAACACCTGTCTCAGTCACCAGTGTGCGCAACAGACTCTCTTCGACCAGCCACCCAATCAGGAATACTGGTATTGAGAGCCTACAGATTATTATATATATATTTTCTATTCACAACATGAACCTGCAGGTCAGATAAAAAATGCTACAGATGCCAGACCGGATTTCTGCTGGTAGCTACCTATCTCAGAGAGGATGGCAATGATGTTTCCAATAAACTGACAACTCTACTAACTGAGCTGAAAGAATTAAGCATGTATTGAGGGAAAGCTCAAACTACCTCACTCTACTGAGCAGCCATATAACCTCAATCACAGATATTGAGGCAGTGCTTTCTTGGTCAATATGTTCCATATGATCAGCCAGTTCCAAGATGGTCTACCCTGAATCAGGGTAGCTAAGCTGTTCTTACTTGGAACTTACAGAGGTTGCTATGCAAGGCACCCTGCCAATGTCCCTGCATCAACCTGATCTTCTCCAGAGACAGTGAAAGGTACTAGACAGCCCATGCTGCCAGTAAATCCAGCAGCTCTGAGCCCAGGTCGACCTGCTTGTTGGAGCTTCAGCAAAGTTCCATTGCAGACCCTGTCCGATCATATCTTTAGCCCCACGCTTGCCAAACAGCTCGTTTCCGGAGCTCAAAGGCGATATTGCTGTGTAAGGCACGCCTGCCAGCATTTCTGAGCCCAATGGGACAGACTACTTCTTCGGCCTACAGCCTCTTTAGAGCCTTGCTGGAGTTTTACTGTGCAGGTCACACTACCAGTTATTCCCAGCCTGGTTTGACAGGCCGCTCCTTCGACCCCTTCTGCTCCTTCGGAGCCTTAGCGGAGCTCACTGAACAGGCCACACCTGCCATAACTCCGAGCCTGCCTCAACAGGCTAGTCCTGCGGCCTTCTGCCTTTTTTGAAGCCTTTGCTGGAGCTGACTGTGCAGATCGCGCTGGCAGATTCTCCCAGCCTGTATTAACAGGCTGCTCCTTTGGCCAGCAGCTCCTTCGGAGCCTCAGCGGGACTCGCTGGACAGATCACGCCTGCCATACTGCAAGCCTGGTTCAGCAAGCTGTTCTTGCGAGGCCAGCTAGTGACTCCCGACTGCTCCTTTCTGGAGCTTCAACGGCGCTTCCTGGTCTTTGAATACAGGGTGCAAACCCGCCGAAATACTGGAGCTTACCAACATAGAATGATACTCTACCCCCGCAGCCACCTTAAATTCCCCCAGCAAGTCTTCAACTTACTATATAAGTTCCCTCTGAAGAGATACTATGCAGGCTGCACGTTACTGGCCCTGAAAAATGAGCCATTTTGGGAATTATCTCATGCCTTATAGCATATTGCGAAGGCAATAGCCCCAACTGTGGATTACAGAGAAATGTTAATACAGCTCTCTGTACTTTCAAGAGATGAGACCCGCCAACTGACTTGCAAAAGGCCGTAATGTCTCCAGAGCGGTTTTAGGACTTGCTGACATAATTCTTTGCCTACATATCATCACTGGGATATCTCAACTGATAAAATTGACGAATGGAACATCCAAAAAGTCTGGCAGTTATCTGAACTGGCATATTTCCCAGATACTTTTAGCCAGATCTTCATCCAGTGAAACTCCTATCCCCAAAGGGATGGCAAATATGTGACAAGAACCGGTTGCTCCTTCATATGATTTAAAATGAAGCATATCCCCCATTAGTTTTGGGATTCAATTTCCTTATCGATATCCACACAGTTGGAGTCACCTATGTAAGAATCTCCAACACTCCCCTCTCTGAGCGGGAAATACCATAACGCAACCCTGAACCAGGTGTTGCTCCCACAAGTATCTGACTGACACAGCCTGTAAATGTCTCCTGAGTTAGGAGCACATTTCCTTTTGTTTTTTAAATGTAATCATCCATTTATTTTTTATTAAGTGAAATAAGTGAAAGTTTAATTATGTGAATCTGATTTGCATAAAGGCTTCATCAGATTGTGGCATGCTGTATTCTAGTCAGTTATAGTTGAGATGTTCTATAACTGAAGATATCGAGCAGAATTAGTATAGTATATGAAATAGACAGGTATTTTTTGATGGATTATTGCATAAAGGTAGATAATGGAGATTCATTAGATGGCAAAGGAAGATCTTGTTGGGTTAAGTGAAACATTGCTTCAATGGATTAAGAATTAGTCAAGTTGCCTAAGATTGAGCAGATGGCTGTGGTAGTTAGTTACTGGAGATCTCTCACAGAAATTGATAGCAAGTTTTTTACAAACATTTTATTATCATAATAAATGAGCATCGTATAGGTGTTGGAGTTAAGGTCTTTATGTTAATGGATGTTAAGAAAATGTCTGCGACTCTTAGAATTGTGAAATACATTTCTTGAAGGGGTTTTAATTGTGCTATACTTCAGAGTAAACTACAGAAAATGTTAGACAACATATACACCACTGCTCGTTAAACGCTAGACATTCTTTGATACAATTTAAAGTATTACATAGATTGCATTATTCAAAATCCAAATTATATAGAATTTTTTCAAATGTATCTGCCATATGCGATAAATGTCAGCACTTAGAAGCTAATTTAACGCACTCATTCACAAACTGTATAAAAATTACTAACTTTTGGACAGAAATTTTTAAGATAATTTCGAATGTTGTTAATACGAATTTGCTTCCTGACTCAAAATTAATAATATTAGGAATATTAGAAACAGATCAATTAATAACAATGAATCAAAGAATTTTTATCGATTACAGTTTAGTAATTGGGAAAAAATTAATATTGAAATTTTGGAAAGGTCCTACATCCCCCACAATCAAAATGTGGATTACAGGAATGTCGGAGACACTTCACCTGGAAAGATTAAGACTTGTCCTACTGGGCAAGTTGGATCATTTCAGAGGGATATGGTCTCCATTTATTGAATATTTAAAGGGTCAAAATGGCTCGGTGCGAGAACCTGACTGAAGCCTGAATGAAGGAATAGATGAAGAATCACATATCACATAACTGCTTAATACTCCATTCATCTTTTTGATTTTCTATTTTTACTTTACTTTTCTCTATTATTTCCTACCTGTATTAAAAATAAAAAAATGCATAGAAGTACAAATAAGAAATAATTGTTAATATTAATAATATTAAGAATGTATGTGACATGTATATTCTTCCTTTAATATGTACTTACTTCTAATAAAAATATTTAACAAAAAAAAAGAAAATGTTAGACACAAGATAGACAATGCTTCAGGTCAGAAACCTTCTTCAGACCCGTATATAATTTAGTTTGGTTGTTAAAAAACATGACCATGTTTGGTTGTTAATGGTTAAGTCTTACATCCAGAAATCCAAAGGTCAAATTTTTAGACAGGAGTTCAATTTTCACCACAGCAACTGACGATATTTTTTGGGGAAGGATTCATCTGGAATTTAGGAGCTTCTATCAGTAATAATTACTATGTAACTACTGATTGAGGTGGAAAATCAACACATCTATTAATGTACTTTAGGGATGGAAATTTGCTGCTTCAAAAATATGTGACTCTCAACAAGATGAATGCTTATTTGCTTTACGAAATGGTCGGCAAACCTGTCAATTCAAGGGTAGTTGGGGCCAATCTATATGTAACTTTTAAGGCAGAGATTGATAGGTTCTTGATTAGGAAGGGCGTCAAAGGTTACGGGGAGAAAGTAGACACAAAATGCTGGAGTAACTCAGCGGGGCAGATAGCATCTCTGGAGAGAAGGAATGGGTGACGTTTCGGGTCGAGACCCTTCTTCAGCCTGAGTGGTTATGGAGAGAAGGCTGGAGAATGGGGTTGAGAGAGGGTATAAACTCAATGGCTGAATTACTTCATTCTGTTCCTATGTCTTATGGAGACTTTTGATTTTAGTAACCAGCTAAGAAGAACCATCTGATGTTAGTGTATTTAGATTCTCATTAAGCAACCAGTGAGGTGCTGCACAGGTGGTTATTACATGAAGATACGAGGAACTGCAGATGCTGGAACCTTGAGTAAAACACAAAGTGCTGGAGTAACTCAGCAGGTCAGTCAGCATCTGTGGAGGAAATAGATAGACAATTTTTGGTTAGGACCTTTAGATTAATTGTAGAAGGGGGAGCGAAAGTTGGAAATGAGGTTGCGGCAGGACAAAGCCCGCAAGTGATAGGTGGACACATGTAAGTGGATTTAATTGGGTGTGCACTGGGGGGGGGGGTTCTTAAGGTTGGAGGATGAGGGCAGGTGTTAATTAAAATTGGAGGATTTAATGCTCATACTAGGTTGTAAGGTAACTAAGTGCAATATGAGATGCTGTTTCTCCAGTCTGTGTTCTTGGGATTACAGTAGAGAAAGGATTTGAGGTGGATGGAGAAAGGCTGGAAATGAAAAGGAGAACAAGAGGGTGTCAGATAAGAATAGAAATGGAGTGAAACGTAAAGCCGGGGGAGGAAAAGGTGGAAGGGAACAGAAGGTGAAGGGAAGGGGTGGATAGTGGGAGAAATGTGCGTGTATTGAGCTGGGGATGGCGAGGCATAGGAAAGAGCTGTGGACCTGTTTTGGCAAACTGAGTCAAGGTTGCTTGGTAGACTGGATTTAACGCGTTCCATAGCCAACCTACCTCTCAAAGGACTTCATGATGGTGGAAGTCCTGGTCACTGGATGGTAGTCGTTAAGGCACGAGATCTTGCTTTTCTTGTTAGTGGTTACAGTGGTCTTCTTGAATTTAATCAAATAATTGCAGAGAGGTGAGAGATGAATGGACTTCTATGTGCCGTATCATTCATTGATCCATCATGCATTTTGGCAGGATGTTTCTAAGTGTTCCTGTCAGCAACTGATGAGAGCAATGACCACATAATCCAGAAAAGAGTGTGTGGAATCTGCATTGGATCTGACAAGGAATTTTTCATTCAACTTTTTACTCCTCTGCAGACTGCTCGACGGCAGAAGCGATTGTTCTGTCGTTACCACAACAACAACAACCATCCACGTTTGCTTTTTGCCCCCATCAAAGAAGAAGATGAGTGGGACAGTCCGCACATTGTTCGATACCATGAGGTGTTGTCTGATGCAGAAATCGAAAGGATTAAAGAATTAGCCAAGCCCAGGGTGAGTGAACTATCATAGAAACATAGAAACATAGAAAATAGGCGCAGGAGATGGTCATTCGGCCCTTCAAGCCAGCACCACCATTCAATATGATCATAGCTGATCATCCAAAATTAGTACCCTGTTCCTGCTTTCTCCCCATATCCCTTGATTCCGTTAGCCCTAAGAACTTTATCTAACTCTCTACCATTTGAACTCCAAAATGTATCTAAGTAGTACTTTGTATATCTCATTGCAAAATACAGTTTGTCATAATTATTTGACTGCTTGACCTTGGGGCTGTGTTCTTGAGGGCCTTTTCCTCTACAAGGAAAACTGGGTTTGTTTTCTATCGAACAGCTCTCACTGTGATATTGGGCTTCAATTTGACCTTGCTGTGAAAGATGCTTTCGTTGGTTCTGTATTAATTTAAGTCCATAAATAATCAACTGGAAAATACCGTGCAAAGTTCCAATCAGTCATTCGATAATTGTGAAATCCGCTTAATCCACTTGGAAGAAATTTATAAAATTGGCAACCTACATTTATTATTGGCTAAAGAAATAATAATTGTAATTTAATGCAAAAATGCTAGTTTGGGAAAGATAATTTTATTCTAATCAAATCGTTCGACAGCAAATTCCTTGGCTTCCCTCCAACACCCAACATTAATTACGCAGATTATTGTGAAATTCTGGCCCTAAAGCCGAGAGACAAAGCCAATCATTTGCAACTTAGCTAAAAATACATTGTGCTTTTTTATTAATATTTGTTTGAGGAGAATGAAGACCATATAATCGTTGTGCTTACTTTACAGAGCTGCCCCTTCAGCTTTGTTGTGCTTATCCCACTATTGACAACGTTAAGAACGTCTTGACGTATTATCTACCATTTTGTGATTGGCTTTGGAAGGAGTGCTGGCCCAAGCACTCTCAGAAATCTTCCCAAATAATGGCAAAAAGGACAAAAATTCCACTATCAAGGATCAGCTCCCATGCTCTACCAACTCCACTTCTCAGCTTTATAAATCGCTGAACAGTTTAATATTTTACTATTAATAATAATATAAGAGCAAAGGATAAATGGAGATGAGGATTGAATAGTTGACTGAGGCCTAAGGTAATGCTTGGGTCCGGCTGTAACTGTGGGAAGAGAAACAGAGGTGACGCTTCAGGTTGACACCTTTCATTGGGAATAGGATGGAGGGAGAAAAGGCTCGTTAAACTGCAGGGAGAGATTTCTCTGATAAGTGTAAAACGGGGCCCCCATGCTGAGCAGTCCAGCATTTTCTGCTTCTAGTTTAGATTTCCAGCATCTATAGGTTTTTTTTAAATTGTTGTTGAATATTTAACATGAACAAATTCTGAAATTGAAAAGGCTAAATAATAAGCCAAGCCCAGGGTGAGTGAGCTATATCATAAAAATATAGAAACATAGAAAATAGGCACAGGAGTAGGCCATTTGACCCTTCCAGCCAGCACCGCCATTCAATATGATCATGGCTGATCATCCAAAATCAGCACCTCATTCCTGCTTCCTCCCCATGTCCTTTGATTCTGTTAGCCCTAAGAGCTATATCTAAATCCCAGATGATGCCGGCTGCCTTTTTGAGGCAGCATCTCCCATGGATCCCTTTGATAGTCTGGAGGACAGTACCCGTGATGGACTGGCAATGTTCACCACCTTTTGTAATTAAGTACATAAAGAGTTATAATAACACTACAGATGCTGGAAATCTGAATCCAAACTGAAAATGCTGGTAATAATTAAACATGTCAGTTGGAATACATGTTGTGAACAGGTAAATTTAATTGTACTCTGTACCTAAAGTGGCTGTCCCACGATTCACATTGAAATACCTGATGTAAGTGGGTCCTTCAGGGATCAGTGAGAATTCAGCACCTTTTATTGGATGTGTTATTCATACATTAATAAAATGTTGGCATGATGGAACAAATGGTAAATAATGTTGCATTTGAGTCCGACTCCAGTTGATCATTCACCCTCTGTTCTCTGCCACTCCTCATATATTTAGTCTTTGTCAATGCAAGAAGATAAATAATGATCTTTTAAGGCAAGTAGTCAAGGTGACTTGTACCTTGGTGTCCTGTATTTTGATCTAGTAAGGATTTGCTAGCTGCAGAATCGATCGTGAGGCTGTGCCAAAACCTATAGGCAATGGGATAGTGATTAACCACGCATGCGGTCATTTAATTGGTAGTCATTATGGAGCCCAGGTCAGATGATGTGTAGGTTGGAGCTTTGCCTTTGATCAGTTCAAATGTATTTAATTGTGAATCAATTGTGTGTGTGCAGAGAGCCAACTTACCTTCTGATCTTTCAATCTCACAGTTGGCCAGAGCCACAGTTAGGAATTCAGTCACTGGGATCCTAGAGACAGCGAACTATAGAATCAGTAAGAGGTAAGAGTAATTGCCACGGCAACCAAAGCAGCCAAGACTTTTGATTGGCTTCGTAGCCCCTTTAAATTCTCTGCTGCCAAATCAGAAGACCAATCAAAAGTAGAACCTGGAGGCTTTGTTTGTTGTCTTATTTTGTGCGTGTCCTGTGATTTATTGCATTTTATTTTCTTAACACAGCTGGCTCGAGCAACAGTGCGTGACCCTAAAACGGGTATTCTAACTGTAGCCCATTACAGAGTCTCTAAAAGGTAAGCTTTGAACAAAAAGCCAGGGGTCTATGCAGGTCAAAGCACAGACTACCCTTAAGGCCACCTCTGTGGTGGGAGAAGAAAAATGGCATGCAACATTTCAGTAACCGCATGTGAAGATGTCAAGATGAAAAGCTTAATGCTCGCATTCAAAGCTGCTTTCAAAATCCTTCTCTGTTTCAACCTGGCATTGTTTCAGTAGCAACCAGAGCTGTTTTTCCCACTTGTACGCTGGATACACGCATGTGCAAATGCATTCTCGCGCTGCTTGTAAAATCTCAATATACATTTTGAAGTCCTTGGAAAAATGAACCAGCTACAGGATCTTCAGCACATTAAGACTAAAGATGAGTTTTGTCCATTTGCCTTCTCAAATTTATTCACGTTCTTCTTTCTCAAGCAACTGCAATAATTCCCCATTTAATGGATGTTTTTTCAAAGGCAATGGCCATCGGCTGAGTTTCATGGTTTCTATGCTGTGTGGCAGAGTTCTCACTAGGTGATTCCAAGAAAGAGAACAGTTACAGTGCTATTAAGATGAAAGATGAAAGTCCAGGTGCCGGCGCCAGAGTTGTAGAGGCTCAGTCAAAACAGCTTCACTTCTGAAAGGAGAGATTATGTTGAGAAATATAAAGTGGAGCCAAAGGAACTGCTGCAAGGTTGAGCAAAGAGGGTAGATAAATGTGTTTAGCAGTCGTTTAGATTCTCCATCTGGGTTTTGAAAGAAAGGACTCACGAGGAGTCCAAGCATTCCATATGGTGACACACTTTGCAAGTTAATAAGCACAACAGGTAGGATGCTGGCTGACATATATAAGATTTTATGATGATAGATTGGATTATTGATTGTTTCAAATGAAATTAGCTGCCTTAAAACTTACATTTATGTCACTTGAGGTTTTAATTAAAATGCAGAAATTAAAAATAAAAGCCAAACGAAAAATGGGGATTTTGTTTTCGCTGAACAAATAGATTTTTCTGGCATGCACAGTCCAAATAAGAGTTGGAAGCAAATTTCAAAATGAACTGGAGAAGTTCCTAATTCTGGTGGTACATGCTCCTTCTGCCCATCGAGAAAGAGGGGAATAGGTAAAGACCTGGGTTGTGACCGGTATTTGATTACATTGCCTCAGGAGGCATGCATGTTAATGGAGTCAATGGGGAAGAGATTGGTTTGTGTGATGAACTGGGCTACATCCACAACTCTACAATTTTTGGCGGTACTGGATTGAGCAGTTGGCAGACTACCGTGAAGCATCCAGATTGCATAGTTACTATGGTGCTTCTGTAGAAATTGGTAAGAGTCATTGGAAACATGCCAAATTCCCCATGTCGTCTGAGGAACCAGTGGTGTTTCTTTAGCTTTCTTGGCCATAGCATCACTGTGGTTGAAGCAGGACAGATTGCTGGTGATAATTAAACTTGGATACTTGAAGCTCCTGATCATCTCCGCCTCAGCACCGTTGATGCTGATTGGTGCGTGTACACCATCCCATTGTCTGAGGTCAATGACTAGCTCTTTTATCTTGCTAACATTGAGGGGGAGGTCGTTGTCTTCACACCGTGTTACTAAGCTTTTCATCTCCTTCCTGTTTTGGGTCTTTTCATTGTTTGATATCCAGCCCTCTCTGGTGATGTCATCTGCAAACCTGTAAATGGAATTGAAGCAGAATTTGTTTATGTGTACATAGAGAGTAAGTATAGTTAGAGACTGAGAGCACATCCTCACGGGGCACCCTTATTAAGTTATTGTGGAATATGTCTTGTTGCCTAAGCTTATTGATTGCACTCTTTGGGTCAGGAAATCAATGATCCAGTTGCCAAGGTGGGTACTGAGTCTTAGGTCCAGGAGTTTTGGGATGAGTTTGGCTGAGATTATGGTGTTGAAGGCAGATCTATAGTTAATCAATAGGAATTTGGGAAAAAAGACGAGAATATAGGAAAGAAAATGGAATTAATATAAATGCTTGATGGTTGGTGTGGACTTGGGCTTGTTTCCATGCTGTATCTTTCTGTAACTATATGAGTATTTGCTGCCAGCATTCCCTTAGCAAATGGGCTATTGGTGGGCTTGCACCAAACAGTTTATGGAGAATAAGATTAATGTATTTAATTTTAAGAGGAGAAGGAACAGAAAATGCAGTAACTTATCCCAATAAGAACAGACTAATTCCCCTGGAAATTGATAGTGAATAAAGGACAAAAACAAATCTCAGTCATTTAAACCAATGCGTTTACCAAATATGGTTAACAGAGGAGTCTGCTAGGCCTTCAACACTGCCCAGCTGTGGAATGTTATATGCCAGTGATTTGGAAGATATATTCTGCTCGGTGCTGAGAAAAAGCAAGGATGTGTTTTTAAATGGATAAATCTCTCCAAAGTGTTGCCTGTTGTATCCCATGACCACCACCACTAGTTGCATGGTATGTTTCTCCAGTGTGATAACTGTTTTAATTATCTGCTATCATTAAACTCCTTAGCATACTGCAATATATGTTTGCAGCATGGTAGATCATTCTCAGCAGTGTGCTTTGATTTTCACCAGATGGCAACCTAAAGCTATTCAGTTGTGAGATTTTATTGCTGAACAAAAGTACAATGGTTTTCAGCTGTTGAGCATCAATGTGCTCAGGTATTGATGTCCTGGCTGCTCAGGTTAAATTAACAGACATGAGGTATGATGCTTGTGAATCCTTGATCCTGAGATATCTTGGGCGTCTGTCAGCTTAATTGTCCATGCACATAAGCTACACGAGGCCTCCTTTGCTTCTTCAGTCCTTGGCACAAGGCCAACATTTATTGCAATCCCAAGCACCTTCTTGACTCGCTGTGTTCAATATGCTTCGAAAATGCTTTTGGTCGGGATTTCCAGGAGCTAGTCAGAGCAATGATGAATTTTCAAGCCCAGTATTGTGTGTGACCTTGAGGGTAACGTGGTAGTGTTGGCAATCACGTGTGCCTGCTGTCCTTGCCCTTCTTGCTGATATTTGCCTTTGGGATTGAGAGATGATATTGTCATGGTCTAGGTTACTAGACAATGATATTGGCATTGTCTAGGTAACTGCTGTGCATAAGGTAGGTGATAATGCAGCCACTGTGAGATGGTGGCGGAGGGGATTAACGTTTAGAGTGGTTGACAAGGTGACGGTTATGTGAACTGCTTTGTCCTGGATGCTGTTGAAATGTTTAAACCTTGGGTCTGCACTCAACCAGGATAGGAGGGAATACTCCTGAGTTGTACTTTGAGTGTAGGAAGACTTGCGTTTCAGGTCACAGAATACCCAACTGCTGGTAGACACAAAATGCTGGAGTAAGTCAGCGGGACAGGCAGCATCTCTGGAGAGAAGGAATGGGTGACGTTTCAGTTCAAGACCCTTCGTTAGACTGACCTGAGGTCTTGACCCGAAACGTCACCAATTCCTTCTCTTCAGAGATGCTGCCTGTCCCACTGAGTTACTCCAGCATTTTGTGTTGACCTTCGTTTTAAACCACCATCTGCAATTCCTTCTTACACATACCCAGCTGCTGACCTACCTGTAGCCACAGTATTTGTGTGGCTGGTCCAATTAAACTTCTGGTCAATGGTGATTTCCCAAAAGAATCACATTAGGGAAGATAGGTAAAGACAACAGATGTTAAGAGCCTGTCCAAATAATTATCTGGTATGTTTGTGATAGACTTATCAGCTCATGCATAAGATCTAGGTCCTGCTGTGCCAAGTAATACATTTCTTCATTTATCTGAGAAGTTGCAAGGGGAATTGAGCACTGCGTGGCGATCAGCGAACATTTTCAATCCAGACATAATGAACATTTGGTCAATGAAGAAGCAGCTGAGGGCAATTGGATCCTGAACATTGCTTGAGGAATGCTGCAGTGATCTCCCAGAGGTGGAAAGAAGGTCCATCAACAACCTTCTGTGACCTATGATGACATCGAGTGATAGTTTCTAACAGATGCCTATTGACTTCAATTTTAACAGGATACCTTGTTGCTACAATCTGTCAATTGTGCTTTAAAGACATAGAAAATAGAACAGGACATCACAGGAATAGACTCTTCAGCCCATAATATCCGAGCCAAACATGATGCCGTTAAAGTAATCTTCTCTGCCTGCATCCCTCCATTCCCTGCATATCCAAGTGCCTCTTGAAAAGCCTATCAAGTGCTACTATTGTATTTTCCTCCACCACCATACCCATCACTCACTTGCCCTACGCATTTCCCTTCAAACTTTGCCTCTCTCAGATTAAAGCTATGCCCTCTAGTCTTTGATAGTTCCACCCCGGGAGAAAGGTTCTGACTGTCTACCCCAGCCTCCAATGCGCCAAAGAAAACAATACAAATATGTCCAACTTATTCCTTATAGCTAATGCCCTCTAATCTACAATGCAGTTGAATAAAGTTTGAGTGGTCGAAAGTTGCGGGTACTTGTCCATCTTCCAGCAGTGGATCTCTTTGTGCATTTGCTTGCACCTCCATTTACCCTGATAATGGAATCCTGCAGCCCTTTGGCACTATACTACTCTGAAAGGCGTACGGTGTTGATGTAACCCCTGATCTCCATTGTACCTCCTTCCCACAATCTATAGATTAATGTTGTGCTCCTAGAGGATCAAGAGTCAAGAGAGTTTTATTCTCATATGTCCCAGATAGAACAATTACATTACTTGCAGCAGCACAGCAAGATATGTATGCATAGTACATAGTCTTCTCTTTGATTGAGAAAAGGCAGGTGATTGAAACTTGGCAGCATGTTTTACACAATGAAGTCAATGGAAAATGGATTTGTTTTTTTTGTGTTTTTTGTAACTTTCTCTTTCCCGCAGTGAATAATATGAGAGGTGTCAGTCTGGTTGTTGAGCAGCTGTTATGGCATTGGGTACTAGTGGGCACATTAATGAGAACAAAATGTTTTGCCCATTTTATTTTTGAATGCCTTATGTTTGCTACAGAAACAGAGCTCTCAATTCAGCCTGGAACTTCATTGACATGCCTCCTCTATGCTAACATGCAATTACCAATCTGTTGTTCTGCTTGGCTTTTCCGAAAACAAACCTAAAAGAGGATAATGTTGAACCAAATAACTTGCTGGCTTGAGATGATGTCACTGGTCAGTATGTTGCTCTCATTCGGTCAAAGTGATCATTTTACAGCCTGTCCTTGTAATTTATTCTGTCACATTTCCAGACTGTAACTCTCCATTAAAGTCCTGATACATTCTATTTCCAATGATGCAGTCCAGATGTTCCTGCACGTGTTCTGAGTCTGAATCTATAATACTGATCAAGCCTAACATTGAGGATGGGAGCAGCTTATAGTCATCATCAAATTGTTTGGTCCAACATTAGAGCCTGGATTCCAGCAGACACTTGGTTATGCACTGTTGCTTTATTAGCATGATCCATCCAGTAACTCCAGGATGAAGGTTATTCATTCCTGTTTTGTTTGTGCACAGTTTCCAAGATAGGAGCATCTAGACAGGTTGCCTAGTGCCTTGTTCAGCTTTGTTTTGTTTGTCACTTCCTCTCCAGTGCCTGGTTGGATGATGATGAAGATGCTGTCGTGCACCGGGTCAACCAGCGGATAGCGGACATCACGGGCCTGGATGTGGCGACAGCCGAGTTACTTCAGGTACTCGACCCAGGGCTAGAGTCTGTGGAGTAAGATGGTGAGGATGTCATGAGGTTGGACAAGTCCTACCGCTTCTCCCCTCTCCCATCAGGCACGAGCCGCAGAAGTTTTGAAAACACATACCTCCAGATTCAGGGACAGTTTCTTCCCAGCTGTAATTAGAGTGCAGTCCCATCTATTTCATTAGAGACATTTGAACTATCTTTAATTGGACTTTATCAGATTTCAATGTTATATCTTGCACTAAATGTTGTTCCTTTATCCTTTACCTGTGGACGGCTTGTTTGTATTCATGTGCATTCATTTGACTGGATACCACACAAACAGAAGCTTTTCACGTGATAATAATAAACTAAATCAAACATATATTTCACATAAGGAGGCCATGCAGTTCATCATATCCATACCTAGGTTTGGGACAATGGGTCGGAAATGGCCAGGGCATTAAGGGCCCACAAAAAAGCACGAGGACTGAGGCATATCCAAAATTAGAATGCCATAGAAGGAGATAATGTGGGATTGCAGCTCCTCGCATTTGGGCTCTGTAACCAATAAGAATGATTCTTGATTCTATAGAAGAGCAACAAAATAAATATGCAAGTCCCTTCTTATTGATGATCTTTAGTTAGGCAACAAATCTTATAAAGCCCAAGTAGCTAGGGCACCTTTAGTTTTATCAGTCCAAAAACAGTCAGTCATTGAGATACGAGTATCCATTATGGGATTGTGGTAGATGGCCTCTATTACTCATCTATTAGTTTGCCATCATGATGCCAGAACTTATAAAAAATATGTTAAGAGCAGCACAGTGGCACAGCTAGTAGAGCTGCCACTCACAGCACCGGAGTCCTGGGATCGATCCTGACCTCGGGTTCTGTTTGTGTAGATTTTCCACGTTCTCCCAGAGACCACATGTGTTTCCTCCGGATTCCTCTCACTTCCCAGAGACTTGTGGGCTTGTAGGTTAATTGACCTTTGTAAAATTACCCCAATTATGCAGAGAGTGGGATAGCATAGAACAAGTGTAAATGTGTGATTAATGCTTGACATGGACTCAATGGGCTGATATTTCCATGCTGTATCTCTAAAACTAAAATTGAACTAAAGGGCCTGTCCCACTTGGGTGACCTAATCTGCGAGTTTAGAAGTGTGTCTTCGACCTTCAAACTCGTAGCATGTTCGACACAAGGTCCTAGGAGGTCCTATGAGGTTGCTGGAACTCTCTTTCATGCTCGAGGGAAGTTCCCGAATACCCGCGGCCTCAGCTAGGTCGTAGAAACATTTTCAGCACTTTGAAAAAAATTTGCGTGAGTGAAATGGCTCTTTTTAACTCGTAGTGCAGTGGAGTGGGGTCGCTATTTACTTACAGGCAGTCGAGGGTGGCCGTAGGCAATCTCTTTCGCTGACCGGGCATTTTGATTGGCTCATTGGGGTTTTCAGGACCAGGGAAGACCTACCGGTAAGTAAAATGCCCGCTAAACTTTATTAAACTTCTAAAAAGTGTCTCCACTCCTTCTCCCCCCTTCTTACCCCATCTTTCCCCTTCTTTCCCCTTCTCTCTCCTCTCCCCCCAGCCACCTCCGCGCTCTCTAAAGGACTTACCGTACACTGTGGCAGCCGTTTACCTTCCTCTTCATTGCACAGAGAACGCTCCTCCACCTTCCCTGGCCCCCGCCTTTGCAATGTGTTTGTGTGTGTGTGCGGTCAATCAATTCAGCTCGCGGTTCGGTCGATCCAGCTCGCGGTTTTAAACGCGGCTGGTCGATCCAGCTCAAGGCTTTCCAGGCGAGTGCCCTCGAGCTTGAAGGTCAAAGACACTCTTCTGGACTCGTGGATTAGGTCACCTAAGTGGGACAGCCCTTAAATATCTGTGTGAGATCCATGTATATTAAAACATCAGTATCTAATACAAAGGTACTTCAGATATTTATTATGGCTTGAAGTCAGCTGGGATGGGAGGAGGTTTTCTTATTACCATGGGCATAAAAAGTTTCATTAAATTTGTCAACGAGGCAGAGAACTTCTGCTGACTTCTTCGTTCAGGCTTTTCCTGTCCCATATTTCCTGTTGTTGGGGAGAAAAATGTACCTGAATATTTTTTTTCCAAAAGGAAGTTGGTAATTTAGGAAACAAATAAGACTGCAGATGTTGGAATCTGAAACAAAAACAGAAAGGCTGGAAGAACGTAAGCAATTAAACAACCTCTGGCAAGAGAAGTCAGTCAATGTTTCAGGACCGTATCCTTCCTTAGAACAGAGAAATGTGAGGTGCTGTATTTTGGGACATCGAACAATGGCAGGACCTACGCAGTAAATGAGAGGCCTCTGGGTAGTGTAGAGCAGATGGATTTGGGAGTACAGGTGCATGGTTCCTTGAAAGTAAGGTCGCAGGTAGATAAGGTGGGCAAAAAGGCTTTTGGCACTTTTGCCTTAATCTGTCAGAGTATTGAGTATAGACGTTGGGAGGTCATGTTGCAGTTGTGTAAGACGTTGGTGAGACCGCATTTATAATATTGCGTTCAGTTCTGGGCACCATGTTATAGGAAAGATATTACAAGAATGATGCCAGGACTAGAGGGTATGAGCTAAAGGGAAAGGTTGAGTAGGCTGGGTCTCTATTCCATGGATAGTAGGAGGGTGTCACTGGACAGCTACCACCCTCCTCAACTGGGCAGCCCCCAGCCAATAAGGTGCTATCCCGCCACAGTCTGCTATCCTCACTGGGTGCATGGGGATTAGGAACCATCCGAACAGCAGATCGCAACTTTTGCACCTACCAACAAAAGAACAGATCAAAAGAGACCAGCTCTAAAACTGGGAACTTGGAATGTCCAGACAATGGTGGCCGGCCTCTCTGAAAACCTGCAGGACATCAGCAATTTGAGGAGCTGTCATAAACGATGAGCCCAAGAGACTCAACGTAGACATAGCCACCCTTCAGGAAACAAGGCTGGCAGACTCGAGCGCACTGAAGGAGAAGGAGTACACGCTTTACTGGCAGGGGAAGGACTCTGACAAGCCCAGAGAGCACGGAGTAGGTTTCGCAGTAAGGAACAGCCTGCTGAACACGGTGGAACCAGGCAGTAATGGCTCGGAGCGACTCCTGACTCTCCGCCTCAACACCAGCGCAGGCCCAATCACTCTTGTCACTGTGTATGCCCCGAAACTGTCCTCCACATCAGACATAAAGGACGAGTTCTATGAGAACCTCGCATCCATCGTCAGCAGCATCCCCAGCAAGGAAGAACTTGATCTCCTGCGCGACTTCAACGCCAGAGTGGGCGGAGACCAAGAATCGCGGTCTTCCTGCCTTGGGCAGTTTGTTGTGGGCAAAATGAATGATAACGGACAGCGACTGCTTGAGCTGTGCACTTACCATGACCTGTGCATCTCCAACTCGTACCTCCAAACAAAACCCCAGCACAAGGTTTCCTGAAGACACCCATGCTCATAACATTGGCATCAACTGGATCTGATCCTAGTCAGACGTGCTGCCAGCAAGAACGTTCTCCACACACATTCCTACCACAGTGCGGACTGTGACACAGACCATTCCTTGGTGTGTTGTAAGATCAGGCTGCAATTAAAGAGGTTTTACCGTACCAAGAAGCAGGGGAACCCCCGCATTGATGTCAGCAAGATGCCCCATCCAGATCTCGTGCTACAGTTTGCAGAGATTTTTGAGAGAGAACTTGGAGACTCTGCAACAGAGAAGTGGGAAATTTTGCGGGACACCATGTACCGCACAGCTTTGGCTAGCTTTGGGAAGAAGACCTCGAAGACGCATGTCTGGTTTAAGGACAAGTCGACCGAAATGTCTCCCGTCATCGAAGCAAAGTGCATCGCCCCAGCTGAGTACAAGCGGTTAGCTAACGTGAAGAACCTGCAGATCCTCAGGGCTGCCCGAGCAAGATTCAGCAGACTGCCAGGCATTGCGCCAATGACTACTGGACACAGCTTAGTGAGAACCAGACACGTGCCAGGAGTAATTACTCAGGGTAAGCTGTCAGTCGACTTTTATAAAGTCTTCAAAATCCATATCTCTTAATAAAGTACCGTATTTCCCGGGAATGAAGACGCACCTGCGTCGAAGACGCACGCCCATTTTGTGTTGCTAAATTTTGAAAGAAGACTAGCAGGTCATAGAGTATCTCACGCTCAAAAAATAAAAAATAAAAATATAGAAAGTAACAATTCAATTTTCCCAAGGCTTCCAAGTCTCCTTCATTCTGAATTACTGAATGGGTGGGGGCTGGAGGGTGACGGCAGGTGGAGAGATAGTGGGAAAAACTGGAGCACACCGGGACAAGTTGAATGAGTTGTGATCGCATTGAATGACAATACTAGATCAAGGGACCAATTGGAGGGAGAGTTCCTTTCACAGCGTGTGAGAGGTCTGGTCAGGGGTAAAGTTGCGGGGAAGGCAGGAGCATTGAGAAGGAGGGGGTTGGGGATCATGCCAGTAACCCACTCACTCACCGCTGCTGCGGCTTCTCCGGGCGCGGAGCCACCGCATTGTGGCTGGGGAGGTAAGTAGCGGGCGGCCGCTGGGACCTCAGCGCCTTCTGCCACCCCGTTCACCTCTGGCACTGCTCTCCATCTGTACACCGCTCTCCTGCCGCTCGCCGGCCTCGCTCATGTCACCCGCTTCCCGCAAATCATTACATTCCGACTGCCACCAGGAGCAAGACATGACCTCAATTGCTGTGCTGGGTGACACTGCATGGCATTCACTGCCCACCAATATCTTTCCATGTAGACCAGACAGTGACAGGACCAGCACAAGAGCAAAGATCATAGAGCGGAGTGGGTCAGTGGGAGATGGGTAACACGATAATGGGCGGTGGAGCTTACTCCTGTGTCAGCGCAAACAAGGGACCAATTGAGGTTACTCGCACTGACACAGGAGTAAGCTCCACCGCCCGCTGTCCTGTTATCCATAGCCCGCTGACCAGCTCTTCAGCTGGTTGCTGGCATGATCCCCGACCCCCTCCTTCTCAACCCTCCTGCCCTCCCCGCAACTTTACCCGTGGCCAGACTCCCCACACGCTGTGAACGGTTGCCCACCAAAACTGCAGAGCATGACAGAATGCTTCCACAGCAACACGGATGGGACAGTGCAGTTCAATGGCAATTTCTCTGAGCCCTTCGACATCCACAGTGGCATCAAACAAGGCTGCGTCCTCGCTCCTACACATTTTGGGGATTTTCTTCGCTCTGCTCCTGAAACATGCCTTCGGCACTGCAACAGAGGGGATCAGATGGCAGGCTCTTTAACCTCACCCGCCTCAGAACAAGGACAAAAGTATGTGAAGCTCTCCTCAGAGACATGTTGTTTGTTGATGACGCGGCAGTTGTATCCCACACCCAGCGGGAACTACAGTCAGTGATGGACCACTTCTATCGGGCATGCAAAGACTTCGGGCTGACCATCAACCTGAAGAAGACAAACGTCTTGGGGCAGGATACAGAGGCGCCGCATGTCATCACCATCGATGACTACATACTTGATGCTGTTCATCCGTTCATGTACCTCGGCTCGACCATCACCGACAACCTCTCCTGGACACAGAGATTGATAAGAGGATTGGGAAGGCAGCTACAACTCGAGTGTGGACCAACCAAAAGCTGACAATGAAGACAAAGATAGCAGTCTACAACGCCTGTGTCAACAGCACGCTGCTGTACGGCAGTGAGACATGCGCTACATATGCCAGGCAGGAGAGAAGACTCCACACCTTCCACCTGAGAAGCATCCGCCATATCCTGGGCATAACCTGGCAAGACAGAGTGTCCAATGCTGAGATCCTGTCTCGTGCTGGCCTTCCCAGTATGTACACACTACTCGGGCAGCGCAGACTGCGGTGGCTGGGCCATGTCCACCGCATGGAAGATGGCCGATTTCCAAAAGATATCCTCTATGGAGACCTGACATCTGGGAGGAGAATCATCAGCCGCCCCCCGCTACATTACTAGGATGTCTGCAAGAGAGATAAGAAGGTGCTCAACATCGATGTGGAGTCCTGGTAGAGCCTTGCAGCTGGCGGCACGAGGTGGAGAGGTACCCTGAACCAACATCTCAAAACGGGGGAAGAGAAACTGTTGAACGCAGCGGCAGACAAGCGGGCACGCAGAAAGGAGCGCAGCAACTTCAACAAACCAAAGACCACAAACAAATGTGACCTTTGCCACAGAGACTGTCACTCCCGCATTGGTCTCTTCAGCCACAAGCGATGCTGCTCTTGCTGAGGTTTGGAGCAAGCAGCCAACAGCTAGGATCACCCATTGTCAGTCATGACTGAGGGAGGCCTGCAAGGAGGATGAGGGGAGATCTTTAGGTATACAAAATCATGAGAAGAATTGATCGGGTAGATGCACAGAATTTTTTACCCAGAGTAGGGGAATCGAGGACCAGAGGACATAGATTCAAGGTGAAGAGGAAAAGATTTCCAGAGGAGGTAGTTGAGGCTGGGACTATCCCATCGTTTAGGAAACAGTTGGACTGGTACATGGATAGGATAGGTTTGGAGAGTTATGGACCAAGCGCAGGCAAGTGGGACTAGGGTAGCTGGGACATTGTTGGCCAGATACATTCGATGACTCTATGACTGGTGGTCCCCCCACACCGAATAATGGCAGGAGCCACTGTTAGTGTCAAAGTTTTCTACTTTAAGTTGATTGCATTTACAACAGCATGCCAAGAAAAATAAGTGTCCAATTGTCAAAGTTGGCAAGGCCATGGTGGAGAGGTGTGGGTGCGATAGAGTACGGACTGGGTCTTGCATTCATGGCACAACTATTGTGGGGTTAACTAGCTCATGGTTCGGATTCTGAGATCTCCAAACTGTCCATTCAGGGAGGAGGATATAACCAAGGATGAAGCTATCTACCCCCTGGTGTCCACATCTGGAAAACATTACAGCTGAAGTTCCTGGGCATGGTGGGGCCAGCTCTGGCCAGTTAGTGAGACAACAAAGAAATGCTCATAGACATTACTAACAAGGAGAGAGGAAATAAAGCCTGCCCTACCATGAATATATGTTTGCCATTTCTTCAATGCAGGTGTCGGTAACTTAGGAAATCCTTGTTATCTGGAGCAGCAGAGTGGCACAGTTGGTAGAGTTTGATTCCGACCTCGGGTGCTGTCTGTGTGAGATTGCATGTTCTCCCTGTGACCGCGTAGATTTTTTCCGGATGTTGCTGTTTACTCCCACATCCCTAAGATGCGGTAACCCCTGCGAGTTTGTAGCTTAATTGATCTCTATAAATTGCCCCTACTGTCAGGAGAGTGAATGCGAAAGTGGATTAACCCAGAATTTGTGTGAACGGGAGATCTTTGATTGACTTGGACCCGGTAGGCGAAAGGACCTGTTTCCATGCTGGATCTTACCAATTTAATTTGAAGAAACTTGAAGAAAAATCAACCAGCTAGATGAACTTGGCAGGTTAGGACGGAAATGTACAGATGGTGTGTCAGGTTGGGACACTTCTTCAGCAGTACTTTGCGAAAGATTCCAACATCTGCGGTTTTTTGTGTCTCTTCACTGGAACTTGAACTTTACAGGTAATTGTTCATGTTATCTTAACCTACAACAGAATCAGCCCAGTGATATTCTATTTTGTGCACTGACCTTTACACTGCATCTGAGATGTGCTGATACTGAGTTGCTGTCTGTGCATTTCTTCATATTTTGCTGATGTTTGTCTTTGTTGCAGGTGGCAAATTATGGAGTAGGAGGGCAGTATGAACCACACTTTGACTTCTCCAGAGTAAGTGGTGACAATATCCATTCCAGACTTGACTCCTAAATTCTTCTCGATAACTAATGCTAAAGCTCTTCTGGAATGCAAGACTCGGGTGCCTTAAGATAAAAACCATAATAATTTCCTCAAACTCTGTAACTCTATCCGTGATGAGTACAGTCGGAATTAAATGAAATCATGGGCTTTTTTATTCCAAACGGAACGATGTGCTGAAATTGTTTATAGCTATATAACTCATTAGCTTCAAACCTCAAAACGCTAATTCAATCAATCATTGTTATTTTAAAATAAAGCAGAAGGTGATGGATCTAATCAGCTAGTCAGTCAGGCAGCATCACTGGAGAGGGAGCCCGAGTTAATGTTTCAGGTTGATCACCTAGAGTGTGGAAAGAAAATAGTTTTAAAATCTTGGGAAAGGGGTGAGAATTGAAGGAAACATAAATAAATGAATGGTCTGTTTTCCGTTCATCTCCCCCGCCTCAGCCTACCCGCATTGTAAAACTTGTAACATCTCCGATTCTTCATCAGAATCAGTAAAAATGTTAATTGCAAATGTTAACTGTTCTTCTCTTCACCAATGTTGCCTGACACACAAAGTATTCCTAACATTTAGATACAAGGAACTGCAGATGTTGTCCACAAAAAAGACACAAAGTGTTGGAGTAACTCAATGGGTAAGGCAATATCCATGGAGAACATTGATAGGTGACTTTTCGGGTCCTAACCTGAACCATTGCCCATCCATGTTCTCCAGAGATGCTGCCTGACACACCGAGTTACTCCAGCACTTTGTGTTTTTTTTCATTGCTAATATTTTCTACTTTTGCTTTAATATCCTGCATTTACAGTTTATTTTTGCTTCTAATGTATTATTCTGCACTTCACTTTGACCAATGCTCACACAGATCATTTGTACTGCTTCACTATCTCATGGCCTTCTGGACAAAATGTCTGGGAACCCTCCCCTCTTTGGGCCAATCTTCCAGGATTTCTTCAGGGATTGAACTTTAACCTTTTGAAGTATGACTGTGAACAATGACTAGGAAGGCAATGATTTTTAAACTTTTTTATTATTATTAATAAAAATAATAGAGATAGAAACTGGGAGTGTATGGCTTGGTAGAATGTTTTAGAGCCAACATCAAGGGACAAAACGTCCAAGAAGGCTGGAGTTGCAAGGAACTGTGGATGCAGGAATCTTGAGTAAAACACAAAGTGCTGGTGTAACTTAGGTCCGGCAGCATCTCTGGCAGGGAAAGGATAAGAAGTGTCAAAAGCCGATATGTCATCTGTCCATTCCCTTCACAAATACTGCCTATCCCACTGAATTGCTGGCATCCCACTACTTTGTGTTTTTTCTCAAAGGAGGCTTCTGTCCAGAGTTTATCCCAAATTAAACAAGGGGAGCATAGACAAAGCCATCATTTGCTACCATCTCCTGGAAATGAGAGCCTCGCTAGGATATTTCACAGGATTGTTTAGAGTCGGGCTTTGGGTTGGAGAAGAATTTCAGCCAAATCCGGTAAGGCAACCAGATTTCCTTCACTGAATACATTGGTGAACCAGACAAATGTTTACAATGGTTCAATGGATGTCCCTAATTGGTGGCACAAGAGAAGGCAGATACCAAAACGTGACCAGGCAAGAAATAGCGGGATACAAACTAGGTTTATACAGATGGGTTGACTTAAAATGGCATGGTTGTGTAGACATGGTGAGCCAAAGCTTTCGGTGGACTGAGTCCAGAAGGAGGGTCTTTATCCAAAATATTGTCTGCCCATTTCCCTCCTCAGATGCTGCCTGAGCCGCTGAGTTCATCCAGCAGCTTTCCTTTTTTGTTGACCTTTATTGGTGCCATATTATGCTTTGGAATAATTTAATTGAAACTGATTTCCTTAGCTGCCATTATGGGATTTGAAATGTTATCTCTAGATCATTGATGAAGATTAGTGAGATTTCTATGTGTCAACATATTTTTAATATACAAACTTGTGCTCCATTGCCCTGTTTTCAGTCTACTTGGTAACTTTATGTTCAAAGGAGAATTGTCCTAAAATTATAGGAAAGGGATCAATATTCTTGCATCTGTGGATTAAGAGATGAGTTCTTATCTCTAATACATGGAGCACCTTGTTTGGTATGTTTCTGTGGCCTTTACTTTTTTTTGCAAACTTAATCAATTGTTCAGAATGGGCTTGATTTAATTGCCCATGTACAAAGTTTCACCATGTAACCATTATCTACCCATCAACAACCCAGTTACTAGTTGTTGAACATTTAACATAGCAAAGTACAACACAGGAGCAGGCCCTTCGGCCCTCAATGCGTGTGCCAAACATGATGCCATGTTAAATTAATCTCATCTTTCTGCACGTGATCCATGTATCTCCATTCCACATAACAATGTACATATCTAAAAGACTTCTGGATCCCACTATTGTATCTGCCTCCACCACCACCGCTGGCAGCGTGTTCCAGGCCTCCACCATTCTATGTACATTAAAAAAACTTGCCCGGCACGTCACCTTTAAACTTTTCCCCTCCCACCTAAAAGCTGTGCTCCTCCAGCCTTTGACGTTCCCACTGTAGGAAAAATTACCCCAGCGATACCTCTCATCATTTCGTATACTTCTATCAGGTCTCTTCCCATAACCTCTGGGATTCCAGAGAAACGTTATTGACAAGACTGTCTGCTCATCCTTCGGTCACCCACTGCTCCCCAACCGCTCCATTGCCTGGAGTATATCTCTCTGTATCACAAGCAGAACTTGGGTCCATTGACATAGACATTTTCCTGACAAGGTGCGTGTTGAATTTGGACATGATACCAAAGATTTGCACAGCTGTAACACACACACATCAGCAGAGCAAGACATCCAAAAAGCTTCTCTGTTACTTCAGATGTTATATGTCAGTTTTTATTGGTAGGCACAGAAAGAAAAGAAAATATTTGCAGAGGATAAAAATAAATCGGTATGAAAGACCCATTGATGATTGGAAGTACTGTTTAGTTATGGGCTCGGAAGCAGTTTCAGTCCTTTTAACCACCCAAATGCTAAATATGTACCAAGTGCTCTTTCAGACCGGATTTAGACTTCTTCATTCACACATATCGTAACATGATTCTGTTAAGAATTCTCGTGTATTTTACTACGATTGTTGACTTCTGTGTTAAAAGAGACACAGTAATGAAATAAAGTACTCAAACATAGTTAATTGTCACAGGAATTAATTGCAATAGAATTGTGCAACATTAAAACATGCCTTTCTGCCCAACTTGTCCAATCAGAGCAGGTTTTATAACTGTGCTTGACACATTTGCCACATTTGGCACATATACCCTTAAATCTTTCCTATCCATGTTCTTGTCTAAATGTCTTTGAAACTGCCATTGTACCCCTCTCAGCAGTTTCTATCAGCTTATTCTGATATTGCACCACACTCAGTGTGAAGAAATTACCTCATGATTCTCTTTTCAATCCTTCCTCTCTCACATTAAAGCTATGTCCTCTAGTTGTCCACTCCTACAATGGGAAATAGACTGTGACCATTCAGCTTCTCCTTGCCTCTCTTGATTTTGCATACCTTTGTAAGGGGGCCACGCAGCCTCCTGCACTCCAGGGAAAAAACATTCCAGCCTCTTCTTATAACTCAAGCCTTCAAGTCTTGGCAACATCTTGATGAATCTTTTCTGCATCCTCTCCAGGCTAATGACATCTTTCCCATATCCAGACGAGCAGAACTGCATGCAATGCTCCAAATGTGGTTTCACAGCAATGGTATTGAGTCCTGGTCCAAATTGTGATTACGTGCAAAAGTTAAGTTGAAACTCACTTGACATTAATATGAACAAGCTGTGCTCCCACTTAATATTCTATAGTAGCAGTTGCTGAGCAATTAATTTTCTTGGTGTCTGATCATAGGTTTTAAAGATAGCTCACTCAAACTTAAACACTGCAACCACAAATATTGGATGATATTCTCTCCATTACTTGAGTAAAAAATGACCATAGGCATCTTTACATTAAATTCAGGTACCGATTTTGGGTTTGGACAACTGCAGATCTAAACTAACCTGCAATAAACCATCACGGAAAATGAATATTGAAATTACCTCAAGGTGCAGGTCAATATTTCATGACCCTTTCTAATCATTTTTCTAATTTTGCAGAATGACCCCTAAATCATTGTTCAAAGCAATTGAGAAACTGGAGTAATGAATGCAGAGTAGATGACCATGCCTCTTCCCAAATTTAATTCTAGGACATACAATGCTGCCTCCTCTCTTAATCCAAAAATGTCCCTTTGTCTCTTTTGCTTCCATCTGCACTCTATGCTGTGCCACCAAACAGTGCCAATGGCAAACTTGGATATAACCCTTTTGTTATCCAGTGTTTCTTTGCTGTTATTTCCTTTCAGTCCTTCATAATCTAAGGTACAAATAAGAAGCGGATGATTCCATCATGGAATCCCAAAAATAAAATGAAAAAACTGTTTGTATATAACTGGACTCCTGGTGATCTCTTTGGTGCTTGGCCATATATAAGAAACTAAGACTACTTTCCAGCATACAACATCATCCTTAAATTCTGGTAGTTGCACCAGAGAACATAAAACAGTACAGATCAGGAACTGGCCTTTGACCTACAATGTTTGTGCCAGACATGATGCCAAGTAAAACTGCTCTCATTTCCTTGTAGAAGATCCATATCTCTCTATTCCTTGCACTTCCATGTATCTAGCTAAAAGCTGATTAACCATCACTATCTTATCTCCTTTCACCACCACCCCTGGCAATGCGTCCCAGTGGCAATTCAAACTCATCGATACTGATCTCTGATAATGTAACATTGTATTTACCTTTGTTCAAAAATTACATCCATCTTGGTCAGAAACAAGTCACCTTTTGGTATTGGTATTGGTTTATGATTGTCACGTGCACAGAGATATGATTTAAAAAAAACAGTTTTGCGTGGTATCCAGACAAATCATACTACACGTGTACAATCAAAGCATACACAAATATAACATAGTGCAAAGAGAAAGTGCAGAATATGGTGTTGCATCAAAGAGAGGTCCATTGCATGAGCAACACCCCACTCCCTGGTTCCTTGTCCTCCAAGGCATAACTGTATGAACAGCAAGTGAGGGCCGAATGATCAGGCCAATGGAAGTAGAGTGCGTGAAGTTAAACTGCTTGGAGTAAATAAGTTCATTGTGGATAAAATCAGGAGGACAGGATGCAAAGAGCAAAAGCTGATCCAGTAACGGATTACTTGCAGCCGAGCTTTAATAGATTTCACCGTCACTTGTATCCAGTTCCAACAACAGCCCCTTTCTGCGCTTGGAAAAGAAAGGATGATCTCATGACTTCGCTATTGGAGCCTTTTATAGACCCTCTTCATTTGGACTTCCTCCAACAGAAAGTAGCAGATGTGTATCTATCGAACACAAATTTTATTTATTCTTGTCAGCAGCTGGCAAGTGGAGAAGTCTGTGAAAGATTATGCTCACTCTTTAAAAATATATATATATTTTAAATTTATTTTTATTAGAAGTAATGTACAGTACAGTAGTATAAGCCAAAAATAACATAATACATTTCATGTACCACTTCCTGTTTTAAACTTTAGTAATAGGAAAGTAACAGCAGGAAGAAAAAGAAAAATAGAGAAAGTTAGATAAGATAGTGAGTGCATCCGAAAGTGAAAAGAAAGAGCCCGTTATGACATAGAACGCGAGAAAGAATTTAAAAAAAAGAAAAAGAAAAATAGAAAAAGGAAAACATAAGAAAATAAGATAAGATAAAAGGGATGTACCTACTTCATATCTTTACACATCCCTCTCTTTAAAAATATAAAGGAATAAATATAAAAATATAAAGGAACTAAAATATTCAGACTCACATCGGTTTGAAGGGTCCCGACCCGAAACGTCACCTATCCATGTTCTCCACTGAGTTATTCCAGCATTTTGTGTTTATCTTTGATATAAACCAGCATCTGCAGTTCCCTTTTATTACATATTGTCTGTAACTTGCACACTTCTCTGTGTAATCCTCATACCCCTTATTTCAGTCGTCAGTGCCCTGCACCTTCAGATATCCTATTTCTGTACTTGAATGTATTTGGCTGGCGTACAATGCTGTTTGTCAGCAAGAACCCAAATGCTTACAAGTACTTGTTCCTGCAAATAATTTCAATGAATGTCTTCAACAATCTAAATTCCAGATCGAATAGAATATCTCCTTATAAAACTAGAATCTAAATGCTGGCCAGCAAAGTAGTGGAGTGGTACAGCGCGAGAGACCCTGGTTTGATCCTGATTATGGGTGCCGTATGGAATTTGTACGTTCTCCAGTGACCACGTGGGTTTTCTCCTGATGCTCCGGTTTCCTCCCACACTCGAAAGACGTACAGGTTCGTAGGTTAATTGGCTTCAGTAAAATTGTAAATTGTCCCTAGCGTGTAGGATAGTGTTAGTGTACGGCGTTATCGCTGGTCGGCAAGGCCTCGGTTGGCGCTTATTTCTGCGCTATATCTCTAAAGTATAAAGTAAAGCTTGTCCTTATAATGACTCCTTTTCCACGTTCGAAGATTGTCTTCGCCAAAGCAAATGTTATCAATTGTTGCACATTAAGATGACATGTGATGTTTGTTTTCAGCTGTGCTGGAATGGTATCCTGAATGCATCCAGATTCTCCCGAAATACCCTAAAGACACATCTCTTTTTGATATCCAAAAAAACAATCCAAGTTTTCTTTTGCCTGAGCTCTATGGCTACAAAATTATATCAGGGAAGCTAACTAACTACGTCTGTTAAACTTAATTTGTCACAAGGATATAATAAATCAAGAAGGCTTTCAAAGTACACGTGTTTTAGCCTGGGAGACAAATCATTGGAAATTGGAGTAAAGAAATCTCTAGAGATCTTGAAACTAATTTGCTCATATTGTAGAAAAAACATAAATTTTATTCCATTGCACTTGTGTCCAGGAGATGGCAGGGAATTATAAAGGGAAGATATATAATCCATGTTTTGGCTATCTTGACTATTATTGAGTTGAATAAGGAGTTTTACAAAACCGCAACTGCCTTCATTGTTGTCAAACTATGGTGGAATAATGATTTTAAATATTCTGCTGGGAGATTGAGGGGTCATTGTATTTGTAGATTCAGTCATGAGTGCTTTTGGGTTCATCCTGTCCAGCTGCTTATCAGCTTTTAAATATTGGCTTATGTTCTGTTACTAACAAAATAAAACAAATGCTGAAGTAGCTCAGCAGGTCAAGCTGGGAGGGAGACATTAATACGTGACATTTTGAATCGGGACCCTTCCTCCATCTGAAGAAGGGTCTCGACCTGAAACATTACATATCTGTGTCCTCCAGTGAAACTGCTTGACCTGCTAAGTTACTCCAGCGCTTTGTTTTCTTTTTGTAAACCAGCATCTGCAGTTCCTTGTGCCTATGTTCCTCACAGATGGTTGATGAAAACCTTTGGCTATGATTGGCTGGCATCTGTGTAATCATGATGCAGATGTTCAAAATTCTAAAACGTTCTGAAGAATTGGATGGAAAAGAAAATATGTTCAAACAAAATGTAGATATTAACCCAGAATAAATAAATGTGCTCAACCATCTGCTGTGGTTCATTATCTGAGTGATTTACAGTATAGAATAGGGGATTTTGAAGTCCTCAGTAACCCCCATGTGATCTCCTATTACTAAGCTGTGGTGTTCCAGCCACATGGTCTTAAACCATTGCTTAATTTCATCACCTATTTGCATTCTTTGGTTAACCATGTCACCCGCTCAAATCCCTGTGAAAGTTGCAATGAAACATCTCTGCAGGTCAATTTGAGCCTCATGACTTTATTATTCTGAGTACCTCCAAAGTTATTCCTTCTTTAACATCCATCCATCTATCAAGAAAAATGTGTCTATGTTGTATGTCAGAAGCAAATAAAAAAATTTAAGGGATATTTCAAAATTGAAGGATGAAAATTCAAATACAACTTTGATGGGAGTTGTGTGGTGCAAGCAGCTGACATGGATTTCAACCATTTACAGAAGAAACCTCAGATAAATGTATCTTTTAAATAAAATCTGTTGCAGCGTCCATTCGACCGCAACCTTGCGACGGAGGGGAATAGACTAGCCACGTATTTAAATTATGTAAGTACCCATGCGTGCTCGCCCATTGTGCGGGCTCTTGGTGTGTGTGTGTATTCATTCTCATTTCGTTTTATAGAAAAATGAACAGGATGCTTTCAGAGAATTAGGTACTGGAAATCGCCTTGCTACTTTTTTAAATTACGTAAGTATATGTGATGGTCAATTGGGTAGGAAGGATGCTTGATAGTGGCATGGGTCAGCATGTAAGCCTTATTGCCCTTTATTACCCAACCTGTTGAGTTTACCTTCCTGATTTCTTGTGCTGTTCAATGTGAGAGGAGCCAAATGTGAGGAAAATTGTTTCTGTTTTGTGTTTGAACATATTGGAAAATCTGGGTGCAGTGCTAAGAGAGGAAGCAGGCACACCAGGAAGAGAGCCTGTCCATATTTTGGTTAATTCATTCGAATGAGGAAAATTCATCCCATTGTGTTGCACGCATTTAATTCCTCCCCTCTCCACCTCCTGCTTATTTTCCTCTGAAGCACTTTTCTCTCTGCATTCCAATATAAGCGTGTTCAAAGTATTACCTGTTCCCGTATTACTTTGTTTCATCCAATGTTAATGGTGGTATTTTCTATGTTGTATTAATCTAGTACATAGTTGGGCTTCCAAATTTCCCTGGCTAGTTTTCTAATGTCCATTGTGTGACTTGTCCATTTATGCATGTGTTTACAGCATCCTTCTCATTTCACAGTACTTTACAAGTGGGGTAGGTAGATATCAAATCAAAAAGTTTAAAACAAGGGTTGACCGAGCAGAATAGGCTTCAAGGAATTTTTGAAAATCTCGGGAAAGGTAATACAGAAAAGAGGTTTTCGGGGAGAATGTCAAAATACACCTGCAGTGGAGCAGAGTAAACAAGGATTGTGGGTCAAAGGAAGGTATGGAGCACCCTGCTGTTTCAGACCAGGAGAGATTTCCAGCACAGAATGGAGTACGGTTGTCCAAATACACTTTGTTTTAATTGCTATTTCAGTTGCAGTTAAAGCTTTAAAATTTACATTGATGAGGGATGGATTGTAATCATGAAGAAGACCTTTGTTCATGTTTCAGCAACAGCTTGGGTTCAGTGCATTTTCTACTCCCTCAGATTCATACACTCATTTGAAGTGCTCTTTGTGACTTGAACTTAACTATCCACCAACTGCATCTGCTTAGGACAACAAACGATCAAAGGCATAATTGATAAGTTTTACATCTGATAGTACGAGGGCTTCTGATTCTGCTAGGATCTAGCATGAATAGGTAGAATGGATATGAATTTCCATTTCTATTTGGTCTTCAGCTGATTCAGCAGGGATGACTGCATGCATGGGTGCTAAGAGAGAATGCAGGCTCACTTGCTTTGTTGGGCTGTATTTTCCTCCATCCTTCGCTTACTTTAACTCAAAAGGGAAAGAGCTCCACTTCTATGTGCAGGGAACATTTTACAACTCCATTCAGATTAGGGAATATGTATTAGTAATTCTGTTAATCAAATAAATGTGCTAATTGGCATCAATACATGGATATATTAATATTGATAAATAATGAATTGTGTAAGTGGTTTACGTCTGGAATGCAGCCGTCCAAACAGTATTATCAGTGGAAAGGATGTTAATAATTCATTGAATTAATTCATTGACTTTGAATTGTTCTAGGCTCTCTGGCCTCTGGTCTCTGCGTGCTTTCATTTTCATTGACCGATATCATTCTGAGAAAAGGTCCTTTCATTAATAAGTTGCTTGTTAACATTAGGAAACTGAGTGTTTGGTGTATATATATATATATATATATAATGTTATCTTCACCAATGCTAATTTAAAATTTTCATATTTCAACAAAATTCAGTCTGCCATTGATCCAAAGCAACATTGTACACCGTATCCCAAACTATGTGTTATGCAGCAAGATTTCGCAGCTTATACGCAAAATGTGCTATGCTGACTTTATTATACCATTCTTGGATGTATAAAATCATAAATTATTTGTTTTTACTGAATTATCATTGGGCGATTTCAGTTTAATATAAGACTTGGAAGACAATGGAGTTTGATTTAAAATCGACACCAGTTTTACCAAACACGTATGTTGATTATTGACAGTCTGCTAATATTTGTGAATTGATCATCATTCACTAATTGAACAGCACCAGAACATCTTGTCCTAATTGGAATTTAAAATTCTAACCACCCTTCGAACACAGAACTAAATTAAACTTGTGCTCTTATTGATCAGAGATTTATTTCCTAGAAGGTGTTCCTACCCGAAACGTCATCTATCCATTAGCTCTACAGATGTTGCCTGACCTGCTGAGATGCTCCAGCACTCCATAATTTGGTCAAGATTTCAACATCTGCAGTGCCATGCATCACCCTACATCTTAGACATTGGATCGGATCCTTCTACTGCCTTAAGAAATAGACATCCTGTCTGCAGTTCTACCTCTGTTTATGCAGAGACACAAAGGAGCCTACAGACATTGCATTGGCAAAGGATAGCATATTGCTGTATGAGTGAACAGCAAGATAATGGTCTGATGATCATAGCAGAAAGTTTCTGTAGAGAGGAGTAGTGGTGGCAGGCAGCACACATGGGAATAAGGTTGCGGGATAGAGTGGACCGTGCTGTTCACCTGTGTGCGGGATGATTTGAGGTGTTTCTCAAGGTGAACAATAACATCCCAGCAAATGAACATGATGTAGAGATGTGAAAAGTGATCGTTTTGCTGGTAATACCGTTGGAGGTGCATGAAACCACTTGTCTCGTATTGCCCAGAACTACTAAGGACAATATGCTGATTTTGAAGCAACGTTCCAAGCTGACCCCATGAGAAATTATTGAAAGAATGCAAGCAAATCATTTTAAAGTGCAGAAACGTAATGGATGAGAAAATTGTAAGATTATTGCTGGAGTGCGAAAGGTATTTGAAGGTATGTGCTGATTTCATCATGGGCATGTAAAGGATGCAAAAGAAGGTGGTTTGAACTGCATCACGAACTAGGGGGAAGCTGATGGACCCGAACAGTGAGGAAAATCCAGGGGGTTGTGGCAGAACAATGTTTGTCCAGAGGTTTGTTTTATGCAAAATGACATTGGTTGACCTCAAGGATGTTATCTAAAGAAGGATCCCAACCCGATCCATCCAGAGATACTGCCTGACCGGCTGCGTTACTACAGCACTTTTTGTTGCTCAGGATTCCAGCATGTGCAGTTCCTTATCTCTACTTATGTAGGATAATACAAGCAATTAAAATTCTGGTGTCCTGACTGCAGAGAATCTTAGGAGGATGTATTTATTGAATCTGAATATGAAACAGCTGTGGAAATAGTATTGGAGCAGAGCCAAGATAGAAGAGAAGAGTCTGAGAAGAGTCAGAAGATGGGTCACGACTCAAAATGGTCACCCATCTTTTTCTCCTGAGATGCTGCCTGACCAGGTGAGTTACTTTGGCACTTAGTATCTATCCACGATATAAGGATTCAGTCTGAAGAAGGGTCTCGACCTGACACGTCACCTATCCATGTTCTTCAGACATGCTGCCTGACTTGCTGAGTTACACCAGTACATTTATCCATTTTTTGTAAACCAGCATGTGAAGTTTGTTGTTTCTACTATAGGAGTTTAAAGATAGCATCCATATTTTTTCAACATAGGAGGAGGCCGCTCAGATCATTGAGTCAGTCTTGTTACCTCACAGAGCAAACCTATTTCCTCATTAATTCTGCCTGTGATCTATTCTCTCCTGTGGCTATCCAGATTGTGGGCATTAAAATAAATGACACAGCGGGGTTGCAATCAAAGTCTCATCTTCCAGATGGGCACAAGATATAATCATTATCTGTGTGGGACATTAGTGCCTGAGTAATTGAGAGGAGCATCTTTTCAGGAATTGGCTGAGGAATTAGCCTGAATGACATTGTAAGACTCCTATGTTAGAGCCATGGAGGTATACAGCACAGAAGCCGGCCATTGGGACTGTTGAATCGACACTGACTGTCAACGACCCATATACCCGAATCCTACATTAATCCCAATTATCATTCGCCCCACATTTTTATTAATTGTCCCCTGATTTTAGCAGTCACCGTGGGACAATTGCTGGTTAACCCATCAAAGTGGCAAGTTTTGCTTACTTTAGAGATACAGCATGGAAACAGGCCCTTTGGCCTACCGAGTCCACACTGACCATCAATCACCCGGGTTCTATATTATCTCACTTTTTAAATTCTTACATTCAAGGGGCAATTCACAGAGGCCAATAAACCTACAGACCCCCACATCTTTGGGATGTGGATGGAAATCCAGGGCATCCTGAGGAAACCAAAGGGTCGCAATGAGAATGTGTAAATTCTGCAAAAATAGCACTCAAGTTCGGAATCGAATCCGGGTCAATGGTTCGATTCCAGGTCCGGGTTGTTGGCTATTGAACTCGCCAACAAACAGCCTCTGAACTGTAACGGCCTATTGTACTTTATATGCGTATTTATATGTATATTGAATTGAACTGTGTATTTTTGCTTACAATATTCTGTTGTGCTGCTGCAAGCAAGAATTACATTCTCCTATCTGGGACACATGACAATAAACTCTCTTGACTCTTGACTTGACTTGGGTCTCTGGCAGCAGTTCTACAAGCTAGGCCACAGTGAAGTGATTTACTGCCTTCAGTGAAGGATGATCTGTTTACAGCTCTACATTTGCTTATTTGCTCATGCGAGTGGAACAGAGGGCCTGACCGATACTACAAGGAAGATGTGTTGAAGTAGAACTTGTGGGTTTCCTGGCAAAACCAGGCTCCGTTCAGAGCAGCTGCTGCCACTTTGATCTGCAGAAATCTGACAATCAGCCCTCAAACACATTCACACTAGTTCTACATTATCCCACTTTTGCATCCTCTCCCTTCGGGGCAATTTTACAGAGGGCCAATTAGCCTACAAGCCCGCATGTCTTTGGGATGTTGGAGGGAACCGGAGCACTGGAGGAAACCCATGCAAACCTGCAAAGTCCACACGGATGGCATCTGAGGTTAGTGTCGAACCCAGGTCTCTGTTGTTGAGAGGCAGTAACTGTACCAGCTGTGCCGCTGTGCAGACCCAGAGTAGTCGTTTTGTACTTCTTGGCCTCTGGATGATTGCAGACGACAGAAACTCATTTTGAGGAGACATTTTTTTTTCGACTTCTATCCTAGTACCACATTATATCTCAGCCGAGTATAGAAGTTGAGAGGTCATGTTGCAGTTAAGTTAGATGCTGGTAAAACCGCATTTAGAGTAGTGTGTTCAGTTCTGAGCACCATGTTATAGGAAAGATGTTGTCAAGCAGGAAAAGGTGCAGAGAATATTTGGATGTTGCCAGGACTCGAGGATCTGAATGATAGGAGTAGGTTGAGCAGGCTGGGACTCTATTGCTTAGAGTGCAGGAAGATGAGGGGTGATCACATAGAGGTGTACAAAATCATGAAAGGAATAGATCAGTTTCTTGCCTGGAGTAAAGGAATCAGCCTTGTCCAAATTCAAGATGGCGCCTACCTGCAGCGACATTTTGCAAACAGCACAAAGAACGGCAAAAAGAAAAACAGTAAAATACAGCTTTTATGAACTCACCTGCATCAGGTAATCCACTGGATTCAACGCCGTAAGTAGCGAGCTGCTAACACATTTAAATGCATTAGCGCTACTGAGGACTCCCGTTGTTAGCGCTGGTAAGGGAATCCCCGAGGTTAGCGCCGGCAAGGGAAGCCCCGGTCAGAGGGGATTCCCCAAATCCACGCAGGGGCATAGGCACAGCAAGAACCTTACCTGCAAACACCGGGGAGGCCTTCATGGCGTCCGGAATCTAAACCATTGGGCAGGATCCCCCAGCAGCAACGGAGCTGGAGGTGCCGACTCTATGGGAATTCCCGATCTCAGGGTATTCCCTGACCTCCGGAGACCCATAAGTACTGTACCTGTAAACAGCGAGGAGGGCTCCATGGAGTACGGAAACGTGACCGTCGGGCAGGACAATGGTGAATGCGATCTTGCTGGTTCTCCACTCTGCTCTGGACCACTTGGACAACAAAAACTCATATGTCCGGCTGTTGTTCACTGATTACAGCTCGGTATTTAATACAATCATCCCGTCCAAGCTGGTTACCAAGCTCTCAGATATGGGTCTCTGCGCATCCCTCTGCAATTGGATCCTCGACTTTCTCATTCAAGGACCACAAACTGTTCGTATTGGTGGAAATGTGTCAGCCTCGATAACAATCAGCACGGGAGCACCTCAAGGCTGCGTGCTCAGCCCCCTGCTGTACTCACGACTGTGTAGCTGGTCATAGTGCGAACTCCATCATCAAGTCCGCTGTCGACACCACTATTGTGGGACGTATCACAGATGGGAACGAGTCAGAGTATAGAAGTGAGATCGACCGACTGACCAAATGGTGACAGCACAATAACCTGGCCCTCAACACCAGCAAAACCAAGGAACTGATTGTGGACTTTGGAAGGAGTAGGATGGGGACCCACAGTCCCGTTTATATCAACGGGTCGATGGTGGAGAGGGTCAAGAGCTTTAAATTCCTGGGCGTGCATATTTCTGAAGATCTCTCCTGGTCCGAGAACACTGATGCAATTATTAAGAAAGCACATCAGCATCTCTACTTCCTGAGAAGATTAAGGAGAGTTGGTATGTCAAGGAAGACTCTCTCTAACTTCTACAGGTGCACAGTAGAGATCATGCTGACCGGTTACATTGTGGCTTGGTTCAGCAACTTGAGCGCCCAGTAGCGGAAAAGACTACAAAAAGTAGTAAACACTGCCCAGTCCATCATCGGCTCTGACCTCCCTACCATCGAGGGGATCTATCACAGTCGCTGCCTCAAAAAGGCTGGCAGCATCATCAAGGACCCACACCATCTTGGCCACACACTCATCTCCCCGCTACCTTCAGGTAGAAGGCACAGGAGCCTGAAAACTGCAACGTCCAGGTTCAGAAATAGCTACGTCCCCACAGCCATCAGGCTATTAACTCAACTGAAACAAATCTCTGAACAATAATAGACCATTATCTGTTTATTTGGAATTTTATCTGCTTATTTATTGACGTGGGTATATATTTATATAATGGTATGTGGACACATTGATCTGTTCTGTAATCATGCCTACTATATTCTGTTGCGCTGAAACGATAGAATTTCATTGTCCTATCTGGGACACGTGACAATAAACTCTTGTTGTAGATGGGCAAGTCTTTCCCTCCTGTCATAAGTTCTTTCTGCCCTTGGAGGTGGGCAGTCATGGTCATAGTGTTGGTGTGCTGCCCATGAAATGACCACCTCGGAACTCACTTTTATTGGTATCTTAGTAGCTATGTACTGGAGCCAAAGCTCACTGTCACTTGCCATGTGCACTGTGTACTTTGGAAGGTGTTGACCGGCCTGGAGTCAAAGTGTGCTCGGAGAAAAGACGTGGGAAAAGCCATGAGATAGAGGGGGGCATCACGGGGGAGGCGGGGTGGGGGGGGGGGGGGGGGGGGGGAGCCAGTGAGGTGGACCCAGAGGGGTAGTGGCAGGAATTGGCGGTGCAATGTGAACTCACAACAGGTGCTGGTTGCTGGCCGTTCTCCTCCGCTGGGATCAGTGTCTCCACTTTCCGTTTAGCAACATCTCCGACTCTGGGCTGGGCTGGGTCTCCGACTGGGCTGGGTCTCACACACTGGGCTGGGTCGAGTCTCGTCTCCAAGGCTGGGCTGCTGCTTGGGGCGGGGCTGCTGCTTGGGCCAGAGCTGCTTGGGGCTGGGCAAGGCTGTTTCGGATACCTCCGAAAATCTGGTTGGAAGCCTCCGCCGGCCATCCTCTGCTCGAATAAAGTCGCGATGGCGCAGGAAGGGCCAGGCCGTCCCGGGGAGTGACAGGGGAAGAGACTAATCCGCGCGGCGCTGAATGGCAGGAGAACTTTTACGACATTGAGCCGATCGGTACGAAACTTGGTGGACTCGCAGCAGAGGAGAACGGTGAGTGAATTGGTGTAAAATCATAGCGCTATCGTGAACCGTTTTTGCGCAAATAGAAAGACCACGCAACCGGAAGATAACAAGATCAGAATTTTAGTTATGTATAGATGGATAGATAGAAGATGGGCCAAATGCGGGCAGGTGGGACTAGTTGGTCATTGCGGGCAGGTTGGGAGGAAGCCTGTTTCCACGCTGCATGACTCTATGCATCTATGGCGTGATTGGAGATTGCACTGGTGGGTGTAATTAGCAAAGTACAGGGTGACCTTGATCTCACGATCCATGACTCAGACAGTGCTGACGTTATCCAGCGGTGTAGACTCCCTCAGAGTGAAAGACTCACTTGTGTTTCCTGAAAACAGCATTCACCGTCAGGAAATCCTTCATCTGATTTACATCAGATGAAGGATATTGCCTATTAAGGGAATAGAAACCTTTCCTGTTCATAAGCAGAGCTGTGCTTTAACCCTTAAAGAGCACATGAGCACAGTAAGTGGCTCTCTAACAACAAGCCAGCAATTTCACAAATCCAAGTGCTTGAGTTGTCACTTTATCTCACGGAAATCAAAATGGGTGAAATAGTTTCTCCAGGAATGCAGTGCTTCATGAACTCTCCAAAGCCATGGTGAGCAGCAGATTGAGGGACCACTTGGAATGATCCTGCATTGTGGAACTTTGGCGTCCATGAGACCTCGACCAACATGGGGACAGCAGTCCAGGCCCAGACGTAGTGGGCCGAAAGACCCGTTCATGTGCTGTACTGTTCTATATTCTAAGAGCATGTTCAAAGAGCTTCTAACCAAACTTTACTTTTCTCAACAAAAGTTTTGGAAAACCTGAGTCTGGCAGGACATTGTTCATCTGAGGGATTCAGGTTGAATGTGGTATCTTTTTAGATTCTGTGGAAGAAAGCTTGTTGTAGATGGGCAAGTCTTTCCCTCCTGTCATAAGTTCTTTCTGCCCATGGAGGTGGGCAGTCATGGTCATAGTGTTGGTGTGCTGCCCATGACATGACCACCTCGGCAATAACTTTTATTGGTATCTTAGTAGCTATGTACTGGAGCCAAAGCTCACTGTCACTTGCCATGTGCACTGTGTACTTTGGAAGGTGTTGACTGGCCTGGAGTCAATTCTGAAGCAGCCTATTTAGTTCACCTAAGGCAAGCAGAGTATATTTTTAAATCACAAGGGACAAATCAACCTGATGTGATCTGAATTTCACTCAACCTGTTCCCGAGCAGTTGTAATGTGGATGCTGGTAGAAATGTGGATGCTGCCAGTATGGGCAGAAATAGGCAATGCATGAAAAGTGCAGTCAATAGTTGTAACTCTGACACCAAAACTAGATCAGGTCCACCACCATGAACTGTAACTACAATCTCCATCACCTCCCCTTCCCAGTTCTCCCACCAGTCTTCCTGTCTCCGACTACATTCTATCTCTGTCCCACCAACTCCCCTGACATCAGTCTGAAGAAGGGTCTCGACCCGAAACGTCACCCATTCCTTCTCTCCATGGAAAGAGAAACAGGTTATTGGAGAATGGGATTAATTTTCTTCATTTGAATCAGAATGGAGCAAGAAAGGAGCATTACATAGGAAATAGGACAGCTAAAGATGGTTTAGTTTTTGATGCTCATTTCATAAGAAAATTACATCTGGCAGTCAGCTTGCATTATTTATCTGCGTTGCTCCAGGCTGTTTTATTTTCTCCCCCATTGGTGAAGTACTGTTATAATCATTCTTTCCGCCATTGTATATTGTTAGAGTAACTAACTGCATTCAGCTGCTTTATAAATGAAACTACAGAAACACAAGTATATACATATCTCTGGCAACTCATTCACTCAAATCAAACTCACTCTATTCAAAGTGGTCTAGAGTGCAATTATCTCTTTACATATTCGATAAATAATCATTGCTAGCCCATCCATACACACCTCCTTTAAACCTCTATCACCCCTACTATCACATCCAGGCCTAGTTTGAATGGATGTGGAGAGGATGTTTCAAGTGATGGGAAAGTCTAGGCCAAGAGGTCACAGCCTCAGACTGATAAGGTGTACCTTTAAAATGGAGATAAGGAGGGATTTCTTCATTCAGAGGGTGGTGAATCTGTGGAATTCAATGCCACAGATGGCTGTGGAGGCCAAGTCATTAGGTGCTTTTAAAGTGCAAATTGTGAAACTCTTGATTATTAAGGGCGTCGAAGGTTATGAGGAGGAGAATGGAGTTGAGAGGGGAAAATAGATCAGCCATGATTGAATAGCGGAGTGGGCTCAATGAGCCAAATGGCCTAATTCTACTCCAATGTCTAATGAACTATCCACTAATATAATGATTATGTTTAGTAGTACAGTTTATAAAAAATACTCCATGGTTCAAGTTGAAGGCTCACCCTACAGTGGTTCGCAACAGAAATTGAGGGTGCACAAGAAGAAGAATTGGAGGAGTGGAGAAATGTTAGTGATAGAGGTTGCACAGACCTGGAGGAACAAATTCATTTCAGGATTTGAAAGTAGCAATAAGACCAATAATGAGGACTAGGAAGTAATATATCACTCCTATAAGAAGTTGAAAGGTATTCTCTTTGAGAGTCTCTTCTTTTTCGTTTTCCTTTGGCTATTGCTCTGCTGAATTAGGATGCGTTGTAATTTCAAGATAAAGCTGTCATGGTTAAATTAAGGAAAAATTAATTAGTTTAGAGATACAGTGTGGAAACCGGCACTTTGGCCCATGGAGTCCTCGCTGACCAGCGAATCCCGCACACTAACACTATCCCACACACACTAGGGGCAATTTACAATTATACAAAGCCAATCAATGGACAAACCTGTACGTGTTAGGAGTGTGGGAGGAAACCAGAAATTACAGAGAAAATGCACGCAGGTCACGGAAAGGACGTACAAACTCCATACGGACAAGCACCCTCGGGATCGAACCCAGGTCTCTGGCGCTGGCAGCAGCTCTACCGCTGTGCCACTGTGCTTCCCATGTTTATGATTAAACAAACGTTTATGATTATTTAGAATTCCCAGCATTGAAACAGGCTACTTGGCAAATCTAATCTTTACTAGAGTCGATGCAATTCTCAATCCCATTCACATTCTGCTCTACCCATCTCCCTCTGGTATGTGCCACACCTTCCATTAACTACACGTACGCTATCTTCCTAAACCAACAATGCTGAAGCAACATCTTTAAGAAGCAATCAATTGCTCAGCATTTAAGTGCAGATGAATAGATTTATAACGAAGATACCAGCCTTAGTTGCTTTTCCTGGAAGTTGCATGTAACCACTTGAAAAATGCTGCGCCGATATTCTGCAGAAATAGCAGAATGACTGGTGTTGCCTTGACATTTGTTAAAACTTGCGGCTGATTAAGGTACTGATTAAAATCAAGTTGCTGCAAAAATTAGCAGCTCAGTCTTATTTAAAGTTTGCTCATGCCTTAACCTGTAATTTCATGACACATGTAATGGACCAGAAAGACACTCGGCAGGTGTCTGCTTTGTCGAAAATTTCTTTCAGCAGGCGTAGGACACAGTGAGGGGGTCGTGGTCCATATTGGTATCAATGATATAGGTACAAAGAGAAATGAGGTCCTGCAAAGAAAATGTAAGGAATTTAGGCAGTAAATTAAAGAACAGGTCTTCCAGGGTTGTAATCTCAGGATTACTATCCATGACGAGAAGAAATAGAAAGATAGCGCAGTTCAATACGTAGCTAAGGAGCTGGCCCAGGGGAGAGGACTTCAGATATACGGATCATTCAGCTCTCTCCCAGGGCAAGTGGGTCCTGTGCAAGGTTGTTTCTGAACTGGAGAGGATAAATATCTGCTTGCTTGAGGTTTTCAACTGATTCTATTTCTGTATGTTTTTGCTGTTATTTCTGATGCCTTGCCAGATAACAAAAATATTATTTGTCATAAGCCTGTGAGCTTATTCTAATTTTATCATTTTATACTTTGCATGGGTTTGTTAATATTTGTGGCAGCATATTCAACCCTTCTTAAATGTAATTTTTGTATATTTAGTTTGGTGCTGAACTGACATTCTGGCAATGGGACTAAAACATCAAGTAGCAAGTACAAGAAATGTACGGTCAGCATCTGAATAGTAAAATGAGCTATTGCATTGACATCCTTCAACTGGTTAGATCCAAGTCCCTTCATGAAATGACTAGGATTAAACCTATAGCATAAAGGGGAGAATGGAGGGAAGCATCACAGATTGTCAAGTGCTGACGTCCATTTGAGAAAATGTGCCATTTCAATGTGCAAATCCCTCCTGTTGTGAAGTTATGACCGTCCCATAATATTTTGACTTCTATCTGTACAATTAGATCTTGGATTGCGAAAGCTCCTGTGGTGTAGGAAGTCATCTCAAGACATGAAAATTAACATTGGCAAAGGAAATATTTATTTCAGCTGACAGTGCAGGAACAGAGAAAGTTTTGAAAGGGTGATGATAAAGCTGATATCACCCATACACAGGTCGGTGGGGGGTGCTGCGAGAAGGCTGCCCTGCCAGCAGCGTGTTAGTCAATTCTACTTTTTTTGTTTTTTTTAGTATGTCTAAATGTTTGTTTTAATGTCTCTCGGTGTGTCTTGTGTGGGGGGTGGTGAGGGGGGGGGGGGTAAGGGGGGAACCGCTTTCGGTCACCTCCTCCACGGAGAGGTGATTTTTTCCATGTCGCCTCCCTCGTAGCATAACACCCAGGATTGGTGCGGCCTTTCCCAGAGAAGCACCCGGGGCTTCAGCAACGGGCTCAGCGTGAACTTTTCATCGGCGAGCGGGCGAGCCCTCGCCGGGGGTCGCCCACGGCAGCCTGAAGCCGGTCTGCGGAGATTTCAGCTGGCGCAACGTCTGGAGCCTGGGATCCCTTGTTGGGGACCCCGGAGAAGAAGAGCTCCGACCACTGGCCCGCGGCCTACATCATCTAGAAGCAGCAGACTGCGCTGCTTCGAAACACGGGCATGGTGGGGACTTACCATCCCTTGCGGGATCCCTGGAGAAGATCGCCCACGGCCTACAACAGTTTGAAGCCACGGTCTGCGGTGCCTCTAGCCGCGGGCGCGGCGGGTACTTACTTACCATCCGGAGTGGGATCCCTCGCCGGAAATCCCTGGAGAAGAGCTCCAACCGCCGGCCGGCGGCCTACGTCATCTTCAAGCTGCGGTCTCCGGTAGGGAAGCACCGATTCGGGACTTACCTTACCTGTACATCTGGCCGCCCGCAGCGGCGACTGCGGAGGTTTATGGTCCCGACGACGGGGAAAAATGGAGGAGGACTGACTAAACTTTGTGCCTTCCACCACAGTGATAAATGCTGTGGTGGGTTTTTTTGCGTTAAATTTTTTATCGTGTATTGTGTGATCTTTTTTATTGTACCACGGCTGGCAAGTTCATTTCACTGCCCTTCGTTGTGTTTGTGACGAATAAATCTGACTATTGACTATTGATACACATGTAAAACTGGACTCAGGTTTTCAGATCTTGGCAAGATGATACAAGAGAGGACCTAAAATAAATATGTTTGGACCTCAGAGGTAATGGTGCAGAAACAGGTTGAGAAGGCAAAGGATTCTCTCTACACATATGAATGGATAAGGGTGGAATCTATCATGAAAGGAGCAATACTTAAGCAACTGTATGCAGAAACGTCAAGATAAATAGTGAAAAGCTCAACATAGTTACATGAACTAATTTCTGAGTCTGAAATTTCCCATTGTCCCAGTCAGAGTCTGACTGGAGAGTGTCAAACCTAAAACACAGAGGCGGGACTATTTCCACAACAGCCTGTTTATGTCCCATAATTTGGCTACACATTCCATGCACATCCTTGGAGACTTGCCTTCTATATTGCAGGACTGCCCATTTAAATCTTGTACATGTTACATTGTCGAACAAGATCTATTTCCAGGGAGGATCAAAAGTAAGGTTCCCTATTGAAGTGAATGGTCTCTCCTCATCCATCTGTTTTTTTGGTAGACCCTAACTTATCCTTGAACACTCAGAATAAACTCTTGCAACAAACAACTAAATAATTCTGAAGCTGACCGTTCTCTATATCTGTACAGAACCTTCTGTTTTTTCAACACTGTGTACTCATTCATTTTAATTATAAAGTGCTTATTTACTCAGCTGGCAGATAAACTCTGACCCAGGTCACTATGCTCAAATAGCACATTTTCAAGTTAAATCTTAATGTAACCCAAGAGGATTTTATTTTTCCCTTCAATTCCTGAATTTAGCACTGCTTAAACATAAACTGGGCCATCTTCACAACATGAGTACGGATATTCGAAGGACCTTCCCTCACAATGTCAGTGGAAGATGTATTTAAAATGAGGGTGTTTTTGAAGCCAATAAAACACTCCCCAATGCACCTTGACAACATTTTACTGTGCATTAATGCCACCTTTGTGAGAGTTGGTCCAAGAGCCATTGTTTTCTCTTGCATGGAGAGTTATTGTTAAGAAGGATTCAATGTAATGTGATGTGTGCCCAGGCATTCAGATACTTACTTTTCATCTTCCTTGTACAATTCCTAGAGCTGGTGCAAGACCCTTTTGTTTTCTCCAAGCATTGAAAATATTTGTGAAGAAGGATTCAATGCAAAGTGATGTCTGTCCAGCGTTCAGATACTTACTTTCCAACTTCCTTGTGCAATTCCTAGAGCTTTGTTTTCCAACAGTACTCTGTGGGATCTTTGTCGGATCCCAGTAACTCTGTGCAAATTCTCTGTATCTGTTCCAATTCACCGTGCCACCCTTCCAAAAATATGCAATGTTTGGGAAATGTCTGATTTCTTTTTATTGAGATTTTTTTTAATTGAATTCAACAAACTCCACCGAGGTTGTGATATGTTACAGGTGAATTTATACAGTGCTTGCAGTATATTCTGTAGATTTTATTTGTTTTTTTTTAATGGGGGTTAGGTGAGTTGGACTTGCAGGCATGTCATTTCTCTGCTCACAGATGTGTGCAATGGATAGACCAATTTATTGGAGTCGTTTGGAAGAATTCACTGTGGAGAATAGGGAGAACAGGAGAATCTGCTATATGTAGATTTCCAAGAACTGCATCAAAGAATGGTGTTTGATGAAAATAAAGGATTATGATTTAAGAAGTAACATAGTGGCGCGGATAGAGGCTGACCAAGAAAATCACAGGCGTAAATAGGACTTTGTTCTGGTTGATAATATGTAATGAGTGGTGGGCCACAAAGATAAATCCTGTGGCCTCTACCTTTTATTAATCTATATTAATGACTTGGATTAAGGCATTAGATGTATGGTTCCTAAACTTAAAGGGAATTGGATAAGTTAAGTGAATGGGAAAACCTCTGTCAAATGGAATAAAATGTGGAAAATTTTAAATCATTCATGTCAGCCGGATAAAATGGAAATAAAACATAATATCTGAATGAAGAGAAGTTGCAGAGTTTCTGGATGCAGAGTAATTTTGATGTCATGATTTGCAATAGACGAATATTGATTTGCAGTAAGTTAGTAGAATTTTATTATCAGGGGAATTGATTGAACGCAAGGAGATTACACTTGAATTATACAGAGCATTAAATTATACTCTCATTTATGGAATACTTTGCATGGTATTGATTTCTCAATTTAAAGAAGAATGTTATTGCATGGGAATGCGCTCAAAGAAAGTTTACTTGACTGGGCCTGTTGACTTACGATGAAAGGTTGGAAAAGCTAAGCATGTATCCTTTGGAATTTAGAAGATAGAACAGTGATTGAATCATACAAGATTACGAGGGGACTTGACAGATTGGATGTTTCCTTGAAGAGAATCTAGAACGAAGGATCAGAGTTTAAAACCGTCTTCCAATGAAGACATGAATGAGGTGATTGTTTTTTGTTGAAAAGTAGATACTTTTTTAATTTCAAAATTAAACTTTATTCAGAATTTTTAAAAATTATACAAAACAAAAATTGTGCAAAAAAACTTCACACAATCTCAGTGTCTACGCATCCAATGCATTGAGTAATGTTCGCACCTATCTTCATACAAACCATCCTGGCCAGTCATGTGGCCCCCTGGAGTGATATCCCTTCCCTTGTTTTAAGGAGTGTCCCCAGTGGAATCTGCCTTTCCATGTCCAGCAGCGGAAGGACCCCCCCCCCCCCCCCCCCCACAGAGCCCTCGTATTGGCTGCACTAGGCTTCATTGCATCCATCAGCACGTACTCCTGCAGCCTGCAAAGGGCCAGTCGGCAACTTTCCCTGATGGGAATCTTGCCCTACTGGGAGATCAACAGGTTTTGGGCAGACCAAAGGTCATTGGGAAAAGACTGAAAGCCTTTATCTCCTGGCTGCTTTGGTGTCAGTCAGCATACAACTGTCTTATATTTGATTGCATTATTTTTTAATTTAACCCAGTAACAGGACTACAATGCAGTCGTTGTGAACACAATGCTGTCCGTTTATTATTAAGGATCTGAGGCAAACTTTTATTGAGGGATACGGTGTGACAAAATAAAAACAAGGTGTTGCAAGCCAATTAACACCTGGAAGTGAACAATAGGGCAATTCTGCCAAGAGCCTGCATCAGAGAGTCAAAGATGGGTTGAAGGACTTTTTACACTGAGGGGTTCAAAGGCAGAGGGTTGAGTTTTATCACTGAGTCAATTAGACAGTGTTTGCACGTTATCTCTGCTCACCATCTGTTGCTTTCTATGTGTTATACATTTCTTTCAGGTCACTTTGTGACTGTGGGCTCAGTCTGTGCAACTGCTGGGATGTGTTGCATCAGCTGCATACATTTAACATGGGAGTCAATGTGCCAAGCACAATTTCCATCGTTCCAGCTGCATTAATTTAACATGAAAGCACCGTCTCACCATAAAAAGCTGGCACAGTATTGATGAATCTGTTTGTAATTCTCTCTGGCAGATGAGTGACGTTCCAGCAGGCGGAGCCACAGTATTTCCCGACTTTGGAGCTGCCATTTATCCAAAGAAGGTAACTGGAAAAGTTTTTGTACAATTTTGCTAATTCAAGGTTTCATGGTTTGCTTATTGTCACATGTATCAATTAAGATACAGTGAAATTCAGATTGCCATACAGTCATGCCAATAAAGATCAACAAGACACCAACTACATTTTTAACATGAATATCCACCTCAGCGACTCCAACATTCCTCACTGTGATGGAAGGCAAAAAAAGTTAAATCTTCTTCCTTTCTTTGTTCTCTCGCGGTCGGGGCATTCGATCGGGACGATCTAGGCTCTCGCAACCAGCGGTCGAGCCCTCCGCATCGGGGCGATCGAGCTCCCACATCGGGGGATCTCAGGTTCCCGCGCCGGGCGATCGGTCTCTCGAGTTGGGGCTGGTCGAAGCTCCTGCGGCTTAGAACTTCCCGCCATCAGTCTCTCCCCGAGATTGCAAGCTCCTCGATGTTGAAATCCACAGGCCGTGGTTGGAGCGTGGATCCCAGGCAAGGGATCACCGGCTCCGATGGTAAGTTCATGGCCCCGCGGTGGGGCTCAAAGTCAGTTTCGAGCAAGGCCGCCAGCTCCATGATGTTAGGCCGCAGAGCGACCAGAGATACGATCCAGAATAAAATGGCATCTCCGGCACGGTAAGAGGATGAAAAAAGTCCCCCCCCCCCCCCCCCCACATAAAACAAATCAGAGAACACCAAAACATTCTCTTTAACACATACTTAAAATAACAAAACATAAGAAAGGGCAGACGGACTGTAGGCGAGGCAGCCATTGCTGACGCCGCCCGGTATTATTTATACAATGGTTCTATATTTTCATATATAGCTAGTATATAGGTGGTATATAGGTACAGTGAAATTATTTTTTTGCATACGGTTCAGTAAATTATTAGCATACATAAATACAATCCCAGATTAAGTATAACGTGTACAGAAATAGCCCACTGAGACCATGTGCAAGAGTTATCAGGTTTTTCGTCCAGCGAACTGTTGTCCTTCACCTTGCCGTGCCAACTTCAGCCTTTGTGCTTCAGAGGTGTCCTTCTGGATTATGTGCAAAATAAATTGAAATGGGCTGCAATGGGCAGGCAAACCTGCAAGAAATCAAGACCAAGCACGAGAACAAGTCAGCGGGTCAAGCATTAACTCTGGAGGGCACGGATGGGCGTTTTGGGTCAGGACCTTTCTTCGGGCTATTTGTTGGAGGGAGAAAGCTGTAAGAGAGGTGCGGGCAGGACATAGCTTGGCATGTGATCGAGCCGGAGAAAAGAAGGGTCTCGACCTGAAATGTCACTTATCCATGTTCTCTAAGGATGCTGACTGACCTGTTGAGTTAGCCCAGCACTTTGTGTTCTGGTAAGTGGGAGATGGATATGGGTGAGGTAGGTTTTTGATTGGCAAATGGATTAACAATGGCCTGAGATGAAAAGAAGACTAAAGATGTAAGATAAGTAGAGAAGAGACATGAAATGTGAAGCCGGAGGAGGGAATATAGGTGGAAGAGGACAGGGAATGGGAAATGGAGGCAGGATTGTAGGAGAAATGGATACACATCAAGGTTGGTCACAGAAGGGAAGGGGGAAAAAAGAAACTGGGGGTTGTTGTTTAATTGCCTAAAATTGGAGAATTCAATGTTCGTACGATTAGGTTGTAAGTTATCCAAGCAAAATATGAGGTGCTGTTCCTCCAGTTTGCATCTAGCCTCTCTCTGACAATGCAGGAGGCCAAGGACATTAAGGTTAGTATGAAAATAGGAAGGGGAGTGAAAATGGTTAGCAGCCGAGAGATCCAGCAGGTCTTCCATCTGCCTGCAAGAAATCAGCCTAGCTTTAATAATTTATTCATTGATAAACTACAATGAAATTGCTTCATTGGAATCCCCAGAATCAGTCTGGGGAAAGGTCCCAACCCAAAACATCGCCTGTCTATTCCCTGCAGAGATGCTGCCTGACCCGTTGAGTTGCTCCAGCATTTCATGTTTTGCAAATAAAATTCCTTCTCTGCTTTCATTTAAAGCTTGGTAAGACCTCTGGCATTGAATAGTTACATAATCTCCCTTTTATCAAGCTTACCTAATAACCCAATAACCCAGAGAGGGTTATTGACCCAATAACCCTCTCTGGCTAAACCCCTCCCTTCACCACCTCCAGTTTAAATTCCAGTTGGAATATTTTGGAGGACCAAGTAACCAAGAACCAAGAACCTACCAAAATTGTAGTTGAGTGTATTCCTAATTTTTGAGTGCAACGTGTGTGCCTTAGTTTGCTGAATACCAAAAATGATTATGCTGATCATTGCAAGAGCACCCCAAAATGAAGCAAAATTGTTTATGTTTTTGTAGCTACAAGATCAAAGTCTGGAGAGCATTTTTTGTTTCACTTTCAAATTAAATTAGTTTTAGAGATATAGCATGGAAACAGGCCCTTTGACCCACCGAGTCCACACTAATCACCTGTTTACACTAGCTCTCAGAGTGGCACGGTGGTGCAGCTGATAGAGCCACTGCCTCACAGTCCCAGCAACCTGGGTTTGATCCAAACCCTGGGTGCTGTATGTGCGGAGTTTGCACGTTCACCCTGTGACTGGGTGGGTCTCCTCCGGGTGTCCAGTTGCCTCCCATACTCCAAAGACGCACAGGTTTGTACGTTAATTGGCTCCAGTAAAATTGTAAATTATCCCTTGTGTGTAAGATAGTGCTAGTGTACGGGGTGATTGCTGGTCGGCACGGACGTAATGGGCCTAAGGGCCTCATTCCAGGCTGTATCCCTAAAGTCTAAAGAGTCTGTTATGCCACTTTTACATCAACTCCCTACACACTCAGGGCAATTTTACAGAAGCAAATCCGCACGCCTTTGGGATGTGAGAGGAAACTGGAGCACCCGGAGGTAGCCCAAGCAGACACAGGGAATAACATGCAAACTCCATGCAGACAGCACCCGATGCCAGGATTGAATCTGGGTCTCTGGCGCTGAATGGCAGTGACTCTACCAGCTTAATGTGCTTCATGGATATGGGACAGGTACAGGTAAATGGGTATGGTAGAAATGTTGATGTGTTCATCTGTAGAGAAAAACAGAATAAACATTTCAGGTTGATATTTGTTCATCACAACAGTCTGTATTGATTATATTACATCTTTAAGATAATTTTTTTAATGTGTTTCCAGGGAACAGCAATCTTCTGGTATAACCTTTTTAGAAGTGGAGAAGGTGATTACAGAACGCGACATGCAGCCTGTCCAGTATTAGTAGGAAGTAAATGGGGTAAGGTCCTTGCACTAGCTTCTGCTTCAGTATCTCTTGTTAGTGGAGTGACAAAAGATAAGGACCTGCAACCACACTGGGTGCTTGCTCTGCTCTTTATCTTTTTGTCGAAGCATCTGTGAACAGTTTTGTGAAGTGAATGTGAGAGAATGCCTGTGCATCAGATTGAAATAATTGATTCATTCCTTGTCACGCAGAGAGATTGTATGAATGGTTCAATTACGCTTTTATTGTCACATGTGTAAAGTGCAAACGCACAGTGAAATTCATTCCTTACAAACAGTCCAGTTGCTATTGCCATACCCAAGCACATCCCCGATTAGCTAGTGTACAGAAATAGTCCTTCTTCTTGCATACGGCGTGCCCAGCCTAAAGTTGTAGGACAACTTGTTCTATTTGATCTTATTTGATTGTGCACGCCGGGTTGATTGCATTTGTCAAAACAGGGCGGACCACGTGAAGGTTGCAATCTTCCACCCCAGAAATAGTCCACTGATCCCGCATGCAAGAAGCACCATGTTTTGGTGCCATTTCAAACTCCAGTCCGTGCTCTAGTTCTTATGACCAGTGCACGTTCCAGGCAAGCCCGGGGCCGTTGCTGGCCTCCAGCCATCGCCTACATTGGACTTCTGGATTGAACAGCAAACCAAAGTCCCTCTCTTCACCCATCCACCTTTGCTCCATTGTAAATGCCCATGTTTAAATATGGGACCACTGCACGCCCTTCCCCAGGATAACACACCTGGCTTCAACATATTTAGCTCTTCAAGTTTTCACATCAGTCATGTCCGTGATCTCCCGTGAGTGAGATTCATACCTTGTGCTAGGAGATAAATGTGTCTCTGTAATGACCACCATATCCCCAGACATTCCTCCAGCATTCATCATCATAGTTACTTCTGTGCACTGTAAAGCTGTGCGTCCAATACAGTGCCCAAAGAAATGTTCTACAAATTAGAACATTTTCTGCCAATCCCTAGCTTGACAATGCTGAATATCTGCCTAGGTCATAGAACAATACAGCAAATGAACAGGCCCTTTGATCCACAATATTTGTGCCAAACATGATGCCAAGTTAAATTAATCTTCTCTGCCTACACGTGATCCATCTTCCTCCATTTACTTCAGAGGCCAGTGGAAACTCAAACAAGTCCAACTCACTAAGAGAGGGCAGGTTTCCCAGCTGGCATTGGTAAGCCAGGTGTTTTTTTTTTACAATGGTCCAACACCTTTATAATCACTTTTGCTGATGCCAACTTCTTAATTTTATTTTTATTTTCACTAATCTCAAATTCTCAATTTAACAGCTCTTTGACCTCTTTTATTTTCATTCAGTTTCCAACAAATGGATCCATGAGAGAGGACAAGAGTTCAAGAGACCATGTGGATTGACAGAAGTGGAGTAAACCTGTGGACCGTTCTTTCCTCCCACTTTGTTTCCATCCCTTCTTTTATCAAGACAAGCAGTCAAGATTTCATTTTTCCCTATTGAGTGCCAATCACCTTCTGCATTCCATTGACCTTTTATCTCAGCGTTGTCTCCATTTTGTTTCATTTCTTCTCCTTTGTGAACCTAGACATACTATGATATTCATCGGGGAAAGAAAAACGCTCTTTGTGTGGTATTTTCTATCGGTGGTCCATTGTGTACATGAAGATGATTCATTCTCAGTGTCCAAACATTAGAGCACTTGGGTAAAGCAACCCAGAGAAGACAGCAAGCTTTTCATTTTGGGGAAAATACTGAAAGAACACATCAGTGTAATGGCGTTACCTTCATCATTTCTTACTGACTTCAATTGGAACAGTTTGGACATGTTGTTCCACTACACGGATGCAGTTGCATGATCCCTACATCCTGTGCACTTCGCCAACCTCTCCCTTTCCAGGCCATTCCAACAAAACAGGTCTATTTTCACGAGAAGATTTAGTGTTATCATTCTGTTTGCTCATTCTAACATTGAAGATCACCAGCAGACTTACGTTCAATTTTCGTCATCAGATAATAATTATTGCAGATGGTAAAGTGATCCCTTTGAGAAGCTAAATTAATCCAAATTGCTTCTAAACTGAATTAAAAGTAAGTAACAAACACCAATATGACCAACCAATTTGTTATATAAAGAAAGTGCTGGAAATCCAAGACAAAGTCTTCGATGAGTTAACGCTTCAGTTCGTGAACAGTGGACAAGGACATCAACCCTGAATGTTGACTGTGTCTCTCTAGAAATGCTGTTTGATGGCTGAATATTTCCAGCATCTACACTTGTTGGCTTTGGAACCAATTTATTTTTGATTCTCTAAGGACTACTGTGAAATGGGTCCTGGTTCATGGATTAATGTACAGCTACCCAATAAAGATCTGTGAGGAAAAAATAACACATCCAGTCTTCACTGTGATGCTGAACGTCCTTGAACAATTTGAGAAATAATAATTGGACTCGCTGAGTGTATTAATTAATCCCTTGCACAAAATTGTTGAAGTGGAAGTTCATCTTTGGCCACATTGTCTAATTTTCATTACAAGTGACCATGTATGAATTCCATTCTCAACAAAGATTTATATTTCTGAGCAAGCTCATTACAAGGACTATTACCATTATGTGTCCACACCTTTTACAACGAATATTGTCATTATGTGTGCAAATCATTTTCAAGGACTATCGCTATCGCTATTGTGTGCCCACACCTTTTACAATGACAATTGCCACAATATTTCTTGTTCCCTTGGTTCTTGAGCCATCAACTAGAAACATAATATCACAGATCCTCTCCACAATCTGCTTTTAATTCTAGAATTAAACACTGGCAGAGTTGGTTGTGGAATTAAAATTGCAAAAAATTGAGCCATAAACTTCATCCAATTTATTTGCTAGCCTGACCTTTCTGCGATATGTATATTTTAGAATTCTAAATGTAAAGTCATTCCTTAAAGCAATTTTTAGATCACCATTAACAGAGACAACTTTAACTCATTCAGGTTGGGTAAAATGAGAGATTAGGGGGGAGGGGAAGGGCAGCCACAGATTTTGACTGGCAATTGATTATCCAGCTATCAAATTAATTATAAAGCAGAAACAGGAGGCAAAGGGAGCTCCTGCACTGAGCAGGAGTTGGGAAATGGTGTCCCACAGAACTAATGCTGAGAACAGTTTTAAAACATCTCTGTGGTAAATGACATTTGCATTAGGAGGGGTGGTGGAGGGTTGAGGTTAGTATAATCACCCCAGTAACCACCAGGGTTTCATTTGGAAGCTCTAGTTTGCAGCTTTGTAAAGCAGCATAACTCACCATTAGTTAAATGGCAAAGCAAATCAAAGGGGAGTTGAAGGGCAAATATGAACAAGTTGCTGATTGTGCAGGAAACTAAGGAGAGGGAGTAACAGGATTACTCCCCTGGGAGCCAACATTGAAACACAAATGGCCTGCTCCTGCTTTATAACTAGAGATAACAAGAGTGAAATCAAGGAAAAAAGCCAGATAACAAAACAGCACAGGTCACAGCAGTAGAGTTGCCTTACAGCACCAGGGGTGCTGTCTGCATAATTTGTACATTCTCCCTATGACTGCGTGGGTTTTCTCCAGGTGCTCTGGTTTCCTCCCACATTCTAAAAACATACAGGTTTGTAGGTTAATTGGCTTAGGTAAAAAATGTCCCTAGTGTGTGTAGGATAGTGTGCAGGGACAGCTGGTCGTCGTAAACTCAGTAGGCCGAAGGGCCTGTTTCCGTTCTGTGTCTCTAAACCAAAACTAAACTAAAAACAAAGTGCTGGAGATGCTGAACAGGTCAGGTCACATCTGTGGGAAAAAAGATCATCAACCTTTCAGGTCAATGTTCTGACGAAGGGTTTCCAACTTGACTTTGTTTCTCTTTCCGCAAATGCAGCCTGACCTGCTGTGTCCAGAAATTTTCTAGTTTTTTTTTCGCGATATTACAGCCTAAATTGGGCTGTTTTGGTTGGTTCTTTAGGGTAAGCGCTTTGGTGATTCCTTCAGTTCAATTCTTTTCTATAAACCTCAAGGATTTGTGTCCCAGCTTATTAATACCATATTAGAAAATAAACAAACAGATCCTTGACTTCTTGTAGGTGAGATCTTTAGCTTGGATGTGATGGTGCAGATATAAATCAACAATTGCATGCAGTGGAACTACAATCTGCAATGTAATATGCCTTACTTATTTGTAACTTTCAAGAACTTTGTATTGCAATGTGAATGTAAACTAAACCTCAAGTGTAAACAAAACCTCAAGTGCTTATTCAAGTCTTTCTTTTCATCCAGTATGCCAATTGAGCTGCTTATTCAACAGTAACGGACCCCCCAAATTGTCATTCTCTGCAAATATCCGCTCCACTCTAAATTAAGAATTCGGTGAGGTAAAAGATTGTTTTCCACTCAGAATTAATTTGATCGGGTTGTTGCCAATGCAGGAAGTTAATGCAGGTTCTTGCAAATGCAGGAAAACTGTTAAGTTTTATTTGCCTCTTTACCTCCGATGTTCCACAGTGCAAATATTATGTTTAAATAAAGTGACTTTATTAAATGTTTTTCAAATCTTAATTTTATTGATTTTGTTCATGGTAATTTTTTTTTCAATGGAGCATAAATCCCACAACGTGATTAAACAAATGCATCCAATGTTACTGTGCTTAAATGAATGAATAAAATAATTTAAAATAATTATTTCTGGTCTTATTTTCTTGCTGCCTTGCAGCACAGTAGCACAGCAGTAGAGTTGCTTTCTCGCAGCGCCAGAGAGCCGGTTTTGATCCTGACTACAGGTGCTGTCTGTGTGGAGTTTGCACATTCCCCCATAGACCATGTGGGATTTCTCCAGGCACTCCCATTTCCGCCCGTATTCCAAAGATGTGTGGGTTTGTAAGTTAATTGGCTTCTGTAAATTGTCCCGAGTGTGCAGGATAGAACAAGTGCATGGCTGATCGCTGGTCGGCGCAGACACGGTGGGCCAATGAGCCTGTTTCCACACTGTATCTTTAAAAATAAAGCCAATCCATGCTGTTCGAATGTTGCAGTGCAACCTACAAATATTGCTCTGATTTTCATGCCATCTAATGTTCTTGATATCGTGGTGTTCCTATTGTGGTGAAAATAAGTCTCAATAATGATTGTGGTGAAAATAAGTCTCAATAAGTTGCCAGACACCTGAGATCTATCCCGACCTTGAGTCATGTCTGTGTGGAGTTTGCACGTTCTCCCTGTACTGATGTGGGTCTCCTCCGGGTGCCCCATTTTCCTCCCACATCCCACAGGCGCAGTGGTGTGGAGGCGACTTGCCCTCTGTAAAAACAACATGCCCCTAATGTGTAGGGAGTGGATGAGAAAGAGGGTGAGCGGGTGATCGATGAGCAGTGTAGACTTAGTGGGCCAATGCCCTGGCCAATGAAGGCCAGCTTACCATAAACCTCCTTTACTACTCTATCTACTTGTATTGCCACTTTCAAGGAGATATAGACTTGGACCCACTCGTACACTTATCCTTTCATGGGGATCCCAATATTGAAATGACACAGAAAATATGGGACTCACTCAGCGGGTTAGGCAGCATCTATGAAATGGGAAACAAAATTAGTGTCAAAGATCCTTCGTCAGTATTGGAAAAGGTTGAAAACACATTTGTTTTAAGTGAAGGGGATTTGGCAGGAGGATGCATAGGACAATAGGAGTATCTCAGATCGGGTGAGGCCCAATGAATTAATGCAGAGTATGCTTGCCGTGTGTTGCTAATGGTTGGTCTGTGTGACACTCTCGGTGGCTCTGACTGCATTAATGGAGGGAGATGAACTGAGCCATATTTACACACAGATGACTGGGGAAAGTGGCCAGTACTGATAGACAAAAAGTGTGCATTGCCTAAAGTTGGACAATTTGATACTGACTCCAGAAGCCCAGACAATAAATGAAGTGTTGTTCCCTAGGCTTGTGCCAGGCATTGTAACAGAGCCAGAGGCTACAGACACAAAGCGGTACAGGAATGGAATATGTCACTGATTGGAGCCAAAAAAAAAAGAACCCTGCCAAATTAATCATGCCCTTATCAATAGTGGTTGTAGAAATACCTCCAGATCTCCAGCCCTTCCAAACTCATGTCTGTTGGTCTGATTATAAATCTGGTCAGTTTCCAACCAAACCTGCAGGGAAATCATTCAACCCCACTGCACAGGACACTACAACCTACGTATACTATGTGGCAGAAATAACATGGTGGGTGGCACAGCTGGAAGAACAGCCTTCCATGGCATCACAGTGGGCAGCTGGTAGAGTGCTGAGTCAGAGCACAAAAGATCCTGGTTCCAACCTGACCTTGGCCGCTGTCTGTGTGGTGTTTGAAGCCCCCAAATAAGCCAAGGCCCGGGAGATGATGTTAACAATTATTTGCTCACAATCGAGAGTAGGGATATTCAATATAATCCTCATAGAGCTAACAATGGAGCAGATGACTGCAGTTCTGCAAGTTTAAAGGAATCACTGGAGAGAAATTGGAATATTTGTTAAATACAAGGGATCAGGCACTCTGTGAGGTAGGTTTATCTCAAGATAAGTTCGTTTTGAGGTACAGCAAAGAAACAGGCCCTTCGGCCCTCCACGCTGACCAGTGATCACCCATACACTAGTTCTATCCTACACACTAGGGACAATTTACAGAAACCAATTAACCTACAAACCTGCACGACTTTGGAATATGGGAGGAAACAAGAACACCAGGAGAAAACCCATGCGGTCACAGGGCGAATGTACAAACTCCGTACAGACAGCACCCATAGTCAGGATTGAACCCTGGTCTCTGGTGCTGAAAGGCAGCAATTCTTATCGCTGCACCACCGTGTGTCACAAAGTGTAGACATGCAAAGCTGCAGAACCATCCAGTGCTAGGTTACAAATGTTGGATGTCTAATTGAAGGATGGATACGATTTGAAATATAAGGTAAAGAGCTGGGAAAGTATATCCAAGGTGGTTTAGGTGTAGCAGGCATTGTAGATGGCAATGTTATGTGGATTGGAAAATAATTTCTATCACCTAGCTTTCATCCCTTCAGCACCAATCTCTGTGGTACACCACCTATCACAACCTCTAAACCTAAAACTGATGTATTTATACCTGCACTTAGTGTTTGGTCCATTAACCAGTCCTCAACCCACATCAGTAATATATCTGCTACAATATCCCATTCCAAGGGCTCTAATTTTCTTTCCACATCTTTGGTGTTGCACCTAGCTTGCTGAATTCACTGGTTACCCCTTATTTATTCTGCAAGTTAAATAGTAAGAAATCTCTCAACAGTTTAATCAAACATACATTTATTTTCAAGATTGAATGTTGGTTTCTGTTAGTAATTTCCAATTAGCCTGTTACCACTTCCTTTATAATAGGTTCCACCGTTTTCCCTACTAATATTGTCAGATGATAATCTGTGATTTCTTTGTGACTCCTTTCATTTTTTAACTTTCAGTCTGTGGTAACTATTCTATACTCTGCTGCATTTCGGAAGATTACACCCAGCATATCCGTTATCTGCAGAACCGCTTTTTTCAAAACCCGGGGATGAAGATCGTCAGGTCTTGGGGATTTATCATACTTCAGTCCATTAAATCCTCCAAAACTTTGTTCTTATAATGCAATTTCTTTTGTTTACAAATTCATAACTTTAAGGATCTGGATTTACCCTCTTCTGCGGCTTTCTTTTCAAAAGGGTTAAAATGTCAACATATTCAAGCTTTCAACCTGTAATCCCTTATTTAAATACCAATTGCAATGTTATATTAATGAAGGGTCTTTGACCAGAAATGATAACTGTTTTTCTTTCCACAGCTGTCGTCTAACCTGATGATTTTTTGTGGAAATTTCAGTTTTCAGTCAGATTTCCGGTAATTTTTCATAATTTCATTGTTACTATTATCTTTGTTCTTTCCCCAGAGCCTTGTGTATTTGATTTTTCTCCAATGGCTTTTGTAGATTATGCCATGTCCAGCATTCCATGTGCAGCCAGAATTGAGAACAGCTTTAGCGTCTTTAGACTTCAGACATACAGTGCAGAAATAGGCTCTTCCATACTCCAAGTCCCCACCAACCAGCGACCATCCCGTAACTAACACCATCCTATGCACTAGGGGCAATCTTACAACATACTAAACCAATGAATCGGCAAACCTGTATGTCTTCGGAATGTGCGAGGAAAACGGAGTACCTGGAGAAAACCCACGTGGTCACAGGTAGAATGTACAAACTCTGTACAGAGAGCACCCGGATCAGGATTGAACCCGGCTCTCTAGCGCCATAAGGCATCAACTCTACCACTGCGCCACTCACCTAAACGGCACATTAAATCAAAACAGGTAGAGCTATTCTCAAACTTTGCAATTCCCTCATCTTCATGCTAACTTTGTTCTTGGCAACTAATCCATTGGAATTTGTTGTGAGCAATATATTGCCACATGTGATTGCTATTGATGGAATGCAGCGTAGGTTAATTCCCGGGATGGCGGGACTGTCATCTGCTGAGAGAATGGAGCAGCTGGGCTTGTACACTCTGGAGTTTAGAAGGATGAGAGGGGATCTCATTGAAGCATATAAGATTGTTACCACAATGTTTGACAGGGCCTCTGGTACCTTTTCTCTTAGCTGCTGGGAGTCAAGGCGAACATTCGTTTTCTGTCAGGCGGGTTAAAAAAACATGTAGTTAATATAAGAACAATCAATTTCCAGCAGAGAATTCATTGTTCCACATCCAATTAGATTGCCCTCTGCATTGGAAAGAATAAAATAACTGTGTGATGTCTGACGGTGAATTTAAGAGACTTTGAGACATACTGAGGTATTATTACTCAGATCCCTCTATTGAACAGATAGTGTGTAAGGCGCTTCCCCCCCCGGTGAATGCTATGTACTTATCTTTTCCGTTTCTCTCCTGAGTGCAGGCCCTGTGGCTGGGAGTCAGGAATCAAAGGGTTAAGAGCTCCTGTACCCGATTGGCCAAGCTGCGTCAGGTGACCGGTGACTCATCGGAAGCTTCTAGCAGGAGTTCCCAGAATTCTCTCTCTCTTCTTCGTCGACCCTGATGAGTGAACAGGCTGCCGGACTGAGCTGCAGGAGGCCTGGCCACATGGCATAGCACTTTGTATATTGTTTCCTATATTTGTCAATTAATTTTGTATTGGGACGGATAAGGCCTGACCTGAGGGTTTTCGTGTATTTTGTTGCAGGAAAGTGGAACAAGAGCGATCAATAATTGGTTGATTGAGAGTTGCAGCAGAGAAACCACCCATTGAGTCTACGCCAACCATCGATCACCCATTCGCACTTTTGCATCCACCCTCTTCACAAAACAGGCAATTTAGAGGCCAATTAACCCACAAACCTGCACATCTTTGGGATGTGGGAGGAAACCAGAGCACCCAGAGGAAACCCATGCAGCCGCAAGGAGAACGTGCAAACTCCACTCACACAATACCCGAGGACAGGGTTGAACCTAAAGCTCTGGTGCTGTGAGGCAGCAGCTCTATCAGTTGTGCCACTGTCCTGCTCCCTAAATCTCGTATCTCCTTCAGAGGTCAGTATCAAATTTCAGCTGTATTACATATAACACAAAAATGTTTTAGCACAGAACAAACCCCAAAGAAGGGTCTCAACTGTAAAGGGTCACCCATTCCTTCTCTCCAGAGATGCTGCCTGTCCTATTGAGTTACTCCAACATTTTGTGTTATTCTTCGGTGTAAAGCAGATTCTGCAGTTCCTTCCTACACTAGAGAATTCATCCCTGTAGGTCACACTGGTATCAAATTCATACTTGCTATGGCTTTACTGGCACATTGAATGCAACAACATCACAAATACAAAAATTATCAGTTATTCTTTGTAGGCCGGACCAAGATTGTACGACAAATTAAGTAGTGTGATCCCTTGTGGCTAAGGGGATCAGAGGGTTTGGAGAGAAGGCAGGTACGGGATACTGAGTTGGATGATCAGTCATGATCATATTGAATGGCGGTGCAGGCTCGAAGGGCCGAATGGCCCACTCCTGCACCTAATTTCTATGTTTCTATGTTTCTATCTTAGTAGTATGATTGTCTCATACTGTGCTGTCTTAACAATGATCGTGTTTGATCCCTATTTTGAAGTTGTGAAATTAAGGACTATCTCATAACTCCTTAGCCACTACTTGTGCAGCTCTGACATGAAATATGGTGTTCACTTTTGAGGCAGAGATTCCTACAGGACATGAAGGACAGTGAGATCAGTGAGTATACTCAATGGTTCAATGGTCCTTTATTGTCACGTGAAACATTTAAGGTACGCTGAAATTTGATTTGCCATACTGTCATACCAGAAAAAAGCAACAGGACACACAACTGCATAAAAGTTAATATAAAATCCACCACAGCGGCTCCCGCACACTCCTCACTGTGATGGAAGGCAATAAAGTCTTATCTTCTTTCCTCCTTATTCTTGCGCGGACGGGGCAGTCGAACCATCTGTAGTCGAGGTGATCTTAGCTCCCGCAGCTGGCGATCGAAGCACCCGCGGTCAGGGCGGTCGACGCTCCTGTGGCTTGGTGCTCCCGAAGTCGGTCCCTAACCAAGCGCGAGCTCCACGATGTTAAGTCCGCAGGCACCCCGTGGTTGGAGGTCCTGGGGTCGATCCCTGACAATGGGACCGCCAGCTCCATGATGTTAAGTTCGCAGGCTCCCGCGGTTAGAGCTCCCAAAGTCGATCCCTAGCAAGAGGTGGCCAGCTCCTCAATGTTATGCCGCAGCACGGACAGATATACGATACGGAAAAAAAATGCATCTCCGTCGAGGAAAGAGATTTTAAAAAGTTTCCCCCAACCCCACCAAACCCCCACATAATACAAAGCTAAAGATACACGAAAACATACATTTAACAACATACAAAAAACAACAAAGAAAGAAAAGGACGAGACAGACTTGGCGAGGCTGCCATCATATGGCGCCATCCGGTGGAAGATACAAATACTTACAGTGCCCTCCATAATGTTTGGGACAAAGACACATTATTTATTTATTTGCCTTCGTACTCCACAATTTGAGATTTGTAGTAGAAAAAATCGTATGTGGTTAAAGTGCACATTGTCAGATTGTATTAAAGAGTTTTTTTTATACAATTTGGTTTTACCATGTACAAATTACAGGTGTGTTTATACATAGTCCCCTCATTTCAGCGCACCATAATGTTTGGGACACATGGCTTCACAAGTGTTTGTAATTGCTCAGGTGTGTTTAAATGACTCTGTAATGCGGGTATAAGAGAGATCTCAACACCTGGTCCTTCCTCCAGTCTTTCCATCAACTTTGGAAAATGTATCACTGTTTATCAACATGAGGACCAAAGTTATGCCAATGAAAGTCAAAGAAGCCATTATGAGTGAGAAAAAAGAATAAAACTGTTAGAGGCCTCAGCCAAACCTTAAGGGCCTGTCCCACTTACTAATCGCAAAGGGACTGGCAGGCAAAGGAAGACCTCCACAGTTGACAGAAGAATTCTCTCTATAGTAAAGAAATCAGGTGTGGATTTGTCAATGAACAGAGATACAGAGGCCACACTGCAAGTTGTAAACCACTGGTTAGCCGCAAAAATATGATAGCCAGGTTACTGTTTGCCAAGAAGCACTTTAAAGAGCAACCACACTTCTGGAAAATGGTCTTGTGGATAAATAGGACGAAGATTAACATATTAGACTGACGGCAAGAGCAAAGTATGGAGGAGAGAAGGAACTGCCCAAGGTCCGAAGCAAACCACCTTATCTGTGAACACGGTGGTGGGAGTGTTATGGAGTGGGCATGTATGGCTGCTGAAGGTATTGGCTCACTTATCTTCATTGATGATACAACTGCTGATGGTAGTAGCATAATGAATTCTGAAGTGTATAGACACATCCTATCTGGTCGTTCAAACAAATGCCTCAAAACTCATTGGCTAGAAGTTTATTCTACAGCAAGACAATCCCAAAAATACTGATAAAGCTAAAGGAGTTTTTCAAAGCTAAAAAATTGTAAGTTCTTGAGTGGCCAAGTCAATCACCCGATCTGAACCCAATTGAGCATGCCTTTTATATGCTGAAGAGAAAACTGAAGAGGACTAGCCCTCAAAACAAGCATAAGCTGAAGATGGCTGCAATACAGGCCTGGCAGAGCATCACCAGAGGAGACACCCAGCAACTGGTGAAGTCCATGAATCGCAGCCTTCAAGCAATCATTGCATGCAAAGGATGTTCAGCAAAATATTAAACATGACTACTTTCATTTACATGAATCGCTGTGTCCCAAACATTATGGTGCCCTGAAATGGGGCGACTATGTATAAACACTGTTGGAATTTCTACATGGCGTAACCAAAATGCGTAAAAATACCCTTTATTAAAAGCTGACAATGTGCACTTTAACCACAGGTGATTTGTTTCTATTACAAATATCAAATTGTGGAGTACAGAGGCAAATAAATAAATGATGGATCTTTGTCCAAGACATTATGGAGGGCATTGTATATACAAAGGCAGGTGTATGGGCTTTTGAAGAGCATTAAGGTTGATAAATTCACAGGGCCTGTTGGGATCTATCCTAAGTTATTGAGAGAGGCAAGGGAGGAGATTACAGGATCCTTAATGAAGATCTTTGTGCCTTCTCTGGCCACAGGTGAGATTCCCAGAGATTGAAGAGCAGCTAATTATGTTCCTTTGTTTAAGAGAGTAAGTAGGGAGAATGCAGAGAATTAATGGTTAGTGAGCTGCACATCAGTGGCAAGGGAACTTTTGGAGAGCCATAAAGCAGATGTTTTAAAGCACATACAAACAAGTCCAGGAACAGCTTCTTTCCCACTGTCATCCCACTACTGAACTGACCCCCCTAAGCCTAGGGTCTAGTCCTGATCTCCCAACCTACCTCGTTGCAGCCCTTCAACTTTTTTCTAAATTTGCACTTTCTCTGTAATTGTAACAATATAACAGTTTAACACTATATTCTGCACTCTATGCTTTTGGTCATACCAATGTAAAGGTAGCAACGTTACAAAATTTTGAGATTTTAAAAATCAAGTCTGCAATTTATCCCATCAGATAAAGCATAAAAAGAAGTTTAATTTGACACCTAATTCACTTTCATATCTTCAGTATTAAAAATGTTATGGCCATTTACATACTCGGAAATTAGCATCTTGTTCCCTATTGCTTTTCCATTGACTTAACGCAAAAGCTGTGATCGAGGACAGTCAAAAGCCCATAACTCTCTTAACAGTTAAGAGAACTGAAAGAAATGTTCAGTTATTATAGATTGAAGTATTCTGAAACAAATATGAAACAATCTTACTTGGATGACCTGAAATTAAAGCATATAATTAGCTAGTTACCTAATTGTAGCTAATTACAAAATTCAATTACTAGATCTAAACATCTATATATTTCTTAAAAAAAGATCAACATTTAGCCTAAGTAGCCTAAGTGTCCAAATAACATTCACACAAGAATTCACAATATAACATGATTTTGAAATCTCATTGTCACAAATTTATAGGCCAAATGGAAGGAATTTAATGTTTAATTCCCGTAAATTAATGGCCATTTTAATCATCTTCCGAGTGGGGTTTTGTGGAACGCGATCGATTGGAACATTGCGGTTTGCAGTGAATTTGAACCCCATATCGACAGGAAAAACACTGCCGGTTCGTATGGGGCCAATCACACTTTCGCCAATGAAATTTTGATTAAAGTTACCCTAAGAAGCAAGTTTATATGTAAAATAAACGACTTACCTTATGTTTTGTCCCCTACATGAGATCCGTCCCATTGTCGTCGTTTGTGTTATTAGAAGTCGCTTTTTTATTTTACTCCAGTGATAAAATTGTCCCACGATTTAAAAAAAAACTTCAGAGACGCAAGTTGGAACAATTTTTCAGCATCGGCTAGCAGCCCGAGAAAATATATCTCGGACAGGCAGGAGAAAATGGCATTTTAAACCCAACCCCCCCCCCCAACCCCCCCCCCCCCCCCCCAACCCCCCCCCCCCCCTCAAAGGCACCAAATTCGTGCACACAGCCAGTGGCAGAACTGCAGCGCCGCTGAAGGTAAGTATTGTAACATGTCTGGTAAAGGCGGCCACATTGGGAGCACCAAATGGAATAGACAAGTTTGGAAGAGGTGCGTGTGAATCTTGACTGAAAGTGTTCGTTCCTCCTATCCACCCCTTCTCTTTCCCATTACCCCGCCACCCCTCAGCCTCTGCACACATTTTTTCACCACACTGGTTACCCTGCTCCTTTGCCCTCCTCCCTATGCTCATCTTCCATCCTGAAGTCTCACATTTCTCTTTTATCCCCCCTCTTTCTCCTCTCCTCTGTCCCCTTCTACCCTTATCCCGCCCTCTGGCTTTACATTTCACTCCTCCTCTTTTTCCTTAACTGACACTCACTTATCTCATATTCATCTCTAGCCTTTGTCACTTCCTCCGTCCATCTGCCAATCACCCTCCCCGCTTCACCTGTATCCACTTATTACTTGCCAGACTTTGCCCCAATCTCACCTCTCTTTTCTATCTTTTTCCCCTACTCCATCAGTCTGAAGTAGTATCCCGACCTAAATCATTGTTTGTCCATTCCCTCCATCGATGCTACCTGACCCGTTCAATATTTTCACCTCATTCTGTTTTTTGCTCAAGATTCAGCATCTGCAATTTATTGTGTCTCATTCTTTTACATGCCCTTAAAACATACATTTTCAACTAGGTTTTTTAATCTACTTGCATATGTGTCAATCTTCCAATACCTCTTTATTTTATTTTTGGGCGGCACAGTGGCATAGTGGAAGAGTTGCTGCCTTACTGCGCCAGAGACCTGGGTTTGATTATGGGCATTGTCTGTGCAGAGTTTGAACGTTCTCCTTGTGACCGCATAGGTTTTATCCAGGTGCTCCTGTTTCCTCCCACCTTCCAAAGACTTACAGATTTGTAGGTTCATTGGTTTCTTTAAGTAGTCCACAATGTGAAGGATGCGAAAGTGAGATAACATAGAACTAGTGTATGGGTGATCGTTGGTTGGCGTGGACTCGGTGGGCCGATGGGTCTATTTCCACACTGTTTCTCTAAACCCTGGGCAGTGGGCAGGTGCTATAGACCTGCACGGGAAGGTAGATGGTCCTGCCCCCATGTGTGTCTCATTTAAAACCTCCACTGCCTTGTGGCCATATCCAGTCATGGAAAAGGCTCCAGCAGTAAACCTCAAGAAAATCCGAAGTCGGAGCTCCTAATGCAGTTTGTCATTGTCTACAACCTTGCTCTGGCAGCTCCTGCTGGTGCCAAACTGTAACAGCCCTGCTGTTCATTTGGATCGATCAGTGACGTGGAGAGGGGGGATGCGCTGCATGGGCAAAGCCTGTCCTCCATATGACATCGCCCAGGCTTGCATCTGACCACGATGCATCACCCATGGTCAGTCATGACTGAGGGGGGCCTACTATATCTCTAAACTAAAACTAAGAATGTTGCTAAGTGAATGCAAAAGCTGGAAGTAACAGAATAAGAAACCATTCAATTCAAGAGTATCTGTAAGTTATGCCCATCCAGTCTAAGTTATCTATGAGGTTTGAAACAGTGAAATGCAAAGTTCCCCAGTCACCTGTGTCTTCAGAATGCAGTGGATAATTGCCCATTAAGTCGGCCTGGTCAGAGATTTATTTTGTCTGTCAATGCTCATTAACACGTCAATTCCAGTTATTCAGACAGTTGCATTGTCCTTGGAATTAAGCATGGCGTCAGCAATCTGTGGCTGCTTACTTAACCCGATCACCTTTCAGCATAGACTGAAATACAAAACATAAAAATAGCACAAACATGGAAATTCACAGCAATTTAATTTTCCCCTCCCAAATGGATATTTTCTATTACATTAAGCATACTATTGAAACGTCTTTTATTCTCAATGAAGTAGAGTATGTCACTAATTTATTAAATTCGGAATGCCCATGTATTAATGTCCGAAGAAGCGTCTCGACCCGGAACGTCACCAATTCCTTCTCTCCAGAGACGGTGCTTATCCCACTGAGTACTCCGGCATTTTGTGTTTATCTTCAAAACCAACATCTGCAGTTCCTTCCCACATATGTTTTAATGCGTTGTTTATTTAGTATGCGATGTTTTGATTGGTATCTAGCAGCCCTTGACTTGAATTCCTGGTGTGTTGCACACATGAAGAAATACCTGCTGAGAAATTCTTTATTCTTTGGAGCGCAGAATGTTAAGGGGGGACTTGATTGAGGTCTTTAAAATTATGAAAGGGATAGACAGAGTTGACGTGGATAAGCTTTTCCCATTGAGGATAGGGAAGATTCAAACAAGAGGGCATGACATGAGAATTAAGGGACAGAAATTTAGGGGTAACATGAGGGGGAACTTCTTTACTCAGAGAGTGGTGGCTGTGTGGAATGATCTTCCAGCAGAAGTGGTGAAGGCAGGATCGATTTTATAATTTAAAAGTAAAGTGGATAGGTATATGGACGGGAAGGGAATGGAGGGGTGTGGTCTGAGTGCAGGTAGATGGGACTAGGGGAGAATAAATGGTTGACCTGGACTGGAAGGGCCGAGAAGGCCTGTTTCCGTGCTGTAATTGTTATATGGTTAAATGCAATAATTACTGAATATAGTGAAGAAAGCCAATGGTATGTTAGCTTTCATAGCAAAAGGATTTGAGTATAGGAGCAGGGAGGTTCTACTTCAGTTGTATAGGGTCTTGGTGAGGCCACACCTGGAGTATTGCGTACAGTTCTGGTCTCCAAATCTGAGGAAGGACATTATTGCCATAGAGGGAGTGCAGCGAAGGTTCACCAGACTGATTCCTGGGATGTCAGGACTGTCTTATGAACAAAGACTGCATAGACTCGGTTTATACTCTCTAGAATTTAGGAGATTGAGAGGGGATCTTATAGAAACTTACAAGATTCTTAAGGGGTTGGACAGGCTAGATGCAGGAAGATTGTTCCCGATGTTGGGGAGGTCCAGGACAAGGGGTCACAGCTTAAGGATAAGGGGGAAATCCTTTAGGACCGAGATGAGAAGGAATTTTTTCACACAGGGAGTGGTGGGTCTCTGGAACTCTCTGCCACAGAGGGTAGTTGAGGCCAGTTCATTGGATATATTTAAGAGGGAGTTAGATGTGGCCCTTGTGGCTAAGGGGATTAGAGGGTATGGAGAGAAGGCAGGTACGGGATACTGAGTTGGATGATCAGCCATGATCATATTGAATGGCGGTGCAGGCTCAAAGGGCCGAATGGCCTATTCCTGCACCTAATTTCTATGTTTCTATGTTTCTATATAGTGCAAATACTCAAACATAAAAATAGAAAGATAGGAGACAAGTCTGACTTTGGTAGAGACATCGGATCTCTTCATGTTTTGCCTCTGAAATAGTTATCAGCAGAGCAAATCAGCTGCTTCCAAATTGCAGTGCAGATTCTGTCCATTTAGGGGCGCTGCGGACATGATGTTAGCTGGATGTCAACTTCAAGAGAACAGCAGCGAGAAAAACCAGTTGCTAATCGCAATCTTTTTGTAAGTTATTGAGGCAAATCCTCCAAAATTAGGGAAGAACTTGGGGATACGGACATGGACATTTATAATACAGACTTGCTGGCTGCAAAGGAAAACCCTCAATCCACAAAGGAAGAACCAGTTTAAAACCTGTCTGTGGTGGGCCTGGATGGGTATAGATTGAAGCATTCTGAAACAAATATAAAACAATCTTACTTGGATGACCTGAAATTAAAGTATATAATTAGTTAGTTACCTAATTGTAGCTAATTACAAAATTGACCGTTGTGACGGAAATAGTAATAAACAACCAGACTGATTTGAAAATTCAAAAATGTGATATTCTCAAGATCAGAACTTTAATATTATTGTATTATATGCTGTAAGTCCATTACAGATAGGTAAATAAATTACAATTTCTAGCAAAAGACCAAGTCTTTATGGAGAAGATCAGCTGCTAGCTGGTACATTGGTATATCAAAATCAGTAGCATCTTCATACTCCTCAGATTGCAACCAATAAGCAACTCTGTACACCTTGTTTTTCCTCAACTTTTCAATTTTGGCATTGTAAACTACAAGTTATTGCTCTGCAAACCACGCATGACATGCCTTTCTGCCAACTACTTTTCCATTAAGAATGTCCTGTAGATCATCACATTTGGAGTAGTCCAAATTTGGATAATCTCCGCGAATGCTGTTTAAATCAGTCTCTTTCAATTTTTTTCCCTAGTTTTTTTCCTCTCTTTCGTGTCCCGAGCATGCTCCTTGCCTTTCTGTCACTTGATGACTTCTGCTCTCAATTCCTTCTGTTTTTCCTTCCGTCTGTTCCTCTGCACTCTCCCCCATGTCACTGCCTTACAGACCACCTCTTCCCTACATTGCTCCTCGAGATTATCAAGGTAATTGACTGTTCTGTTCTTGCAGGCCCGCATTCTACATGACAAATAACACATGGTGGCATTGTGACATTTCTGTTTCGATGAGCTAAACATCCCCATTATCTCCTCCGCATCAATGTTGCGTGATCTTGCTGATGCAATCTCCTCCTTCAGTTTCTCAGTTACATCAAGTTCAAAGTATTTACTATACCCTCTCCAACACAGTGATGACAGCTTGAAGACAGCTCCTCATCTTTGAACTGAACTGTGGATGTATTGGTAGCTCCCGAAGTTTTGTCAATGTGGCATCAAGATGTACCTCCTAACCGAAGAAATCTTCCCTTGCCAATATTAAGTTGTCTGGATTTTCTGTGGCTTCCTTTAGAGCAGCAATCACCCCTTTAACCACTTTGATGCCATCAACATGGTTGATCTGATTCTGGTTTGAAGTGCAGAAGCGCTTCAACCAAGGCCCAGTCAGAAATTTGCCAAGTAAGCCTAATATCTGAAGTTCTACTTTTGCTTCAGCCTGGGTGAAGTCATGGAGGATGGCACTTTTCAACGCCCCCACAGGATGTTCCGCTATTCAGCAGGGCAATAAAGTCATCATAATGTTCTATGAGCTTGCCACTAATTTGAAACAGTATGTGCAATCTGTTGCCACGGTACCGTGGGAGGGAATTGAAGGCAATATCTCCAAGTTTGCAGATGACACTAAGCTGGGGGGGCAGTGTTAGCTGTGAGGAGGATGCTAGGAGACTGCAAGGTGACTTGGATAGGCTGGGTGAGTGGGCAAATGTTTGGCAGATGCAGTATAATGTGGATAAATGTGAGGTTATCCACTTTGGTGGCAAAAATAGGAAAGCAGACTATTATCTAAATGGTGGCCGATTAGGAAAAGGGGAGATGCAGCGCGGCCTGGGTGTCATGGTACACCAGTCATTGAAAGTAGGCATGCAGGTGCAGCAGGCTGTGAAGAAAGCGAATGGTATGTTAGCTTTCATAGCAAAAGGATTTGAGTATAGGAGCAGGGAGGTTCTACTTCAGTTGTATAGGGTCTTGGTGAGACCACACCTGGAGTATTGCATACAGTTCTGGTCTCCAAATCTGAGGAAGGACATTATTGCCATAGAGGGAGTGCACAGAAGGTTCACCAGGCTGATTCCTGGGATGTCAGGACTGTCTTATGAACAAAGACTGGATAGACTCGGTTTATACTCTCTAGAATTTAGGAGATTGAGAGGGGGTCTTATAGAAACTTACAAAGTTCTTAAGGGGTTGGACAGGCTAGATGCAGGAAGATTGTTCCCGATGTTGGGGAGGTCCAGGACAAGGGGTCACAGCTTAAGGATAAGGTGGAAATCCTTTAGGACCGAGATGAGAAGGACTTTCTTCACACACAGAGTGGTGGGTGTCTGGAACTCTCTGCCACAGAGGGTAGTTGAGGCCAGTTCATTGGCTATATTTAAGAGGGAGTTAGATGTGGCCCTTGTGGCTAAGGGGATCAGAGGGTATGGAGAGAAGGCGGGTACGGGATACTGAGTTGGATGATCAGCCATGATCATATTGAATCGCGGTGCAGGCTCAAAGGACCGAATGGCCTACTCCTGCACCTAATTTCTATGTTTCTATGTTTCTATGACACCTCGGGGGATGTTCCTGTCATCTAAAAATGCGACAAATCCTTTTGTGTCCCCTTTTCCGTTTTTGTACCGAAGTTTGCTCATCTGCAGTATGGCATTTACTGCTAGACAGTCTTTCCCAAACAAGAATTGTCCTCCGGATTGTTTCTGCATTTTTAGGGCTGAGCGGACTGATGTAGCAATGGAGTCAAGAGGATGCAAGTGGCAGTAGAGCTCATTCAAATATTTACCCCACTCACTACTCACTATCCGAATAGCAGCATGATTAGCTGCACACCTGTCACTCATTGGGTTCGAAATGTTGTCTATTATTTTTTGTCTGGTATCTTGCTTGTTCGTTGAAGTGAGTGTAAGTTTTACACAAAATGTCAATTGTTTCGCAAATATGTTGTGCATAGTCCTCAGCAGTCCCACCAGCCAATTCGTCGACTGCTGCAGAGAGACATTTGTTTGTGGTGGTGAAATGAACACTGTTAATGTGGGTCTCTTCCTGGGTGGTTGCATCAAAACCCACAGTCAAACCCTATGTTGCTAGGAGCATCTCTGCTGTTTGCAACTCAGCAATAGCTCCCAATTCTCGGGCCATAACTTCAACTGCACTGCATCGAGGAACATAATCCAGATGAAGTCCACGCCTCTTGTAGAACTGGACTTTCACGATTGGAATGTTTGCTGTGGGAGTTTTGCTTACGATACAGTCAAACACATGCGTCCTTGTTGTTGAGGAGTAGGTTTTCTGGCCCACCTTTATCTTGACAATACTGGCAGCCTGCAGAGTTTCGATTGTTTCTTTGAGGACAAGATTGTCAAATTCGAGGCGTCTCACATCCTCTTCCCTGTCCTTTAAATTTTCATGAACTTTTCTCTACTGGCGAACTGAAACAGTTTTTCTCTTTTTCGTACTGCCACGAAACATCAGCAATTGTCTGTGTGCTTTTTTAAGTCTCAAAAGCTCTGCCTTGGTTTTAGCAAGCTCTTGTGCCACAGTATTCCCACATAATTTGGTTTTAAGTTCCTGAATCTTTCTGTCCTTTAAATCTATTTGGTTTTGCTTTCTCTTTAAGGCTTGATTAACTATACGTTTGGGAGTTTTCAACCGTGCCCTAAGTTCACTGATCTATGTGTGATACTTTGTTGAAAGAGCAGCCCTGGATTCGGACAGAAACTTTAGTCTTTTATTCAATTTCTGTTTCTCTGGTGAAAGACTTAGAAATTCTCTGCTATGTCTTGTTGAAACACTAGATGTCGATGGCATTGGTTCAGGTGAGGCAGCAGCTGTCGTTGGCGTTGCTAGATTCAATGGAGGATGCAGACTATGACTGTCATCGCCCATGTCCTCAGTGTCTTGAAATATGGGCACTTGGCTTTCGGCAGATGTCAAGGATTCAGGATCTTGAGCACCAGGCAGTGGAATGTCATCTAAAGAAATGTGTTGACTGCCTTCTGGAAGTTTAAAAGTTTCATCACAAATTTCCATAAATGCTCCAAGTTCCTTGGGATTGGCGAGTTTTATAAACTTAAGCAAAGTCTGGTTAACAAGAGCCTTCACTCTTAACTTAATAGCACCAAATGAATAGCCTTCTGCATCCGACAAAGAGAAATGTGAACTCAGCGATTTCTCTGTTTCAGACAGACTTTTTCCAAACGAGGTATATAAGCACAAGATGTGTCCATTTTTTAAATCCCTCTTAGACTCGGGTATGACAGAGAACTTCACTTCAAGTTGAACTCTAGCTATGCCTGTTTGGGCTTTTGGATTGTCAATTTTGCATTTCTTCTTTGGAGACATCTGTTTACAATGTATATTTTTAAAAAAACACTGACCAGCATTAACAGAAACAATTTAAATCAACTTGCGAGTGGGTTTTTGTGGAACGCGATCGATGGAACGTTGCGGTTTGCGATGAATTTAACCCCCAGTCGGCAGAAAAAATACTGCCGGTTCGTATATTTTTTAAATCACCTTTTTGCAACAGGAAATTTTGATTAAAGGCTTCCTAAGAACCACGTTTTTATGTAAAAATAAACTGTGTACCTTCTTTTGTCCCCTACGTAAGGTCCGTCCCATTGTCGGCGTTCACGGCTTTAGAAGACGATTTTTAATTCACTCTTGCTAATAAATGATCCAGCGTAGTTTAAAAATAGCTTCATAAAACAAATGTCGGAGCAATTTATCTTCAGCAACTAAATCCCCTGAGATTAATCGATTTGAATTGTCTGGAGAAAAATGGTATTTTAAACCCGCCCCCTCGCCAAAGTCGCGCACAGGGGCAGTGGCAGAACTGCAGCGCTGCTATAGGTAAGTTTTGTAACATACCTACAATGCTGGAACAACACAGTGGGAGAGGCAGCATCTCTGGAGAGAATGATTGAGTGACGTTTTGGGTCGAGACCCTTCTTCAGACTGAATTTGTGTCTATCTTTGGTTTAAACCAGCATCTACAGTTCTATCATACACATGTCAAGTGAACAATATGTTTGTCTCAAACCATCCAAGAAACATAGTTACAGGGCCATGTACATTGGGAGATCTGATTGTGTCCATATTCTAACTCAGTTCTGTAACCATCGTGGCAGTAGTTGGGTACTTGGACATATCTGCCTCACAGTGGGAAAGAAAAGGAATGCACACAGTGTTGCCTTAATTTTATTTTTTTAGATTTAGATTTAGAGATTCGGCATGGAAACGGGTCCTAATGCCCACTGCATCCATGCCAATCGTTGAGCACCCATTCATGCTAGTTTTATGTTACAGTATCTCACTTTTGCATCCACAGAGGCCAATAGACCTATAAACCCCCATGTCTTTGGGATGTGAGAGGAAACCGGAGCACCTGGAAGAAACCTATGTGGTCACAGGCAGAATGTGTAACTCCACACCAGCAGCTCCTGGAATCAGGATTGAAGCCAAGTCTCTGGTGGTGTGAGGCAATTTGCATAATTGTTTATCTGCTGAAAATGCATTTAGCAAACTAGTAATACTTTATTCTTTAGTTGGATAGTAAATTCTGCCATGTTTTGATCCAATGCATCATTTGTTTTTTAAATATTTAATTGTGTGGTTAAGTGAAGGCCAATGAAGTTAAATAAGTGGTTAAAATAGCATGTTGGCAAAGGAGCATGCAATAATAATCACCCTCAAAGCTACCTTTTTACTTAAACTGGGATGATGACGTTGTTTAAAGGATAAAGCCATCACCAGGTATTTCAGCAAAAGATGATCAGAAAAAAATAGTCAACAAGCTATAAATAGCTCGTTCTAAGCTTCCCCCCCCCAGTCTAGTTTCAGTCAAAAACCACTGAGTCAAGCACTTGCACAGCTAATCTTTATTTTGACAAAACAAAATTTCAGTTTACATTACTATAACTAACCACCTTGTATTCCATCCTCGTATCTGCCTGATCAAGCCCTCCTAGCCTCGCTCAAGCAGAGACACTCCAGAAGGTCACACAGTCCCAAGCGTTCTCCCAGAAGATCGACATCGGACCTCGTGGGAGTGGACTTTTATAGGTCCCCGAACCTTGAGGGGCCGAACCACATGGGGGTGGTCTCTTTACAGTCCAATAACAGATATCAATTAACCCAGTACATGATAGACATCTCTCTAACCCAATAATGCAGTAACCAATACCTTTTATTTGAAAGACAGTTCTGGAAGGAAGCAAAGAAGAATAAACATTGAAACATGTGCCCTGAGATTCAAACAGTTTCTCCAAGGCTCAACAGTTCGACCAATCATCGATTAACAGAATGACCGTCTTGCAACATTATTTATACTATTTACAATGCTTTTGTAGCGATCCAATCAAAATGATGCGTTTAAGGCTCATTTGCAAAACTGCTACACATTTTATCAATTTAGGAGAAACCTGGAGACCACCTGGACCCCTCACCATCCTGCATACCAGTCTGAGCCTAGACTGGCTTGCGCCATTCAAAGCCTGCAAAGTTCAGCTGACAAGGGTTAAGCAATTCTGACAAGTGCCTGCATCCTCCATTTTATGGTGTCTTTAATTTGGCCAATATTAACATTCCCCCATTTTAGCATATATGATAACCCTCATTATAAATGATAACTCCAGAATACAATGATGACCGCTGTGCTTTAACAATGTTCTAACAAGAAACATAGAAACATAGAAAAAAACATAGAAAATAGGTGCAGGAGTAGGCCATTCGGCCCTTCGAGCCTGCACCGCCATTCAATGTGATCATGGCTGATCATCCAACTCAGTATCCCGTACCTGCCTTCTCTCCATACCCCCTGATCCCTTTAGCCACAAGTGCCACATCTAACGCCCTCTTAAATATAGCCAATGAACTGGCCTCAACTACCTTCTGTGGCAGAGAATTCCAGAGACTCACCACTCTCTGTGTAAAGAATGTTTTCCTCATTTCGGTCCTAAAGGAATTCCCCCTTATCCTTAGACTGTGACCCCTTGTTCTGGAGATGTTGGTGTAGCTTCTCAGAATTTCAGCTCAGCTCTATTGAGCTTCCCGAGTTTTCGTGGGCATAGCTCCATGTTTTCTGTCTGATGAGTCTCGCGAGTTTTTGAGGGTGTGAATTCCATCCATCAATCATGATAGTTCCTTGATTCGTAACTTGGAGAATTTCTAAGAAAACCTGGGAGGAAACAAGTTAACCATTGATACCTTCACTAATACTTTTACAATTATGAAGATGCACCTAGGCATTTCTTCCCTCTACTTTTACTGCTGTCGGAGTCATTAGAAGAACTTGGTAAGGTCCTTCCCAACGAACTTCTGATCCTTTCCTTACCCAATTCTTCACTAAGACATAGTCTCCAGGTTTTACTTTAATGGGAGTTACTAATGAAGGCATATCCCCATAGGCTGCTCTCACTCTACAATGTAACTCCCTTAAAGCTCTGGTCAAGGCCAAGATATAGTCAGTCATCTCTGCAGTCATATAGTGGAAATTAACTATTTTCATCGCATTCTGGTTCCAAGGGGTTTTTAAAGGCCTACCGTAAATAATTTCAGCTGGGCTTAATCTAGATTTCCCTACAGACATGACTCTTATTTAAAGCAAACCATGATGAAGGTTCCAATCTAACCAAATTCAGTCTCAGCCTTCAATATACTATTTTACATTTCAGAGTCCATCTCATGCTTCTCTTTCCACAGCATTGTGGCCGATAACACAATTCCATTCTAATTCCTGTGGAATATCCAGTTCAAATTTAATCAATCAATTTCTATATGTTGTCAATTTTATCATTAATCCAATTGAGAATGCCAAATCTAGGGACAATTTCTTTCCACCTTGATAATTGAAGCCGCTTTACTGACAAGGGTTAAAGAATTTAGATCCACCGGTCAAAGACATCGATGCTGATATCTCAACACCCAATTCTTTATTTATCTTTCTAAGTCAATAGATTTCTCCTCCAGTACTTCCTCCTTAGTATGTTGGCTCTCAGTCCATAGGGGTTCTCTCTCATACTAGTTGCCTAACCACTGCAATTTCTAGATTAGTATTGACTTTCCGAGGGGAACTCATACATTTTCAGTCTACCTCATTATTTTATACTACCATCTTACATTTCCAGGGTATGTCTTAATTCCTGATATCCGCTAGGGTCTGTCCCTTTCTTGAAAGTAACTAAATAGTCCCGTCTCATGTTTGATTATCCCCCTATGGGTGAGACAATAGAACAATGCCGTCAACAGTCAATTCTCTAACAATTTTTAAGACTATATCCCATAAGCCCTCTTCAAATCAATTTATTTCTAACTAAATTTATGCGCAAAGTGAGCATTTTGCCCCGAACCACAGAGGAATGTCTTTTCAAATTCAAATTCAGTTCTTTAAAGTGGAGCTTGCCCCAACAGTCATCATAGGTTGTCGGTGTTGTTTCTTTAGAAAATATTAGGTAGTGTTACTTTCCGTCTCTGGTGTCAAAAGCTAGATGATGTTAAAGTTGGGCACTAGGGCAGGTATCTTCCTCTTCTACCCTGATGGCAGTTTCAAAGGAGTAGGGATGCTGAGGAGCAGCTTTCTCTATCCGTTGGCCTTCCCAGATTTGTCTTAAAGGAACAGGACAGTATAATTTCCTCCTTCTTGTTGGTTCCTGTTTCTGGGGAGCTACATTACCTGTGCTGTCTTCTGCCCGTTCTCAGTTTGTATATTTTTTACCTCACTCCCCAGATAGTACGTTGTCAATTATACTGTCCTGCAGGCACAAACCTAGTAACAAGTTAGTACAATAGCTCCTTTCCCCACTCCCGTACCTCCTGCACAATAACTTTGTTTCTTTTCTCCCTAGTGCCATTTCAGTTCTCCTTAGTTCCCATTCTGGTTGTCTATGATTCCCTTTTCATAATCCTTCCTTTTAGTGAGGTTTCTCGATCCCAATTAGATTCTTTGCGTCTCCTCCTAGGATTTGGAAGGGGGTGATGTGTTTTTCTTTTTTTTATTGTTAATTTTTGGCTATGTGAGGATGCCTTCAGATTTCATATATTGTACTAACTGGCAGGTCAGGGCTACCGGAATGAGTTTGGTTGCCATAATGTCCCTGCCCCCTGATCTCCTGGCCAGTGTCCTCTTCCTCTACTTTCAGGGTCCCAAGTGTCCCGGTAACCTCTCGGGATCCACTGATTTCTGAAACCCCGTGGCCCTCTTCTTTGCCCTCTTCCTTTTCGGTATTCCCTCACAGAGCACCATCGGTTCCAATGTCCTAATTCCCCAAAGTTGTAGCGCTGATCAGGTCTAACAGCTCTCTACCCTCTCCAACCAAACCAAGGAAAAGTTGGCTCTTGGAATGGCAGGTCTATCCAAGCTTTAAGATCCTCCTCCTCCTCCTTATCTTCCTCCGAAGTTATTTCCCGTTTCTGAATTCTTAATACGGGTTTCTGAGTTGCCGTTGGACCAGGTTGCATTAAAGTGTGAACGTCTGTGGCCCCGGGATCATTTACACCTACTGCAGGACCTAATACCAAAGGTGGAGGAGGCAGCTTCCTACATGGGAACTGCCTACGGGGAATCTGTTCTATACCCACATCATCGTGGAAAATTGCTCCGACCTAATAATACTCTCAATGTCAGGATCAACCACTTCATATCTTCCTGCTCTCACTCTCAGAAAAGCTACTTGTTCTGTTACTGTGCTTCAGGAAGGATTCTTTCACTTTCCCACTACTGAATTTCCTAATTAATTTTGATACCCACTTTGGCGGAACCTTCCTTCTAGCTCCTTGATCTCCTATACCGTCCCCCACTGGTGGAGCAATCATAGGAGATAGAGGATCCTTCCCCGATTTTTCCACTTTGGATTTGAATTTAGTAGAAAAGTCGAAGATACTCCTGACTCCTCCCGAGTGCCCTGCTCACAAGCTGTGCATGGTGTCTCTAAACTGCGAACATGAGAGTGCTGTGAGGAATACTGTGGCTCCATTCCGAAAAAATCTAACCACCCTGGCATATAGTCAGCCTCTCTCCCTTCCAGGTCCACAAATACCACAGCACTCTTACTAAGTTTCATTTTAGTCGGCACCTCCCCTTTAAGAGCCATCTCAGTCATTTCTCTTTTAGAAGCCAGTGTTTTCTCCTGCTCCTGCTCTTGCTTCTGCTGTTGGCTTCCACTATCTTCCTTCCCCAGTTCCAGAATGTCCAGAGAAGGACCAGTTCTCTACTGCTCCCCTCTAATCCCTAATTTAAATGCTGCCATTCTTAGAGTAGAAAGCAGAACGATCTCTTTATTTATTTTTCTTCTAGTGAAGAACATTCTCCATATTGCAATTAGCTCATTCCCTTCTTCACTGTTTCCATATCGACTAACAATTGTTTCTATGTCGGTTATTCCTATTACAGATTTTAGTCCACCCTGCAGCCAAAGTTCACTCCTCAAAACTCCATTTAATTCTCCAAATAATCCTCTTAACCTTTCTGTTTCATGCGGAAGCTTCTCACAGTCATTCTTATCGGGCTTTTGGGTCTATTTGATAAGTCCTTCTCTGAGACATTCCACATATAAAAAATAAAATTCCAGACACTCACATCTATTCAAACTCACTCCTTCCTTTCAGACTCCAAAGTCAATGGAATCGCTACCACACAATGGTTAATCGTCTCTCAGATTCACACCTCTTACACAATTGTTCCCTTCCAACCTTTATTCAATCACTCACTTGCTCTTTTCAATTATTCAAATCAATCACTCATATTCAATCACTCTCCCAACATCCTTATCAATTAGATTACAATCACTTCATTCTCTCAACTTTCAAACAAAGGATCTCCTGCTTCTCAAATCACAATCTCTCCCAAGCAGCAATCTCTCCCACTCAAACTACTTTAATTTCACACAGGCAAACAAATCCGAACCACAGCAGTAAAACTATAATCAAAAAATAAAGTATTCCCCCGATTACATTTAACCCCAGACAGCCCCCAATATAAACTACAAGCATCCACATTATGCCAAAAAATCACACTCTAATAAATCCTCCCCATGGCGCAATCAGTCAATGGAACGACTCCTCCGCTGACACAGCGATCGAGAGAGTACGAACCCTGATTGACCAACCACGAATTGGATTTTTTTTTTGTTTTTGTTTTTTGCTTATTTTTGTTAGAAGTAAGTACAATAGTGTGGTACTTGAGTACCTAATACATACATTAATATTTCCATTCTTGTACAACTTCGTATTTTTGATTTAATAATAAAAGAACAGTGAGAGAAAAAATAAATAAAGAGTGTCGGAATAGATAGACAAGCGAGTAGAAACAGATAGCAAAATAAATAAAAGACATAGAAGAGAAGCTAAAAAGATTGAAATAGAAGGAGAAAGTAAAGAAAATAGAGATTAGGAGAGATCTACCTATTTTGTATTTTTGCCCATCCGTCATCTGGTTCTAAACCATTTAATTTCTAAGGTTATGTTATGTTGCACCATATGCTTGTAAGAAGTTGATAAAAAGGAGACCAAGTCTTTAAGAATTGGTCTACCTTGCCAAGTAGGAGAAATCTCATTTCTTCAAGATATAGCGTTTCAGACATGTTTGACTTCCACATTTTGAATGTTGGCGTGATTGCGTTTTTCCAAAATTTGAGTATAAGTTTTTTTGCTGTTATTAGACCGTAATTAAGAAAAGCTTCTTGGAATATAGTTAGTTTACTTCCCTCTTCCATTGATCCAAAGATAATCAGTTCTGTATTGGGGTTCAATTTTGTGTAAAAATTCCAAAAATGTAATTCCAAAATGTATACAGTTTTATACAAGAGACAAAGGAATGTGCTATAGTGGCATTTTGAGTTAGACATTTGTCACAAATGGGAGAAACATTTGAGAATATTTTATCAGTCTAGTTTTTGAATAATATAATCTATGTAAAATTTTAAATTGAATTAGGTTATGACTTGCATTAATTGAACATTTATTTACATATAATAACTTTTTTTCCCATCTATCATTAGGAATTTTTATCAATAACTCTTGTTCCCAGTCCCTTCTAATTGCCTCGTTGGTGTTTCTATATTTGTTTTTTGCTTATTTTTGTTAGAAGTAAGTACAATAGTGTGGTACTTGAGTACCTAATACATACATTAATATTTCCATTCTTGTACAACTTCGTATTTTTGATTTAATAATAAAAGAACAGTGAGAGAAAAAATAAATAAAGAGTGTCGGAATAGATAGACAAGCGAGTAGAAACAGATAGCAAAATAAATAAAGGACATAGAAGAGAAGCTAAAAAGATTGAAATAGAAGGAGAAAGTAAAGAAAATAGAGATTAGGAGAGATCTACCTATTTCGTATTTTTGCCCATCCATCACCTGGTTCTAAACCATTTAATTTCTAAGGTTATGTTATGTTGCACCATATGCTTGTAAGAAGTTGATAAAAAGGAGACCAAGTCTTTAAGAATTGGTCTACCTTGCCAAGTAGGAGAAATCTCATTTCTTCAAGATATAGCGTTTCAGACATGTTTGACTTCCACATTTTGAATGTTGCGTGATTGCGTTTTTCCAAAATTTGAGTATAAGTTTTTTTGCTGTTATTAGACCGTAATTAAGAAAAGCTTCTTGGAATATAGTTAGTTTACTTCCCTCTTCCATTGATCCAAAGATAATCAGTTCTGTATTGGGGTTCAATTTTGTGTAAAAATTCCAAAAATGTAATTCCAAAATGTATACAGTTTCATACAAGAGACAAAGGAATGTGCTATAGTGGCATTTTGAGTTAGACATTTGTCACAAATGGGAGAAACATTTGAGAATATTTTATCAGTCTAGTTTTTGAATAATATAATCTATGTAAAATTTTTAATTGAATTAGGTTATGACTTGCATTAATTGAACATTTATTTACATATAATAACTTTTTTTCCCATCTATCATTAGGAATTTTTATCAATAACTCTTGTTCCCAGTCCCTTCTAATTGCCTCGTTGGTGTTTCTATATTTAAAATTATATTACATAAGTAAGATATTAAATTGCTTGATTCTGCCTTTCTATTCATTCCTTCCTCCAATAAATCTGGGGTTAGAGTTTGATATCCTTGTATATATTTCTTCAAATAATCTTGAATTTGAAGATATTTGAAATATTGATTACTTTTTAAATTATATTTTAGTTGTAATTGTTGGAATGATAAAAGTTTTCCCATTTCATACATATCTCCCATTGTTTTAATTCCTAATCTTTCCCAATGGATAAACGTTTTAACAATAATGGATGGTTTGAATGAGGGATTATTAGCTATTGGAGAAAGAAGCGATAGTTTTCTTAATTTTAAAGTTAATTTTATTTGATTCCAAATTCGTATTATACTGTGAATAATTGGATTCTTCTTATATATTATATTGTTCATTTTCATCGGGGAAAGAAGGATCGCTCCTATATTATAAGGGGAACAATCCTCTTTCTCCATTCTTATCCAATCTACCTGGGCAGAAGTATCCAACCAATAGATTATATTTTTAATATTCACTGCCCAATAGTAATACAATAAGTTAGGGAGTGTCAGTCCCCCTGATTCTTTAGATTTACACAAGAGTTTTTTCTTAATTATATGTGATTTATAATTCCATATGAAGATTATAATATCAGAATCTAAATTTTTGAAGAATTATTTTAGGTAAGTATATTGGTATTGATTGAAATAGGTACAATATTTGTGGTAAGAAGATCATTTTTATCGCGTTTATTCTGCCTACTAAGGAAATCGGCAGTGTTTTCCAAAATTTAATCAACCCATTTAATTTAGTTATTAAAGGCATATAGGTTGCATTGAGTAATGATTTACATTTCCTAGTAATTTGGATGCCCAAATGCTTAAATTTTTCTGTTGCAATTCTAAAGGGGAATTTCAACAGATGGGTCGGCCATGAATCAGATTCTAACAATAACATGATCTCGATTTAACAAACACACTTTTACTTCAATTACCTAACACCCAAAAATCCTTAAACACTCACTCAGGCAATAGAAATAGCGAACTTAACACACTCTAAATCTTAATTTTCTAAATCTTAATACACTCTAAATCTTTATACATACAGAAAATATTTATATAATTGGGATCCGATAATGATGCTAAAAAAAGACAATGCTAGATTTTTACAATTTACAATAATAATTTAACACGCATGGGCCCCAGCTACGCCTGCCTCTTTGTCAGGTATGTCGAACAATCCTTGTTCTCGGCATACCAGGGCCCCATCCCCGACCTCTACCTCCGTTACATCGATGACTGCTTTGGTGCACCCACACACAACTGACTGACTTTATCCATTTCACCACCAACTTCCATCCGGCACTCAAATACACTTGGACCATTTCCAACATTTCCCTACCATTCCTTGACCTCACCATCTTCATTGCAGGTGATACACTCCTGACCGACATCCACTACAAACCAACTGACTCCCACAGCTACCTGGACTACTCTTCCTCCCACCCTGCTTCCTGTAAGGACTCCATCCCCTATTCCCAATTCCTCCGTCTACGCCACATCTGCTCCCAGGATGAGGTCATCACAAATGTCTTCATTCTTCAGAGAACAGGGATTCCCCTCCCCCACTATAGATGAGGCTCACACCAGGGTCTCCTTCATACCCCGCAACACTGCCCTCTCTCCTCATTCCCCCACTCGCAACAAGGGCAGAGTCCCCCTGGTCCTCACCTTTCACCCCACCAGCTGGCACATACAACACATTGTCCTCCGCCAGTTTCGCCACCTCCAACGTGACCCCTCCACTCGCCACATCTTCCCATCTCCCCCCCATCTGCCTTCCGCAAAGACTGCTCCCTCCGCAACTCCCTTGTTAATTCTTCCATTCCTTCCAGCTCCACCCCTTCCCCGGGCACTTTCCCTTGCAACCGCAAGAGATGCCACAATTGTCCCTTCACCTCCCCCCTCCACTCCTTTCAGGGACCCAAGCAGTCCTTCCAGATCCGACAGAGGTTCACCTGCACCTCCTCCAACCTCATCTACTGCATCCGCTGCTCCAGATGCCAGCTGATCTATATCGGTGAGACCAAGTGGAGGCTTGGCGATTATTTCAATGAACACCTCCGCTCGGTCCGCAATAACCAACCCGACCTCCCGGTGGCTCAGCACTTCAACTCCCCCTCCCATTCCGTATCCGACCTCTCGGTCCTGGGCCTCCTCCACGGCCAGAGTGAGCAACACCATAAATTGGAGGAACAGCACCTCATATTCCGCTTGGGGAGTCTGCATCCTCTGGGCTTGAACATTGAATTTTCTCAATTCTGTTAACCCTTGCTGTCTCCTCCCCTTCCCACCTCTCCCTCAGCCTTCGGGCCCTGGCATTCCCTCTCTCTATCTCTCCCCCACCCTAGTCGCACTAGCGCACTACAAACAGCTTGCAATGGCCTGTTTCCTTTATCATCGATACTTTTTTGCATATCTTTCATTCATTGTTCTTTATCTCTCCACATCACCGTCTATATCTCTTGTTTCCCTGATCCCTAACCAGTCTGAAGAAGGGTCTCGACCCGAAACGTCGCCTATCTCCTTCGCTCCTTAGATGCTGCTGCACCCGCTGAATTTCTCCAGCCTTTTGTGTACCCACTAATCAACATTTGATCAGAGGGTTACTATTCACTGTTGATCACCCACAATTTGGAATCATTCTCGAACATGCACAAACTCTGAGGTTCTATCTACACAGAATTCGAATTCTACCATACGGGCAGAACTTCAATGTGAAATTCTGTATTTGGAAATTTGTTTCTGCAAATCTAGACTCATTCTCATACAACTAATTTTGGCACATATCTCTTCACATACGCGGGCTCTCGAATTCAAACTAAATTGCCCAATGAAATCTCGAATGGACTAGAGTATTCCCAGCCAATCTATACTCTAGCCACCGAGCCCAGTGCCTTTACGAGATTCCTCATCCTTCACTTCAGAGAGGGTCTCAGATATCTTCACGCAGACACCCCCTCTGCTGGCACTGGGGGTTCAGCGCCTAGCCTCTTTGTGCTGGCAGTTGATACCGATTTTCGTAAGGCACCTTTCCAATCAATGCTCCCGACAAAGATAGATCAATATGTAGACCTGTGTTTCAATACCCCACCAATTGGATACCAAATCTGGACAATGGGCCAACCCACGCCCTCGAAGCGCGTCAAGCAACTGCAGCTTGCCAACTATGACCAATTTTTGGGTCACTCCTTATGGGCCCCTAACCCAAAAGAGTGCTAACCAACCCCCTCTCCCCCGTGACTGCTAGACTCTGTTCTAATGATGTCAATTGGACCCTTTCCTAAGCCCATGAACGATCGATCCGCTCCGACAAGGGAAGTGATGAAAATCAATGCGAAAACCGCACAGTGGTGCCGATTTCTGCACTCGCGATCGAAACAGATCAACACCCTTAATTGCAAACTTGTGTTTGGGGGTCCGTTGAGAGGCTGGACAAGCCTCCAATGTAAATAGTTTGTTCTAAGCTTCCCCCCCCCAGTCTAGTTTCAGCCAAAAACCACTGAGTCAACCACTTGCACAGCACAGCTAATCTTTATTTTGACAAAACACAATTACAGTTCACGTTACTATAACTAACCTCCGTGGGTTCCATCCTCGTATCTGCCTGATCAAGCCCTCCCAGCCTCGCTCAAGCAGAGACACTCCAGAAGGTCACACAGTCCCAAGCGTTCTCCCAGAAGATAGACATCGGACCATGTGCGAGTGGCCTTTTATAGGTCCCCGAAACGTGAGGGGCCGAACTACATGGGGGTGGTCTCTTTACAGTCCAATAACAGATATCAATTAGCACAGTACATGACAGACATTTCCCTAATCCAATAATACAATATTTGAAAGAAAGTTCTAGAAGGAAGCAAAGAAGAATAATCATTGAAACATGTGCCCTGAGATTCAAACAGTTTCTCCAAGGCTCAACAGTTCGACCAATCATCGATTAACAGGATAGAAACATAGAAACATAGAAAATAGGTGCAGGAGGAGGCCATTCAGACCTTCGAGCCAGTACCGCCATTCATTGCGATCATGGCTGATCGTCCCCAATCAATAACCCATGCCTGCCTTCTCCCCATATCCCTTGATTCCACTAGCCCCTAGAACTCTATCTAACTCACTCTTAAATCCATCCAGTGATTTGTCCTCCATTGCGCTCTGTGGCAGGGAATTCCACACATTAACAACTCTCTGGGTGAAAAAGTTTTTTCTCACCTCAGTCTTAAATGGCCTCCCTTTTATTCTAAGACTGTGGCCCCTGGTTCTGCTCGCCCAACATTGGGAACATTTTTCCTGCATCTAGCTTGTCCAGTCCTTTTATAATTGTATTTGTTTCTATAAGATCCTCCCTCATCCTTCTAAACTCCAGTGAATACAAACCTAGTCTTTTCAATCTTTCCTCATATGACAGTCCCACCATCCCAGGGATCAATCTCGTGAACCTACGCTGCACTGCCTCAATCACAAGGATGTCTTTCCTCAAATTAGGAGACCAAAACTGTACGCAATACTCCAGATGTGTTCTTACCAGAGCCCTATACAACTGCAGAAGAACCTCTCTACTCCGATACTGAAATCCTCTTGTTATGAAGGCCAACATTCCATTAGCTTTCTTCACTGCCTGCTGTACCTGCACGCCAACTTTCAGTGACCGGTGTACAAGGACACCTAGGCCTCGCTGTACCTCCCCCTTACCTAACCTAACCCCATTGAGAGAATAATCTGCCCCCTTGTTTTTGCCACCAAAGTGTATAACCTTACATTTATATATATTATTCTGCATCTGCCCACTCACTCAACCTGTCCAGGTCACGCTGCAACCTCCTAACATCCTCTTCACAGTTCGGATGACCGTCTTGCAACATTATTTATATTATTTACAATGCTTTTGCAGCGATCCAATCCAAATGATGCATTTAAGGTTCATTTGCAAAACTGCTACACGTTTTATCCATTTAGGAGAAACAAGAAGAACACCTGGACCCCTCACCATCCTGCATACCAGTCTGAGCCTAGACTAGCCGGCGTCATTCAAAGCCTGTGAAGTTCAGCCCACAAGGGTTAAGCAATTCTGACAAGTGCAGGGATCCTCCATTTTATGGTGTCTTTAATTTGGCCAATATCAACAAAGCCATATAGTAAGATACTGCAAATAGACACAAAAAGCTGGAATAACTCAACAGATCCACAGCATATCTGGCATCTCTTTTCTCCAGAGGTGCTGCCTAACCTGCTGAGTTACTCCAGCTTTTTGTGTCTATGTTCGGTTTAAACCAGCATCTGTAGTTCCTTCCTACACATTGTAAATTATCGCAACAGTTAAATGCTTATTTAAATAGGAAAGAATAACAAAGCGTCTTATAAAGGAGGCAGAGGTTCATAGAAGCCAAACCCTATGTGCTGGAGATGTTGTCTCCAGTGGTGGGGCAATCACAGTAGGTGATACATGAGAGCTCCAGGTTGGAGTAGAACATAAATCTCCATTGACTGTAGGGCTGAGAATGATTGCAGACTTATAGGGGGTGAGTTCATGGAAAGGCTGAACCAAAGGTAACTGTTTGAAAATTGAAGGGGCTTAATGGACCAGGAACAAATGCATTTCATTTATTGAAGCAAACAGATTTTGCAGGGGTTGTTAACATTTAGCATATAGGTTGTCATTTTCTATATTAATAATTTAAGATGACATGGAAAACAAGGTGCGCTGGTAATGCCGTTCATGTAATTCTGGTGAAGGGTACAATAGCTGGCATATATGTTTTAACTACTCAATGGTTGTGATTTCCTGAACATGAATTAGATAAATGTTATGTATGCTGACAGTTTGCATGCCTTGGATGGATTGGCAATGATAACTGTACCAATTGATTTTAAGTGATGGAAAATCGATATTCCCTAATGCTAATGAATGTCGTATTGAATCTGGCTTCTTTCGATTCCATTTTCTCCCAGTTTCCTGTCCTTAGAGCCCACTTCTTTAAAAATTCATTCTCAGGATGTAGGTGTTCTGTGAAGGTCAGCATTTCCTTCACGCCATTAGTTCCACTGGTTTGCTACAACTGTTTGGCTCAGTAGGCCATTTCTAAAAACTCTTAACAGTTGTCCATGAGTTAGTTAATCTACAGTCAGAAGACTAGGCAGCATGGGGTGTAGGTAGTTTCATGGTTTCCATCCACTTTAAAGCTCTAGAGAATAAGGAGATGCTGGGAAGGTTGATGACAATGGAAATAACTGCGGCCCCAACTTGTCATGCTGATTATACTTTGGCTCAATTTCCTTCTCTTTAACCCTTCCTTACTTGCAAATATTCCAAACCAGTATATCAGAGAGAGAGAGTTAGAAAGAGCTCTAGGGGCTAGTGGAACCAAGAGGCATGTGGAGAAGGCAGGAAGGGGTAATTGATTGGGGACAATCAGCCATGCTCACAATGAATGGTGGTGCTGGCTCGAAGGGCCGAATGGCCTCCTCCTGCACCTATTTTCTATGTTTCTATGTAACACAGACACGCTTTATCTCCCAAACAAACCAATACAATCAAGTTTCTTATTTTTTACAACAGTTGAACAATTAAAAATTCTCTAATTTTAAATAACTTCTACTAACATTCCCCTCTCCTCCCACATTGTTCCCTTGCTCCACCCTAGTTGTTTAGCCAGTTCCAATGTTAACCATGTCGTATCCCTCGTGAGATCACACCTTCCCAAGCCAACAATGGGCCTCCCAGTGCACCTCCCTTCCTTAAGTCATTTATTGTCAGCCCAGTTTGGTCTTGGTCTTTTTTCGCCACCAGTTCTTCACCCCTCCTCATCCCCTCACACCCCCCCCCCACATTCACTCTGAAGATGGATCCTGACCCGGAACATCATTCATCCTTTTTCTTCGGAGATACTACCTAACCAGCTGAGTTATACTGGCACTTTGTGTCTATCTTTCGTATAAACCAGCATCTGGAATACTTTGTTTCCACAGTTATGCATATGTTTACTTTCCAACTCAATGGAAATATTTGGGACGGAGTTAAAGTTTGCTTCATTAACCCATAGTCCAGAAGCATTCAGTGTAAATTATGGGACTAATATCCCGAAGATTATTCTTCCAAGGAAATAGTTTAAAATCCCACAATGGGCCAATGGGAAAATTAAATTCAAGTAATTACAAGCTCTTGACATCCTTGTGGTTGTTTAATATTATCCGCACAGAGCTTTTTTGATGATAATGAAAATTGGGAGATAAAAGGTATTACAAACATGTGGTTTAATGTCATTTAATGAAGCAATTACTGGAGACTGAAGGAAGGACAAGTAAAAAACATCTATATTACTAAAAGTAAGATCTTGATCACTTCCTGTTTTTCTGTTTCACGACTGCGCAGGACAAGAGGATTTTTCCCATTGATGAAAATGGTTGTTGGTGGTGGTAACTGCTTTGAAATGCTGCACTGCAAATGGTTGTTGGTGGTGGTAACTGCTTTGAAATTATAGTTTCCCTTGGTTTCTTTCATTTTAGCTCTTGCTCATATCCAGATATTCGAAACCAGTTTAACACAGACAAGCTTTATCCATCCCATACAAAGCATTACAATGAAATGTGTTCTTTTTCACAACCAATAGTTATGCATATACGTTCACTTGCCAACACAATGGAAATAATAACCAAGACAGTTAAAAGTGGGCGTTGTTAATGTATAGTCCAGAAGCGTTTTGTTTTAGGATGCTGGACTAGTTGCCAGAGAAAATATTGATCTGTGGAAATGGTTTAAATCCCACAATGGGCCAATGGGAAATTTGAATTATTAGCTCTAGACATCTATGTGGTTGCTTAATGTGTAAGAAGGAACTGAGATGCTGGTTTAAACTGAAGATAGACACGAAACGCTGGGGTAACTCAGCGGCACAGGCAGCATCCCTGGAGAGAAGGAATGGGTGATGTTTTGGGTTGAGACCCTTCTTTAATGTTATCCATCACAATGGCTTTTTGATGATACTGAAAATTGTTAGGTAAAAGATACCGTAAAAAATATGGTGTTGTTCATTTAATGAAGCGAACACTGGACACTGAAAGAAGGACATAAAAAAACAAATATTATGTAGTTTCCCCCAATTAGACTTCCTATTAGTATGGGTATTGGTTTATTATTGTCACTGTGCCAAGATACATTAAAAAAAACGTTGTATTGTGTGTTTTCCAGGCAAATTATAGCATACATACTGTAAGTACATCAGACAATGCAAAAGAGAACATAAAGCGTAGAACGTAGAATAAATAGAGTGTAGAATGTAACATTACAGTGACAATGAAAGTGCAGGAAAAAAAAAGTGTTGGAGCCATAAAAAGGTAGATTGAAAGACTGGGAATTCATCCTTAACATACGAGAGTCTGTTCAAAAGTCTGATAACAGCGGGGAAGAAGCTGTTTTTGTATCTGGTGGTACGTGCTTTCAAGCTTTGGTATCTTCTGGTTAATGGGAGAGGAGATTACGGAGAACAACCAGGCTGTGAATGGTCCTTGATTATGTTGGCCACTTTCCCAAAGTAGTGTGATGTATTGGTGGAAGCAATGGTGGGGAGGCTGGTTTGCCTGATGGACTGGTTGTGTCTATAAATCTTAGCAATTTCATGCGCATTGGGCAAGGCAGTTGTCATACAAAGTTGTGATGCATACAGATGGTATGCTTTCTATGATGCATTTGTAGAAATTGATGAGTCATTGGAGAGTTGCTGAATTTCCTTTGTCTTCTGAGGAAGCAAAGAAGCTGTGCATTCTTTGTTACAGTGTTTGTGTGGTTTGAGCAGGACAAATTGTTGCCAATATTAACTATCGCAAGCTTTGCCTTGTGAAAGGTTATCGTTTGAAAATTTCCATTGTATTAATATTGCTAAATTATGGAAAAATATATGGTATAACCATAAGAATATGCCTGGGTATGTGTAGGAAGGAACTGCAGATGCTGGTTTATACCAAAGATAGACACAAAATGCTGGAGTAACTCAGCGGATCAGGCAGAATTACTGGAGAAAAGGAATAGGTGACATTTTGGGTCGGAACCCTTCTTTATATTTAGGTTTAATATTATTGTGTCCCCATGTTGTTGGATTCTCTAGTTTATTTACATTATTAACATAGTATTTATATTTATACATTGTATTGTACATTGTAATACATTGTGCAATACATTGTAATACATTGTATTAGCTTTACAATTATTGGACAGAATTCACAAGTTCACGTTATAGGAATAGAATTAGGCCATTCGGCCCATCAAGTCCACTCCGCCATGCAATCTCTGCCTCCTAATCCCATTTTCCTGCCAGCTCCCCATAACCATTGACACCCTTTCTAAGCAAATTGTGGCAAGTAGATTCTAATATTTTAGTAAGTCATGAGATTCAGAGTCTGTGGGATAGTGGGCCACCCTGTGAGTTAATGTCTGTAGACCAGTCATCTGATGAGAGTCAATGTGTGGAAGTATATCTCAGAGAGAATCAATGTCAGTGAAACCCATGGCTCAGTGAGTGCCAATGCCTCGGGAACTGTACCCCAGGGAGAGTGGATATGTGTGGAATCTATCCCCTACAGACAATTAGTGTGTATTTATATTCCCAGTCACTGGGAGGCAGTATTGTTATGGATATCAAAAATAAGAGAGCGTAGGTCAGAGGACAGAGGTAGGAGTTGAGGAGAAATTTTATTTTTATGCAGAAATCTGGAACTCACTGTCAAAGGTGGTAGTAGAATCAGATCAGATCGCAGGTTTCAGAAACTTTTAGATAGGCGAATAGACAAGTCAGAGAAGAACATTAAAAATGCAGGCAAATGGGCAAATGGTATAAATGGACAAACAGGTCAGCATGGATGTGGTGGGCTAAAGGGTCCATTTCGGTTCTGTACAGTTCCATGACTATATCCATGTCTCTGATATTTACAGCAGGATATAGCAGATCTTTGTTTGTCGAAGGCTCCCTGCGGACAGCGATATTGAGGAAAGAGCAAGATATTCTGGAAACGGATCTGCAATTCACTCTTCGGGATCGGGTGTAAAAAAAAGCAAAAATGAGTGTGTTGAGAAAATGGAACTGAACATGTGTGTGTTAGTGTTTATGTGTGGGTGCGTGTTTGTGCACACACGTGTGCATGCGAGTGTGTGTGTGCATGTGTGTGTGTATGCGTAAATACTGTGTTATATATTAAAATTCAATATTCTAGAATTAGGACATATTGGTTCACTTATAAAGTGACTAGCTTATAAAATAGGCATTAAAGTTGACCTGACATTCTATACTGTATTGAGGTCATTCTGTGCTAAAATCGGAAAGCATGTTAATAATAAATACAGCGCCTATATTCGTATTCCCCTGAGGTCCAATCTTAAGTGATGAAGAAATAAATTATGGAAATTTACACGAGTTCACATAAATTCAGAGGTGGCAGATTGTCAAAGCTAGCAACCCAGATTCAATCTGACCTCATGTGCTGTCTGTATGGAGTTTGCATGTCCTCCTTGTGACTGTGTGTGCATTTCCCCAGTGTCCTTTGGTTTATTTCCACATACAAAGAATGTCTAGGTTAGTGGGTAATTGGACCCACACCATCCTGGCCACACACTCATCTCCCTGCTACCTTCGGGTAGAAGGTACAGGAGCCTGAAGTCTGCAACAACCCGGTTTAGGAATAGCTACTTCCCCACAGCCATCAGGCTATTAAACTTGGCTCGGAACTCTGAACATTAATATCCCTCCATCTGTTATTTGCACTTTATTAATTTATTAATTCATGTGTGTATTTACGCATATAATTGCAGTCAATGCCTTCTATGTTCTGTTGTTCTATACGAAGAAAGATTTTCATTGTCCTGTCAGGGATACATGACAATAAACTCTTTTGACTTTGACTTTGACCACAGTAGGTTGCCCCTAGTGTGCAGGCAAATGGTATAATCGGGGGGGGGGGGGGGGGGGGGGGGGGGGGGGGGGGGTCTTTTTTTGTTAACAAATCCTTGACTTAGCTAAAAGTATTTTATGAGGGATATTATCAAATGTCTTTTGGAAATCTAAATCAGTAGCATCAATCATCATTTCACTGACCACTGTAGTGGTCCACTATTAAAAATATTTAGGTGGGTTTATTAAACATGACCAAATTAATAGCAGGTATCTCTGAGCAGTCATAGATGATAAAGGTGTTCAATTGTTCTAGCTTTTATTCCTGACATAATTTAAGTGGTTAATAATTCCTAGGTCTCTTCCTCCCCTTCTCTCCCTCTCCATTTGCTCGCTGGAGTTTAGATGGACGAGGGGGGGATCTCATTGAAATTTACCCATTAATGAAAGGCCTGAATAGAATAAATGGGGAGAGGATGTTTCCACTAGTGGGAGAGTCTAGGACCAGAGGCCATAGCCTAAGAATAAAAGGACATTCCTTTAGAAAGGAGATGAGGAGGAATTTCCACGGTCAGAAGTTAGTAAATCTTGGGAATTCATTGCCACAAATCGCTGTGGAAGCTGCCAATGGATATTTTTAAGGTATAGATTAACAGATTTTTGAATAGTAAGGGCATCAGGGGTTAGGGGGGGAAGGCAAGAGAATGGGGTTGGGAGGGAAAGATATATCAGCCAAAGTTGACTGCCCTGCCGGCAGTCTTTTCACTCTTTTGTTATTTTTTAGTTTGTTAAAAGTTTTTGTTTTAGTGTTCTTCGGTTTGTTTTATGTGGGGGAGGGGGGAGGGGATTGGGGATCAGGAGAAACTTTTTTCAGGTTCCTACCTTCCCGGAGATGTGATCAATTTCCGGATCACATTCTTCGGGCTCTGCTGCCTACCATCGAAGGAGTTGGAATCCTCCTCGTCCTGTCGTGAACCCCACTACGGGGTGTGGAGTTAATATCGGAGCTGATCCCTTGCCTGGGATCGCTCCCACCGCGACCACCGCGGACTTAGCATCAAGGGCTCGCAGTCTCGGGTGAGGCCGAGTAGGGAGCTCCAACGTCGCGGAAGCTTCAACCAGCCCCGACGCGAGGTTCGATCATCCAGCGCGGGAGAGCTGACATCCCCCCCGATGCAGGAGCAGGTCGCCTTGATGTGGAGGGCCTGAATGCCGCCGGCTACGGGAGTCAAGATTGTCCCGTCAACGTGGCTTGAGGCCCACGACCGAGGAATGACTAAGGGAAGGACTTGAACTTTATTTCGCCTTCCATCATCGTGAGGAATGTGTAGGAGTCACTCTGGTGGATGTTCATGTTAAAATATGTTTTTGAGTGATATGTTACGTTTAATTGTATGATTGACCTGGCCAATGAAATTCCTCGTATGTTGCAAAACATACTTGCCAAATAAAGTGTGATTCTGATTCTAATTCTAATTGTATGGTGGAGTGGACTTGATGGCCCGAATGGCCTAATACTGCTCCATGAATTTATGACCATGAACTTTTCATCATCATGACAACCCACAATAAATAGGGTACTATACATGTCAACGTTTCAGTACTCTAGTGGATGAAGTTAGCCGGTAAATTACATCAGAGAGAATAATATGAACCTTTGTGCCATATTATAAGATGATTACCTATTATTTAATCCATTAACACATCCAGCCTAATATTTTTTCTATAAGACGTACAGTTGCTCTTTTATGCTTATTTTTTGGCCATCACTTCATCTTTAATGTCATTATTCCATGTCATTATATCCATTGAGTGGAATGTTTTCTCAGATCGGATAACTGCCAAAGCAAAAACATACTGGAAGAGTTGGCAAAAACTTAATAATCAATTCTCAAGCATCAGAAAGAGTGCTTCACTGAAATCATATCTTTGGGCGATAATTTGTTTGGTTCAGTTTAGAGATACAACGTGGAAACAGGCCCTTCAGCCCACCGAAGCCACGCCGACCAGCGATCACTCATACACTAGTTCTGTGCTACATACTAGCGAATAATTATGCGGAAGCCAATTAAACTAAAAACTTGCACATCTTCGAAATTTGGAAAGAAACCGAAGTACCCGGAGAAAACCTATGCAGTCACAAGGAGAACTTACAAACTTTATACGGGCAGCACCTGTAGTCAAGATGAAACCCTGGTCTCTGGTACTGTAAGGCAGCAACTCTATCGCTGTGCCACCGTGACGCCGAGATAATGTCAAGATCGTTGTCAAGTTAATGCCCACGAATTTCACTCTGTCCACCACCGTCTCAATTTTTAGACAATGCTCTCTGTTCATGGACTGCAGACATTTGACATGTCTCCTTTGATTCTTACCAAATTCTACAGATGCACCAGAGAAAGAATCACATCTGGGTGCATCACGATTTTATCAATTGCTCTGCCCAAGACCACAAGAATTTGCAGAGGGTGGTGAACACAGCTATGTCCATCCTGCAAACCAGGCCCCACCCTCCTCCACATCGATCCACTGACTTGGGTAAGCAGCCAACATAATCAAGAATCACTCACACCCTGGTTATCCTCCCTTCTATCCATTCCCATTAGGCAGAGTATACAAAATGTTGAAAGCACATACCACCAGATTCAATATTAGCTTCCCCCCTCATTGTTATCAGACTATTAAACCGCCTATCATGAGCTAAGGATGTATTTCCTTAATGTACCTCATTTCTCACCTTGCACTTTTCTTTTGCACCTGCACTATTTTTGTAGTTGTACCACTATTGTGCACTCTGTTTCCATTCTCTTTTTGCACAACCTGTTATGCTCATGCATAGTTTGAGTTGGCAGGATAGCACACAAAAAAAGATTTTCACTGTATAGCTGTACACGTGACAATAGTACACCAATACTAGTACCAACTGACAGACATAACATCCCTATCAGTTCCCTCAATCTCTTTAAAAGCCCAACCAGCGTGCAACAGGCAATCATTTTTGTCTCCCTGTGTCTGAGATTTCCTTCCCTTAGATGAGTTCACAAATCTAAAAATAACATTTTATTTGTAGCCAGGATATTTCTCCCACAATTAACTGGTCAAATTACTTCGGAAGTATCAAGTTGCAAATTAGAATAAGCACCATGAGAAAGCACAAATCAAATCTCACTTCCTCTTCACAATGCATCCTCTTTACACCACATGGTCTGAATTCAGTTATTTAAAATGAATTTTGCGATTTTAAAGATGATGCACTACTGATTTCTTTGTTAGACTGTGAGTTTAGTTAGATAATTACTGCACTGTTTAATTTTATAATGTTGGCAGTTGAAGCTTCTGAATTTAATCAAATTTCAAAGAAAATAAAAGTTATTTTCCTTATCATCCTTAAACTGCGAGCTCTGCAGGTATGGTCATATTGACAGCAGTTTCCCCAATTGCATTTATAAAAAGGATGGTTCAGAGCCTTTGTAGCAGAAATGTAATCTCACACCACATTTTAAAAAAAATGGATATGATGCTATTGCCTCTGTAAAGATACCAATTCATTGGAAAATTAAAGGACAAAAACATATATATTTCAAAAACATGAGCAAGGTATATGTTTGTTAAAAATTGTTTTTTACTTTGTGCGGCACAGTGGCATAGTGGTAGAGTTGCTGCCTTACAGCTCCAGAAACCAAGGTTTGATCCTGACTATGTGTTGTCCGTATGCAGTTTGTACTTTCTCTCTGTGACTGTGTGGGTTTTCTCCGGGCACTCCGGTTTCCTCCCACAATCCCAAAATGTGCAGTTTTGGAGGATTCTGTAAATTGTGCCTCATGAGTAGGATAGAACTTATGTGCGGGTGATCGTTGGTCACCATGGACTTGTTGGCGAAATAACCAGTTTCCACAGTTTACAACCTGTACTTGTAAACAAATATTTATAATGAGTTCAAAAAATTCCTGTTCGAAACCTATCTACATGCCAAGTGTTTGGTGATCTGTCTATGTTTTTCATTTGTGATATTTTGTCCAATAATACACTCACAAGGTGCCTTGGGACATTTTCTTTGTGAATGGAACTAATACAAAGTGCAAGTTGTTTCGTCAATTTGTTTGTCAGAATGAACTTTCCAAAACTTAGCTGCCCACTTTGCTAACTCCTTGAATAAAGACACTTAAGGAAGACATATTGGCCATTGTTTCCCCTCTCTATGCCAAGAGTTGCTGTAATTAATTTGAAGATTTTTTTCATTTGATTGCATCAGCATGAATAAATAAATGTCTATTTGAATCTCACAATGGTATTATTACAATGATGTTAGTTTAGTTTAGTTTAGTTTATTGTCACGTGTACCAAGGTACAGTGAAAAGCTTTTGAGGTGTGCTGACCAGTCAGTGGAAAGATAATACGTGATTACAATCGAGCCATACACGGTGTACAGATGCATGATAAAGGGAATAACGTGAATAATGTTTAGTGCACGATAAAGTTGAGTAAAGTCTGATCAAAGATAGTCCGAGGGTCTCCAATGAGGTAGATAGCAGCTCAGGACTATAAGAGTCTATTAAACATTTCAACATTATTTCCAATGATGCATCCATTTGAATTCTAAAGGAAGGCAATGCTAGCATGTGAGAGGATCCAAAGGAGATCTGATGAAAATGTCTCATCCCAAAAAATAATGGGATTTCGGTACTCGCTGCCTGGAATGATACTGGAGGCAGATCTCTCACCAAACTTAACTCATTTGGTTGGGCACTTCAATCTATAAGATTGATCTGAAATAATATAATCGTTTGCTAGGTTGATTACTATAATCTCTTTTGAAGGGCTTTTGAGGAAATAGTATATTTGAATTTAAGCCGGAGCAGTAAAAAAAATGGGAAGATTTCTTTATACTCAGTGATAGTATGAATTTGAAAATTCCTCCCATAAGTAAGAAGCAGTACTTTGGAGGTTTCAAGACTATAATTTAAAGTTTGTTTATGATACTTGCTTTTATCTTAACCTTGTGCACTCCCCTCCACGTTAACTCTACTGTGGATGTTTATTGCCATTTCTTCAGTAGTCCTCGTTCTAACTCCTTAAATATGCATCCTAACCAGTGTACTGTGCGAACTACTGTTATTTATCTTCCTCAACTGCTACCTAGTAATTGGAAGAGCCTTCTGAATTGCTATATAGATTCTCTCCATTCAAAAACACAAAAGGATGTTGTCTTCAGCACATGTCAGAACTGAGGGGAATACAAGAACAGCACGTCACTGTATATGGCCACTGCATCCATCACTTGTCTGTAACTCAGGAGCATGCTCATCAAATTTTGCTGTCCTCAGCAATTTGATCTGCCAGTTAACCATGCTGCCTCAGAATTGTTAGAATATTAATAATGAGAAATATGAATCAAAATCCAGCATTAATTTCTGATAATCCACCGGTTTATACCAGTACCAGCCCTTTGCGGACCGCAAAAGGGTGACACTTTTGCAGGTGATACTGAAATAGCAACAAATTCCTAACAGCATGATGAGGCACTAACTTTTGTTGATTGATGGCATGCATTGCTTGGTTCATAGCCAGCTGAAATATTACGTGGCAACCTTTAGAAAAGCAGAAGCAAAGCCTCTGGTAATGGTTCCCTAACTATGAGACCAGAATGTGTGGATATCACTGTCCCACACCAGATGAGCTCATCATTTATACTTTTGTGGAACATTAAGTCATGACAGTTTCATAACTGCTGGAGAAGCTAGTGTTCCATGTTTGTTAAAATGAGGACATCTCAAGTGAGATTTGAAAGAGCATACAACACCGTTTGAAGCATTGTTTCTACCTGGTGTTCTTGCCCATGTTTATTTCCTGAACAACACTAACCAACAACATTTGTTAACATAACTGTAAACCAATTTGTTCATCATTATCACATTGCTGACGTGTGCTGTTTGACTATTGTGTTTCCAGCACACAAATGATCAACATCGGGGATGTCAAAAGATTGGCTCATCCATACAAGGCATTCTATAGGATAGGAGCAGAAAGATACATTAAAAAGATGGTTACACAAAAAGCTGGAGAAACTCAGCGGGTGCAGCAGCATTAGAAAGATGTTGACAGTCTTGGATTGTATGATAGTTTTATGTATTTATACACTAGGGTACAATTAAAGCTCAGTCGAGACAACGATTGACAAAACAATATAATGATGTCAGCAACATCAATGTTTACAGAAGGTGATGAATTAAATTTGATTTGTATTAAGATAGTGGGGAACTGGATTACCTGAAAGTGATTTGCTTTATTTCCCAATCCTACTTAGCTACCATTTATTTGTTTCTTTTTTTTTTAACAGAAAGGAGGCTATTTCAATGCACTGTGTCTGTACTGACTCACAGAATAATCCCGTTCTTCCACTAATTCTCCACACATTCCCATCAACTCTCTCTTGTTTCTAATACCTTACTACACACTAGGGGCAATTTACAGTGCCCAGTTAATCTACTATCCGGCCCCTCTTTGGAGGAAACCAGAACACTTGGAAGAAATCCGCAAGGTCACAGGGAGAATTTGCAAACTCCATAAAGTCACTAGCGGTCAGGATTGAACCCAGATCATTTGAGCTGTGAAGTAGCAGTTCTAATTGCCGTAACTCAAAATAATTTGCAGATGCTGGAAATCTGAAATGTGCAGAAAATGCAAAAAAGATTCATCAGATCAGGATGCATCTGTAAGAAGAAAATCAGCGAGAATGCTTCATAATGAGTGAGAATTTCAATTGCAAGTTAAAAACAGAAAATGGCTCCAATCTGAAGTGTTAACTATTTATTTTCCCACGGATGTAGCCTGACCTACAGTGAATTTGCTGCATTTGCTGCTTATCTGGTGGATCTGATGCTAAAACTCTTCTCTATGCCTCTTTTACCTGAGGTTTTGACAGCTTCTTTGCTCTCCGAGCTGGCGTCTCATCTTGCACTGTGCATAATCTTCACCTAAGCAAAGAAACAACACTACCAAGTGGCTGTAAGAGTGTTGATTACATTGTGCAATGTCTCTTAGAGGCTAGCTTCACAGCTCCACCTAATGAATTACATTCTGTCAAATGCGGGAACATTTGGAAGTAATTCAGTGCTATTCTGCTAGATAATGCTGGAAACATTCAACCGGTCAGACCGCTTCTATGGAAAGAGAAACAGAGTTACATTTCAGCTCAGAAACATTTTATGTTTTAATTTGCAAATGAAGTTTTTGTTCTTAATGCAACTTTTAGAAAAAACACAAGGTGTCCTGAAACATTTCTAACATTATGGAGAAATTACCCCAGGTCAGGATATTTTACTACATAAGTTGTGTTGGTATAATTGCAAATTATAAAGTGGCAAATGCGATTAAACTTTTTTTATTCTATAGTTAATGCTTCATTTAATTGCAATATAGAATTTTCCCCGAGAGCAGTAATTCTTAACCATAAATCTTTAAGCCTCTATTCTCATCTCATGGAAAAGAATAGTGAATGTAATGGGAGAGTATTGTGTTTACAAACCTGTTGTGCTTCTGGAAGTAAGAATTTCATTGTTCCATTTCAGTACATATGACAATTAAACATTATTGACTCTTGACTCTTGAGATGATGGGACAATGTCTAAAAGGATGTTAGACTCATTTTTGACTAATTTATTAATTTCTGTCTATGTTATTGTCTTTTGAATATCAAATAATCATGGCCAGAAATATAATTAACATTTGTAATAATATTCCTTAACTAATTTCTAATAAGTGTTAAGAAAAGAGACAGTGGAGTTTATGAGTCATAGTACACGAGTGGATCAATGTCTTGAATCTAATACTGTGAGAGATAGGAATGGCACTCAATGTTTCAAACTGCTTGTAAGTTGTCAGATGTAACTGGTCTTTAATGGCACAACTGTGATCTAGCACTAATGGACTGGCAGTGGAAAAGAAAAGTTGCTATGGTAACCTGAAGTAAAATGTCTTTCTGTTTCATGAAAAGCCCATCATTCTCCAACAGTTGAGTCCTCTGAGACCTGGGTTAATAGTCTGGACTGAATGTTGCCCATCGCATACATTCCAGGAAGTGTAGCTTGTCTCAAACTAATTGCATCTGCATCATTGACACCGTCAGTCTGCATTAAATGCTCAGCAATAAAAAAATATTATTCAATTGAATTTGGGTTGGTGACAACTGACCACATCTGGAATTGGTTAAGGTAGCTGGCCATCCATCAATCCACTTTCACTTTCTTCCTCTGCCTGGACTGGCCTCTTGCTCAGTTTTCACAATCGATGTGTAATCTCAGGTTACTGACTGCCCTCCCGACCAAACATTTCAAACCATCGCAGACTCATTACTTCTCTGTCCAGAATTTAATGGATTGTTAATGGGTCTAATCACTTTAATGTGCAGTACGTTTTGCCTCCTCTATTTTCCCAAGCCAATACAATATTCTGTACAGCTGTCAGTGTGCACTAACTACAAATTCTTTGAATGGGTTAAATATAGTAAAATATAGCTCTGCAAGCCGAAGCATACGGGGAGTGCCAAATCATTTCATGTGTAATAGAAATGACAACCGGACGGAAGGCAATGCTTCAAGAAAATGTCTTTGGTCCAAAGGGAGAGCGCTTGGTCCACGTTTTGCCAATTCAGGTATCTGAAGAAAATGAAGATTACTGCTTGTGCATTACAGGTAGTCAATGCAAAGTCTTCATAGATAATTACGTTGTCTTTTAATTGTGCGTTGACTTATAGCTCTTTTAAAATATTGTAAGGTTTTGATGCTATAACTTTTCCCTTTTTTAAATTTTAGTCACCAGAGACGAGGATGTGTTTATTACTTTTATGAAGATCATAAATAAGGGCCTTAAAGAGATGTACATGATTCAGGATGTCTGGTACCTGGAAGATCTAACACTGGTAGATGGAAAAGATGCGACCTCAGTAAGGCTTATAGTTCTTATACTTTCCTATCCTGTAACGAAGAGTTGTTATTGTGTTCTTGTGGAAAGGAATTAAGAGAAATTCAAAAGTAAGAAAATGATCATTCAGAACGGTTGTCACACTTGGATTGATACATTAATTAATATTTTTAATAATCTATCTTAAATATATTAATTAATGTATCAATCCAAATCTGGAATTTCTGAATGATCATCATTAAAAAAAAAATTAAATTAACCTATGAATCCAAATCTGGCATACCATCCTGAATGATCTTTGCTTTCAATATAAAACAGCAGTGTTGTGATAATATGTACATCGCAAGTACTGTGAATAACTATTCTGTCAGAGATGTGAGTTTATAGCAGTGATTTTTACACCTGTGGTTGAAGTCGACCTAAAGAATGCTCGTGCATTCTGTATTCTCAGGTGAATTAATGGAAATGGAGAAAATGTCCCTGTAAATCAGGCAGAATTACATCGGTAAATAGAGTCAGGTGGTAGAGACAGAGGTTTTAGGAAGCTGGAGCATATGTCATGAATATATCAAAGTGTTTTACAGGTACCTTGGGAATGGGTAGATGACATCACTTATGTAAGTACTGGTAGAATATATTGTTGTTAGCATTCAGTCAATTCAGTCGTATATTATTACCATCAGCTAGCCTAGGCTAATAAAGTAATTTGTAGTACAATGGTTATATTGCCAATGCTCTTAAATTGAATTGTTGCTGGACTAGGAAAAACATTACTTACAATTAGGTCAATTTTATAACATAATTTGCAATGTTAATTTGCATGATAATTCCATCATAGTGAGATGCAGATTGAGCTAATACATGTGAAATGGCTTTTTTATTCTTAAATAGTAAGTTTATCTTTAAAAATCTGTAATCATTTGAAGTCTTGAAGCTGAAATGTTTCAAAACATTGTTACGTATTCATTCCGATTTGTTAAATAATTTTAAAGTGAAATAATAAAATGATTTAGTTATTAAATCATCAGAGGTGCACCGATCAATTTAATATTACAGTAATGTAATAGTGTAATATTAAATTCAGATTGCAATCTATATGCCTTTGGAGGCTATTAATATCACAGGAGGATTTCAGAAAGTATCTAGGAGCATCCAGATACCAGCAATAGTTTATTTTCTCACACATAGGTGTTGTGAAGCCCCCTGAGACATACTGAGGTTGTGACAAAGTGTAATGCAATATCTTTTCTTTCTATCGCTGACCGTAAGATGTTTTCATTCCATGATGACTCAATTATTAATGCAGGGTGCAAAAGCGGTTTACCAGGATTCTGCCTTTATCGGAGAGTGTTAGCCATAAGGACAGATGGGGCAAACTTGGATTTGCTTTCTCTGAGAGGTTGGAGACTGAGGGGAGACCGGATAGAAGTTTACGAAACTATGAGATGATAGGCAGTCAGGACCTTTTTCCCCACGGTGGAAATTTCAAATACAAAGCGGCATAGCTTTAAGATGAAAGGGGGAAAGTTTAAAGAAGATCCTCAATGATGCAGGTTCAATTCTGACCTCTGGACTTATCTGGTGTGGTCGTGGATGTAGTTATGATAGTGATCTTTAAGAGGTTTTCAGATTGGCACATGAATATGCATGGAATAGATTATGTGAGAGCACAATGTAGTGGTTTAATGTGGCATCATGATTGGCACAGATATCGTGGGCCAATGGGCCTATTCCTGTTCTATGTCCTAATTATCTAATTAATATCACAAAGTTAATTTTTCTGAGCAAATGTGAAAGGGGACTCAGGTGAAAATTGTTGGTGTGAATCTTAGCCTCCCACACTGGGGGCGAGGTAGGACTGAAAAGATGTGAAGACTTTAAATAATATATGTTGAAGTTAAATTGCGGCTGGATTGAACGAATGGTGGATGAGAGGTGAGCACCAAGGATGGAAGCTTTTCATTTAAATACTTCAAGAAGCCAGCAGCCTAAGAGTTAACCTGTTCCATAGGTTTTATCCTGGGGATTAGGCTTCTAAGAAATAGAGGTAGAGGAAACATAGAAACATAGAGAAATAGTTGCAGGAGTAGGCCATTTGGCTTTTCAAGCCAGCACAGCCATTCAATATGATCATGGCTGATCATCTAAAATCAGTACCCCATTCCTGCTTTTTCCCCATATCACTTGATTCCTTTAGATCTGAGAGCTAAATCTAACTCTCTTGAAAACCTCCAGTGCATTGACCTCCACTGCCTTCTTTGGTAGAGCATTCCTCTGTGGCAGAGAATTCCACTGAGGATGGTATTGTGCTTACAACGCAGCTTGTGCCAGGTGTGACAGGAAGCCATTGCTCCAACCCGTACCTTGCCCTTTTATAACAGATTGGACCTCCTCAATTACATTTACCATATTTTTCCATATAGACCCTTCCACCCTTGAGGTTAAACTTCGAACCACAAACAGGACTGAAAAGCATACCCCCAATCCATATCAGTGAATTGATCGACTAGCTTTACAAATTTGAAAATTACCATCATCCTTCCCTCCGCCTTTACCACTCGCTTTCTCATTGGCAGCTGAACGATACCTTCGTAACGTTAGATATATTTCCCAAGTTCTTCCCGTTCAACTCGATGTCAAGCCTCTCTCTCATTCAGGTTGACATTTACACAGGTCATAAAATCATAGATTCAGAGAGTGTGGAAACAGGCCCTTCAGCCCAACTTGCCCACACCAACCAACACATAGTCCCATCTACACTAGTCCCACTCACCTGCATTTGGCACATACCAATCTAAACCTCAAGTCAAGTCAGGTCAAGTCAAGAGAGTTTATTGTCATGTGTCCCAGATAGGACAATGAAATTCTTGCTTGCTGTGGCACAACAGAATATTATAGGCAACAGATCAGTGTGTCCATATACCATAGAATATATATATATATATATACACACAAATAAACAGATAAAGTGCAATATGCTGTTATAGTTCAGAATTTGTTTGAAGTTGTGTTTAATAGTCTGATGGCTGTGGGAAAGAAGCTGTTCCAGAACCTGGATGTTGAAGATTTCAGGCTCCTGTACCTTCTACCTGAAGGCTGCGGAGAGATGAGTGTGTGGCCAGGATGGTGTGGGTCCTTGATGATGTTGGCAGCCTTTTTGAGGCAGCGACTGCGATAGATCCCCTCGATGGTAGGGAGGTCAGAGCCGATGATGGACAGGGCAGTGTTTACAACTTTTTGCAGCCTTTTCCGCTCCTGGGCACTCAAGTTGCCGAACCAAGCCATGATGCAACCAGTCAGCATGCTCTCTTCCAGAGAGAAACCTGTCCTATCCATGTACCTGTCTAATTGTTTCTTAAACAATCCAAAAGTCCTGCCTCAACTACAACCTCTTGTAACCTCTTCCATACACCCACCACCCTTTGTGTGAAAAGGTTACCCTTCAGATTCCTATAAAATCTTTCCCCCTATACCTTAAATTTATGTCCACGGGTTCATGATTCCCCTATATCAGGCCAAGAGACTGTGCGTTTAACAGATCTATTTCGCATGATTTTGTATACCTCCATAAGATCACCCTTCATCCTCCTGTACTCCAGGGAACAAAGTCGCAGCCTGCTCAACCTCTCCCTATAGCTTAGACCATTGAATCCAGGCAACATCCATGTAAATTTTCTCTCTACCCTCTCCAACTTGACAAAGTTTCAAAATTGTACCTTGCAAGCAAAAGAAGCGGGTCTGTAGAGACCGGACTAAAGCTTCTTAAATTGATCCTATTGCTGCTGGCAAATATAATTCTTGCTAACCGATCCAGCACTCTACTGAATCAATAATTGTTAGCAAGTTCAAACTTATATTGGACTACCACTCCAGTTTTTTTTTCAAGTAGGAACTCTATATTTTGTGGCTGGGATTGGATACCAACCTCCCCACCCCCACTGATGGTGTACACTGTTTTCACTTCCTTTGCCCAATGTGAAACACAAAATGTTGCAGTAACTTAGTGGGACAGGCAGCATCTCTGGAAAGAAGGATCGGGTGATGTTTTGGGTCAAAACCCTTATTCAGACTAGTCAGGAAACGACAGAAATAGATGATGATGTAGAGAGATAAAGAACCATGAACACCTTTGCTCAGTCCGCCTGGACCTACCTGATCACAGGGTTGCTAAACACTTTAATTCTCCTTTCCATTTCCACACTGATCTTACTGACCTAGGTCTCCTCCATTGTGAGAGTTAGGCTCAATGCAAATTGGAGGAACAGCATCACATATTTAGCTTGGGCAGCTTGCAGCCCAGTGGTATGAATATTGATTTCTCTAACTTCGTCACCCCAGCATTCCCTCTCTTGCCATCCTTCCCCCACCCAAGTTGCACCAGCTTCTCATTTTCACCCAACAAACAACTAATAATGGCCAGTTTCCTTTATCATCATTACTTTTTTGCATATATTTCGTTCATTTTTCTTTATCTCTCTACATCATCATCTCTTTTTTCCCTTTCCCCTGACTAAGTCCGAAGAAGGGTCTTGACCCGAAACATCACCCATTCCTTCTCTCCGGAGATGCCGCTTGTCCCGCTGATTTACTCCAGATTTTTATGTCTATCTTTGGTTTAAACCAGCATCTGCAGTGCCTTCCTACACTTTACCCAATGTGGTTTAGAGAGGAACCTGAATGCTTGCAGATGAAAATAAATAATTACCAATTGTGAGTTTGTGGAGGCCATGGAGAGATCATAGAATTGTGCAGCAGTCTCTTCAACCTACTAAATTATATCACTGGCCTAATTCACAACTAAACAATGCTAACAATTTTCAATATTGCACAAGAAATTTTATACATTTGTATTACATTTAGGTGACATTTTAATGGAAGTGATAATCAGTTTTATAGTGCATTTGTTTTTTACAAGAAACAGTTGATAGAGGAAAACTCAAAGATATCTCTCGAGTTCTGCATTGTAATTGGATTCATTAAGCAAGGCTATGAGCGACTGTTCATTTTGATAATTCTGGCCCCCAAGCCAGTCTTTACCCAAGCCACCAGCAATGGTTTAGTGATAGCTGGTAACCATTCAGGAACAGTCACAGTGCCACAATCTGGATCTCTAAACTAAACTAAACTAAATTAAATCTATTTTGTGTATTGAGTAATGAACAGATGTATTGGCAGGTTTTGCACAAGCACAATGGGTCATGGGCAAAGTGTGATCCTCGGTGGGTCCCATTTCTTCTCGAATCAAATCTTTCCTTCCTTCTTGCTATCAATGGCCGTGGCGCCATGATCTTTCTCACCCTGTCAATCAATTGTTAAAACACATTAACCCTACTTTTGACCTTTGAACTATGCACTCACCCCCAAATTGTATTGGTATAGATATTGCTTTATTATTGTCATGCACAACGAAATACAGTGAAACATTTTGTTTTGCATGGTATCTCGGCAGGTCATACCATACATGAGAACAGTGCATGACAAGGCATTAAATATGTCTTGCACCTCATCCACTATCCTAAACAGTCACATCTTTCATCAATGATGCACAATGGTTGTAGTGGATTGCGACTGCCATAGCTTACCAAAGCTTCCTTGATTGTGCCTCCAAAACTTGCAATTCGTACCAAGTGGAAGGATAAGGGGATCAGGTGGCACAGTAGTGCAGCAGTAGGCCTGCTGCCTCAATGCACCAGAGACTGGTTCAATTCTGACCTTGGATGCTGTCTGTGTGGAGTTTGTATATCCTCCCTGTGACCGCTTGCGTTTCCCCGAGGGACTCTGGTTTCCTCTCACATTCCAAAGACGTGCAGGTTTGTAGGTTAATTGGTTTCTATAACTTACCCCTTGTGTGTAGGATGCGAAGGTGGGATAACATAGAACTAAGGTATGGAGGATCGATGGTCGGTGTGGACTTTGTGGGCTGAAGGGTCTGTTTCTACATTGTATTTCTAAATTAAACTAAATCCACGACTCTCATTTTGTCAGGCTCTCAGCTTTGCCAGATATCCCCAGAGAGGAGAGTAGGATCTGAAGAAAACTGCAATTTGAAGTACCTGCTCTTGTTTCCCAACATCGTTCGATACCGTGGCCAACAAGTTAATTGAAGTTAAGTTCGTACAGTTGATCCAGGAACATGTGGGTGAATCCCTGCATTGAGGGTTAGGAATTGAAATTCAAAATTTATTAAATTAATCTGTATTTTAGTTTAAAAACAGTGTCTGTAACACTAACCATAAAACAACCGAAACATCACAAAAAAAACGTCTGAAGAAGGGTCTCGACCCGAAACGTCGCCTATCTCCTTCACTCCTTAGATGCTGCTGCACCCGCTGAGTTTCTCCAGCTTTCTGTGTAACCCTCGATTCTCCAGCATCTGCAGTTCCTTCTTTAACACCAAAAAAACGAGTTCACTGATTTCCTTGAAGGAAGTCCACCATCCTTTCCCAGTCTGCCTGAGATATGAATCTACATTTGTCCCCATGAGGTTGTCCTTCAACTGCCCCCTCTATTCATGGACACTGACATGATGCCAGCAGCACAGCAGGAAATCATTAAATATAGTAGTTCATATTGTTTACAGTGTGCTATGTTTACGTATTATGTTGTGCTGCAGCAAGTAAAAATGTCATGTTCTATCTGGGACATATGACAATAAAGCACTCTTGACTCTTGACTCTTAACTCTTGACTTAGGGATGGTCAGTAAATATTAGTTACAACCAAATCCTTTGAAATAATAAATATATCCACTCCTTGTTCTTAGTTTATTTTGATGATTACCTTTTTATCTGAAACTGTGTCAAGCAACATGTTTACATCTGGATGAGCACTTGAAATGCTGAGACATGGAAGGCTATGGACCAAGCCTGGTAAATTGAATGAATCCTTGATGGTGCGCATTGACATGGTGGGCAGAAGGGCCTATTTCTATGAATACTGTATATAAAAATGCTGCACTGAAACGACACATTTCCCCCTGATCTATTCCACACGTGTGGGAATGGAGAATGATCTGTGGTAATCTCTTAATTATCTTTAAAATCATTAATCATTTTGGTAGTACAGATATGGGTGAAATGTGTCCACTTGTGGCCAAGACCAACAAGAAGGCCATAAGTATAAAGTAGTCATGAATGAATCCAGTCGGGAATTCAGGCCAAACCTCATTATTGCAATGGTGGTTAGCATGTGGCCACATGGAGTGATTAAAGTGCATAGTATGGATGAATTTAAGAGAATGCTAGACAAACATAAAACAGAGAACATAATTAAAGGCTATGGTGGAGTTAGATGAAAAAGGAAGAGAGAAGGCTTAAGGGCATAAACAACTTACTGGGATCTTTTAGGCACAATTACTTTTTTCCATGCTATAAAATTTGTGCAACATGCTAAGGCATGAGAGCTATCATTAATTTTAAAATAATTGTTGGAGGCCAGTTTTATTATTAATAATAACCTAGTTCACCCCACAGAAGAACATCAGAAATGGTAATAAGAATAGTGGCACCAAGGTGGTGCAGGTTGCTGATCTGCTATCTTGTACCTCCAGTGATGTATGTTTAATCCTGAACTCTAGACTTATCTATGTGTAGTTTGCATGTTCTTCTTATGTCCATGTTTACTTCCTTTGGGAGCTGCAGTTTCCTTCTACGGCCCAAAGATGTAAGTTATTTAGCCCATGCTAATATCCCAAATGTATCGTATAGAGTATGGGAGTATTTGGTGGGAATGGGGGAAGAATAAAAATGGGATTAGTGTAGATGAGTGCTTGATTGTTGGTATAGGACCAAAGCCCCTGTTTCTGTGCTTTATAATTCTGTGAGTATACCATATGGTGCTTCCTATATTTTTCCAGCAACTTTTCCATTCAAGTCGATCATGGCTGATTCAATTTCGCCCTCTGCTCCTGCTTGTTGTCCCAATCCCTTGTTGACCTGCAATTGTGAACACATTCAATCATATGGACTCCACAGCCCTGTGGTAGAGGTAAGGTGGGGTGAGAAGAGAATGATTTAGTAGGAATCAGAGGGGCAACCTTTTCACACAGAGGGTAGTGGGTATATGGAATGAGATACCAGAGGAGGTAGTTGAGCCAGGTACTACACATATAAAAGACATTTGGATGGGTACATGGAAAGAAAAGGCTTAGGGAGATATGGGCCAAATATGGGCAAATGGGACTAACAGGTGGGGTATTTTGTTGGCATGGATGAGTTGGGCCGGAGGGGCTGTTTCCATGCTGTTTCTTCTTCTTCCTCGTGTCCGGCCATCTTCTATATCACGTCTTTCCGGTTGGTCAGTGACAGTTGACGGTTGGTGGTTGCAGAATTGGCTACTTCAGGCAGTCACGTGGAGGCTTCTGCTTGCATCCCTCCATGCTGTATGACTATAATTCTATGACTCTGCCTCCATGGATATATGGTCCTCTCGAAGAAGAAACACCTCCAAGTTCATAAAACTCAAAGAGGTTATGTTGACTATTACCCCGTCTCTAAAACACAGGCCATCTCAGCTGCAGAGAGTTTCCAGTATTTTCTCTTTTCACTTGTTGATTTTTACTCTCAATATATTGTTAACATGCAGTGAAATCCAGGTAGCAACATTGCAAAATAATGTTGTCAAATTGTGCACCTCTTCACAGAATAGGTTTACAATTTTACACAAAATGAAAATCAAATGAAAATATTCTTCTGGTCACTTCATGTCAGTAATTGGGGCAGTTTGACTGAATGTTAGTACCATGCTTCTAGCAGCAAATAGCTGGCATCTAATTGTAGCAACCATCACATCAAATGGATTTCAGCCAGTCAATGTTTTAATCTCTTTTGAAAGGGTATTATAAAATTGATTTGCAATTATAATAAAAGTTAACCACAGTCATAATGTCTACTCCAATACAGCGAGGCTGATTGATACAGCTGTTGCCTTTAATATTGATGTTCGTCAATGCCCATTTGAATGAGGGAACATCAACTATAAAGGGAGAAGATGCAATTATGTTCCAGTGAGTGGGAAGCAATTCTAAGTGGACATCAGATGTAAAAAAAAACTTGCAGTCTCAAGTTCCGGTCAATACTTTTACATAATGGTTTTCTTGACCACAAGAACCATTTAGAGCTTGGATAACAGAATTTTACCACAATTAAGCTTGTGTTACTGGTTCAGAAGCAAACCCGCATAGCAGGCTCAAACAAAAAATCACTGCAAAGTTAATCTGCTCTCATTTATTTAGAAAAATATTTGCTTTATACTTTGAGCCTTTCATAACCCAGTTTGTTCGAAAATTCATTAAACTGTAATACTTATGATGTGTTGTACATGAGCATATGCAACAGTCAGTTTGTTTATTGACTCCTTACATGGCCAGGGACAATTTTATAGATACAAAGAATTGCAGATGTTGGTTTATACCCAAGATAGTCCTAGAGTGCTGGAGTAACTCAGTGGGACAGGCAGCATCTCTGGAGAAAAAGGATAGGTGATGATTCGGGTCGGATCCCTTCTTCAGACAGAAAGGAGGGGGTGGGGGTCGGAAGAACTGCTGGAGGCAAGAAAAGACCAGGACAAATCTGGGCTGGCAGCAAATGACTTCAAGCTGGGTGGTGCCTTGGTAAGCCAATTGTTGGTGCGGTCTAGAGAGGGATATATTGTGGTGAACTATGGAACTGGTTAAACGACTAGGGTGGAGGAAGGGGAAAAAGGGGGATGGGAGGAGATGTTTAGGTTTAGATTTTGGTTTATATTTGTGTAACGAGGTACAGTGAAAAGTATTAGTTTGAATGCTATCCAATCAAATCAAATGATACTATGCATAAATACAAATACTATGCATAGGACGCAAAAAGGAGGTACAGGGACAAGATGGAGTCACTGATGGAGCAGCAGAACACCAGACGCCTGTGGCAGGGGCTACAGACTATAACCAACTACCGGAACACCCCACCCTCATCCGCAAGTGCCGGCACTTCCCTAGCTGATGACCTGAACTCTTTTTACACTCGGTTCGAGATGGGCAACAACAATATCGACAATACCACCAGCGGGCTGGCTAACGAAGCTGATGGGAGGAATGAGCACACTTTCTCGCTGTCCGAGCACGATGTGAGGAGGGCTCTGACACGGGTGAACACAAGGAAAGCTGCAGGCCCCGATGGCATCATGTGCTACGCAGCTAGCTCTGGTGCTCACTACAATATTCAACCTCTCCCTGGCCAAGTCCGTAGTCCCTGCCTGCTTCAAAAAATCCACCATTGTACCTGTACCAACGAATGCCTCCCCAGCCTGTCTGGATGACTACCGTCTGGTGGCCCTCACCTCGGTAGTCATGAAATGCTTTGAGAGGCTGGTGAAGAAACACATCTGCGCCTTCCTCCCTCGCAACATGGATCCGTTACAATTTGCATACCGTCCGAACAGATCCACGGACGATGCTGCCTCCCAGGTTTTGCACACCGCTCTCTCCCATCTTGACAGCCAGAAGCGGGGCTACGTGAGGATGCTGTTCATAGACTTCAGTTCACCCTTTAACATGATAGTCCCCACCAGACTGGCTGCGAAGCTACTGGATTTAGGGCTCAACACCCCCCTGTGTGCCTGGGTCCTGGACTTTCTCACCGCTAGGCCCCAGGTAGTCAAGATGGGAGGGAATACATCGAAGTCCCTCACCCTGAGCACAGGATCCCCCCAGGGTTGCGTCCTCAGCCCCCTATTGTACTCCCTGTACACACATGACTGTGTGGCTAGGTTCAGCTCCAACACGATTATCAAGTTTGCTGATGACACCGTGGTGGTGGGCCTGATCTCAGACAATGATGAGAAGGCCTACCAGGAGGAGGTGGCTGATCTGGCACTCTGGTGTCAGGACAACAGCCTCCTCTTGAACATCAAAAAAACGAAGGAGTTGATCGTGGACTTTAGGAGGGCACAACATCCGAGGACGTACACACCATTGAGGATAAATGGGGATACTGTGGATAGGGTGAGCTGTTTTAAATACCTGGGAGTCCACATCTCTGAGGATATGACATGGACATCGCACGCTGCAGCACTCGTGAGTAAGGCAAGGCAGCGCCTTTACCACCTCAGGCAATTGAGGAAATTCAGAGTGTCTCCGAGGATCCTCCAGTGCTTCTACTCTGCGGCTGTGGAAAGCATCTTGTCCGGAAACATTACAATCTGGTTTGGGAATTGTTCTGCCCAGGACAAGAAGGCTCTGCAGAGAGTAATGGGTTCGGCACTACTCTCTGCAGAGGAACTTCTCTGCATGGGAACTTCTCTCGCCCCTCTGCAGGAACTATACATCAGGAGGTGCAACTCCAGAGCCAATAAGATAATGGGAGACCCCTTCCACCCCTGCAACGGACTGTTCCAGCTCTTACGGTGAGGCAAACGCCTCCGTTGCCGTGCTGTGAGAACGGAGAGGATGAGAAGGAGTTTCTTCCCAGAGGCCATTGGACTGTAAACTCCTATCTCACCAGGGACTAACTCTACTAACTTACTGTACCACAATACCACCCACAATATTTAATATGAAAAGAACATGTGATTCTGTTTGTAGTTTGTTGGTTGTTTGTTTGTTTGTTTTTTGCACAAAGTCCGCAGGCACTGCCACTTTTCATTTCACTGCACATCCTGTATGTGTATGTGACGAATACACTTGACTTGACTTGACTACAACCAAGCCAAACTCAAATACAATAGGTAGAGGAAAGGGAAAGATACAGAATGCAGAATATATTTCTCTGCTTGTAGCATTTCAATTCTAGAGACAAAGTCCAATGTCAGCAATGGGGGAGAGGATTATTAGTACCGTAATTTATGGAAGAAGTGTTCAGAAGCCTATTAACAAAGAAGAAGAAGATGTTCCTTAGACTGGTGGTGCATGCTTTCAAACTTCTGTATCTTCTGCCTTACGGAACATATAATGAACAGAATGAGCAAAATGAACTAAAATTAGTTTTTATGTTGACGAGTGAGAAATAAATATTGGCTAATTTACAGAGGAAAGCTTCCCTGCAATAACATTAACAAATCTGCAGATGACACAAAGCTGGGTGGCAGTGTGAACTGTGAGGAGGATGCTATAAGAATGCAGGGTGACTTGGACAGGTTGGGTGATTGGGCAGATGCATGGCAGATGCAGTTTAATAGTAAGATTAAATGAGAACTTACCAGTTTGAAGTTTGATCTCTATTTTTTGAGGAGTTATGGTGAGCGATTACATGAAGAAGCCCCGCCAGTGAGTCAATCTTCAAAGCAGCGGCATGAAATCATAGTAACTACAGTCGAAGTGATATAGTAAGACTCAGAAGACTAGAACTACCAGATGATCTTTGCGATTATGAGGGCCGCGAGCAGAGGGTACGTAATCAGTCACCGTAACTCCTCATAAAATAAAGATCAAACTTCAAACTGGTAAATTCTCATTTAATCTTACTATTTTACTTCGGAGTCATGTGAGTGATTCTGTGAAGATTTCAAAGCTCTGTGATTTCATGCCGTAGATCCAGTTCCATATGACACACTGCTTCGGTTGACACAGGATAAACAAATAATGTATTGAACGTTGTTTGAATTATACAAATTAATGTTTCAATAACAAAAGAAGCAATAACAACCCCTTTCTCCTAGGGGAATTTACAAACAGGACCGAAATAACATGCCCAAATCCTTCCGTCGTGAGGATAGGTTTGTTATAAAACCGTTGAAAATCCCTTCACTAGACCATCCTGTGGCCCCAAGGATTTGGACTAAAAGTGGCGTCCAGTGCCCTCACTGCGGTGTTGATACCACCCTGGTGGAGTGAGATTTAAACACATCAGTGTCTGCTCCAGTAGAATCCAAACCTGCTTCAGCCACCTCGAAATGGTCCAAACTGATACCTTTCTATGAGGTCTTGTGAATGATGAGCATCGTTGTTTTGGAGCCTCTAAGACTCTTGGTGACTTCAATATTGACGTAGGTGCGTAACTACAAATAGTCGCCGGTCAATGGGGTATGCTCTAAAGCTCATTTTTGTCCTGGACGTCCCTGGCCTGTTTTGTGTAATTAGATCATATACATAAATCGTAATATTATTTACAGAAAATGCATGCTGTCCAGTCGTAACTTTTGCAATGTCTGGACCCCGTTGCGCTGAAACGAGCTCCATGAGCAAGACCAGTTTAAGTGTTCGTTTTTTGGAAACAGAGATGTAATCGGAGCCTGTTGACGAAGCAGTGTGAGAACTATGCTCATATCCCAGATTCACGTATATCTAGGTCTAGGAGGGTTCTTGTTAAATACCTCTCATGAATCAGGACACCAATGGATGAGATCCAACAGAATGTTGTCCTGACCCCTGCCATAAATAGAAGGACAATGCACTCCTAGCACTATTAATGGCATTATAACTGCATTGCTCGTCAAAGTGTAATGTAACAAGAAACTCCAATACATCAGATATGCCTGCAGTGTGATATATATTTGACTGTAAGCAGAGCATCTCCCAATTTTATATATGAGATACTTATTTTTATTTAGTATTATCCCTCCAGGCCGTAGTTATCACATTCACGCTTCGCCTTGATAGCCTGAGCCCCTGGAAAGGTCTCGTCAGAATCTGCAATCAACAGATTAACACGATCATGGAAAGGGTGACACTTTCCTGTCACAGGGTGAAGCAACAAGTTGCTGCATTTGTGGATAACCATGAATGGCTGTGTCATTAGTCTCAGAACCAATGGTAACCATGGTTGTGTGGCCCAGTCGGGATTACCAAACGCCTGAGGCGGAGCCCTGCTCAATTTTGGTGACACGTTGACTGATAAGGCAGAATGGGGAAGCGTAGAAGAGCATATCTCCCCAATGTAGCGGGAATACATCCACTGCTACTGCCCCTGGATCTGGTTCCTATGAGACGTATTTAGGTAACCGGTGATTTAATCTGGATGCAACAGATCTATGTCTGGCAATCCATACTGGATGAAAATCTTTTAACATTTCTTGGATTCAACATCCATTCTATGTTGTCTTTAAATTTACTTGGCCTGGTGTCTGCCACCACGTTATCTCTACCTAGTAGGTAGATTGCTAAGACCCAGCTGTTCCTAGTAATACAGCAGTGCCAGATGGGGTTGAGCCAGATTGTCACATGATAATGACTTAATTCCACTCATGTAATTAATATATGCAATTGCTGTGGTATTGTCAGTCTGGAGCTGAACATGTAAATCATGCATTTGTTGAACAGTACGCTTTTTTGGGCATAGAATGTCCCAACGATTCCAAATATTTTATCCCATGCATCTGTAGGATTAATGCCTCTTGCATACTCCATTTGCTGTTGCGGCTGGAATTTTGTTATCAGTGGCTCCCCGTCCTGAAGCACTCACCTCAGCTTGTAAAGCAGCTGAAGCTTGTTTGCTCAGAATGTTACTAGAGCAACATGAGACATTTGTTATCCACCTTTGCAACTCGGTGATAGCTTGGGCTGTCAACTGCACCGGTCTATCGAAATGACCTGTATGTTTTGAGTGCCTGTTCCTTAGCCCGTTGCATATTCTGATAGTGTAGAGGCCCAGATTGCACTCCAGGGAAGGCTGCTATTAATTTGCCAATAACATTAGCCACTCGTTGGATGGAGGGTTGCTGTTCTTCTATCAGACTGCTGCAGGCCTATTTCTAACTTTTAGCCATAGGCAGAGTCACTGATATGTTGGTTGAATCAATGAAGAACCCCAATAAATGATTCTTAGATAACACCAATTTGGATTTGGTTGGATTAATGCCCAACCTCTCGAACATATGTTTGGTAATTGAAACAGAAATTCAGCTGCTCCTGAGCGTTACCTATGATCAGAACATCATGCAAGTATGCCATCACAAATGATTCTGAGCCCGGAGTAGTCCCATACTGGTTTCCACAATTTTGTAAACAAACTAGGCTGAGGTTTACCCATTTTGGCAAAGTTTTAACTGCTACCTCTGTCGCATCCAACTAATTTTTAATATCTGTGATAATTGTAATGAATTGGTACTGAATAATATGCAAATTTCAGATCTCTACTTGCCATATAACATCCTTTGGAAAGCAGTTGCTGAGCAGTACTGAAAGTTTCCATTTAAAAGTGTTCATCCTGGACATAGGAGTTTCAGTCGGGCTAGGTATTAGAATGGCTCGACATCCAACATCCTTCTTTTGCTTGGGGAATTCAAAATTAACTCAATTTGAAACCCCTAATACTGTCCAGTATAAATGCCTCTGATGTTATACAGTACCATTCATTGTAGAACAATTGCAAACGCCCCCTACTGGTGACTGGTCTCTAGAGGATATGTCCTGAACAAGTCCAGCTGCTTCTATCGCCATTGTTGTTGGATTCTTTGCCTCCTAGTTTTGCAGGGGATGTGCACTGGTGCATTCCGATGGCGTAGTAATGGGAGCTTGCCCCGCACCAGCGTTTGTGACCCATCTGAAGGGGTATGGTTGACGAGGCGGCATCATGCACAGTCTTCGACTCGCCTTCTGAGTTATTGACTTACTTAGCCAGGACCTCACCAAACAACAAGTTTGGTGGCTATGTTGGATGATCTGTACTGTGCTGCAAATTTCGGATTCAAGTTGGCTTGATGGCGTTTTCCGTCAGGCAGTTTGATCTCAAAGTAGGCGTTACACAGCAGGGCTAACATGTCTGCTGTGAGTTTGATAGTAGTGCCCCTTCAACTGACCACACAAAAGCTGCTATACCTGATCCGATTAGTTTTAAGGCTTTCTGTAGCCTTGGTTCATGCAATCGCATGGTTGCACCCATTTGCCCCCGGATGGACTGGTTCACAGTGCGCACTATGAGTGATGCACAATTTACAGGTGTCTCATATCGTTTGGATTTTTCATCCATTGTTAATTCTTGGAACTGGTGAGAGGTCATGTAATTAATGTTTCTGGCCAAATTTTTTGCCTTACCAGTTCCTGCCGGTATGGTGAATTTACATGCTGCGTCCGGCACTTCGAGAGCTAAGCTCTTGGCATTGGGGTATGCTTCTCTGCTATACCACCAACTTCAGGGTTAGTATTATACTGCCCTGGCTCTCCCTGCTCATGCCCAAGGAAGGTATCATGCAGCCCTTGGCATGGCGCTGCTGGTATGGGTCCCCATGCAGACATGTAGGCATATGGTTCTTCCTGCTGGTATAGCTCTTTGCTGTAGGGACCTCTGGTAGAGGTTGCTGCTGAGAGCTGCTGGGGACCCTGGGGTACAAAACCCTGGCTGGAACACATCATGGTTGAACATTTTCTCTAGGAGGTGTTCTATCTTATCCAGACGTCCCCAAACCTTTTGCTGGTAGGAGGGGAGTCTTCCTGGCCTGACTCATCAGACTCACCAAGATTTTCTCTTGGCCTTCCTCCCGACTGGAGCGGCCACAGTGCTCTGAGGTACCGGAGTTGCTGCCGCTGGCTGTACTGCTGGCGGCTCTGGAGTCGGCGTTTCAGGAGCCGGCGTCTCTGGAGCAGGTGTACGCCTGCTAACCGCAGTCCCGCAGGCAAGCTTTTTACCTTTAACGGCGGTACCCCTCGCCTTACTTTTCATTAGTATTCCATTTTAGAGGTGCTCCTGCTGGTTCCTGTAACCAGCCTCACGGAACCTAAGCAAACCGCAGTAAAGTTTAAATACTTACCTGCAGGTGTTTCAACTTTCCGCTGGTGGAGCTGTGCTCTCCAGCCCGTCGGTGCGCCGTACGTCTGACGTAATGACGCGCATTCGCACTGCCGGGGCTTCTTCACGGAATCACTCACGTGACTCCGAAGTAAAATATGGATACATGTGAGGTTATCCACTTTGGTAGCAAAAACAGGAAGGCAGATTATTATCTAAATGGTCTCAAGTTGGGAAAAGGCGAAGTAGAATGGGATCTGGGGGTCCTTTTTCATTATTCAATGAAAGTAAGCATGCAGGTACAGCAGGCAGTAAAGAAAGCAAATGGCATATTGGCCTTTATAAGAAGAGGAGTTGAGTATAGGAACAAAGAGGTCCTTCTGCAGTTGTATAGGGCCCTAGTGAGACCACACCTGGAGTATTGTGTGCAGTTCTGGTCCCCTAATTTGAGGAAGGACATTCTTGCTATTGAGGGAGTGCAGCGTAGGTTTACAAGGTTAATTCCTGGGATGGTGGGACTATCATATGCAGAGAGAATGGAGCAGCTGGTCTTGTATACTCTGGAGTTTAGAAGGATGAGAGCGGATCTTATTAAAACATATACGATTATTAAGAGTTTGAACACGCTAGAGGCTGGAAACATGTTCCCGATGTTGGGGGAGTCCAGAACCAGTGGCACAGTTTAAGAATAAGGGGTAAGCCATTTAGAAGGGAGACGAGGAGACTATTCTTCACACAGAGTTGTGAGTCTGTGGAATTCTCTGCCTCAGAGGGCGGTGGAGACCGGTTCTCTGGATACTTTCAAGAGAGAGCTAGATAGGGCACTTAAAGATAGTGGAGTCAGGGGATATGGGGAGAAGGCAGGAACGGGGTACTGATTGGGGTTCATCAGCAATGATCACAATGAGTGGCGGTGCTGGCTCAAAGGGATGAATGACCTACTCCTGCACCTATTGTCTATTGTCTATTGTCTAATGTCTATTGTCTATTGTCTATTAAACACCCAGCTGAGAGAGCAGGCAGAGCTTTTCTGTCCCTTAAGATCTAACAGTATTGTGCTCTTTTGAACATACTGACACATCACAGACCTTTGAACTCACTTCTCTATATTCAAATCCAAAGCATTTTTAATACGGCAGCTGCGCAATGATCAAGAATCAGAAGACATAGGTTTAAGTTGAGCGAGGAAACATTTATGGTTACAGGGAGTAGGCAGGAGAATCACGTTGAGGGGGAAAAATGGAGCAGCTATGAATGGCAGAACTAATTCGATGGGGCAAATGGTCTAATTTTGCTCCGATGTCTTACAAACTTACGATCCGTAATTCCTGAACATTGAATCTCAGAGGAAACCAACTGAATATATTTTGTTCAAATGTAAATCTCAAGATTGAGGAAAACAAATGATATAACATGATCAATCTATTTAAAATCTTGCCTCATTTGTACTTCCATAGCTGACTTCTTATAACCTATTTTACACCAGCACACTAAGCAGAGCTTAAGTGTGAAGTTTGAGCGTCAGTTGGATGCTTGAGCAGGAAGAGAATTTCCATAGAAGATGGAATTTGGAAGAAAATTATTAGGTTGATTGTCCCTGGTTTGCATCAGTATCGAATATAACAGTGCTTCTTAAACTATTTCAGTGTCATTCACCCTTGCATCTTTATCACAAAATTTCACTTACCTTTGACTAAATTTTCTTTTGTTTTTTGATAATTTTCATCTTATTCTCACTTGTGTATAATTTTAAATATAATTTATTTGTCACATGGGCAAAAAACATAAATTAACTTGTTTCTTAAATGTTTATTTTATTCAAATTTTTGAACATCCTAAAAATATGTAAAGAAAACTAGAAGTGAAAAAAAAGTTGAATTACCGCTGGTGTTGGAAAATCATTCTGTTAGAATGATTAAAAAAACCCATTCCAACGTTGACACTGGTCTCCAGCCCCATCCTAACCTTCCGGGCTTTGATTACTGCAGTTTTTTTCTTGGAAAACTAGCTAAAAAAATCATGGGGTATGTGATTTAATATATTAGTATCCAACTAATATATAACTTTCTATAACTCTCCCTGACAAAAGCTCACAATACCACTAAATATCAACTTGCCGTATTTGGTATACTTCTCTCCAGAAGCTGGCTCTTTCAAATCTAGGTATATTTTAAAAGTTGTGCATGTGTACTGACATGTATATGTCACATGTGTACTCAAAACATAATCACAACATTGTCTATTGCTCAGTTCTGAATATCTGCCGCCCTCCCATCCTCCCATCCTCCCATCCTCCCAACTTGGAGTGACAAAAAAATGAAGAACAGAAAAATTATTAGAATTTTTCTAGTCTATATAAAGTGAAGTTAGAACTTATAATTAGCTTCTTAGAAACAATGTTTTCTTATTGTGTATGTTTACCACAAATAAATGACAAGCAGTGTACTTCTACACTTACATGCATGTTTTTTTAATCATTTTTTATCATCAATGACTAGGATGTTCGTGTACTCCTGTGGCAAGCTTCTCAAAACGAGGTTCAATTTCCTTCTGCAAAGCAACCGGCCGGCATTACCGAATCAACATACTGAAGTGAATCCTGTTTTTTGGATTTCAGTTCGACCAAGGTGGAAAATCCTTGTTCAGACAGGAGAGTTGTTGTCATCATTACATGATTTGTGTTCAGGGAAAGCAAGTAATTCAACCCAATAGTTTCCATAGTAGCAGACATATTCTTGCATAGCTCTGAAAACACACTGAACACAATTCTTGCATAGCTCTGAAAACACAAATAGCACTGACAATTTTCACCACACCTTGCAACAATTCTTCCAGCTCATATTTCTGGTCTTTGGAACAAGTGGTCAGTTTCTTGGCAGCCAGTGCTTCCCGATGTAAACAATGTAAAAAGGTGCAATTCTGGGATTTTTCTTTGATGCGAGCAGTGACTCCTTTATGTTCCCCCATCATGGCTGCAACACCGTCTGTAGTCACAGCAACACATTTACTCCAAGATGTGGCCCTTGTGGCTAAGGGGATCGGAGGGTATGGACAGAAGGCAGGTATGGGTTACTGAGTTGGATGATCAGCCATGATCATATTGAATGGCCGCACAGGCTCGAAGGGCCGAATGGCCTACTCCTGCACCTAATTTCTATGTTTCATTTCCCATGAATTTGCCGAGCTTGGAGAAAATAAATTCACCTGTAGTTTGCTCTCCAACTGAGTCCAAGTTCAAGTGAGTTTATTGTCATGTGTCCCTGATTGGACAATTAAATTCTTGCTTTGCTTCGGCACACAGAACATAGTAGGCATTTACTACAAAACAGATCAGTGTGTCCATATATCATTATATAAATACATACACACATGAATAAATAAACTGATAAAGTGCAAATAACAGATAACAGATAATGGGTTATTGATGATCATAGTTTTGTCCAAGCCAGGTTTAATAGCCTGATGGCTGTGGGGAAGTAGCTATCCCTGAGCCTGGTCATTGCAGTCTTCAGGCTCCTGTACCTTCTACCTGAAGGTAGCAGAGAGATGAGAGTGTGGGCAGGATGGTGTGGGTCCTTGATGATGTTGCCAGCCTTTTTGAGGCAGCGTCATGGCATTGAGGAGAATAGTCGCATCCTCGACAGGAAGTTACTGGGAAACAGTTTCCCCCCTTACCCTACCCCCCCCCCCCCCCCCCCACATAGAAAAACTAACGAACCCTCCAAAACTCTCCAACCCTCCTTAACATATTGTTAAGACTGGGGTACCGCAAGGCTCAGTGCTGGGATCCCAGCTATTTACAATATATATTAATGATTTGGACAAGGGAATTCAAAGCAACATCTCCAAATTTGCAGATGACACCAAGCTGGGGGGTATAGTTAGGTGTGAGGAGGATGCTTGGAGGCTGCAGGGTGATTTGGATAGGCTGAGTGAATGGGCAGATGCATGGCAGATGCAGTATAATGTGGATAAATGTGAGGTTATCCACTTTGGTGGCAAAAACATGAGGGTAGACTATTATCTGAATGGTGGCAGATTAGGAAAAAGGGAGATGCAACGAGACCTGGGTGTTATGGTACACCAGTCATTGAAAGTAGGCATGCAGGTGCAGCAGGCAGTGAAGAAAGCAAATGGTATGTTAGCATTCATAGCAAAAGGATTTGAGTATAGGAGCAGGGAGGTTCTACTGCAGTTGTACAGGGTTTTGGTGAGGCCACACCTGGAGTATTGCGTACAGTTTTGGTCTCCAAATCTGAGGAAAGACATTCTTGCCATAGAGGGGGTACACAGAAGATTCACCAGACTGATTCCTGGGATGTCAGGACTTTCATATGAGGAAAGACTGGATAGACTTGGCTTGTACTCGCTGGAATTTAGAAGATTGAGGGGGGATCTTATAGAAACTTACAAAATTCTTAAGGGGTTGGACAAGCTAGATGCTGGAAGATTGTTCCCGATGTTGGGGGAGTCCAGAACAAGGGGTCACAGTCTAAGGATAAGGGAGAATTCCTTTAGGACCGAGATGAGGAAAACATTCTTTACACAGAGAGTGGTGAGTCTCTGGAATTCTCTGCCACAGAAGATAGTTGGGGCCAGTTCATTGGCTATATTTAAGAGGGCATTAGATGTGGCACTTGTGGCTAAAGGGATCAGGGAGAATGGAGAGAAGGCAGGTACAGGATACTGAGTTGGATGATCAGCCATGATCACATTGAATGGTGGTGCAGGCTTGAAGGGCCGAATGGCCTACTCCTGCACCTATTTTTGTATATATGTTTGTATGTTTGTAAGACAAACTAAAATAAAAAAAGATAGAAAAAACGGACAGACTGTAGGCTGAGGCTGCCATCAATGCAGTGCCCCTAGTGGTCGAGACAAGTGACTTGTCTCGGCCACTACTTCCTTCTGTACATACTTCCTCTAGATCTGGTTTCTTCAGGTACTTCAATAAAGACATAGTGGCTTAATTTGCAAGAAAAAAACCCTGCAAATTTGAGTCTATATGAGCTAAATGAATTCTACTGCAGGTTCAATAAACAGAAACTTAACCCTGGTACCCCCTCCCCATCTCCCCAACCAACACTTCACACCTACTTAAAGCGTGACTCCAGTCTGTAAAGACTGTGCCCTTTCCCACCCACACTCTCCAATCACCACATAACACCAACTTACAGCTTGACTGCAATAGAAAAAAATATATCAATATCTGAATAAATTAAATAATCCACCCTTCATTCACCCTTCTAGTTTAATTCACCCAAAAATAGTTTTCATTCACCCTTGGGTGAACCATTCACCAGTTAAATAAGCACTGCAATATAACACACTCTGCAGCACAAAATAAAATCGAGATTGGAAATACCACTGATTTTATTTCCCCTCCCTTTGTAAAGAGGGTATTTAAGGATCAACACATATTCTGGACTAAAACTTCAAACTCTGCTGCCGTTTGGCACAATGCCTGATTCAATCTGTCGCCGAGTCATCCATCAAAAAAGGCCTGTTTTAATCAGAGCTTTTTAGCAGGACATATATTTCAGTAAATTGATTTCAATCCAGATTGGAATTTTGTTATTGCATTCTGAAGATAATTTATTTCCATTCTCAAATACAATTGAGCAAATCTTTCATGAGCCCCAATGTGTCCCCAGTGTACACAAGGCCCGCTCCTACTGCAAACGTTCTTACGTATTTAAAAGATAAGCAGCAGGCACCAGTGACTCAAGTCCCAACATGGTCAATGAATATGAGCCATGTTTGGGGCTAAATTTGGCCATTGATGGATGAACTGAAGAACCCATTCATGTCTTAGCTGTTGGATCATCTGTGTTCTTTCCATCTTTATACCAAGAGAACATGGTATAAAGTGGTGAGAGGGAATGGGTAAGACTGGATAACATAACAGGTGGAACTAGGGGAACTGCCTGTCATCCTCGGGGAAGCATGATAGCGCAGTGGTAGAGTTGCTGCCTTATAATGCCAGATGCCCAGATTCAATCCTGACTAGGGTTGGTGTCTGACGGGAGTTTATACATTCTCTCAGTGACCACATGCGCTTTCCCCGGGTGCTCCAGTTTCCTCCCACACTCCAAAGACGTGCAGGTTTCTGCGTTAATTCAGTAAAGACTGTAAATTATCCCTAGTGTGCAGGATAGTGCTAGTGTATGGGGATCGCTGGTTAGCACAGACTTGGTGGGCGGAAGAACTTGTTTCCGCACTGTATCTCTATACTAAACTAAATACTCAATCTCTCCACTCTTCATTTCAATTGACTCCACTGTGAACTTTCTACATGATGGATTAGGGTTCAATTCTGATGCAGGGTTAGAATATAGAACAGCACAGCACAGGAAAGGCCCTTTGGCAAATCCTGTCCGTGCCGAACATGATAGGAAGTGCACTCGGTTGCACTGTTGTCTATTGTCCTGCGTTGCTGTTTTGTACATTTCCTATTTACTTTGTTGCACTTTAGAAAGGAAGGTTTTGCACCATGTGTATAGCGTAGTATATCTATATATGTAGCATGTTGTCTAATTGTGTTCTATATAGCACCGAGGTTCTAGGGAAACGCTATCTCATTGCACTGTGTACTGTGTATATGGCTGTAATGACGATAAACCCTCTTGAATCTTGAATCTTGAAGTTAAACTAATCACCCCTTTGCACGTGATCCATATCCATCCATTCCCTGCATATCCATGTGCCTCTTAAACACCACTATTGTAATTACCTCCACTGTGTATTCCAACACTCACAATTCTCTGTTTGCTTGCCCCTCTCATCCTAAAATTATGCTCTCTAGTCTATGACATTTCCACATGGGAGAAAGATTCTGCCTGTTAACCCTACCTATGCCTCTCAGAATTGTATACACTTCCACCAGGGCACTGCTCAATTCTTCGACGCCTCAGAAAAAACAATCCAAGTTTGTCCAACCTTTCCTGATAGAGATAATAACCCCTAATTCAGGCAGCATTCTAGTAAACCTTTCAACCCAAAACATCAACCATTCCTTTGCCTCCATGCTTGGTAGTTAACCTGCTGAGTTCCTACAGCAATTTGTTTCAGCATCTGCAATCTCCCATGTCTCATAGAAACATAGAAACATAGAAAAATAGGTGCAGGAGTAGGCCATTCAGTCCTTTGAGCCAGCACCGGCATTGAATATGATCATGGCTGATCATCTAAAATCACTACCCCGTTCCTGCTTCTTCCCCATATCCCTTGATTTCTTTAGCCCTAAGAGCTAAATCTAACCCTCTCTTGAAAACATCCTGTGTATTTCTCCTGAAAAACAGGGTTAATGTGATCTTCGCTCAGCCTGCGTGTTGCAAAAGCAGGAAGTCACTGGCTTGGCCCATTGTAGTTTAACATTTCCTAAAGTTGTTTTTCTTTTGGCAGCAGCTACACAGCCCACAGTTAGATGAGAAAAAGGCAGCTGAGATTAGTGATTCAACGCAAATTCTAGAGCAAACAACAACCTACTGGTGGAAATCTGTGGTCAGGCAGCATCTGTGGAGGGAAGGTCTTGACCTTTTAGATCAAGACCCTTCTTCTGAAAGCTAATTCGTAGTTGCTTCAATTTATGGTCTCCTACCTCCAACTTCCGAATGGACAGTGGTGTCCTGGTGCAGTTATGATGTGCCTCATGGAGTCCTTATCAATAACCCAAGCAATCTTTGTGAAAGTCATGATGAAAAAATAAATGGTAGGGCCCTGGAGTGTGTTGTAGAGCAAGGAGACTGAAGGGTATAGATATGCAGACTCCTGAAAGCAGTCACACGGATAGACAGGTTTGTGAAGAGGGGATTTGTCATCCTTGTCTTCAATGGTGCTTTTATCGTCACGTGTGTGAAGTACAAATGCACAGTTAAATTAATTTCGTACAAACAGTCTAGTAGAGTTTTGCCATACCTAAATACATCCCAAGATTTGTGCAAAAATAGGTAAGTGTATTGTTTAAGAAAGAATGCTGGAAAAAGCTAAGTTAGACAAGCTGGAGAAAATCAGCGGGTGAAGCAGCATCTATGGGCCGAAGGAACAGGCAACGTTTCGGGTCAAGTCAAAAAGTCAAAGTATCCTTTATTGTCATTCAGACCTTTCGGTCTGAATGAAATTTCATTGCCTTGCAGTCATACATATAATAAAAAACAAAACACACAATAAACACATATTTAACATCCACCACAGTGAGTTCACCAGCACCTTCTCACTGTGATGGAAGCAAAAGTCTTAAAGTATTTGTCTTCTTCCCTCCTTGATCTCCCTCTGCGCTGAGGCGATCCAGGCCTCCGATGTCGTCGTCCACTAGGCCCGCGGTCGAGACTCCGAAGCCGGGCTGCTGCCACCGCCGTCGCCGGAAAGCTGGACCAGCGCCACAGCTCTGAAGCCGGGTCCACCGCCGGAACGCTGGAACACCACAACTCTGAAGCCGGGTCTGCTGCCAGAAGGCTGGAACACCACACCCACAGCTCTGAAGCCAGGTCCACCGCAACCGCTGGAACACCGCCACAGCTCTGAAGCCGGGTCGCCGCTGGAACGCTGGAACACCACAGCTCTGAAGCCGGGTCCGCCTCCGCCGCTGGAACGCCGCCAGCTCCGCCATTAGCCCTCAGCACAGACGGAGACGGTGACGGGGGACATGACAAGAAAGACTCGCACCCCCCCGAACGGAGAGACTAAAACCTTGTTTCTCCCACCCACCCTCCCTCCCCCCCACACACATACACAGCCTAATTAACTAAAATTTAACTAAAACAGACACAAGAAAACAAAAAGAAAAGAAAAAACAGACGGACTGCAGGCGAGCCGCAGCTGCCAGGCAGCACAGCCACTTCCGGAGTTCGAGACTCTTCTTCAAACTGATGTCAGGGTGGGGTGGGTGGGGGGATGGTGAAAGGAAGAGGCAGAGACAGCAGGCTGTGGGAGAACTGGGAAGGGGAGGGGAAGGAAGGAGAAGGCAAGGACGACCTGAAATTACAGAAGTCAATGTTCATACCACTGGGGTGTAAACTACCCAAGTGAAATATGAGTGTATTGATAATTGTATTGAGTACAGTGGTTGGGATGTCATGTTATAGCTATACAACACGTTGGTGAGACTATGGTTGGAGGATTATGTGCAGATCTGCTCACACTGCTGCAGGAAGGATATCATTGAGCTGGAAAGGGTGCAGCAAACTTTCACCAGGATCATACTTGAGGATTTTAGATGAGTAGTGGATATATAAAATAGGTTGGGACTTTTTGTGGGATTGGTGCATATATGCAGCGATCTGCCAGGGGAAGCTGTAGAGGCAGGTACATTGGTGATGTTTAAGTACATTTAGTCAGTTACATGGATAGGAAAGGTTTAGACGGATATGGGTCAAATCCAGGCAAAAAGGGGTGGTTCAATTATAAAACATGGTCAGCATGGATGAGTTGGGCTGAAGGGCCTGCTTCTGTACTTTATGACTATGATTAGATAATCATAGTCACACAGAATGGAAACAGGCCCTTTGGCCCAACTTCCCCATGCCAATCAAGATGCCCCGTCCACACCTGTCTGACCTGCCCTCATTTGGTCCATATCCCTCTAAATATTTCCTATCCATGTGCCTATCTTAGATGTTACACTTAGATTTAATGTCAGATTTAGCTCTTTGTGCGAAAGGAACCAAGGGATATGGGGAAAAAGAAGGAACGGGGTACTGACTTTAGATGATCAGCCATGATCATATTGAATGGCAGTGCTGACTCGGAGGGCCAAATGGCCTACTCCTGCACCTATTTTTCTAAGTTTCTATGTTTTTTCTATCTATATGTCTTTTAAATGTTATAGTATGTGCCTTAACTATTCCATCTGGCAGCTCAATCCATATACCCAACATCCTCTGTGTGAAAAGGTTGCCTCTCAGGTTGCTATTAAATCTTTCCCTTCTCACCTTAATCCTAAGTCCTCTCTGATTCTTGATTCCACAACTCTGGGTAAAAGGCTCTGTGCATCAACCCTATCTGTTCCCTCATATTCGTATACACCCTTTATAAAATCATCTCTCATCTTCCTGTACTCTAAGGGATCAAGTCCTAGCCTGCCTAACCTCTCCCTATAGCTTGAGCCATCAAGTCCTGGCAATACCTCATATCTGTTCTTGGACCCTTCATGTCTAAAACATGTCTACTCAAAGCATATCAAAGTATAAAAGCATAAAATCCCTCCCAAATAGTATAAAGTATTTGTTTGCTGTGCAAGTGAATTTCATCCAAAACCTGATGCTGACCCTATATGCATATGTATGTGTATGTATGTACAGTGCGTTATAGAAAGCTAAAGGACCTGTCCCACTTAGGCGACTTTTTAAGCGAGTGCAGGAGACTCTGCACTCGCCTCATGATCGCCACATAGTTGCCACATGTTCTCTGATGGTCTCCGGTGAGTTTCCTTCATGGTTGCGAGAAGTTCCCGCATTCTGGGAACTAGTCACAGCCTCAGTATGGTCACCGCAACATCTTCGATATGTTGCAAAAAATTGAAAAAATCGCCATGGAAAAAAAATCGATAATCCTGTAGTCATAGGTACAGTTGTAGTGGGGTCGCCATGTAGTTATGGGTAGTTGAGGTAATCGTAGGTAGTTTTAGTTTATCGCCTTTGCTGACCGGGCATTTTCATCGGGTCATTGGGGAAAAAAAGATAAGCACGGGTTTTCAGAACCAAGGATAATCGACCGTTAATGTTTAATGCCCGCCAAACTTCACAGCTGTGTATCTCTGGCTTACTAAAAGTTGTCTGGCTTCTTAAAAGTGCCTCCACTCCTCCTTCCTCCCTCCCCCCTCCCCTTCTCCCCCCTCTTTTAAAGGACTTATGTACACTGTGCTAGCTGTCTTAACCTTCATGTTCATCGCGGTGTGTGTCTGTATCACCTTGGCTTTGCACTGTGTGAATTTCAGTAGGTATGTTGCAAAACTTACCTTGAGCAGCGCTGAAGTTCTGCCGCTCCCCATGTGTGCGACTTTGGCGCCTTTCAGAGGGGAGTGGGCTTAAAATGTCATTTTTCTGCAGACTGGGAAAATCGATCAATGTTGGGCGATTTCGTTGCGGAAGAAAAATCGCTCCGACATTTCATGAATGAAGGTATTTTTAAATTACTCTAAATTATTTATTAACTAGAGTAATTTAAAAATCACCTTCAAAAGCCGTGAGCACCGACAACCGGAAGGATTTTGCGTAGGGGAGAAGAAAAGGTAAATAGTTTATTTTTATATTAAAAGTTGGTTTTTCGGGAGGCTTTAATAATATTTTTATGTTGCGAAATGGGGTCCCAAAAAATGTATGAACAAACAGTATTTTTCCTCCCGACTTCACCGCTAACCGCAATGTTCCAATCCACCGCATTCCACTAAAACCCACTCGCTAGTTGATTTAAATGGCCATTAATTTACAGGCATTAAACACTAAATTCCTTCCATTTGGCCCAGAAATTAATGAAAATGAGATTTAAAAATTATGTTATATTGTGGATTATTGTGTGAATGTTATTTGGACACTTAGGCAATTTAAAAAAAGTTAATCTTTTCTTAAGAAATGAATAGATGTTTAGATCTACCCATTGAATTTTGTAATTAGCTACAATTAGATAACTAACTAATTATATGCTTTAATTTCAGGTCATCCAAGTAAGATTGTTTCATATTTGTTTCAGAATGCTTCAATCTATAATAACTGAAATTTTAATTGAGTTCTCTTAATTTTTAAGAAAGTTATGGGCTTTTAACTTTTCCAGATCACAGCTTTTGAGTTAAGTCAATTGAAAGGCAATGGGGAACAAGATGCTAATTTCCGAGTATGAAAATGGCCATAACTTTCTTAATACTGAAGATATGAAAGTAAATTAGGTGTCAAATTAAACTTCTTTTTATGCTTTATCTGATGGGATAAATTGCAGACTTGATTTTTTAAATCTCAAAATTTTGGAACATTGCTAATTTCAGGCAGCGCTCCCCCACTTTTCCTGGCCCCCACCTTTACGGTGTGTTTGTGTGTGTGTATGTGTGTGTGTGTGTGTGTGTGTGTTCCACTCTGACTGTCGCTGTTCCAGTTCCTGGTTTTTCAGGCGACTGCCGGGAATTTATCAGTCGCCGGCAATCCGCTGAAAAATCGCCTAAGTGGGACATGCCCATAACACTGGTATTTTGTGCACACACAGGGAAATTGCAAGTACCACTTACGCAAAATTGCACCACAATTTGTGCTGTACAAATAACACAGACCTTGCAGAAGATTGGCCTTTCTTAAAACTCACTCCATAATCTGACTACTCTCCCTTCAATCAAACCACTCTCCCTACTCTTCCATGCTGCCCACAACTCTCACGTGCATGGCTGCACTTGAACAAGAGTTCCATCAGGTATCTGTTCTTATTAACTGCATGATCTCCCTCCCTGATTTTCTCTTTGGCTTGTCACAGCCCTTCACATTCCTCGGCATCAGAGAAGCTTTGATGTATTAAACGGTGCCTTTAAATTGTGCGGCTATTGGAAATGTGTGGCTAAATGAAATGTGTGGCTATTGGAAATGTGTGGCTAAATGAAATGTGTGGCTATTTGTAAATGCGTGGCTATTTGTAAATGCATGGTTATTTGTAAATGCGGGGCTATTTGAAATGTGTGCCTTTTACAACTGTGCCTTTTGAGTATTCAAAAAAGTTTACTACCATATGTATGGTGTGTGTGTGTGAGTGTGTCTTTGGGTGTGCGAGAGTGTACGTGTGTGGCTGCGTGTGCGTGAGTCTGAGTGTGTGAATCTGTCAGTGCGTGTGTCTGTCTGTGCGTGAGTCTGTCTGTGCGTGAGTCTGTCTGTGCGTGTGTCTGTCTGTCTGTGCGTGTGTCTGTCTGTCTGTGTGTGTGTCTGTCTGTCTGTGCGTGTGTCTGTCTGTCTGTATGTATGTGTGTCAGTCAGTCTGTGTGTGTGTCTGTCTGTCTGTGCGTATGTCTGGCTGTGCGTGTGTCTGTCTGTGTCTGTGAGTGTGTGTTTGTGTGAGTGTGTCGGTCTGTGTGTGTGAGTGTGAGTGTGTGAGTGTGTGTACGTGTTTGTGAGTGTGTATAAGTGTTTGTGTGTGTTTGTGTGTGTCTGTGTGTCTGTGTCTCTGTGTGTCTGGGTGTGTCTTTGTGCGTGCGTGCGTGTGTGAGTGTGAATGTCTGTGTGTGTGAGTGTATGTGTGTGTGTGAGTGTATGTGTGTGCATTCTGCCTGAAATGCTGTGAAATTGGATTTGCTGGCCTGCACGCCACTTGGAGTGCTGTGAGGTTGGACTTTCTGCCTGTTCTCTGCTTGGTGTGCTGTGAGGTTGGACTTGTTGCCTGCATGCTGCTTGGAGTGCTGTGAGGTTGGATGTACTGCCTGCACTCTGCTTGGCGTGCTGTGAGGTTGGACTTGTGGCCTGCACTCTGTTTGGAGTGCTGTGAGATTGGATTTACAGGCCTGTACTGAATGATGACTTTTAGACAATAGACAATAGGTGCAGGAGTAGGCCATTCGGCCCTTCGAGCCAGCACCGCCATTCAATGTTATCATGACTGATCATCCCCAATCAGTACCCCGTACCTGCCTTTTCCCCACATCCCCTGACTCTGCTATTTTTCAGCCCTATCTAGCTCTCTCTTGAAAGCATCCAGAGAACCTGCCTCCAACGCCCTCTGAGGCAGAGAATTCCACAGACTCACAACTCTCTGTGAGAGAAAGTGTTTCCTCGTCTCCGTTCTAAATGGCTTACTCCTTATTCTTAAACTGTGGTCCCTGGTTCTGGACTCCCCCAACATCGGGAACATGTTTCCTGCTTCTAGCTTGTCCAAACCCTTAACCATCTTATATGTTTCAATGAGATCTCCTCTCATCCTTCTAAACTCCAGAGTTTAGCAGCTCCATTCTCTCAGCATATGACAGCCCCGCCATCCCGGGAATTAACCTTGTAAACCTGCGCTGCACTCCCTCAATAGTAAGAATGTCCTTCCTCAAATAAAGGAACCAAAACTGCACACAATACTCCAGGTGTGGTCTCCCTAGGGCTCTGTACAACTGCAGAAGGACCCCTTTGCTCCTATATTCGATTCCTCTTGTTATAAAGGCCAACATGCCATTCGCTTTCTTCACTGCCTGCTATACCTGCATGCTTACTTTCATAGACTGATGAATAAGGACCCCCCCAGATCCCGTTGTACTTCCCCTTTTCCCAACTTGGCGCCATTTAAATAGTAATATGCCTTCTTGTTTTTGCTACCAAAGTGGATAATCTCACATGTATCTGCATTATACTTCATCTGCCATGCATCTGCCCACTTCCCCGACCTGTCCAACTCACCCTGCATTCTCATAGCATCCTCCACACTACAACCCAGCTTTGTGTCATCTGCGAATTTGCTAATGTTACTTTGAGTCCCTTCACCCAAATCATTGATGTATATTGTAAATAGCTGCGGTCCCAGCACCAAGCCCACTAATCACTGCCTGCCACTCTGAAAGGGACCCGTTAATCCCTACTCTTTGTTTCCTATCTGCCAACCGTTTCTCTATCCATGTCAGCACTCGACCCCCAATACAATGTGCCCTAATTTTGCCCACTAATCTCCTGTGTGGGATCTTATCAAATACTTTCTGAAAGTCCAGGTACACTACATCCACTGGCTCTCCCTTGTTCATTTTCCTAGTTACATCTTCAAAAAATTCCAGAAAATTAGTCAAGCATGATTTCCCTTCGTAAATCCATGCTGACTCGGACCGATCCTGTTACTGCTATCCAAATGTGCCGCTATTTCATCTTTTATAATTGACTCCAGCATCTTCCCCACCACCGATGTCAGGCTAACTGGTCTATAATTCCCTCTTTTCTCTCTCCCGCCTTGAGGTAAATTCTCAGATTTTCTTTGTTAAAATTTGACCACTCAATCTCTCTATATTAAAATAGTTTTTTTTTAAATATCAACAGCAAAGAGCCACCAAGAGGCAGGGAGCCACTAAGAGTGCATGGGGGGGGGGGGGGGGGGGGATGTTGATGGGAGATGAACTGATTGCATGGGGGGGAGGGGAATGGCAAGGAGCAGAGTAGTGTGGTGAAGGGAGGAGGGGTGACTGACTGGAATGCCAGCCTACCAGCCATGAGTAAGTGAACTACCAGCCCACCAGCTGTAAGTGTCAGAAGTGCCAGCCCACCAGCCATGACTTTGTGAACTGTCAGCCCACCAGCCATGACTCACTGAACTGCGTCCAAGAATCCATTCGGTCCACAATGTCCATACTAGCCCTCTGGAAACCAGTCTCTTCAGCGAACAACACCCATACTAGCGCCCCAGAAATCCACGCAAGGATAGGCTTTCCACCTTGATTGCTGTGATCTGTTAAAAAAAAAGATTAAAATGTCTGAAATCGATTGTTCACCCTCTCCCTCTTCCCTCTCACACAGACTGTCACATGTTTTTGGCAGAATTTCTGGCAGTTTCTCAGCTGCCAACCCACCAGGCCTGAGTTACTGAGCTTTTTATAAAATTGTTTTTATTTATGTTTGTTAGAAGTAAGTACAGTAGTGTGGTACCTAAGTACCTGATACATACATACACGTTAAGATTCTTGTACAACTTCTAATTTTTAATTTAATAATAAAAGAGCAGTGATAGAAAAAGGAAAATAAAGAGTGTCGAGATAGATAGACAAGAGAGTAGAAACAGATAGCGAGAGAAACGAACAGCAGAGATAAGAAGCTAAGGAGATTGAGAAAGAAAAGAGAAAATAGAAAGAAAATAAATTAGGAGAGATATACCTATGTAATATCTTTACCCTTCCATCACCCAGTTCTGAACCATTTAATTTCTAAGGTTATGTTATGTTGCATCATATGCTTGTAAGAAGTCGATGAAAGGAGACCAAATCTTTAAGAATTGGTCTACTTTGCCTATTAGGAGGGATCTCATTTCTTCAAGATGTAGCGTTCCCGACATATTTGAAATCCACATTTTGAATGTTGGCGTGGAAGCGTTTTTCCAAAATTTAAGTATACTTTTTTTGCTGTTATTAAACCATAATTAAAGAGAGCTTCTTGGAACATAGTTAATGTACGTCTCTCTTCCATTGATCCAAAGATAATCAGTTCTGTATTGGGGTTCAATTTTGTTTTGAATAGTTTTGTAAAAGTTCCAAACATTTTGTTCCAACATTTATGAAGTTTTGTACAGGAGACAAAGGAATGTGCTATAGTGGCATTTTGAGTTAGACAATTGTCACAAATGGGGGAAGCATTTGGAAATATTTTATTCAATCTAGTTTTGAGTAATATAATCTATGTAGAATTTTAAATTGAATTAAGTTATGCCTTACATTAATCGAACATTTATGTACATATGATAGTTTTTTTCCCCATCTGTCTTTCGGGATTTTTATCAATAACTCTTGTTCCCAGTCCCTTCTAATTGCCTCTGTCGTTGGTATTTCTATATTTAAAATTATATTATGTAAGTATGATATTAAATTGCTTGATTCTGCCTTTCTGTTCATTCCTTCCTGTAATAAATCTGGGATTAGAGTTTGATATCCTTGTATATATTTTTTCAAATAATCTTGAATTTGAAGTTATTTGAAATATTGTTTACTTTTCAGATTATATTTTAGTTGTAGTTGTTGGAATAATAGAAGTTTTCCCATTTCATACATATCTCCAATCATTTTAATTTCTATTCTTTCCCAATGGATAAACTTTTTATCAATAATAGATGGTTTGAAAGAGGGATTGTTACCTATTGGGGAAAGAAGCGATAAGTTTCTTAATTTTAAAGTTAATTTTATTTGTTTCCAAATTCGTATTATGCTGTGAATAATTGGATTCTTCTTATATATTATATTGTTCAGTTTTATCGGAGAAAGAAGAATCGATCCTATATTATAGGGGGAACAATCCTCTTTCTCCATTCTTATCCAATCTACTTGTTGGGCAGAACTGTCAAACCAGTAAACTATATTTTTAATATTCATTAGGGGGTGTCAGTCCCCCTAGTTCTTTAGATTTACACAGATGTTTTCTTTGAATTCTATGTGATTTATAGTCCCATATGAAGTTTGTAATATCAGAGTTTAGTTTTTTAAATAATTTTTTTGGTAAATATATTGGTAATGATAGAAATAGGTACAGTATTTGTGGTAAAAAGATCATTTTTATAGCATTTATTCTGCCTTTTAAGGACATTGGCAGTGTTTTCCAGAATTTAATCGACCCATTCAATTTAGCTAATAAAGGCATATAGTTTGCGTTAAATAATGATTTATATTTTCTAGTAATATGGATACCCAAATACTTTTTCTGTTGCAATTCAAAGGGAATTTCAACGGATGTGTCAGCTCTTGAGGTTTTATCGTCATAATTTCGCGTTTGTTCCAGATTATTCCATATCCTGAAAAAGAGCCAAATTCCTCTAATAAATTTAATATATTTGGTATGCTAATTTGCGAATTTGTAATATATAATAATATGTTGTCGGCATATAATGAAACTGGTCTGAGTTACTGAGCTGCCAGCCTGCCATGCCTGAGTGACTGAGCTGCCTGGCCTGAGTGACTGAGCTGCCTGGCCTGAGTGACTGAGCTGCCATCCCAAGAATCCAATTGGCCCACAATGTCCATTCTAGCCCTCTGGAAACCAGTCCCTTCAACACACAACACCCATACTAGAGTTCCAGAACCCCCCCCCCCTCCCAACCAGCAATATTGGAATTGGTGGAGAGGTGGAATATTGCATTGAGTGAACAGCCATCCCATGTGAAGCTGGGACCCAATAGGTCCGACTTCGTCTAAAATTCTTTTAAAGCCTCAAAATATACCCTTCCATATTGGAATTAAAATGCAACAATCCTGGCATAGTTCTTGCTAGTTGATAGTAAAGATTGGAAATAAATATTGCTATTAGCTTGGATCCATGTGCTGAAATAGAGAGGAGGGAGAACTAAAGACAGATAAGAAGCTAGGATCTAAATGTTCTCACGGGAAGACATAAGAGGGCCTGCACCCCTATTTCACCGGATGTGGAGAGAAATACTTCCTATGTCCTCGTGCATTTAGATGGACAAGGGATGGTTAATGATAGTCAAGATTGTTTTGTATGTGGGAGGTCATGTCTCACAAATCTCATAGAGCTTTTTTGAAGATGAGACAAAGCATTTGATGAGGAGAGAGCTGTAGACATATATATGGATTTCCGCAAGGCATTTGACAAGGTTCCACATGGTAGGCTGCTCTGGAAGGTTAGATTGTATGGGATCCAAGGAGAGATAGCTGAATGGTTAGAAAATTGGCTTCATGGAAGGGAGCCAATGGGTGATGGTGGAATGTTGCTTCTCAGACTGGATGCCTAAATTTAAAGATGGAAACTAGATGGACTTTTACATAATGTTACAATGTGAGCATTGAATCATATTAGTACCATTGCAATTTGTGACCATTGTCTACATGTCAAGATTAGATTTGTACCTAATGATTGGTGAGATGTGAGATCACTATTACCTGTACTGAAGATGAAGCTTTGAAAGCTTCTATAACGAATGCCCTGTTGGTTTTCTCTTCTGCAGGATAACCCACACCTCGACCTACATTTTCAAACCGTCTACAGCTGGGAAGCTAGTAGCACTGCTGCCAAGTATGCTTTTGTAAGAAGCTTACGAAAAGTGAATAAAGTCTACCTGCAAAAGGATATTCAGTTTCTGAACTTTGACAGCGATTTTATCCAAGAAATGAATTTCTTTGGTGTACCAGAGGACACACTGTTGGTGATACAACTGTGCTTACAAGCCTTCAACTGCATCTGCCTTCTGGGTTCTTTGTAGGGAGGTGTCGTATAGATTCTATGGCTGAAATTTCCAACATTACCATTTAGCACAGTATTAAAAATTCTATTGCCAGATTAACAAAATATTATTTCAATAAAACATGCTTCTTACAGTCAAAATGTGAGCCATTGATAGCCTTTAACTGAACTGAAAGCAGAAAGATATATTATTATAAAGCCTCAAAATATATCCTTTCATATTGGAATTAAAATCCAACAATCCTGGCATAGTTCTTGCTAAATCTAGAGCCACATTATTTGCCATATATCAGCTTGGTAGATACATACTATGACAATAATGAGTACCAGCGCCTCGCGTTTTAACCTGTGGGGTATGTGCTTGAAAAACAGCTCGTAATTTAAAAATGCGTAAATTAAACTTATGCTGCCCGTAGTGAATCTGAGTGCGTTATTCCAAAAATGCAAACGTGCAAATAAAACTTTAGTAATTAAAGGATCAAGGGCGTTATTTAAAAATGCATAAATCGAACATGCATAAAACGAAATGTGCAAGTGGTTAACTACTCAAAGGAATCAACCCCAGTTAATAAAGGGCCTGTCCCACTTGGCTGTCTTTCACGCGTCATTTAGGCAACCCGCTAGCATGTGGGTAGCGCGTGGATAGCGTGTGGGTGGCGCAGGGATGGGAGCATAAAGTGGTGTGGAGGAGTGTGGAGTGGCGTGGAGGAGTGTGGACTTTGTCCTGCACAAAGTTTTTGCGCAGCACTGGCCTGTCGCGTAACATACAGCCAAAGTGGGACAGGCCCAAGACCCTGGCGTGATGCAACGTCGCACCTCCAACAGCAGCAGAAGCAGGCAAACGATCGTCAAGCTCAGCCTGGGGCTCACGGCCATTGCGGATCCGGTCCGCCCTCACTTCTACTCCCAGAGCGGGGCCAAGAAAATTGAAGATAGACACAAAATGCAGGAGTAACTCAGCGGGACCGGCAGCATCTCTGGAGAGAAGAAATGGACGACGTTTTGGGTCAAGAACCTTCTTTCAGACTGAAGAAGAGTCTCGACCCGAAACATCATCCATTGCTTCTCTCCAGAGATGCTGCCGGTCCTGCTGAGTTACTCCTGCATTTTGTGTCCATCTTCAAATGACGCCATGCGCTCCAGACGGCTGTGTGGGCGCATGATGACGCGCGCGACTTTCGCGGGACCGTCGCGCCTCAACGCGACAATGAGGTCGCGTAATTAGCGTGCCAAGGATACGTAAGTGGGACAGGGGCTTAGGTCTCCATCAAAACCAAACAAGAGCAAGGAAAACCCCTAGAATGCAGACTTAGCACCAAGAATGCAATATGTTTACCAAGTATCATGGATCAAAAAAATGTTAGTGCGTCATGCACTTTAATTATGCTGATGCAACTAAGTGAGTATTCAACTGCAAAGATCAGTGAATCCTTAATGCATGCTATCGTTGCTCCAGGGTGTGGTAACTTTTTAATCTGTAGATCGTAGATTTACATTTCATTCCATGAAATGATGACAAGATCTAGGCAAACAAGTATATATACTGCTGAATTTCAGATGCAATGTTTTCAAAGGTTTTTAAAGATGGGAAATAAATGTTGCTTTTTTGCTGGGACCCATGTGCTGAAATAGAGAGGAGGGAGAACTAAAGACAGTTAAGAAGTTGGATCTAAATGTTGTCATGGGATGACATAAAAGGGCATGCACCCCTATTTCATTTTCTGTGGAGAGAAATACTTCCTCATGTCCTCATGCATTTAGATGGACAAGGGCTGGTTAGGGATAGTCAAGATTGTTTTGTACACGGGAGGTCATGTCACACAAATCTGATTGTTTTTGAAGATGAGACCAAAAAATTTGATGAAGGCAGAGCTGTAGACGTATATATGGATTTCAGCAAGGCATTTGACAAGGTTCAGCATGGTAGGCTACTCTGGAAGGTTAGATTGTATAGGATCCAAGGAGAGATAGCTGAATGGATAGAAAATTGGCTTCATGGAATGAAGTCTAGGGTGATGGTGGAATGCTGCTTCTCAGATTGGAAGCCTAAATTTAAAGATGTAAACTAGATAGACTTTTACTTAATGTTACAATGTTCAAGTTCAAGTTCACATTTATTGTCACATGCACCAATTAAGGTACGGTGATATTTGTGTTACCATAGAGCCATACCTAGTGAAAAGAACAGAATACACACATAAAATAAAATTTAACATAAACATCCACCACACTGAAATCAACATTCCTCACTGTGATGGAAGGCAATAAATTTCTGTCATCTTCCTCTTTGTTCACCGTGGCCGGGGCCTTGAACCCTTCGCAATTGCCATTGATGATCAAGCCCTCTCGTCCGAATGATCGAAACTCCAGCGTCGGGACGGATTGGAACACTCCGCGGCATGGAGCATTGAATCATATTACCATTGCAATTTGTGATCATTGTCTACATGTCAAGATTAGATTTGTTCCTAATGATTGGTGAGATGTGCGATCATTATTACCTGTACTAAAGATGAAGCTTTGAAAGCTTCTATAACGAATGCCCTGTTGGTTTTCTCCCCTGCAGGATAATCCTCAACCTTCATTTTCAAACCGTCTACAGCTGGAAAGCTATTAGCACTGCTGCCAAGTATGCTTTTGTAAGAAGCTTACGAAAAGTGAATAAAGTCTACCTGTAAAAGGATATCCAATTTCTGAACTTCTGACAGCGATTTTATCCAAGAAATGAATTTCTTTGGTGTACCAGAGGACACGATGTTGGTGGTATGGCTGGAATTGCCAACATTACCATTTAGCACAGCATTAAAAACTCTTTTGTCAGATTAGCAAAATATTATTTCAATAAAACATGCGTTTACAGCCAAAATGTTAGCCATTGATAGTCTTTAACTGAACTGAAATTTGAAAGCTATATTTTTTAATGCCTCAAAATATATTATTTTATGTTAGGATTCAAATCCAACAATTCTGGCATAGTATAAACAAGGAACTACAGAATCTGGTTTACAAAAAATAGGCACAAATTTCTGGAATAACTCTGAGGGTCTGAGTTATGGAATAACTATGCAGTATCTTTCTCATAGTCCTGTATAAACCTGCAGCTTCATGATTTCCAATATATCAGCTTGGTAGAGACATACAACAATAATAAACAGTAAGTTAGTGATTAGTCTGACTCAACATCTGTTCATAAGTCTCCATGGAACTCAATCAGGAGACATCAAAATCCCCAATACGAAGACTCGTCATCAAGAATGTAATGTTCACTAAGTGTCGTGTATCGAATTATGTGCATACGTCAACATTAGAGCATTTGATTTCTTTGTTCTTTCTGAGAGATTTCTGGAGAATTGCCATTGGGAAGATGGTTACACATTGTTTTGGATCACAGTCACACATACAAGCCAAGCAACCAGGGATTTAAAAAGTTAAAAAAAAAAGAGGAATTAGAGCAAAGGTACACAATTGGAAAAGAAAGTCATCATGCAAGAAATGGGGGTTCGAAGTGTTCTATTGCCAAACTTCGGCCCACCATCTCTCTCATCCATCTCCACCCGCTCCCCCAATCCAATTCAACCCTCACACACAGTTTCTCTGCAACTGTAAACATACTTGTTTTCGCTTGCTCCAAGTTCTGATGAATTGGGGGTTTGACCGGAAATTATAACTATTTTGCTTTCCACAGATGCAGCTCTCTTTGCTGAGTATTTCTAGCATGTTCTGTATTGATAGTCCAAAGGTGCCTTTGGTAAGAGAGCTGAAGATTTAGACGAGCAAAAATGAAGGTTCAGCGATACATCTTAACACAATCTTCAACTTGAAGTAAACTTGCATGGACTTTATTCCATCAACTGCCTTGTCACTCTTGGTGATTAGGAAAGTGCTGACACCTTGGTGTGGGTTTCTCGGACGATGCACTCTGTGGACTTTGTAAGAGAGAGGGTGAAAGTTAAAGTGGATGTCTGTGGTGTCAAACAAGTGAAGTTGCTTTGACCTGGATTGTGCTGAGCACAATGTGATGAGCTGTAGCTATCCAGGCAAGTGGAAAGTACATCCAACATACTCACAATCATGCATTGCAGGTTGTGGAAGGGCTCTGGGGTGTCAGGGTATGAGTTGCTTACCACAAGATACCCAGTCTCTCACCCAGACTTATACATATTTATGTACTTAGTCTGTTAATTGTTAATAGATGAAGATAGTAGGAAACCTAATGATATAATATGGTTGAATGTCAAGGGTTTGGGAATAAACCATATTTTGTTGGAGATCCTTATTATCTATTGAAAATCTACTTCCACATCACCACTTATCTGAATGTAATAGAAGTCTTGCTGCATGCAAGCATGAATTACTTAATTTTCAGGTAAATGCTAATGAAATTAAACATCAGTGAACATCCCCAAATCTAATTTTACTTCGGAGTCACGTGAGTGACTATGTGAAGAAGCCCGCCAGCCCTAATGCGCGTCAATACATCTAACGCATGGTATCACGACTGGCTGGTAGGCGCATTGCTCCTCCAGTGGTAAGTTTAAAAGACCCACAGGTAAGTTCTTGAACTTATTCTGAGGTTGTTTGTTCGCTAATTCTTGATTGCAACACTTCAAGTATGAACAGTGATGGACAAATCAAGGGTGAAATCCAGACGGGCCATGGGAGGCCAGCTACGGATGACTGCGGGAGTGCGGTTAGCGGGCGGCCGTCGATTTCACCATCCGAGTTGCTGGCAGCGCAGCCAGTGACTTCAGACTTGGTGCCTATGGAGAGCACCTTGGCTACCCCGAGAGGTGGAAAAGCCAAACAAAAGTCCAATAGGCCTATCGACTTGGACGAGTCAGGCCAGGAGGGGTCTCCTCCTACATTGGGTAGCGTCTTCGGACGTCTATCCCAGATGGAGCATCTGATGGAAAGGATGCTCCATCATGGTATACTCCAAGGAACAGAGTCATATCAGCGCAGGTCTCGGGGGCCCGTGGCAGCGCCTGGTGCAGGGCTGCATAATGTCTCCCTCTCTGAGGAGGGGAGCATACAGAGTCAGTTTTGGGCTGACTCAGAGTTCGGTGGTATATCCGGGGAGCAATCCACGATGCATGAGCTGTGTGAAGCAGAATTGACTGCTATGGTATCTAAATTAGCGATATCATCGCAAATTGGGGAGCCGCTGGATGAAGCATAGGCGGCCAGCATTAATTACCTCACTTCACATCAGCTCCAGGAGCAGGTAATGGTGCAAACGTCCATGAGGTACCATACACCTGTCAACTGTGCTTCACTCCGAGTGCCGGCTGTAAACAGCTCGATCTGGAGTTACATTGGTGGGGGCATCACAACCCAGCAGGTGAAACTGCAGAAGATCCTGAACTTGCTAGCTTCAGGTATCACGGCCTTTGCCAGGTCGGTGGATGGAAGTTCCCTGTTGGAGGTGCAACAAGATGCGCTGGCATTAATGTGCAATGCACATTTTGAGATTAATTGCTTCCCTAAGAATGCCATCCGCCCTGCCCTGAATCCCAAGTTTGCGGGATTATGCAGGGCCAGTAATGTACAGCCACCAAACTATTTGTTTGGGGAAGATCTGCCAAAGCTGGTCAAAGACCTGGACAACGAGGCGAAAGCTGTGGGGCTAATCAGAGCTTCACCAACGAACAGAGCTTCGTCATTCCGGGGCAGCATCCCTACGCTTCCACCAGCAGCAAACGATTCACAGAAACTGATGGCAGCACGAAGACCGAACACTTTGGGCAGAGTTCTTTTTTAGGGCAAGGCCTAGCCTGGTCCTCGTTGAAGATGCGCAGTTCGCGCACTCCAGCAGCTCTACCCCTCAAACATTGGGGGCGGAAATAGACACCGCAAATGGAGGTAGGTGGGTCTGGTTCTTTCCGGAACATGAGATGTGTGGGTCAGTCACAAGTTGGTGGGAGATTACACTTGTTTTTGAATGAATGGCGTTGGATAACATCAGATTGGTTTATACTGCACAGAATAGACGGGTTCTAAATCAAATTCCTTTCTGATTCACTTCCACCTACCCAGCATACACCAAACCGAACCTTCGTTCATTCACAACAGGAGGGGTTGGATGTACAAGCTGAAATTCAGTCATTATATACAAAAGGGGTAATTAAGAAGTCGAGTCACGAATTTCACCAATTTGTGTCGGATATATTTACAAGACAAAAGAAGGATGGAGGATGCCAAATCATCCTTGACTTGACTCGGCTTAATTCCTTTGTGGAGTATAGACATTTCAAAATGGAAAACATTGTTACTGCCAAACAACTGGTCTCCAAGGGATGTTATATGGCATGAATCGATCTTAAAGATGCATACTATTCGGTACCCATTCATAGGGTTCACCAGAAATATTTGAAATTTAGCTGGATGGGGCAACTATGGCAGTTTAAAGCGTTGCCTAATGGGTTGACTTCACCCTTCAGATTATTCACAAAATTGTTGAAACTAGTACTTGGGCTACTACGAGCTCAAAATCATATAGTGATGGTATGCTTGGATGATGTCCTAATCATAGGAAAAACTCTGAAATTAGCTAAATTAGCTATTTCAGCCACCAAACTCTTGTTTGAAAGATTGGGGTTTCTCATCCATTCAGTTAAATCGAAGTTGACACCATCTAGAGTTATGAATTATTTGGGATTTACCATTAACTCTATTCACATGTCTGTAACTCTGCCTTGAGGCAAGAGATTGGAATTAATAGAAGCCTGCAACAATCTCATTGTGAAGCAGCAACCTTCTATTCAACAAGTAGCCAGTATAATTGGCAAATTAGTGGCTGCTTTTCCCGCTGCAAAATTTTGGCCTTTGCATTATCAAAATTTACAACGTGGAAAGGAGCAGGCACTCAAACACCATGCAGGTCACTTCAACAGACCTATGCGATTGCTGGCTGAAGCCATTGCTGAGTTACAATGGTGGACGTCCAATATTCGGCATTGCTCCAGTAATATTTTGGTTGACAATCCTTCAGTTATATTACAAACTGATGCTAGTGCTCTGGGATGGGGCACTACTGATACCATCTCTAGCTGTGGTGGCAGATGGAATGCGCATGAGGCATCTGTATTCATCTGGAACTCTCTGCCACAGAGGGTAGTTGAGGCCAGTTCATTGGCTATATTTAAGAAGGAGTTAGATGTGGCCCTTGTGGCTAAGGGGATCAGAGGTTATGGAGAGAAGGCAGGTACGGGATACTGAGTTGGATGATCAGCCATGATCATATTGAATGGCGGTGCAGGCTCGAAGGGCCGAATGGCCTATTCCTGCACCTAATTTCTATGTTTCTATGTTTCTATCAATTCTGCAGCTGTATGGTATTAACTACTTAGAGGTGCTGGGAGCACTCTATGGATTAAAAGCTTATTGTGAGAATATGCACCATCTGCATGTTCAACTTCAGATTGAAAACACCACAGCCGTGGCCTACATTAATCAAGTCAGTATCCTGTGATAAATTGGTTAACCTCATTTGGCACTGGTGCATTGTAAGAAACATTTAGATTTCTGCTACCTACCTGCTAGGTAGTTTCAATATGGTGGCGGACACCAGGTCACGGAAATTCAATGACAACACAGAATGGATGTTGAATCATAACGAGTTTAATGATATTGTCACTCTGTCTAGACGTCTTATCGGTGGAATGCTAACTCAAGGACATACTCTGTTCCAAGGGAAGTGGGAAAAAGATAACCACCGAAATGACGAGCTCAACCACAGACTGTGGTCATTAGCAATTACTGTTGTTTAAGAGATTTAATGAATAACCTAAATGGTATAGCATTAACATTTTTTAACAATATTAACATACAATATTAACATAGAAATAGTAATGAATGTTAATCAGAAAGGTAGAAGGGTAATTTACAAATTAACAATTATAACTTAATAAATCTCAAGTAGATTTATAACAGGGGTGTGAGGGGCAGAGACAGGCTCCTGGCTCAGTACCAGGAGCCAGTAGCAGGTTAACCCCTTCAACCAACAGTTGATTATTTCCAAGGTTAAAGTATACACTTAACATTTAGTAGATAAAAATGTTAGTTATATCCGGGAATATTGATGAAATGGATATATATATATTGTAAATGGGTACAAGGACGGGCCTCCTCTACACAGCCACTGACTGGCAGCTGCACGTCGATCTGGGCAAACAGCTGAAATTTCCACAGCACATCACAGCAACATCACTCCCGCCAGACATGATCATCACCTCCGAAGTAACAAAACAGCTGATCATTCTGGAACTGACAGTGCCCTGGGAAGAGCGTATTGAAGAGGCTAATGAGAGGAAGCGTGCAAAGTACCAGGAACTGGTGGAGATGTGCCAGGACAGAGGCTGGAAGACATACTATGAGCCGATAGAGGTGGGCTGTAGAGGCTTTGCAGGACGCTCACTCTGCAAAGTCCTCAACCAGTTGGGCTTGATCAACCCCGCTGGGTCGCCTGGGCGAGGGTGTCTGATGTTGTGAGACTCGAAACACCCGATGACCCCAGGTCACATCACTGAGGATGTGTCCCAGCACATCTAGAAGATGTATCTTTAACACAGGGAGCGGAGCTATTTGTTGGTTTTATATCGACAACGGAAGTCGATAAAATGTTTTCTCCCACCAACAGGTGGGTCACTTGTTACAGTGTCGATACGTTCGGACACTGTATTTTCACTTTTATTCGTTTTTTTAAATTATTACCACATTTAGTCACATGTGTGTGTTTTCTATTTAAGCACAATCGCAAAGGGAATCTACTAATTGAACTTTGTAGGGTAAATGATCCCCCAATATCTAAAGACCTGAGGTACGGATGCACCGCAAGATACACAGGTATTAAATCTATTCAAAATGCAAGACAATAACCAAAATAAACTGGGAGGAATCTCATTCTGTAGTTGGAACATTAGGGGTGTTAACGAACACATTAAAAGGGGTAAGATTCTAGCTCAGCTGAAAGCATACAACACAGATATTGCTTTCTTACAAGAAACGCATCTTAAACTTCAAGATCAAGCTAGATTGAGGGCGAACTGGATAGGGCAAACTTTTCACTCGTTATATACATCGAAATCTAGAGGCACGTCTATTATTATTCGCAAAGGCATTCCATTTAAACCAAAAACTACCTTAACAGATAAGGAGGGGAGATATTTGATAGTTACCGGGGAGATCCATGCTACCCCAACTACCTTGGTAAATATATATGCGCCCAACTTTGACAATCCGCAATTGTTCAATAAAATCTTGAATATAAACGCACAATATAATTACCAGAATGTCATAATCGGCGGAGACTTTAATTGTGTTTTAGGCCCTTACTTAGACAAAACTAATCAAAAACAGAGAGGTATTACAAAATCCAAACTAGCGAATTTCTAAACACAAATATAACAGATGTCTGGAGGATTGCAAATCCGACCGGCAGGGATTACTCGTTCTATTCAATGGTACACAAGACATATTCACGTATAGATTATTTCCTGGTGGTTACAAAATTAATACCCCACACTTCTAAACCAAAATACCGCACAAATATGATTTCAGATCACTCCCCACTAACTTTTTTTCTGAGAATGGAAGGAATGACCAAGAACAAACCGTTTTGGAGGTACATCCCTCAAATTTTAAAAGACTCACAAGGGAGTATATATTTAAAACAGCAAATGGATCTTTTTTTCAAAGTAAATGATACGCCAGACATATCACCTACACTATTATGGGAATCTTTTAAAGCATTTATTCGAGGCGTTATAATTTCATACCAAGCTTTTCAAAATAAGAATAATAAGAACGAACAAAAACAGTTAGAAGAACAAATTAGACAACTGGAGATAGAAAACGCTAAAGACCCAACTACGGATAAACATAATAAAATAATAATACTCAAATTTAAATGATATAAATTATTATCAGAGAAAGTCATAAGATTATTACAAATTTACAAGACAGGAACATTTTAAATTTGAGGATAAGCCCCATAAACTTCTGGCACGTCAGTTAAAAAAACAAGAAAAGGATCACACAATTTCAAAGATCAAATCAGACAGAGGGGAATTATTGACCTTGCCGAGCGATATTAATAAAATATTTGCACAATTTTATGAGAATTTGTATACATCTAAAACGATAATGGACACCAATAAAGTTACAGAGTTCTTGGATAATTGTGACCTTCCTAAACTAGAGTTGCAGAAACAAGAGGAATTGGGAGCACAAATCTCAAATAAGGAAATAGAAGAAACAATAATCTCATTAAAAAATGGAAAAACACCAGGTCCCGAAGGATTTAGTAATAAATTCTATAAAAGTTTTTATGACATATTTACACCTCGCCTACAGAAAATGTATACATATGCCTTTAAAGAACAAATACTACCTGAAACACTAGCAGAATCCACGATCACATAAATACTTAAGAAAGATAAAGATGTGGAAGAACCCGGATCATATAGAGCTATTGCGTTGTTAAACACAGATCAAAAAATATTAGCGAAAATACTAGCTAGAAGACTAAGCAAATATGCTAATAAATTAATACATCCGGATCAAATGGGGTTTATCCCTAAGAGACAAACATTTAATAATTTGAGACGTCTGCTCAATATAATGCATTCACACCAAACTGAAGATCGAAAACTATCAATTATATCGTTGGACGCAAAGAAAGCATCCGATCAGGTTGAATGGGATTATATGGTCAGGGTATTGCAAAAAATTCAACAGGGAGAGAATTTAATTCTATGGATTAAATTATTATATAATAAGCCAATGGCCAGAATATTAACTAAGAATAATTTATCTATGAAATTTCAATTGTCAATGGGTAATAGACATTTGAAATGTCTCTATCACGCTGTTATTTGCTCTTATAATTGAACCCCTAGTGGAAAGAATTAGAGCTCATCCTAATATCCATGGCTATAATACAAAATATTCAAACAATAAAATATCATTATACGCTGATGATGTACTATTGTACATCACAAAACCTCATATTACAATACCAAATATTTTAAGATTCCAAGATGTCTTCCATTCCAAGATGGCGGCGCTGGGTTAACAGCTGCGGCCCACCTGCAGTCCGTCTATTATTTTATTTTTATGTCCTGTTTTTGGTTGGGTTAGTTCGTTTTGTTGGATTGTGTGTGTATGTGGGTGGGGTGGGTGGGGAGTAACATGTCCGGGTCTCTTCCTTCTGGGGGGGGGTGCGACTTTCTGTCGTATTCCCCGTCTCTGTCTGCGCCGAGGCCTAATGGCGGAGCTGGCGGCCTCGGGCCCGGGGCGGTTCCAGTAGCGGCGGTGGCAGTAGCGGCGACGGCCCGACCACCGGAGCGGTTCCAGCAACGGCGGCGGCGGCAGCAGTGAAAACCTGACTCCAGGAGCGGTTCCAGCAGCGGCGGCGGCAGCAGCAGCGGAAACCCGACTACCGGAGCGGTTCCAGCCGCGGCAGCAGCAGCAGCAGCGGAAACCCGACTCGGTCCCGGGGCGGCGACCCGACTACCGGAGCGGTTCCAGCCGCGGCGGCAGCAGCAGCAGCGGAAACCCGACTCGGTCCCGGGGCGGCGACTCGACTACCGGAGCGGTTCCGGCAACGGCGGCGGCAGCGGAAACCCGACTCGGTCCCGGGGCGGCGACCCGACTTGGTCCCGGAGCGGTTGCAGCGGCCCGACCACGGGCCCGGTGGACCCCCCAGGCCGCGTAGTTGAACCGGCCCACTCGTGGAGCTCGGTTGAACCGCGGGACTGACTTACCATCGCCCAGTGCGGTCGCGGCATCTGGGGCCTGGATCACCTCGGCGCAGAGGGAAACAAAGAGGGAAGAGACACAGACTTTAAGTTGTGCCTTCCACCACAGTGAGGAGGTGTTTGGTGAACTCACTGTGGTGGATGTTAAATTTGTGTTTATTGTGTATTCTGTCATTTTTGTTTATTTATTTGTAATTATATGTATGACTGCAGGGAAACAGAGTTTCGTTCAGACCGAAAGGTCTGAATGACAAATAAAGAATCTAATCTAATCTAATCTTTAAACTTAATAGACGACTTCGGATCATTTTCAGGACATAGACTAAATTGGAATAAAAGTGAAATCATGTCAATAAAACTGAAAGATTCTACACATCTTTTACGGTTTCCTTTTAAAAAAGCTATGGAAATTTTTAAATACTTGGGTATCGAAATCACTAGAAGATATCAAGACATGTTTGACAAAAATTATAATCCTCTACTTAAGAAACTATATAACTTTGGAAAACGCTTCCGATGTCCTTAATAGGCCGAATAAACACCATAAAAATGATTTTCCTACCACAAATTTTATACCTGTTCCAATCAATTCCAATACTCCTACCCAAAAAGTTTTTTTTTAAACTGGACTTAGATATCACAAATTTTATTTGGGATTATAAATCCCATAGAATACAAAGATCACACCTGAATAAACCCAAAGCTGTAGGGGGATTAGCACTCCCCAATTTAATGTATTACTACTGGTCTGTGAATATTAGAAATATGATCCAATTGCTGGATAAATCTCCCCAGCAACCGGATTGGATTATTATGGAGAAAGAGGACTGCTCCCCTTGCAATATTGGAGCGATCTTTCTTTCACCAGTGACGATGAATAATACAAATTACAACAAAAATCCAATTATACACAGTATTGTGGCGTCAGCATAAACATAGGCCACTTAAGCTCGAACCCTCGTCAGGAGAGGGCGGGCACACGACGTCATGGGCAGAGGGAGTGTCCTGGTACATAAGCTCTCTCATCACGAGACCCACCAGGAGTTTACCGGTAGCTGAGCCCGAGGGAACAACCTCGCTCAGCTACAACAACCCTACATATAGTTAGCGCACCCACTATATGTGTGACAACAGAATAAAGAACCACTTGCACCAACCTGATGTCTATTCTTTATTCGCCACGTATGGTGCCGCTACAGTATAGAATTAGAATTTGGAAACAAATAAAACACAACTTAAAATTAAGAAATTTATCTCTCTTATCTCCTATTGGTAAAAACCCTTTGTTTAAACCTTCAATTATAGATAAAGCATTTATACAATGGGAAAGAGCAGGAATTAAAACCTTCGGAGATTTGAATGAAACGGGAAAACTATTGTCATTTAAACAATTACAACTAAAATACAACTTGGGAAACAATCAGTATTTTAAATATTTTCAAATTTGTGACTATCTGAAAAAATGCGCACAAGATTATCACAATGTGCCTCCAGATATACTGGAAGAAGTAATGAATACAAAGGCTGAATCAGCAAACCTAATATCATATATATATTATATTATTCTAAACGCAGAAATACCATCAACAGAAGGCATCAGAAGAGACTGGGAAAAATAATTAAGTATAAAAATTTCCAAAGAAAGGTGGGAAGAATATTCATTGAATGTGCATAAATGTTCAATTAACGTAAGACACATTTTAATACAATTTAAAATCTTACACAGATTATACTATTCAAAATCTAAAATAAGTAAACTTTTTCCCAATGTCTCACCTATTTGTGATAAATGTCAATGTCAAGAAATTACTATAGCGCACTCATTTGTCTTTTGTACAAAAATTCAAAAATGTTGGACTGAAATTTTTGAAATGTTCACAAAATTATTTAAAATAAAACTGACTCCAAAGGCAGACTGGATTATCTTTGGAACAATGAAAGGTAGCCCTGAATTAAATGTGTTTCAAAATAATCTATTTGAATATGGCTTAATATCAGGAAAAAAGCAAATCTTAAAATTCTGGAAAAATGCTCCCATACCAACAGTTAATATGTGGATTTCAACTATGTTTGAAAGACTACATCTGGAAGATATGAGACTCCGACTGGCAGGAAAATCAGACCATTTCTATAAGACTTGGTCTACATTTTTAAATCTACCACAAGGATAAGGTGCAAGAATACCTCAAAAAAGTACCGGCGTCGGGTCTAGGTAAAGGGGGACGAAAAACTGTTGAGTTGGTAGATTCCTTTTGCGCAATGTTTATAATAAAGTAACTGGCTTTTATTTTTTCCTTCTCTCTCTTTCCCTTTTTTTTCCTCTCCAGGGTCTATCTCTTAATCTCCTTTCTCTAACTCTTCGACCAAGGGTTCCCTTTCCCTTTGGCACGCTTTTTTACTTTCACAGCTCTTTTTCACTTTCTCTACTTTCTCTGTTGCTATTTCTTTCTTTTTTCATTTTTCTAAAGCTTTAAAAAATTAAGAGGTACAATGATTGTAATAATATACATGGGATGTACACGGATGTAACCTACGGTAGCTCTAATAAATAAAGATATTAAAAAATATATATATGTTATCACTCGGTATGGAACACCGGATATAGATTTGTTTGCATCCAGACTCAATCACCAGTTACCAAAGTATGTTGCATGGGAACCAGACCCAGGGGCAGTGGTGGTGGATACATTCTCGCTACATTGGGGAGGAATGTTCTTCTATGCATTCCCCCCATTCTGCCTCGTCAGTCGGTGCTTACTTAAGATCAAGCAAGACTCTGCCTCAGACATTCTGACTGGGGTGGAAGATTGCAACCTTCACGTGGTCCGCCCTGTTTCAACGAATGCAATCAACCTGGCATGCACAATCAAGTAAGATCAAATAGAACAAGTTGTCCCACAAGTTTGTCTGTGCACAAGAGGAAGAGGAAGAAGAGGAAGAAGAGGAAGAAGAGGAAGAAGAGGAAGAAGAGGAAGAAGAAGAAGAAGAAGAAGAAGAAGAAGAAGAAGAAGAAGAAGAAGAAGAAGAAGAAGAAGAAGAAGAAGAAGAAGAAGAAGAAGAAGAAGAAGAAGAAGAAGAAGAAGAAGAAGAAGAAGAAGAAGAAGAAGAAGAAGAAGAAGAAGAAGAAGAAGAAGAAGAAGAAGAAGAAGAAGAAGAAGAAGAAGAAGAAGGAAGGAGGAGGAGAAGGAGGAGGAGGAGGAGGAGGAGGAGGAGGAGGAGGAGGAGGAGGAGGCATTCTGATAGTGCCTGACTGGCCTACACAGCCATGGTTTCCACTCATACTGGGAATGATCACAGAACCTTTTATGGCAGTTCCCAAAAGCTGAAATCTGCTGGTTCACCCCGTGACTGTGGAGAATCATCCACCGCATGATCGGCTCAATTTGTTGGTTTCCAGACTCTAAGAAGACCTTTCCTGGGGCTCAGACTATCTGATGGTACGGTGGACGTGCTCACTGTGGCCTGGAGAGACAGTACCAAGAAACAGTACGTCTCCTATATTAAGAAATGGGAAGTGTTCTGTTTACAGTCTAATATTTCGTATGAGATAGCACACATAACAAATGTATTGGAATTCCTCTCAAAACTTTATTTTGATGAGAGACTGAGTTACAGTGCTTTAAATTGTGCCAGGAGTGCTTGGTTGTCATACTTGTTGCCAGGATCGGGACACCACTCTGTTGGGTCTCACCCACTGATGTCCAGGTTCATGAAGGGTATCTTCAATTCGAATCCTCCCAGGCCCAGATACTCGGAAATATGGGATGTAGGCATGGTACTAACGCTGCTTCGCCGGTGGGCTCCAGCAACATCCCTATCCCTGGCCCAGCTCACTTACAAGGTAGTGATGCTCATGGCACTGGTGTCAGCACAATGGGTCCAGTCGTTGCATAAGCTGCGGCTGGATAGGATGATCACACCTGCCAATAGTATAACATTTTATGTGTATGATCTAGTTAAGCAGAGTAGACCAGGTACTTCTGGCCTCAAACTACTCTTTATGGCATACCCCTTGGACCTCCGGTTATGTGTGGTCATGCACCTCCAATAATATATTAAGGTCACCAAGAGCCTTAGGGGGTCATAACTAGCAATGTTTGTTAGTCACAAGAAACCTCATAAGAAGGTTTTATGAGGAGTTACGATGAGGGATTATGTGCCCTCCGCTCCCAACCCTCTTCTCATAAAGGTCAGGTGGTAGTTCTAGTTCTCGAATCTTACTATATTCAGTTCAACAACTGTTATCTGTGACTTCACACCGCTGCTTTGAAGGTTGACATGCATGCGGGCTGGCGGGCTTCTTCACATAATCCCTCATCGTAACTCCTCATAGATCAAACTTCAAACTGGTAAGTTCTCGCTTAATCTTACTACTTTACTTCGGAGTCACATGAGCAACTACGTGAAGATTTCAAAGTTCTGTGAATTCATGCCGTAGACCCGATTCCATGCCACACACTGGTAAGTTCTCATTTAATCTTACTATTATAGTCAGCATCAATAATATAATCATGAAACTACTATAATTCCCAAATAAACACTTGTTAATATTCAGTTACTTTTGGTTAATGAGTAACATATGTGGATTATGATCTTGTAAAACTTGACTTTATTGATTTCAGCATCCCTGATATTTGGAAGTGGCATAATATATGGAAGTAACATTATTCTTCATTTCAAGCATGTGACTAAGGATGAACCTGATCAAGATGTTGAAGCCTTTTATACACCCATGAGACCTCTTATGACAAAATACTAGTATGTATATGAAACTCGATTATGTTAAAATTATTTCAGCATAGGACTCAGCACGGTCCATCATGGGCACAACTATCCCCACCATGGAAAGCTTCTACATGAGATACTGCCTCGAGGGAGAAGACAGGAGAATGGGGTTAAGAGGGAGAGATAGATCAGCCATGATTGAATGGTGGAGTAGACTTGATGGGCTAAATGGCCCAATTCTACTCCTATCCCTTATGACATGACCTTATGAGAAGGCAGCATCTATCACTAACAATCCCCACTATTCAGGTCATGCTGTCTTCTTGCTGCTAATATCGGGCTGGAAGTAGTTTGTTTTTAGTTAAGTTTATTATTGTCATGTGTACTGAGGTACAGTGTAAAGCTTTTGTTTGTGTGCTCTGAAGATAAAGAAAACGCCATACATGAATATAATCAAGCTGTCCACAGTGTACAGATGAAGGATAAAGATACAACATTTAGTGAAAGATACAAGTTTGAAACCCGATAAGTCAGTTTAACAATAGTTTAAAGGTCTCCAAGAGGTAGATGGGAGGTCAGGATTGCACTGTAGTTGATGAGAAGACTGTTCAGATGCCTCATAACAGCTGGGAAGGAACAATCCTTAAATCACACACCACCAGGTTACAGCAGTCACGGTGGCGCAGCGGTGGAGTTACTGCCTTAAGGGACTGTCCCACTATGGCAACCTTATTTGCGAGTTTAGGGGAGTTTGTGCTCGCCACAAGCTCGCAGCACAGTCGACACGTGGTCGTAGGTGGTCACTGGTAAGTCTCCTTCAGGGTCGAGAGGAGTTCCCGCATAGTGGTTACTACTCGCGGCCTCAGTCTGGTCGAGGAAATTTTTTCAACAAGCTGAAAAATTTTCTGCGAGCAAAAATTGATCGGCATGGAGAAAATCGATACTTTTGAACTCATAGTGCCGTGGTAGTGGGGTGGCCATGTCGTTGTAGGTACTCGAGGTAGCTGTAGGTAATCTCCGTTGCTGACCGGACATTTTAATTGGCTCATTGGGGGAAAAAAAACGTAAGCACGAGTTTTCAGAACCAAGGACAACCGACTGGTAATGTTAAATGCCCGCTAAACTTCACAGCTGTGTATCTCTGGCTTATTAAAAAGTTGTCTGGCTTCTTAAGAGTGTCTCCCCTGCTTCTCACCCCCCCCCTTCTCTCCCCTTCTCCCCCGTTCTCTCCCCTTCTCCCCTCCCTGCCCTTTTAAAGGACCTACCGTACACTGTGCCAGCTGTCTTTACCCTTCCTGTTCATTTCACCGCGTGAATTTCAGACAGCGCTACCCAGGTTTCCCTGGGCCCCGCCTTTGCGATGTGTGTGTGTGTGTGTGTGTGTGTGTGTGTGTGTGTGTGTGTGTGTGTGTGTGTGTGTGTGTGTGTGTGTTTTCAGCGCTGACACTCGTTCCAGCTCGCATTTTTTCAGGCGAGTGCCGGCGAGCTTGAAGGTCGCGGACAGTTTGCTGAAAAGTTGCATAAGTGGGTTAGGCCCTTTACAGCGAATGCAACACCGGAGACCCGGGATCGATCCTGACTATGGGTGGTGTGTGTATGGAGTTTGTACGTTCTCCCCATGAGCTGAGTGGGCTTTCTCTGAGAGTTTCGGTTTCCTCCCACACTCCGAAGACGTACAGGTTTGTAGGTTAATTGGCTTGGTAAATGTAAAAATTGTCCCTATTGGTAGTGTTAATGTGCGGGGATCGTTGGTTGGCGCAGATCCGGTGGACCAAAGGGCCTGTTTCCACGCTATATCTCCAAACTAAACTCAACTAAACTATGTAGCTATTATCCTACAACTATACAGTTCTTCAACAATACTACACAACAATTCTTCAACAGTTCGACACAATACTAATGTTTGCTTCACAACACTTGACAACATATTTTTTTCTCTAAATATGTTTTGTACTAACACGTTCCTCTTTTTTACTATCTTGCAGAATTATATGTGTAAGTTATGTATAAGTTATAGTTTTGTGTGTCTGAGTCTATGATGCTACTGAACAAATTATTTTCATTGTACCTGTACCTCACCAAACTTGTGCATATGATGTTAAATTCAATTTGACTTGACTTGAGAGTCCAAATGTCTCTCTTAAAAATTGATCGTAGCACTTTTCCAAAAATAGTTGTTAGGCTAATTGGCTTCCAATTCCTGTGGCTTTGTCTCACACCCTTTTTGAATAAGTGCTCTTACATTGGCAATTTTCCATCCTCTGGCACTGTTCCAAAAATCAAGGATATTTGGAAGGTTATAATTAATGCGTCCACTATCGCAGTGCACACTTCTTTTAGGAACCTAGCCATCCAAGCCAGGTTACTTATCGGTCTTTAGCGCCATTAGTTTACCTAATTCCAATTCTCACAGGATGGTGATAGTGTTTAAATTCTCCCTGGCATTATCCATTAGTCATAGAGTCACAGAAATAGCATGGAAACTTGCCCATTATCCATCAGTCATGGAGTCACAGAAACAGCATCGAAACTTGTCTATTGGCCCAACTTATCCATGCCGAAGAAGATGCCCATTTAAATTAGGGTGGCATAGTGGCGCAGCGGTAGAGTTGCTACCTTAACACACCAGAGACCCGGGTTCCATCCTGACTACGGGTTCTGTCTGCATGGAGTTTGTACATTCTCCCTGTGACCTCGTGGATTTTCCTGGGTGCCCTGATTTCCTCTCACCTTCCAAAGATTTGCAGGTTTGTAGCTTAATTGACCTCTGTATATTGTCCCTAATGTATAGGATAGAACTAGTGTGTGAGAGATGGATGATCAGTGTGGACTCGGTGGGCCGAAGGACCTGTTTTCCATGCTGATTTTCTAATACCAAATTAGTCCCATTTTCTTGCATTTGGCCAATATTCTTCCAAACCTTTCCTATCCATGTAGCTGTTCAAATGCCATTTAAATGTTGTTTGTACCTAGATCAACGTCTTTCTCTGGCACAGATTGATCAGAGACAAGCATCACAGATTTGTTGATGGGAAATCCTGATTATCTAATTGAATTTTTTGAAGAGCCATCTCAAGTTCCATTAAGTGCTTATATATATTAATCCCATTTACACCACACTCAACCTCCAGCCTTCTATGCCAAGTATTCATTTAAATACACTTACATGTTCATGAATATCTCCCTCCATCATTGCCTAAGGTAGTATGTTACAGATTTCAACCACTTCATATTGTGTGATGTTGCACATAGAACTCCAGCTGCAGCCCAAATGACATTTTACATAAATGTACCTTAATTGAGGAGATTCAGCCTTCTGCAGAGTACTTTTCTATAGGTGTGTGGTGGAGAACATACTGACTGGTTACATCACGGTCTGGTTTGGTAACTTGAACACCTAGGAACAAAGAAGCCTACACAAAATTATGGATATTCCTTGGTCCACCATGGGTATAGACCTCCCCACCATTGAAGGGATCTACAGGATGCGTTATCTCAAGAAGGTTGCTAGTATCATCAAAGACCCACACCACCATGGCCACGTTCTCATCTCACTGCTACAATCAGGAAGAAAATACATGAGTCTGAGAACCGTTCCCTCCAAGTTCAAGAACAACTTCTTTCCATCAACCATCAGCTCTTCAACCACCCTGCACAACCCAAAACGTATCCTTACCTCAGCATTGAACTGCTATGGGTTTAGCTACTGTATGTACTTTAGCTTGCTTTATTATTGTCAGGTTATCTATTGTAAATGATAATTAATTTTATATTTATTTGTTGTAATGGTGTGTTTAATGTGCCACTAAAGCTGCAGCAGCCCACTGTCAAAGTGTCTAAAATTTGCCACCTTCAAACAGTCCAATCTTTCACTTTCATTAGCTATTAAAATAATAATAATAATAATAATAATAATAATAATAATAATAATAATAATAATAATACATTTTATTTATAGGGCGCCTTTCAGGACTCTCAAGGACACCTTAGAATTAAACCAAAAATGACACCTTACAATTAAACAAGCATGAAACAAAAACAACATATACAGCAACAATACACAATTTCGAGAGAAAGCAGCGGCAGCCAATCGCCCCAGCGTTCACTCTCACCCCTAGCAGCCAAGATAAGACACAACACTAAAGAATTAACAATGAACATAAAAACATTCCCCCACAATGGTTCCCACTGTGGGGGAAGGCACAAAGTCCAGTCCCATCCCCACGTCCACCAATAGTCAGGCCTATTGAGGCCTCCGCAGTCGGCGCTACGGCGGCCCGATGTTTTAGGCCTTCTCACCGGGTGATGGTGCTCCGGCATCGGGAGAGTCCTCACAGTGGCTTGGGACACCTGGAACAGCCGCTTCCTTACCATGGTCCGTGGTTTCCGAAGCCAACAAGGCCGCGCTGGATGGAGCTCCACAACTGGTGATCTCGCTGAGAGATCCTAGGCTCCCGATGTTAAAGTTCAGCGCTGCCGCCCGCAGCTGGCCGCTCCACAGACCTGGAGTGCCGCGATGTTCACCTGCGGTCTCAGCAAACCGGAGTTACAGCACGGCGACCCAAGCAAGGCAGTGCACGCTCCGCTCCACGATGGCGCTCCAGGGCTGAGCCGCTGCTGAAGCCAAGGTTCTGGGCGGTCCCCGCAGGAAACGCCGCTCCAGGCCCACTGGTAGGCCGCGAGAACGGGTCGAAGTTGCAGCCCGGAGAAAAGCTGCCTCTCCGACCAGGTAGGGACCCTGAAAAGTAGTTTCCCCCTTCCCCCTCCAACCCCCCCCACATAAAAAAGACTAGTACTCCAAAACAAAACACTAAAAGTTATTCCAGCAATTTGTGTCTACTAACAGCAATGGGCCCAGCACTGAAACTTGGAGGAGAAAGTGGGATTACATAGAACTAGTGTAAACGGGTGCGTGGCATGGATTCAAAGGACCAAAGTGCCTGTTTCCTTGCTGTATCTCTAAACCTAAAACTAAGGTGGGCTACAATAATGTGGAAAGTAGCAGTTTACAAAACAACTGAATTGTTCACTTAATAACTGAATCAGCACCTAATATTTACTCAAAATGCAAAGCTGCTAAAATGCATTTGCTGACACCAAACAAACAGAGACCATAATATATTACTGGAAAACATTGAATGATCGCTCTGCTTGCTGTTCTCATTCTTCATTTTGACACACTGCATAGGGCACTACCTAATATTATTGCACCAGACATGTCGCTTCTGTTGTGCTGCAGAAGGCAGTGGCTGTTGGATTTTACCAGACGCAGCAAATGTAAACTGTGCCGTGCTGATAAGGCTACCTGATGGTAGTGCAGCTACAGTGTTCATGTGAAAGGTGATGGACAACAGTGGGATCAGCAAGCAATGTCAGCGTTTTGTACTCAAAACCAGACTCAGCACCAGACATCCCTGCCCATTCACATGTTGTGATAGTATCTGCCTCAACTACCTCCTCTGGCAGCTCATTCCATACACCCACCACCCTTTGCATGAAAAAGTTACCCCCAGGTTCCTATTAAATCTCCCCGCCCCCCACCTCTTCTTAAACCTATGTGCTCTGGTTCTCAATTCGCTTACTCTAGAAAAGAGACTCTGTGCATCCACCCAATCTATTCCTTTCATAATTTTGTATACCTCACACCCCTCATCCTCTGTGTGCTCTAGGACCAAAATCCTAGCCTGTTCTATCTCTCCCTATACCTCGAGTCTAAGCAACATCCTCATAAATCTTCACTGCACCTTTTCCAGCATCTTTCCTACAACATGGAGCCCAAAGCGGAATACAAAACTCTAAATGCAGCCTCACTAACGTCTTATACAACTGCAATATGTCTTCCTAGCTTTTATACTCAATCCTCTGACTGATGGGGACGAATGTATCAAAAGCCTTTTTGACTGCTCTATCTACCTGTACCTATACTCCTGAAACCCTCTATTCTGCAACACTTAGCAGAGCCCTATCGTTCACTGTGTAGGTTCTGCCCATGTTAGTGCTCTTAAAATGCACTCTGTATTAATTGCATCAATCATTCCTCAGCCCACCTGCCCAACCGATCAAGATCCTGCTGCAATTTTTGACAAACATCTTCACTATCTACAATACCACCCACTTTTGTGTCATCTGTAATCTTGCCATGTATGTTCTCAACCAAATCATTGATAAAGATGACAAACAGCATAGGTTGTCCTCTCCAGAGATGCTGCCTGTTCCGCTGAGTTATTCCAGCAATTTGTGTCTACTAACAGCAATGGGCCCAGCACTGAAACCTGAGGCATACCATTAGTCACATGTGTCCAGTCTGAAAAGCAACATTCCACCATCTTTCTTCCATGAAATCAATTTTCTATCCATTCAGATATCTCCCATGAATCCCAAGGGATCTAACCTTCCAGAGCAGCCTACCATGTGGAATCTTGTTGAATGCCTTACTGAAATCCATGTATACAATGTCTACAGCTCTGCCTTCATCGACCTTTTTGGTCACATCCTCAAAAAACTCAATCAGATTTGTAAGACATGACCTCCACAAACAACACCATGTTGACTATCCATAATCAGCCCTTGTCCATCTAAATGCGTATATATTCTATCCCTCACAATACTCTCTAGTAGCTTTCCGACCACTGATGTTAAGCTCACTGGCCTGCAGTTCCCAGCCTTCTCCCTGCAGCCCTTCTTGAATAGAGGCACAACATTTGGACAGAGGAACAACTTCCAGCACCTTGGAATGACGACTCATAAATCTCAGTGAGGACTCCTGCAATTTCCCTTCTAGCTTCCCACATTGTCCTCGGATATATCTGATCAGGTATAGAGGGCTTATAGAGGGCCGTATGAACCAGCCTACAACGCAGATGCATTCAATCACCTCTGCAGAAGGTAACCCACCACTGGAATGGCCATTAACAGAATGCAAACTGGAGGCAGAACCTCACCTCCTGCTCGAGCTGGGAGAGAGTTTATTTTTATAGGTTTAAATCACTTGAAAATTCAAAAGATTTTACAATCATCAGGACTCATTTTTTTTTTCTTTTTTTTTTAGTTAAATTTTATTAGAGACATGTAGATATCATAGTCCAAACCACTACAAACTTTGTTAAATGGCTACATATTAAATATCCAGGATTCCAGGGACTCCGCTACCAATGTAGCTGGGGTCTTCATTTATCGGTTACATATTAACATTGACTCTGATTATTATTATTTATTTTTTTAATAGATAGAAAAAATAAAGAGAAAAAAAAGAAAATTAGAAAAATAGAATAAACTATCCATAATACAACTTAGGAGATAGGTTCGTAGGTCAGAGAACATAACTATTCATCTAGTCCAGGGTTCAAGCTTCAGTCAGGTCTCAGCGCCGGCCCATTCTACCGCTTCAAATAATCTATGAACGGGAACCATATTCTAGTAAATAATTTGTCAATTAAGACAAATCTAATTTTTTCCAGATTTAAGGTCTCCGACATCTCCATAATCCACATTTTGATTGTGGGCGTTGCGGGGTTTTTCCAAAATTTTAATATTAATTTTTTCCCAGTTATTATACTGTAATCAAGGAAATTTCTTTGGTTTATTGTAAGTTTTAGGTATTGTTCAGATATGCCTAATATTATTAATTTAGGATTGGGCTCCAGTTGAGTATTAACCACTACGGAAATAATTTTAAAAATATCCACCCAAAATGTTTTAATTTTTATGCAACTTACAAAGGTATGGGTTAAATTAGCCTCAAGAGTATTGACATTTATCGCAGATAGGAGAGATATTAGGAAAAATTCTATTTAATTTTGTTTTAGAATAATACAATCTATGTAGTACTTTAAATTGTATTAAAGAATGTCTGGTGTTTAACGAACATTGATGTATATGTTGTAGACTTTCATCCCAAATATCTTTCGTTATGGGTTGAATTAATTCGCTTTCCCATGCTTGTCTATATAATTTCGTCGACGGAATCTCATTATCTAAAAGAGTATTATAAATGTAAGATATTAATTTGACTGTGTTGGGGTGTTTATTCAAACATACATCTAGAATCTCTGGCTCTCTCATTCTGTATTCTTGTGTATGTGATTTAACATAATCTTTAAATTGTAAATATCTAAAAAAATTATTTGAATGTAATCCATAATTTTGTTGTGCCTCCTGAAATGAGAGGAACACACCTTTTCTATAAAGATGGCCCATTTTTTAAATTCCATAATTTTTCCTTTATCCAATACTGAAGGTTTAAATTAAGAGTTATTTGCAATAGGGAGAGAAAGTGATAAATTATCCAATTTTAATCTTTTTTATTTGTTTCCAAATTCGAACACCATTATGTATAATTTGATTTTCACTATAGATTTTTTAATTCAATTTTGTAGGATTTTCACAGAGTCGGACCAATTTCAAAAGAAAGACAATCCTCCTTTTCCATCTTTAACCAGTCCGGTTAGTGATCCATATCTTCCAACCAGAAATTTATGTTTTTGACATTGACTGCCCAGAAATAAAAGAAGAAATTTGGTAAGTAATCCTCCATTCATCTTGGGTTTACATAAGTGTTTTTTGCTTATTCTGTGATTCTTATAATCCCAAATAAAACTTGTTACAATAGAGTCGACTTTTTAAAATACATTTTTAGGGAGATATATCGGAATTGATTGAAAGAAGTATAGAGGTTGAGGAAGGAAAATCATTTTAATAGCATTAATTCTACCGAGCATTGAAATGAAAGGTGTTTTCCAATATTGAATATTCTTATGCAATTTATTAATTAAAGGTACAAAATTTGATTTAAATAAAGAAGTATATTTCTTGGTCACGTAAATTCCTAAGTATTTAAATTTTTCATTCACTATTTTAAAAGGTGATTGTTGCAATATATATAAATTAGGTTCCTTTATTGGCATAATCTCAATCTTATTCCAACTGATTCTGTATCCCGAGAATAAACCAAATTGAGTTATAAGATTTAAAAAGTTAGGGATGCTGATTTCTGGATTTGATATATATGTAGTAATACATCATCTGCATATCGAGAAATTTTATTAACTGTATTTTTAGTATTATACCCATATATTTCTGGATGTGCTCTAACTCTTTCTGCTAGTGGTTCAATAGCAAGGGCAAATTGTAACGGGGATAATGGGCATCCTTGTCTACAACCTTTAGATAAATCAATTTTTTTTGATAACATTTGATTTGTCATTATTCTGGCTGTTGGGTTGGCATATAAGAGCCTAACACAGGTACAAAACTTATCACCTAGTTGAAAATTTTCCATCACCAAAAATAAGTAGGGCCATTCCACTTGATCGAATGTTTTCTCAGCATCAAGCGAGATGACTGCTAAATCTACATTAGCTATTCTATTTGAGTATATAATGTTAAATAATCATCTCAGATTATAATATGAATAATGTTTTGGAATAAAGCCTGTTTGATCGGGGTGTATTAAATTATGAATCACTAAACTTAATCTATGTGCTAAAATGTTGGTTAATATTTTCTGATCGGTGTTTAAGAGAGCAATTGCTCTATATGAACCTGGGTCTTCAAGCTCCTTATCCATTTTTGGTTGTATTTTGGAGTATTATTGTTGATTCATTTAAAGTTTCTGGAAGTTTCTGTTGCATGAATGCTTGAGTATATAATGCCTGTAGGTGTGGCGAGATCAGATCATGATTTTTTAAATAAAATTCACTATTTAAAACATCTGGGCCAGCGGCCTTTCCATTTTTTAAAGAACTAATAGATTCTTCAATATCTTTTACTGATATTTCAGCCCCTAATAATTCCCTCTCTTTCAGGTCTAAACCAGTAAGATTGCATTTCTGTAAAAATAATTCCATTCCTGCAGAACCCACTGTCGTTTTGGTTGAGTAAAGTGTTTGATAGTAGTGCGAGAATCTATCATTAATATCCTTGGGTAGTGTTAATATTTCTCCCGTATCTGAGTTAATTTCATATATTGTTTTTTCCCCTTCCTGTTTCCGGAGTTGACATGCAGTAATTTTTTTGGTTCATCACCGAATTCAAAGTGTAGCTGTTTAGTCTTTTAATAAAGTTTTATGATTTGGTCTGAATATACTTGGTTTAACTTATATTTGAGTGCAGCAATTTTATTATGTATTATCATAGAAGGCGCGATTGCATTTTCCATATCTAATTGCCTTATTTCCATTTCCAATACCAGTTGTTTGGCGCGGTTCTCTTTATTATGAAAGGCTTGTGCAGAGATTAATGCTCCTCTTATAAATAAATTAAATGTTTCCCAAAGAAGGGAGGCAGATATTTCAGGCCAATCGTTTGTCTCAAAAAACATGTTTATCTGTTTATTAAGATATTCGTAACATGCTTTATCATTTAAAATTTGAGGATTAAGGCTCCATTGTATCTGCTTATCAGTCATTCCACTTAGTTTGATCATAAATGTTAAAGGAGCATGGTCTGAAATTAAAATACTATGATATTTCGAGTTATAAGTAAATGGGATAAGTTTAGAATCTACTAAAAAGTAGTCTATCCTTGAATAGGTTTTATGTACCGGTGAGTAAAATGAGTATTCCCTTCCAGATGGGTTTTCAATTCTCCAAACGTACTTCCGGTGGCGCTAATGGTGGAGTAGGGTGTGCGCCAGCTAGCGAAGTGCAAAGAAACCGAAAAAAACGGGAGTAAAATAAGGAACTGACGTGCAGAAATCACTCTGGCGTCATCAGACTGCGACTCTGGAGACCTAATGTTGATAACTCGCTCCCCCACAAAGGAACTGACTAAAAAAACTACAAGAGGTAAACAACTGAAGGAGGAAGTAGGCCCGACTGAAGTCCTGGTCTCAGTTTTAACGTTGTCCCAGGAAGACGTCTCAAAAGCCCAGAAGAAAAAGAAAAAGAAAAGCGAAATGGAGCAACTTCACAACTTCATCACAAGGGAAATTGCAAGTATAAAAGAAGAATTGATAAGCTTTAAAAAAGAATTGAATATTAAAGAAATACTGAAAAGTCTTAAACAAGAGATTAAAGAAGACTTCTTAGACTTTAAAAATAAAATGACTAATCTTGTCCGTAAGGAACTGGCTAACATGAAGGAGGAAATGTCAGCAAATTTCGACTTAGAAATCAATGAAGTAAACGAGAAAATTAAATCAAATGAAACCAACTTTAATGATAAGCTGGAGTCGACCTTCACTACAATGGATCGACAACTGGGGCAGCAAGTTGACGCCATAACTCATTTGGAAGAAACTACAGAGACACTCGTTGCCAAGAATAAGCGTTTATCAGATTTACTGTATAAAGTAACTGGAAAATGTATTGACTTGAAGGGCTGTCAGAGACGACATAATTTAAGAATTGTGGGCGTTCGTGAGGGTAAAGAAGGAAATAAAGATCTCCATGACTTTGCCGCACACTTATTTAAAAAAGTCTTGAATTTAGATCAAAAGCCCGTATTAGGTCGGGCACACAGAGTTCTTGGATGTCGCTCGGACCCGAACGCCCCTCCAAGGCAGCTGATAGTGAAGGTACAATACGATCATGTTTTGGATGACATCATGAAAAAAATTGCTGACACAAGAAATCCTATGCTTGATGGAGACAAAATAAGCATATTTCGAGATTACCCTGCAGAGGTGGTCAGACGGAGAGCATTATTCAACAAGACAAGAGGGTTTCTAAAGAAGATAGACAACTTGAGATATGGATTGCTGTACCCTGCAAGATTGAGAGTCACTTATCAGGAGAAGGAACAGTTTTTCACTGATCACAAGAAAACATTGGCATATGCTCGGAAGATTGTGGGCTCGAGTGAGGACTGAATAACATTCATATAATTTCGTCATCTTGCTGAGAATAAATGGAACTTTAATTCACTTTACTCAAGCACTAATGAAAGCTGATAATGACAACTGAGCAATCCCTCTTGTTATGGACATATTATTTTAATATTTTAGTACTAATTTTTACTAACAATTACTAATCATTAAGAACACTTGTAATTATTATTGGAATAATTAGTTAAAAATATGAAATGTAAAAAAGGTATAATTTAGATATCTTATTAATTGGAACTTGTTATGTTCTTCCTTTATTTACATCAGACTAACATTTGACTAATAATTAGCTAAGAGAGTAATAGTCTCTCACTACAAGATTACTAACACTCTGGACCAAAATAGTTCTTATTTAATCCCATACATAACTTTAATTGAATTTTTTTTTAAGCGTGGAGCTAGGAATAAATTTTTTTAAGTCTACGGAAGTCCTTAGATAGCCAGCCACGTTAGTGTGGCTAGCACTAACTACACTAATTTTAGATGTAGTTTCTTTTTTCTTCTTACACTTTATTAATTTATTATTTTTTAAATTTTTGTATTTTTTACTTAATTATTATTTTAAACTTGAATTAATTTACAAATATTATTTCTGGAGATATGTCCGTGTGGAAGATTTATTTGAATTAGATTTACAACTCATCTGTTCTGTGTTCGGGTGGAATGTCTGGTTTACTGTGCTGAGCTATCTGCTCTTTTATAGACCACCCTAACCGTAAGATGCAAGACGTTAATAGAAAAAACAGGGGTCAAGGAATTACTTTTTGTAGTTGGAATGGTAAGGGAATTGGCACACTTAAAATCACTCAAAGCATATATAACATCTCTTCAAGAAACCCACCTTAAAAATGACGCACAACACAGATTGAAAGCAAAATGGATTGCTGAAACATATAACTCTTCATTCTCTCATAAGGCCAGAGGTGTTGCAATTTTAATCTGTTAAGGTATAGCTTTTAAACACATATCAACTATTGCGGAATCTAATGGTAGATATATTATACTAGTGGGTGAATTATATCTAAAAAAAGTGATTTTTCTCAACGTCTATGGACCAAATTTTGATAATACTATGTTTTTTTTAAGAATATACTTAATACTATCCCGGAGCTCACACAACATAATTTGATAATCGGTGGAGATTTAAATTGTGCACTAGATTCCTATCTCGATAGACCATCAAGACAAAGGAAAGCAAAACCTAAGACAAGCAAATTATTAAACTCATATATCAATACTACCAATATCAAGGATGTTTGGAGAATTGAAAAGCCATCTGGAAGATTAATTTTTATTTTTATTTTTTATTTTTTATTTTTTTGCACTGTATTTATTTGTAATTTATTAGACTTTTTTTTGTTTATGAGTACTTGAGTACTAATGTGTTGACAAACCTGTTATGATGTTGCTGCAAATAAGAATTTCATTGTTCTGTTTTGGGACATACTGCAAAAAACATTTTTGTTTTGTTTTAAATCATGTATTTAAAAAAATAATAATAATCAGTATGTCACTTAAATTGTCAAGATATTTGATGATGAGCTGTACTGTAGAATTTTGCCATTACCAGTTTCCAAAGTTGTCACCTGATTGTTTCGCTAAGTAAAACTCAAACATCATCATCCTTTGGTGAGCTTGCACTTGATCCACCTATGCCCTTTACCCAGCTCCAAGTCGCTCATGACCATTGTCTTAATCATGTTGCTCCAACCTCAAAGATATTAGTGGAAATTATTATAACTTGGCATCATGTTCAGTCTGAACATTATGGGCTGAAGTGCCTGTTCTTGTGATGTACTGTTCTGTGTTCTATGTTCTATGATCCATGTGTATAGATTGGAACTGGAGGTTGCAAGTGTGAAATCATATCACAATTTTTTTTTTAAATTGTTACTCTTTCCTTTCCAACCCAGCGATGCCGTTTATTTTTGAAAAGTCAACGATGCAAGGGTAGGGATAGGAAGGAAGAGGGTAGGAAGGAAAATAAGTGTGGCATCATCTTTTGGGGTTGCAAACTAGAAATAATTATGGGTTAACTTGGGTGTGAAAAGAACGTTTGGTGGAAGACACTGATGGTTTGGACCACATCACTTGCTAGTTTTGATCCCCGCCACCTATTTTTGGCTAGAATTGTCTCTAACACGGGTTACTGAAAATTCAGGGTGACTGTTTGCCCCCTCCACTTAGACCCTTCTGCTTCTGGCTGTCCATTGCGAGACTCAAATGTATCTGCAATGTATTTGGGTGAGGAGGTTGTTACAATGGTGGGACTCAAACAATGCAGGCATTACTTTAGAGTTTAGGGAGATACAGCATGGGATCAGGCCCTTTGGCCCAAATCCATGCTGACTTCTGCTTGATGAGTGGTGAATAAGCAAGTCCTGGGGGTGCACTGATTTGAGTCTAGGGTCCAGTTGGATATAGCTAGCGTAGGGTATAATTTTGCTGCAGTCTCCAACGTGAGCAAGCGGTTCAAGTTAGAGGGCTTCATACAGCTGTTGCCGTTAGTGTGCACAGCAGGGGACAACCCAGTTCAGAGCCGAGAGGCTCATTAAAAACTGGGTTTACGACTGTAGCCATTATAGTCTTCAGCAGACGGCCCTAATAATAGAAGCTACCAACATCACAGCTCCATCACATCACAGCTCCACAGCAGGCAGCCAGAGTTACAAATTCAGGAACTTACATTCATAAATTGCGGGTACCATAGCAGGTAAGTTTTTGAAATACCGCTTAGGTAAGTTTTTAAAATACTGCTTAGGTAAGTTCAGCCTGCTGTAGTACCAAACAAATTTAACTGAGTTGCTGTTACAGCTAGGTTATAGCACATATAGTATATTTTTTTAATTGGATGGCTATAATAAAGTTGGCATTTATAACAGTTGCCACAGGGTCACGATTGTGACTATCATAGCCAATACATTCTATGAGCTGCAAACTCCACACAGGTATATCTGTGGCCACGAAGTCAGGTCTGGTGCTGTTAGCCCAGGTCTCTGGCATCAACTCTACCAGCTGCACCATTGTGCTGGTATCCTCTGATTGATAATATCAGTCCTGGTTTTATTGTTGGCAATATCATAAATCTGCTTTATCATGCCAATTTAGTTTATGTTTTAAAATAAAAATTACAAGGAACATTTATTATCACTTGCACCAATAAAAAGGTGTAGTGGAATTGGACCTGCCATGGCAGTCCAGAGCCCCTGGCTTGGGAAGCCTTGTTTGAGCTGTGCCTATCAGTCACCTGTGGGAGCTACACCTGTAATACTCAGTTGGCACCGGAAGGGAGCAGGACTCTGAGTCACTAGCACGTGCAGCCTGTTTGGTAAATGAGGATACCAACAGGGCATCGATCTGCACAGCTAGTCCAGGTTCCGCTGCTGAAGGGAGCAGCCTGACAACCCCAGGTTGGGGCAAAGTCATAGCCAAGTCTTGGGACATCTATGTCAGACATGATTGGGGTTGTCTCAATTACGAACATCTGATAAATCAAATTATAACACAAGGAATGCTCCATCTCATGAAGGCATGTCAGGCAGCAGTTCCTGGTTCAGGGTTGCAAATTTCTTCCCACTAAAATGAATGGAGTGGTGGAGATGGTGCCTAAGCATATGCACTTATGCCTGAAGCAACGCCTGGTTCAGGGTTGCAATTTCCTCCGACTCGGTTGAATGTAGTGATGGAGATGGTGCTAAAAGTATATGCACACATGCCTGAGGCAGCTCCTTGTTCAGGTTTGCATAAGTCCTCCCATTCGGATGTATGAAGGATGAAGATCCATATATATTCATATGAGCCATATATATTATGCCCTGTATTACAGAAGCATACTCAGGCAGTTCAAGTCATATGCCTGCAGCTGCCTTGATTTCAAGGTTCGCATTTTCCTTCCACCTGAAAGACTATCGGAGATGGTGTCGCAAAATATGCTTGGTATAGAAGCATGCACAGACAGTTCGAGGCATACGGATATGGCAACACCTGGTTCAGGGTGCAATTTTACTCCATACATGAGCACGAACATGACCATCTGCCGGGAACATGACTATGTGCTGGGATCCCATGCTTTAATGCATGATGTATGACAATCGCATGAGGAAAAGCGGTGTGCTTTTGCCTCTAAAATTGCTGCTCCTTCGGGGACGGACTAGCCACTACAAGAGAAGTTGGCCAGCAGCATCAGCTATCTAACAGAAATGACAAACATGATGGACAGAGTCTGTAAATGGAACTTCGCTGAAGCTCCAACAAAGGTAAGCGACCTGGGGTTAGAGACGCTGTTAAGTAGGTCTCATTATTAATCTCCGTAAACTCAGAAATGGAGCAATCTGTCGGCCCAGCTTGAGGGTTTCTACCAGCATGGGCTACCTAGTCATTTTTTCACTGTCTCTGGACTAACATCAGGGTGATGTAGAGACATTGGCAAGGTGCCTTACACAGTAACCTCTGTAAGTTCCAAGTAGGAACAGTTTGGTTACCCTGGATCATGGTAGACCATCATGAAACTGGCTGACTGTACGAGCCATAGTGACCAGAGAAGCTATGAGAGGTTATCAGACTGGGCAATAGAATTAAGTAGTTGAAGTTTTCTCAACATATGGTTTATTTCTCCTCATTTATCAGAGTTACTGGTTCATTGGAATCTTCATTGCCATTTTCTCTGGGACAGATAGTTACCAGCACCCAAAACTCAACCTGATTGAACAAGAGGAATTAGGAGCACAGATCTCAATTAAGGAAATAGAAGAAACAATAAACTCATTGAAGAATGGAAAAACACCAAGACCAGATGGTTTTAGGAATGAATTTTATGAAAGATTTTATGAGATAATTTTGCCACATTTACATAAAATGTATACATACGCTTTCAAAGAACAAATATTACCAGAAACATTAACGGAATCAACGATTACACTTATACCTAAAAACGATAAAGATTTAGAAGACCCTGGATCATACAGAGCCATTGCACTGTTAAATACAGATAAAAAAATATTAGCGAAAACATTAGCTAGAAGATTAAGTAAATGTGTCAGTAAATTAATAAATGCTGATTAAACGAGGTTTATATCCAAGAGATACGTGTAATAATCTGAGACGTCTGTTTAATATAATGCATTCATATAAAACTGAAGAACAAGACTTATCAATGATTTCATTGGACGCAGAAAAAGCTTTCGATCAAGTGAAATGGGACTACCTGGTTAAAGTATTGCAAAAATTTCAAATGGGAGAGAATTTTATCTCATGTGTAAAACTATTATATGACAGGCCCACTGCTAGAATATTAACTAATAACATGTTTTCTCCAAAATTTCAATTATCCAGAGGCAATAGACAGGGATGCTCACTATCACCTCTGTTATTTGCTCTTGTAATAGAACATCTAGATGAAAGCATTAGAACACATCCGAACATCCATGGTTATAATACAAAATGTTCAAATAACAAAATATCATTATACACAGATGATGTACTATTGTACATCACAAAATCACAAATCAGCATACCAAATATATTAAATCTAATAGAGGAATTTGGATCCTTTTCAGGATATAGAATAAATTGGAATAAAAGTGAAATTATGACGATAAAACCTCAAGACTCAACACATCTGCTAAAAATCCCTTTCAAAATTACTGCAGAAAAATTTAAATATTTGGGAATCGAAATTACCGGAAAATATAAATCTTTATTTAATGCAAATGTTACTTAACAAATTAAACGCCCGATTACGTTTTGGAAAACTCTTCCGATGTCTTTAATAGGACGAATAAATGCTATAAAAATGATCTTTTTACCACAAATTTTATATCTATTCCAATCAATACCAATATACTTACCTAAAAAGTATTAAAAAAAAACTGGACACTGATATTACAAATTTTATATGGGATTATAAATATCATAGAATTCAAAGAAGACATTTGTGCAAACCTAAAGAATTTGGTGGATTAACACACCCTAATTGTTTGTATTATTATTGGGCAGCAAACGTCAAAAATGTGATTCACCTGTTGGACAACTCTGCCCAGCGTGTGGATTGGATAGTAATGAAGAGAGAGGATTGCGCCCCTTTTAGTATAGGAGCGATCCTTCTCTCACCAACAAAACTGAACAATACAATATATAGTAAAAATCCACTTATTCATAGTACTATTAGAATTTGGAAACAAATAAAATTAACCCTTAAATTACGAAACTTATCACTTCTCAACCCTATAGTTAATAATCCATTGTTTAAACCTAGTATTGATAAATCATTTACATATTGGGAAATAATAGGAATTAAAACATTCGGAGACATGTATGAAAATGGAAATTTCTTATCATTCCAACAACTACAACTTAAATACAATCTGAGAAATAATCAATATTTTAAATATTTTTAAATTCGTGATTATTTGAAAAAAATATACATAAGAATATCAAAATTTGTCTCCAGACATTAGACGAAGCGATGAATATAAAGGCGGATTCAACTAATTTAATATCATACTTGTATAATATTATCCTAAATATAGAAATACCATAATCTGATAGAATTAGAAGAGATTGGGAACAAGAACTAGCTATAAAAATCTCGAAATAGAGTTGGGACAAACACTTGCTATATGTGCACAAATTTTCGATAAATGTATGACATATTTTAATCCAATTTAAAAGCTTACATAGACTATATTATTCAAAAACTAAAATAAGTAATTTTTTTCCAAATGTCTCCCCAATTTCTGATAAATGTCTATCCCAAGAAGCAACCATAGCGCATTCCTTTGTTTTTTTGCATAAAAATCCAAATATTCTGGAATTAAATCTTAGAAACCTTTACAAAATTGTTCAAAATAAAACTGAAACCGAATGCAGAATTGATTATTTTTGGAACAATGGAAGCCAGTCTTGAGCTGACTTCATTCCAAAAGAGCTTCCTTAATTAGGGCAAAAAAACATACTTAAATTTGGGAAAAACATGACCACACCAACGATAAAAATGTGGATTTCAAATATATCCGAAATGTTACACCTTGAAGATATGAGATTCCTACTAGCAGGCAAATCAGACCATTTCAAAAAGATTTGGTCTCCATTTATCGAATTATTACAAGCAAATGGTGCAACACAACTCTGAAAATAAATGGTATCAGGACCCGGTGAGGGGTGTGTAAAGATACGAAGTAGGTACATCCCTTTTATCTTATCTTATTTTACTTTCTTATATTTTCTATCATCTATGTTTTTAATTTATTTTCCTTTGGTTTTCTTTTTAATTCTTTCTTGTGTCTTACGCTTCTACGGGTTCTTCCTGATCACTCTCTCATGCACTTACTATCTAATCTAACTTTCTCTATTCTTCTTTTTCTTAAAGTTTAAAATAAGAAGTGGTACAGGAAAGGTATTATGTTATTTTTGGTTTATATAATTGTAATGTACAGTACTTCTAATAAATAATTTTTTTTTCAAAAAGATAGTTACCAGCAGAAAGCTCGTCTGCAATATATTATAACTTTTTCTGACCTGCAGGTCATGTTATGAATCAACAATGTATTCATAATACTCCATAGGTTCTCAATACCACTATTCCTGATTGAGTTAACTGATTGTGTTATGCACTCTGGAGATTTAGACATGTGTTCTCAGTCAAAGGTCAGCGAGGTGATTCTTGATTCAGCTTTGCATTATACTATCTCCACTCTGAAGGGAAACGCTATGTATTCATCGTGGCTCTTAGTCAAGAATTGACTGGGAACTAGTTTTCTCACATCTAAGGGAAACTGTGGTTCAGCTCCAGTCATTAGCTGCTGATTATATTATCAGTGTTATGTATGAATAGCTAGATATGCATCATCCGCGGGTAGCGGAGCCCCACAAAAATGCAGACCGTAGGATCTACGGAGGAACAACGGTTCCAAGTACATTCAGTGACAACTCACCCGACAATGTGTGGTCTGACCAAGGACTAACTCACTCTATACTCATGACTGCATAGCTGGTCATAGTGCGAACTCCATCATCAAATACGCTGACGACACCACTGTTGTGGGATGTATCACTCATGGGGATGAGTCACAGTATAGAAGGGAGATTGAGCCACTGTCCATATGGTGCCAGCACAATAACCTGGCCCTCAACTCCAGCAAAACCAAGGAACTGATTGTGGACTTTGGAAGGAGTAGGATGGGGACCCACAGTCCTGTTTATATCAACGGTTTGATGGTTGAAAGGGTCAAGAGCTTCAAATTCCTGGGCGTGCACATCTCTGAAGATCTTTCCTGGTCCAAAAACAATTATCAAGAAAGCACATCAGCGCCTCTACTTCCTGAGAAGATTACGGAGAGTCGGTTTGTCAAGGAGGACTCTCTCTAACTTCTACAGGTGCACAGTAGGGAGCATGCTGACCAGTTGCATCGTGGCTTGGTTTGGCAACTTGAGCACCCTGGAGAGCAAAAGACTACAAAAAGTAGTAAACACTGCCCAGTCCATCATCGGCTCTGACCTTCCTTCCATTGAGGGGATTTATTGCAGTCGCTGCCTCAAAAAGGCTGGCAGTATCATCAAAGACCCACATCATCCTGGCCACACACTTATTGACCTGCTACCTTCAGGTAGAAGGTACAGGAGCCTGAAGACTGCAACGACCAGGTTCAGAAATAGCTACTTCCCCACAGCCATCAGGCTATTAAACCTGGCTCGGACAAAACTCTGAACAATAATAACCCGTTATTTGTTATTTGCACTTTATAAGTTTATTTATTCATGTGTGTATATATTTATATAATGGCATATGGACACACTGATCTGTTTTGTAGTCAATGCCTACTATGTTCTGTTGTGCTCAAGCAAAGCAAGAATTTCATTGTCCTATCAGGGACACATGACAATAAACTCACTTGAAGTTGAACTTGATTAGAGGGGTATATTTCTCATGATTACATAAATATGGTGCAGGCTGAATCAGGATACTATTAGGCTAATCAAATTATGGGTTCACTTACCCAGTTCAAGATGAATGATTGGGTGTCTGCAATTTAACTAACTCAGAGAATCGATCTTGTAGTTGCATACTCTGTCATATCTATGCACATAGGCACAGTTCTGCTGTTTATAACTAAGCTAGGGGTGAAAGCCTATGCTGCCCTTCTCAGATTAAGGGCATTATGTCACCGAGTTTTGGGTATTATGCAAAATTGCAAATGATAAATCTTATGCATTATCGGTAGATTTTTTTGCCAATATTACATTTAAGGCAACATGGAATTTAACAGTACCAGTTTGCCTATTCAGTCACGCCATTGGAGACGGCTGAAGCAATTCTTATTTACTCCTTCATGTGTGATGGCTGGGACAGCCTGTCTACTCGGCCAGCTACCTCTGCATGATTGTATGAGAAGCTTGTGAACAACATGTGTGAGTCAATTCTATCCAGAAGTAACAAGGTTGTGTGGCTTCCAGTTTCAAGCCGTGAGAAACTTTATGGGACAGCACAATTGATAGTTCCTGTGCAGTTTTATCATGTCTGCTAAACCATAAGTGGGACGTAAATGATTATTTCATCACCCACTATTCTCTAATGTTATGCAGGGTGTCCTTTGTAATGTGCGATGTATATCAGTATTTGTTGTGCAAATATTCCTCAAAGTGTCCCTAATGGGACCAGTATCTTAAAATGATTATGCTTTCAGCAGCTGATCTCAGCATTAAGAACACATCCTTGCTCCATCTCCGGCCGTGTCCCTGTCATACTGACATTAGGTTATCTTCTTATAGAAATAATCTCATAAGCAAATGAGCAGGATTGTGTGCATTTGAGGTTGACAGCATACCCACCATGGCAGAGATCAGGGATGTCATTAGGCATGCAAGTGCATTCAGTTGCTAGTGCGTAGAAGATGGAAGACAATTATTTTCTTTCAATACTCTCAAGATATTGCTGATGGCTCATTAGCAGCCAATAGAATGGGTTTCACTTTCATCATGCAGCATGAGGTTTACATAATGCAGCTTAACAAATTATAAATTTGTTGGAATATGTCTGGATGTTTGCAGATAGAATTATGCACTTTTTTGCATACGTTATTGTCTAACTGAACAGTCTATTGGGACTACAGGCCAGTTTAGAGCAATGGCCATGTATGCAAGTTAGCATTGTGATATTAATACCTCATGGTTTTCCTGCCATTAATGGTTTATCTGTTTTAGTGCTTTCATACACAGATTACGTCACAGTATGAAATCACAGAGCTTTGAAATCTTCATGTGACTTTGAAATAAAATAGAGAGATTAAACCAGAATTTACCAGTTTGAGGTTTGATTTTTATTTTATGAGAAGTTGCAATGAGGGATTACATGCCCTCCACTCCCTACCCGATTCTCATAAAGATCATTTGGTAGTTCTAGCCTTCAATCTCTCTATAGTTAGGTCAGCAACTATTCTGTGGGTTCATACAACTACTTTGAAGATTGATGCACATGCGGTCTGGCGGGCTTCTTCGCGTAATCCCTCATCGCAACTTCTCATAAAATAAAGATCAAACTTCAAACTGGTAAGTTCTCATTTAATCTCTCTATTCTTACCATTAATGTTAATTGCTCTCTGCTCCTGCTGGTTTTTAAGTGATTGACTAGCAGTACAACCCTTCAATACTCTGTCAAGGCCTTTGCTATCATACCCCCCAAAAAATGGGGCGCATTATTGAACGTTATGCATTTCTCCCTATTGTCTGGTTTAGATTTCCTTCAAACATAACAAAGACAGCAGCCCTGCCAGCAGCCTGTTTGTTTTTTCTACTTTCATTTTTAGTATGTTTTTAAAGTTTCTTGGTGTGTCTTGTGTGGGGGGTGGTGTGGGGGGGGGGGGGGGGGGTAAGGGGGAAACCGTTTCAGTTGCCTCCTCCATGGAGAGGCAACTTTTTCCTAGTCACCTCCCCCGTGGCCTACCATCAAGGATTGGTGCGGCCATTCCCGGAGACGTGCCCGGGGCTTTGGCTGCGGTCTCTCATCGTGGAATGGGCGAGCCCTCGCCAAAGGTCGCCGTAGGGGAGCGTTCCGTTCTGCGGAGCTCCAGCTGGCGCGGTGTCCGCAGCCAGCTGGAGACCTGGGAGGAGAAGAGCTCTGACCGCCTACTTTTACCATGGGCGGGGACTTACCAGCCGGAGTGGGGTGCATCGCCGGGGATCCCTGGAGAGGAGCTCTGACGCTAGCCCTGTAGTCTGCAGTCTGCGGTGCTTCTGGCTGGGGACTTCAAAATCTTGAAGCCGCGGTCTCTGCTGGGGAGGCACCGATTCAGGACTTACCTGGACTTACCCTGTACATCTGTACATGTCTGTACATCTGGACGCCTGCAGCGGCAACTGCGGAGGGTTAACGTCCCGACCATGGGGAAAAATTGAGTAATGAATGCTGTGGTGGATGTTTGTGTTAAAAAATGTCTTATTGTGTATTGTGTGTTCTTTCTTATTGTACCGCTGCTGACAAATTCTTTTCACTTGCACTTATGTGCAAATGATGAATAAAACTTGATTGATTGATTGTTCCACCACAACTCACTTCCCGTTTACTATACAATACAATAAAACTTTACAAGAATGGAGCAACATAATTTTGAAATTTGTTGAAAATCTCCATTAGCACCGTGAAAAAGGCAGATTGCATGATTTTGTGCAAAAATCATTGTTTATTTAAAGGATATCAGTAATTTAGTGATACAGTGCGGAAACAGTCCCTTCAGGCCACCGGGTCCGCAACGACCAGTGAACCCTGCACATTAATATTATCCTGCACATACTAAGGACAATTTTACCTTTACCAAGCCAATTAACCTACAAACCTGTACGTCTTTGGAGTGTGTGAGGAAACCAAAGATCTCGGAGAAAACCCATGCAGGTCGCGGAGAGAACGTACAAATTCCGGAAAGACAGCACCCGTAGTCAGGATCGAACCAGGGTCTCCAGCGCTGCAGTCGCTGTAAGGCCGCAACTCTACCGCTGTGCCACTGTGCAGCCCTTATTCAAAATCATTCAATTCAAAATCAAAATGATAAATCTCACATTTTCCAGCACTAGCACCTTAATTTCCTCTGACATTCCCAATGCATGATTTAAAATAATTAACTTTGTTTTGGTATAATTATCAGTAAAAAACAAAAGAAAGTGAAATAACTTACATTGATATCGAAACATCATCATTTGAAGATATCTCACGTTGCTGAAAACCAATGAAGGGCTTTAGTTGTAATATAGGAAAGTGAGCAAAAAGGTTTTTGGACAGCACACTTCTGCAAACAACAATAAGATTAAAGGAGGAAGTATTTTAAACATTAACTCATGAACGGAGAAGCCCATTTCAATTGCCATTCAATAAAAAATGCAGGAACAATAGTAACCATGTTTAGATACTGTTCCTGTTCATACAACAAATCAAATATGATATTTGGATAACTGTTTAAGAGTATAATAACATAGAAGTATATAAAATGATGACAAGCCTAGATAGGTGGACTGTCAGAACTTTGTTCCCGGGATGGAAGCGCCAGGACAAAAGGATATTTTTGGCCAAGTTAAGGCACTACATTTTTAACAACTATCGACTTGAATCATACAAAATTGTGGCAGAAACATGATAACTCTTGTGGACTGTCTCAGTATAATCTATTATTCCTACACTCTTGTATTTAGGTATGATTATGAATACCTATGATTACAACTATGCATAATAACATTTTTACTGAACTGTAAGTAAACAAGGAATTTCATTGTACCTGGTATATTTTACTACGTGAAGAAGCCCCGCCAGGCGCATGCGCATCATTACGTGCGACACATGGCGCACCGACGGGATGGAGAGCTCAGCTCCAGCGGTAAGTAGTAACCCGCAGGTAAGTCAATGTTAAGCCTTTCCTGCGAGTATTTTTAAACTCTGTAAATCTGGCTCACAGAGCCAGCTAGAGTTAGTAATATGGAGGTATTGTAAAGATAAACGGCGGTAGTGGAGCGGAACACGCGGAGACCGCGGTTACCGCTTATAGATCGGGTTGGGAGACAACTGCTGCTCTAAAGCCGGCTCCGCGATTCACCGCTATTTAGATCGGGTTTGGAGACAACGGCTGTGCTAATGCCGGCTCCAATACCGGCTACTGTTTCTACCGGCAGCTCAACTGCCTCCATCAGTTGCCAGTGTTTCAGGGCACTGAGACTACTCCACCAGGGAGGAAGGCAAGAACAAAGTACTCTCAGGCTCATCTTATCTGATGGGTCTGATGATATAGAAGACTCCCCTCCTCTTAATGTAAAGGTATGGGGATGGCTCAACCAAATGGGGAAAATGATCCAAATTAAAAGAGCCATGTACAAATTCAATTGGGGTCGAATGCTCCTAGGATTTCCCCCATAGCCTCTCACAGAGGTCTATACAGCAAAGAAGAAAACACCGCTTATGGATACCAGTGGGAATCATTCTCTCCAGCACCTTGTTTAGGGCTGGATCAGACCTCCCTAGAGCATGACTCGGGAGAACAAGGGCAGGAGGAGTCTGACCCTGAAGCTGGTGTCACTGCTTTTGTGCACACACCAGAGCACACGAGCCATGCTCCAAGTGTCCCGGACGTAGCGTTAAATTTCGCTAAACCCGGAAGGGACTGGTGAGGCTATCGAGAAAACTCTAGCCGCCAATGTAAATTACATGGCTTCTCACCAGCTCCAGGATACGATCATGGAGGAGACTGCCACACATTACAAAACACCTGTAAACTGTGCGTCACTCAAAATGCCCAATGTGAACTCGGCAAGGGCACAAATGAGTGTAACGATGCGGGGACAAGAAGTGAGATTTCAGCGCGTCCTCAAGTTGGTGGCAGCAGGCTTCACTGCATTTGGGAAAATGGTCCAGGGGGCACCGATGTCTGGTACTCAACAAGATATGCTGGCCCTGTTCTGCAACACCTATTTTGAGGTCAATTGCATCAGGAAGATAGCCATCAAACCGACGTTGAACCTCGAAGTTTGCAGCGCTATGTAGGTCTACAAACGTTCAAGCCCCAGATTATTTATTTGGGGTGGACTTCATCAAGCAAATCAGGGACCTCGACGATGAGGCCAAAACAATCGGTCTCATGAAAGCATACATCCCTTCTGCCAGGATACCACCTCGCAGGTCGGTTTCAGCGCGAAAGGTGACGGATCCAGGGGCAGGGCCAAGCAGAGTGGGGCCAGTGGGATGACGATATTATTCACCTGTGTATCTTAGCTACAACCCCAATATGGGAAGAAGAAGGACTTCAACGCCGACTGTAGAGGTACAGGTGATTCATACTGTCCAGGATAGGATTTCTGGGGAACAATCTCCGGTTGGGGGTAGGTTGCAATTGGTATGATGAATGGTGCTGCATAACATCTCATCGGTTTATACTAGACACTGTGTCAGGCTCGAATAGAGTTTATCTCAGGAATTGATCCGCCAGTACACAATATGCCTAATAGAGTATTGGGGTTTTTTCTGCACCACAAACTCAGCAGGTAAAAGAACAAATTACGGGTTTTTGTCCCTAAAAAGGGGTAATTGAGAGGACGACAAACCATCCTCAACAATTTGTGTCCAATATATCCCCCAGACAGTGAAAAGATGGGGGATGTAGAGTCATTCTGGACCGAAACCGGTTAAATTCTTATGTTCAGTATAGACATTTTAAAATGGGCACCTTCAATACTGTGAAACAGCTGTTATCAACTACAGACCTGAAAGATGCATATCATTCAGTACCAATTCATCATCAGTATCGGAGATAATTTAAATTTAGTTGGATGGGACAGCTGTGGCAACTTAAAGCATTACCCAGTAAGTTAACCTCAGCTCCTAGGCTGTTCAAGAAATTGTTGAAACAAGTGCTGGTGCTACTTTGGGCCCAGAATCACATGGTAAGGGTTTATCTAGATTATATTTTAATCATACGAAACACTCAGGAGACAGCTGAGGAATCGGTTTCAGCAACCAAATACCTGTTTGAAAGGTTAGGTTTCCTGGTCCATCCAACCAAATCCAAGTTAGAACCATCCTAAAACATTGATTATTTGGGATGTGTCATTGATTCAAGTTGATACGTCAGTGACTTTGCCTACAGCCAAGGCTGTGGAGATCAGAGAGGTCTGTGCTAGTCTTGCTGAAAAACAATATCACTCCATCCGGGAAGTAGCCAGTGTTATTGGTAAATTGGTGGCAGCTTTCCCTGCAGTGCAGTTTGTACCACTGCACTATCAAAGTCTGCAACAAGCCAGAGAACTAACACTTAAAGAACATGCAGGTCATTTTGATAGACCTATGCAGTTACCAACCAGAGCCATAGCTCAATTACAATGGTGGATTATCAATATTGTACCAACTACCAAAAACATTTTGGTTCAGCAACCTTCAGTGCTTTTACAGACAGATGTGAATGCTGCCGAATGGGGAGCTACGGACAGCGAGTCAAGCTGTGGTGGTAGATGAAGTGTGCAAGACGATTTAATCCTGCACATGCATGGTATAAATTACTTAGAATTGCTGGGTGCATTCTATGGATTAAAAGCTTATTGTTCAACAATGAATAATTTACATGTTCAACTCCAGATTGATAATACCACATCTGTGCCACCTATCAATCACATGGGAGGAATAAGGTCAGTATCAAGTGATAATTTGGCTAACCTCGTGTGGCACTGGTGTATTTCCAGAAACATCTGGCTCTCAGCTATCTACCTACCAGGTAGAGACAATGTGGTGGCAGACAACAGGTCATGAAAGTTCAATGACAATATAGAATGGATGATTAAATCCTGAAGGTTTTTAAATGATTGTCAGCCGCTATGGTTCCCAGATATTGATCTGTTTGCAAAACAGGCTAAATCACCAGTTGACTAAATATGTTTCATGGGAACCAGATCCAGGAGCAGTAGCGGTGGATGCATTCTCGCTACATTGGGTACGTACATTATTTTATGCTTTTCCCCCATTCAGCCTGATTAGGCAATACCTCACCAAAATAGAGCACAACTCCGCCTCAGGCAGTTTTGTGGTTCCGGACTGGCCTACAGAGCCATGGTTCCCATTGGTGCTCAGAATGATGACTTAGCCATTCATGACTGTCCCCAACTGCAGTAATTTTTTGGTGCATCAGGTAACAGGAGAAAGTCATCCATTACATGATCGTATTAATTTGTTGATCTGCAGGTTCTCACCAGACCGTTCCAAGGCTTTGGACTGTTGAATAGGACCATGGATGTCATAACTGCAGCTTGGAGAGATGGCACTAAGAAACAATATGTCTCATATTAAGAAATGGGAGCTGTTTTGTTTACAGTCAGATATGTCTTATCATACTGCAAGCATACCGGATGTATTGTAGTTCCTTGCTATGTTGCATTTTTGATGAACACTTGAGTCATAGTGCCATTAATAGTGCTCAGTGCTTTGTCTTCCTATTTAGGGCAGTTTGAGAACAACAACCTAGCGGGTCTCATCCATTAGTGCCCTGATTCATGAGAGGAATTTTTTAACAAAAATTCTCCTAAACCTAGATATACAGAAATCTGGGATGTCAGTATAGTTCTCACACTGCTTTGGCAATGTGCTCCAATTATGTCATTGTCTTTTCAGAAGTTAACACTTAAAGTGGTTAAGCTTATGGTGCTAGTATCAGCGCAAAGAGTGCAAACATTGCAAAATTTACAACTAGATAGCATGTATTCTTCTCCAGATAACATTACATTTTATGTGTATGATTTAATCAAACAAAGCAGGCCAGGAAAGGCCGAAACCAAAGTAAGTTTGAAAGCATACCCTGTTGACCAAAGGTTATGTGTAGTTAAGCACCTGTGTCAATATTGAGGTACTAAGAGTCTCAGAGGCTCTGAGCAATGTTCATCAGTCACAAAAAACTCATAAAAAGGTGTCTGTATAAACTATTTCTAGATGATAAACCAGGTTTTGGATTCTGCTGGAGTAGACACTCATGTGTTTAAATCTCACTCCACCAGGGCTGCATTAAAAACCGCAGCGAGGCCGCAGGATGGTCTAACGAATCAAATTTTCTAAGATTTATGGTAAACCTGTCCTGACAATGCCAGGGTTTTGGCATTCTGTGTTGGGTCCATTTGATTTGATTTGCTTTGTCTTTGTAAATTTCATTTGTAATTTCCCCTGGGATAGAGGGTTATTACTGTTTTGTTATTTAAAAAATGATTATTGGATAATTCGAAGCAATGTTCAATACATTATTTATTCACTACTGTGTCAACTGAAGCAGTGTGTCATATGGAATGGATCTACGGCATGAAATCACGGAGCTTTGAAATCTTCACGTAGTCATTCACGTGACTCCGAAGTAAAATAGTAAGATTAAATGAGAACTTACCAGTTTGAAGTTTGATCTTTATTTTATGAGGAGTTACGATGAGAGATTACATGCCCTCCGCTCCCGGCCCTCATAATCACAAAGATCATCTGGTAGTTCTAGTCTTCTAACCCTTACTATATCACTTCAGCTATTGTTTCTGTTTTCACGCTGCTGCTTTGAAGTATGACGCGCATGCGCCTGGTGGGGCTTCTTCACGTAATCCCTCATCGTAACTCCTCATAAAATAAAGATCAAACTTCAAACTGGTAAGTTCTCATTTAATCTTACTATTTTAGTTTAGTTTGGTTTAGAGATAAAGCGCAGAAACAGGCCCATCGGCCCACTGAGTCTGCACTGACCAGCGATCCCTGCACATTAACACTATCCTACACACACTAGTGACAATTTACACTTATACCAAGCCAATTAACCTACAAACCTACAAACCTGTACGTCTTTGGAATGTGGGAGGAAGCCAAAGATCTTGGAGAAAACCCACATGGTCACGGGGAGAACATACAAACACACAGACTGCACGGTAATCGGGATCAAACTTGGGTCTCTGGCGCTGTAAGCACTATAAGGCAGCAACTCTACTGTTGCACCACTGAGCCACCCTGAGACAGGTGACAACAAAGTAGCATTGATCAAATACTAGAGAACAGAGCATTGCAGTGAGATGGGCAAAGTTTAAAGGCGATATGCAGGGCAAGTTTTTTGTACACAGCGGAGGGTGTACTGTCTTGTACTGTCAGGAGTGGTGGTTGAGGTAGATTGAATAATGGTGGATAAGAGGCTTTTAGATAGGCAGATGGATATGATGGGAATGGAGGGATATGGATCATGTGTAGGCAGTGGAGATTAGTTTGGCATCATGTTTGGCTCGGACTGGGCTGGAGGATCTGTGTTTGTACGGTACCATTCTATGTTTTATATGGTGAAATAAATCCCAGATAAGTGATGTGCGTGGAACAATACCTTAGCATAGAGCCAAATTCACCTCCTCCTCTGTTGCAACGAGTCAGTCTGAAGGGCCTGTTTCCATGCAGTATAACTCTATGACTCCAACCATTCTATGATTCAGATTGTGGAAACTTCTTCTTGTGAAGAGTTGAGACTGGCTCATCACCTGTATCCATCATAATGTTTAAAAGATTTTATTTTCATCTGTAACCAAATATTGACAAGGAGTTACATATTAATTAGCACCAGGCACACTTAGCTTATCTTAAAATGTCTTACAATAAATAAAGTGCATTTTGAAGTGTGTTGCCAAACTTGATGCAAGGAAAAGAGAACAGGACTCTCACACAGTCAGCAATGTGGTAATGGTTAAAACGTTTATTTCTGTTACATTGATTGAAAATAAATATTAACCAAGACATTGGGTATAACTCCCCAGATCTTGAGCTAATGCCCAGGAAACACTTTAGTCTAGTTTAGTTTGGAGATACAGCATGGAAACAGGCCCTTCAGCCCACCAAGTCCACACCAACCAACAATCAACCATACACTCGTTTTATCCTATAAACTAGAGACCATTTACAGAAACTAATAAACCTGGAAAGCTGTATGTCTTTGGGATGTGGGAATAACCGGAGCACCTGAAGAAAATCTACATGGTCACAGGTAGAACATACAAACTCCATACAGACAGCACCCATGATTAGCAACAAACCGTATCTCCGGCTCTGTAATGTAGCAACACAGCCGCTGTGCCACTGTGCAGCCCAGGGTGGAGTCAGATGGTGCACGATTTTCTGCTCACTGTATTGGGGTGTCACCGAGAGTTTTGCACATAAATCTCAAGCCTTGGACTTACACCCTCAACTTAGAGAGAAAGCGGTGAGACTGTTAATAAGCCACAGCTAACATTTGAAACCACAGGAAATAGCAAGATGCTGATGGTTTTTGTATGTTCAAGAAAGCAGCACTGGTTACAGACATTTGAATATATGAAGGAAGCAGCCAATTTGAGTATTATCACAGGCACAAGTACTGTGAAGTATGGGTAGCAATGTTACAAAATTTTGAGATAAAGCATAAAAAGAAGTTTAATTTGATACCTACCTCAGTTTCATATCTTCAGTATTTAAAAAGTTATGGCCATTGTCATACTCGGAAATTAGCATCTTGTTCCCTATTGCTTTTCCATTGACTTAACTCAAAAGCTGTGATCGAGGACAGCCCATAACTTTCTTAAAAATTGAGAGAACTGAATGACACTTTGAATTATAGATTATAGATTGAAGCATTCTGAAACAAATATAAAACATCTTACATGGATGACCTGAAATTAAAGTATATAATTAGTTAGTTATCTAATTGTAGCTAATTACAAAATTGACCGTTGTGACGGAAATAGTAATAAACACCCAGACTGCCTTGAAAATTAAAAAATGTGATATTCTCAAGATCAGAACTTTAATATGATTGTATTATATGCTGTAAGTCCATAACAGATAGGTAAAGAAATTACAATTTCTAGCAAAAGACCAAGTATTTATGGAGAAGATCAGCTGCTAGCTGGTACACTGGCATATCATAATCAGTAGCATCATCATGCTCCTCAGTTGCAACCAATAAGCAACTCTGTACACCTTGTTTTTCCTCAACTTTTCAATTTTGGCATTGTAAACTACAAGTTTCTGCTCTTCAAACCACGCATGACATGCCTTTCTGCCCACTACTTTTCCATTAAGAATGTACTGTAGATCAACACATTCATAGTAGTCCAAATTCGGGTAATCTTTGCAAATGCTGTTTAAATCAATCTCTTTCGATTTTCTCCCAAGTTTTTTCCTCTTTTTCGGGTCCCAAGCATGCTCCTTGCCTTTCTGTCACTTGATGATTTCTGTTCTCAATTCCTTCTGTTTTTTCTTCCGTCTGTTCCTCTGCACTCTCCCCCATATCACTGCCTTACAGACCACCTCCTCCCTACATTTCTCCTCGAGATTATCAAGGTAATTGACTGTTCTATTCTTGCAGGCCCGCATCCTACATGACAAATAACACATGGTGGCATTGTGACATTTCTGTTTCGATGAGCTAAACATCCCCATTATCTCCTCCGCATCAATGTTGTGCGATCTTGCTGATGCAATCTCCTCCTTCAGTTTCTCAGTTACATCATTCAAAGTATTTACTATACCCTCTCCAACACAGTGATGACAGCTTGAAGACAGCTCCTCATCTTTGAACTGAACTGTGGATGTATTGGTAGCTCCCAAAGTTTTGTCAATGTGGCATCAAGATGTCCCTCCTCACCGAAAAAATCTTCCTTGGCCAATATCAAGTTGTCTGGATTTTCTGTGGCTTCCTTTAGAGCAGCAATCGCCCCTTTAACCACTTTGATGCCATCAACACGGTTGATCTGATTCTGGCTTGAAGTGTAGAAGCGCTTCAACCAAGGCCCAGTCAGATATTTGCCAGGTAAGCCTAATGTCAGAATTTCTACTTTTGCTTCAGCCTGGGTGAAGTCATGGAGGATGGCGCTTTTCAACCCCCCACAGGATATTCCGCTATTCAGCAGGGCAACAAAGTCATCATAATGTTCTATGAGCTTGCCACTAATACGAAACAGTATATGCAATCGGTTGCCATGGTACCATGGGAGGACACCTCGGGGGATGTTCCTGTCATCCAAAAATACGACAAATCCTTTTGGGTCCCCTTTTCCGTTCTTGTACTGAAGTTTGCTCATCTGCAATATGACATTTACTGCAAGATAGTCTTTCCCAAACAAGAATTTGGGATTGTTTCTGTATTTGAGGGCTGAGCGAACTGATGTTGTGATGGAGTCAAGAGGATGCAAGTGGCAGTAGAGCTCATTCAAAGATTTACCCCACTCACTACTCACAATCCTAATAGCAGCATGATTAGTAAGATTGAACGAGAACTTACCAGTTCGAAGGTTGATCATTATTTCATGAGGAGTCGCGGTGAGGGATTTCGTGAAGAGCCCGCCGGAGCGCATGCTCGACATTCTTCAAAGTAGCGGTGTGGAATCACAGAAACCAGTAACAGAAATGACTTGGCATAGTAAGATTAAAGAGACTCAAATTACCAGATGAAGGTGAGTGAGGGTTGGGCGTGGAGGGCACGAAATCCCTCACCGCGACTCCTCATGAAATAATGATCAACCTTCGAACTGGTAAGTTCTCGTTCAATCTTACTATTTCATTTCGGAGTCACGTGAGTGACTTCGTGAAGACTTCAAAGCTTCTGTGATTACACGCCCTGGACCACGTCCATGCTGACACACCACTAGCAGGGATGGATGGGAGGAACAAACTTGCTCAAATAGTTCATACTGCAAAACAAGAGCATATTTATTAATAACAAATCAAAACCCCTCATGCGGGGACACCTCCACGTTCTCGACCTGCATTCAGCACGGCTTCCGCAAACTGTAGAGGAGCAGCAACAGGCTTGTTATAAAATCGCTGAAACACAGCTTCATTAGCCCATCCTGCTGTGGCGAGAATATGGTCCACCGGCACCTCCATAATCCTCGCCGCTGACGTCGATGCAGCCCTGGTGGAATGAGACTTGAACACATTAGTGTCGATACCTGACTTACCCAAGATGACTCGGAGCCACCTGGATATCGTCTGGACTGTCACTCGATGATGAGGTCTCTTATGAGTGACAAGCAGGTATCTCTCCATTCCTCTGATGCATGCCGTCACCTTGACATAGTGACGGATATGAGAGGCTAAACACAGCCTAGCATCTGCGGGGTATGCCGGGAACTTCAGCTGCAGCCCTGTGCACCCAGGTCTATGCTGCTTTAGTAGCTCATCAATGAAGAAGACTACTTCTGTAGGGGTAGATATCATCCTGTCGACACGTAGTTTATGCAGTGTCTGTACCCTCTGTGCTGAAGTCAGCGCTAGTAACATCACCAGCTTCATGGTGAGTTTGTGCAGCTGGAGCCCTTCCATGGGAGACCACGTCCTGAGCAGGTTTAATACGTCCCTGACATCCCAGGTGATATTGTAGCGTGGTGTAGGCGGATTCATATTGAATATACCCCTCATGAGTCTGGACACTAGCCTGTTGGATCCCACCTCAATCTTGAGGTAGAATGATAGCGCGCTCCTGGCGCTGGTGATGGCACTGTAACTTAAGTGTTCATCGTGGTGCAACGCCGCGAGGAATTCCAGGACGTCAGTTATAGTCACGTCATCGTACGTGATGCGAGAGCGGCTGCAGTAGGCTTCCCACTTCTTAATATGTGAGCGGTATCTTCGCCTTGTTGACTCTCGACACGACGCCCCAATGGTATCCATGGTCCGAGTTGAGAGGCCGTATTGGACTAACGGCCTGTTGAAAACCTGCAAGCCAACAAATTTAAATAGCCATGGCAGGGATGTGGCTCCCCTGAGACAGGGTGAGTAACCAATTCTGGGCAACCCTTCAAAAGGACCCAAGGCTCACTGAGCATGTCAAAGACCACCGGATACCACGGCTGTGTAGGCCAGTCGGGTATAATAAGGATGCCCTTGGCTGCATCCATCTGAATCTTTCGTAATACCCGACTGATGAGGCAAAACGGGGGGAATGCATAGAAAAACCAATTCCCCCAGTCCAGCGAGAATGCATCTAGCACTATAGCCCCAGGATCTGGTTCCCACGAGACGTATGTTGGTACCTGATGGTTCAACCGTGACGCAAAAAGGTCAATATCCGGTTTCCCAAATTTGGCTGTGACTTTGGCAAAAATTTCAGGATGCAACATCCATTCAATATTGTCATTAAACTTGCGTGACCTGGTGTCCGCCACAGTATTAAGCTCACCTGGCAAATAGGTAGCTGAAATCCAAATGTCTCTTTGAACACACCAGAGCCAAATTGAGTTAGCCCATTTATCACACGAAACTGACCTGGTACCGCCCATATGGTTTAAATATGCCACCGCTGTGGTGTTGTCTATTTGGAGACGGACATGTGCTCCAAAAAGCTTGGAACAATAAGCACGAAGTCCGTGGAATGCTGCAAGTAGCTCCAAATAGTTTATCCCTTGTGACAACAACATAGTAGCCTCAAGGGTATCCCATCTGCCCCCGCAACTAGAGTAATGATCCGTAGCTCCCCAGCCATAAGAGCTCGCATCAGTTTGCAAGTATACCACCGGATTAGCCTCAATAATAGGCTTAAATGAGTTACTAATGTGACGCACCCACCATCGTAACTCATCCTTCGCTTCGGGCGTCAGCTGCATTGGTCGATCATAATGACCAGCGTGCTGTTCTAACGCAGCGATCTTGGCTCTTTGCAAATTCTGATAATGCAAAGGCCCATATCGGGCTGCCAGAAACAATGCTACAAGTTTGCCAATTACAGTAGCTGTATGTCGAATCGATGGTATACTAGCGCAGATTAAACCTTGACACACCTGGGTGACCTCCTCAACCTTATTAGTTGGTATGGTGACCCTCATGCGAATAGAGTCCACCGTAAACCCCAGATAATGTATTACCTGGGAAGGGCAGAACTTTGATTTTGCTGGATGGACAATAAACCCCAGCTGCTGAAATATATTGACAGCAGCTGCAACTCCCTGTTCAGCCAATTCCAGGGTGTGGCCGACAATTAAGATATCATCTAAATAGGCCTTTACTATATGGTGTCGTTGTCGTAAATAAGCCATAATTGGTTTCACCAATTTAGTGAATAATCTAGGGGCTGTGGTAAGCCCGTTTGGCAAAGCCCTATATTGCCAGAGTTGACCCATCCAGATAAATTTCAGAAACCTCCTATAATATTTTTGAATGGATACAGAATAGTACGCATCTTGTAAATCAATGCATGCCATAAAGCAACCATGTGAAATCAATGATTTGGCTGTTTCAAAAGTGTCCATTTTGAAATGAGTATATGTAACAAAAGTATTTAAACGAGTCAGGTCAATAATGACTCGACAGCCTCCATCCTTCTTTGGTCGAGTGAATATATTAGAAACAAATTCAACTGGCTCATGAACCGTTTTCTCTATCACTCCCTTCTGTTCTAGCCTCAAAATTTCCTTATAACCTGCTGCCTGTTCTGCAGCAGACAGTGTAAATGTTCGACCAGGCCTGTGCTGGGATGGAGGAATGTCCCCATTAATAAACTCAATTTTATGACCCTGAATATTTTGTAACACATACTCGTCACCAGTAATATCACCCCATGCACCCAAAAAGAACCGAAGGCGTCCACCAACATGTGAGGTTAGACAAAGAGAAAAGAGAGAACCAGACCGCCTCACCTCCGTGGTGACCGGCGGTCCTTGACACGTGTGGGTGGACGTGGAGGTGCTGGGTTGGCTTGAGGGCGCGGCGTCCTCATCTTCCACCAGGGTTTCTGCCGACCTTGTCCTAAAAAAGCCCCCTGCTGCTGGGGCTATTGGTAACGGGGTGGAGCTGGAGGGTAAGTCCTTGTAGAGGTGCTGGCAGACCCTCGTGGACGAACAAGCGGAGCTTTCGAGCCCGACGGCATGGGGGCACTGTGAGAGCGCATGAGTCCCACCGTTTTGGCTTGTTCGTCAAGCTCTTTGACCCTCGTCGAGAGATCTTCTCCAAAGAGCTGACGGGGCGGCGGCGGCGGCGGTGGTTTGCACAACCCTGCAAACTTAGGGTTGAGCGCCGGCCGGATGCTGCATTTGCGGAACCCATTGATCTCATGTTGAGTTGCGCATAATAGAGCCAGAGCATCCTCCTGATCCAAATTTAATTCATCCCCATCAACCGACCGCACAAAGGTATAATACCGGCCGTGAGGAGCTTCAGGATCCGCTGAAGTTTCAGCTCGTGTTGACGGATAGCCGCACTGATGTTGCCCCATATTGGCGTATTGACCACAGGCACGTTGAGGGAGTTGCAGTTGGATGGAGCCTTGTGACGGCTCATGGCTTGAATGAGAACTTCTTCCTGGAGCTGATGGTTGTTGAGGAAGTCCACTGTGGCTGCCAATTTTGAATTCAGGGGAAGCCCAGACGTGTGTGGGGCCGCGAACTTAGTTGCCACATCAAGAAGCTCCTCCGCTGGTAAATCTGACGGAGGTGGTATGGGATCAACCAAAACCTCCTCATCCTGCTGCTCCAGGCTGATGGTGGAAGTTGGTGAAAAAGCCCCGTGCCTGTCGCTGCTGGATGCTTGCTGCTGTTGACCTTGAAGCAGGAGCTCCAGCAGCCGCTCCATACGGTCAATACGCCCCTCACCCTGAACACTCGGGTGGTCGGAGTCCTCCGGCTCTGAGAACATGCCAGGGCCCCTATCATCGGCCCGCACCTCATCGAGGCCCACCCGGTGCCGGTAGTCGTCGCTAACAGCCGCCGAAGCGAAACTGCGCGATTCCCACGCGGGTGTGTTCAACCGCCTCCGTTTAGCGGGAGCTGAAGCCGCTGCCACTAAGGGCACTTGCGGCGTGGTGTCGGCACCAGCCGTAGCATGGATACCTGATGCCCGCGCGGGCTTGCCGGCTGCCCACGTCGTGGACCTTGCCGACGCATGGTCTCGCCCACCCATCCATGGGGGACTCGGCGACCGTGACGAGACCCGACCCAACCGACCCGTCCCGGCGTCGAGAGTTGGGGGGCGTCGACTGGACCTCACAGCCGCCCCGGGTCTCGCCCTGGAACCTGACCGCTCCTCGGCGGCAGGTAATGCCTTAGCCCCGACAGGGTTAGACTTCCGGGCTCCTGCCCTTCCCCTACTCGGAGGGTTGAGGGAAAAGGGCCGTGCAGCTGCACGTACCCCTCTGCTCGAGGCCGCCAGCAAGCCTGCTGACGACCTGACTGCCATGGCAGGGTCCTCCTGCTCTGGCGGCACACCACACTCCTCCTCGTCGAACTCCTCCGAACTGTGGTGTGCTGGCGGATCCGGACCTGTAAACACAGGGCTTACCGATATTCCCGCCTGTGTCCCGGCCTGCGCTGCAGGTACCGCCGATATCAATGGCTCCGGGACTGCTGACCGGCGACCTCGTCCAGACGTCCTCCGGCCCTTGGAACTCCCATCCATGTCCTTGCTGCAAGAAACAAATCAATACAACAAGGACCACCAACTTAAGGTAGGATACTTACCTCAGTGGTTCCCTTATGAAGGGCTGGCGAGGAGCGCGCTCCACCGCCAGCCGTCGCAGCAACGTGATACGACGATATGTCGAGCATGCGCGCCGGCGGGCTCTTCACGAAGTCACTCACGTGACCCCGAAATGAAATAGCTGTACACCTGTCACTCATTGTGTTTGAAATGTTGTCTATTACCTTTTGCCTTGTATATTGAAAATCTGCTTGCTCATTGAAATAAGTGTAAGTTTTACACAAATTGTCAACTGTTTCGCAAATATGTTGCGCATAGTCCTCAGCAGTTCCACCAGCCAATTCATCGACTGCTGCAGAAAGACATTTGTCTGTGGTGGTGAAGTGTACACTGTTAATGTGGGCCTCTTCCTGGGTGGTTGCATCAAAACCCACAGTTAAACCCTTTGTTGCTCGGATCATCTCTGCTGTTTGCAACTCAGCAATAGCTCCCAATTCTCGGGCCATAACTTCAACTGCACTGCGTCGAGGAACATGATCCAGATTAAGTCCACTCCGCTTGTAGAAATGGCTTATCAGAAGTGGAATCTTTGCTGTGGGAGTTTTGTTTACAATACAGTCAAACATATGCATCCTTGTTGTTGAGGACTAACATCTTTGACTTGACAATACTGGCAGCCTGCAGAGTTTCGATTGTTTATTTGAGGACAAGATTGTCAAATTCGAGGCGTCTCACATCCTCTTCCCGGTCCTTTAATTTTTCATGAACTTTTCTCTGCTGGTGAATTGAAACAGTTTTCCTCTTTTTCTTACTGCCACGAAACTTCAGCAATTGTCTGTGTGCTTTTTTAAGTCTCAAAAACTCTGCCTTGGTTTCAGCAAGCTCTCGTGCAAAAGTTTCCCAATGTAATTTGGTTTGAGTTGCTGAATCTTTCTGTCCTTTAAATCTATTTGGTTTTGCTTTCTCTTTATGGCTTGATTAACTACACTTTTGGGAATTTTCAACTGTGCCCTAAGTTTACTGATCTTTGTGTGATACTTTAGTGTAAGAGCAGCCTTGGAGTTTAGTCTTTTCTTCAATTTCTGTTTCCTTGGTGAAAGACTCAGAAATTCTCTGCTACATCTTGTTGAAACACTAGATGTCGATGGTATTGGTTCAGGTGAGGCAGCAGCTGTCGTTGGCATTGCTAGATTCACTGGAGGATGCGGACTATGTCTGCATTGCCCATGTCCTCAGTGTCTTGAAATATGGGCACTTGGCTTTCGGCTGATGTCAAGGATTCAGGATCTTGAGCACCAGGCGGTGGAATGTCATCTAAAGAAATGTGTTGACTGCCCTCTGGAAGTTTAAACGTTTAATCACAAATTTTCATAAATGCTCCAACTCCTGCTCTCCACACCTTGAACATCTGGCAGTGAAGTGCAGTCCCTTCTACCTCCCAAGGGAATTCACCTCCATCAACCTGACCGCGGTCTACATCCCACCCCAGGCAGACGTTCATCTGGCACTGGAGGAGCTGCACGCCATGGTCAACAAACACCAGACGTCTTACCCCGAGGCATTTACCACCATTGCTGGGGACTTCAATGAGACAAACCTCAAGAAATTGCTCCCTAACTTCCACCAACATGTCTCCTGCTGCACCAGAGGACCAAACATCCTCGGCCACTGCTACACCACCATCAAGAATGCCTACCGCTCTATCCCTCGCCTCACTTCGGTAAATCCGACCGGGTGGGAGCAGAGGAACAATTCCAGGAGTGTTTGGAGCCTGTAGACTGCGCTATGCTCAAGGACACGGCAGTGGACTTGAACGAATACGCCACAATCGTTACACATTTCATAAAGAAATGTGTGGAAGGCTGCAGCCCCACAAAAATCTTCTGAGTGTTTCCCAATCAGAAGCCTTGGATGAACTTTGAGATCCGCACTCTTCTGAACACCAGACACCGGGCATTCATGCCTAATGATACAGTGGTCTACAAGAAGTCCAGATACGACCTTGGTAAGGCCATCAAAAAGGCCAAAAAGGATTTCTGCTCCAAACTGGAGGATGGGACAGATGTTCGACAGCTGTGATGGGGCCTGAATGCAATCACCTCCTACAAGGCGAAATCAGGTGACGGCTCAAATGTCGGCGAAACGTCACTCTCTGACAAACTCAATGTGTTTTACACATGCTTTTATAGGTAGAATACTGATGTGCCATCGTGAGCCCCCATTCGCTGTGATGGTATTTCAATCACAGTCACAGAGGCTGACGTCAGGAAATCCTTCAGAGGGGTGAACCCTCGAAAAGTGCCTGGACCTGATGGTATACACGGCCGTGTTCTAAAAACCTGTGTGGACCAACTGGCTGGAGTTTTACGGACATTTTCAACCTCTCTCTTCTGAGGTCTGAGGTTCCCACCTGCTTTAAAAGGGCATCAATTATACCGGTGCCCAAGAGAGGCAAGGTGACGTGCCCCAATGACTATCGACCAGTGGCACTAACATCTGTGGTGATGAAACACTTTGAGAGGTTGATCATGGCGCAAATCAACTCCTACCTCGACAAAAACCTTGACCCACTGCAGTTTGCTTACTGCCACAACAGATCAAAGGTGGATACAATCTCGCTGGCTCTCCACTACGCTCTGGACCACTTGGACAACAAAAACATATGTCAGGCTGTTCTTCATTGATTACAGCTCTGCATTTAATACAATCATCCCCTTCAAGCTGGTTAACAAACTCGCAGTACTGGGTCTCTGTGCATCCCTCTGCAATTGGATCCTCGACTTCCTCATTCACAGACCACAGTCTGTTCGTATTGGTGGAAATGTGTCAACCTCAATAACAATCAGCACGGGAGCACATCGAGGCATGCTCAGCCCCCTGCTATACTCACTCGATACTCATGACTGTGTAGCCGGTCATAGTGCGAACTCCATCATAATGTTCGCTGACAACACCACTGTTGTGGGACGTATCACTGATGGGGATGAGTCAGAGTATAGAAGAGAGATCGACCGATTGTCCATATGGTGCCAGCACAACAACCTGGCCCTCAACACCAGCAAAACCAAGGAGCTGATTGTGGACTTTGGAAGCAGTAGGATGGGGACCCACAGTCCCGTTTATATCAATGGATCGATAGTTGAAAGGGTCAAGAGCTTCAAATTCCTGGGCGTGCATATCTCTGAGGATCTTTCCTGGTCCAAGAAGACTGATGCAATTATTAAGAAAGCACATCAGGGCCTCTACTTCCTGAGAAGATTACGGAGAGTCAGTTTGTCAAGGAGGGCTCTCTCTAACCTCTACAGGTGCACAGTAGGGAGCATGCTGACCGGTTGCATCTTGGCTTGGTTCGGCAACTTGAGCGCCCTGGAGAGGAAAAGACTACAAAAAGTAGTAAACACTGCCCAGTCTATCATCGACTCTGACCTCCCTTCCATCAAGGGGATCTATCGCAATCGATGCCTCAAAAAGGCTGGCAGTATCATCAAGGACCCACACCATCCTGGCCACACACTCATCTCCCCGCTATCTTCAAGTATGGGTAGCATCCAAGATCAATGATGTGAACTAGTATGGGTATTGCGGGCCGAAGGTACTGGTTTCCAGAGGGCTAGTATAGACATTGTCGGCCGAATGGATTCTTGGGCTGGAAGCCAAATGTTGCAACGATTTTAAAAGCCAAGCCAAGGCAAACAATGTGGCTGCAGCCACCTGACAACCAAAATCGATTTTGTGAACACAAACTTTTTAAAAGGTGAGGTGAACAATTGGGATACAGCCACCTGACAAACAAAATCCATTTTGTGAACACAAACTCTTTAAAAAGGCGAGGCAAATAATTTGGCCGCAGCCACCAGACAACCAAAATCCATTTTTAAACACAAACTCTTTAAAAAGGCGAGGCTAACAATTGGGCCGCAGCTACCTGACAATCTAAATCAATTTTGTGAAGACAAACTCTTTAAAAAGGCTAGGCAAACAATGGGACTACAAGCAACCACCTGACAACCAAAATTCATTTTGTGAACACAAACTTAAAAAATAAATTGTGGCAAGCAATTGGGCAGCAAGCAGCCACCTGATAACCAAAATTCATTTCGTGAACACAAACTTTTATTTAAAAAAGGTGGAGCAAACAATTGGGCAGCAAGCATCCACCTGACAAACAAAATTAATTTTGTGAACACAAACTTAAATAAAAGGTAAACAATTTGGCAGCAGCCACGTCGAGGGGACTCACCGTGGAGTAGACATCCGTTCAGTGTTATTCGCAGCTCAGAGAGCTGTGACCCTCTCGCTTCCTGGGTCTTGCAGAGACTGAGTGAGGCACAACACGTTCAGGTTTTATAGTCACTTCCCCTCCCCCCTTATGCCAGCGGGGGCAGCAGAGAGAATGGGGATTTAAAAAAAAACATTAATATATCTCTCATTTTTCATCGATGGGCAAAATCCTCTGGTCCCGCATGGCAGAGAGGGTCTCTGAGCGAGGTGGCCAAAAATGACGGCCGAAGGTGGCAGCGTTCTCTAGGAAATCGCAGCACAGTGGGCCAAAAGCGATCCAAGATCAGACTTTTAGCAATATAGAAGATATGGACACACTGATCTGTTCTGTAGTCATGCCTACTATGTTCTGTTGTGCTGAAGGAAAGCAAGAATTGTCCTATCAGGGACACATGATAATAAACTCATTTGAATCTTGAATCTTGAGTTCCTTGGGATCGGTGAGTTTTTTATACTTAAGCAAAATCCGGTTAACGAGAGCCTTCACTCTTTACTTAACAACACCAAATAAATAGCCTTCTGCATCCGACAAAGAGAAATGTGGACTCTGTGATTTCTCCATTTCAGACAGACTTTTTCCAAATGAGGTATACAAGTACAAGATGTGTCTATTTTTAAAATCCCTCTTAGACTCGGGCATGACAGAGAAATTAACTTCAAGTTGTACTCTAGCTATACCGGTCTGGGCTTTTGGATTGGCAATTTTGCATTTCTTCTTCGGAGACATCTGTTTATAATGTAAATTAAAAAAAACACTGAACAACATTAACAGAAACAAATTATTATTTATTTGTAGTTTTAGGAAAAAAGGTAGAAATGATAAAGTTAAACGCTAAAAAAAATAGTAAATACCCAACAAGAAATCCATATTTATCAGTTTCATCAAATCACTTTAATCATAAATGTAATCATCAATTTAATCTAAATTCAAATACTAGATCTAAACATCTATCCGTTTCTTAAGAAAAGGTTAACATTTTTAAATCGCCTGTGTCCAAATAACATTGACACAAGAATTCACAATATAACATGATTTTTAAATCTCACTGTCATTAACTTATAGACCAAATGGAAGGAATGTAATGTTTAATTCCCAAGACGGCTTATGACATGATTTTCCAAAAAAAACAACATTATAATCATCTTGCAAGTGGGTGTTTCTGGAACACGATCGATTGGAACATTGCATTTGTGGTGAATTTGAAGCCCATCTCGGCAGGAAAGACACTGCCAGTTCTCCTCCGACAAGCAGTACAAAACTGGATTTTAATCCCGCTTCAGGTTTCAGTACCTCCTGCCAGATGGTAGCATGAGAAGAGCGGACGGTGCAGTTCGCAGGGATCATTGATCTTGGATGCTGCCTTCTTGAGGGAAGGCACCACCCATCATCAAGCTTTGATGATTTTGATGATGGAGAGGGCTATGCCCGTGATAATGAAAAGTATCGATACCTGCTTTTGTTCCTTTTATCAAAGTATCATAGAAAGACAAAGCCTTACAGATGTACATAACACAGACATACGTTCAACTCATTGTAGTTTGCACTGACCTTGAGTAAAGCTAACTAGGTTATACTCATTTCCTATGCCTCTTATTTGTGATCTGTAGTCTTCAAGCACTCAATTCAGGCACTTCCAAAATGCAGTGAGGGTGTCTGCTTTCACTGACCTAGTGAGCTCCAACTCCCCACCCTTTGGTGAAAATATCTTTCCTTCATCTTCTACCAATTAACTTTAATCTATATTATCTCCCAGTTGAGACAAATAGGTTCTTCCTGTTCAATCTATGCAGCATCTTTCAATGTTATATACATTAATTAAATCTCCTTTAAATCTTTAGTTTAGTTTGGTTTACTTTAGAGGTACAGTAAAGAAACAGGCCCTTTGACTTACTGAGTCCACACCATCGATCACCTGTTCGCATTAGTTCTATGCTATCCTACTTTTCCACACAAATCCATGCATGGCAATTTTAGAGGCCCATTAATTTACAAACCTGTGCTTCTATGGAATGTTGGAGGAAATTGGAGCACGCAGAGGAAACCCATGCAGTTACAAGGAAAACCTGAAAACCCCATGCAGACATCACCCAGGTCTCTGGCACTGTGAAGTAGAAGTTGTACTAGTTGCGCCACCGTGCCGCCCCAATGTTGTATTGAAAACTAACCAACTACAACGGAGATAGTTTCTCCCCTTCAAGTCATATAGTAATACAACACAGAAACGGACCTTCAGCCCACCAAGCCCATGCCAACCATCAAGTAACTTCTATCCTGTTTATTTACCAGCATTTGGTCCTTGGCCTTCTATATCGGAGTATTACAAGTTCTCGCCGAGATATTTTAACTAAAATTCTGAAACCCAGGCAACATACTCTCGGAATCCTTTAGTGCCCACACATTATTTTTGTGTTAATTATACAACTGTAACATGACGTCCCAGCTCTTGTACACATTGCCTCAGTCAATGAAGGCAAGCATGCTACTTATCTTCAATCTGTCTATCTGTGTTGCCACCTTCAGAGAACTATGTGCTTGTACACCTAGATCGTTTTGTTCAAAAACAAACTGGAGCAAAAGAGGATGAGGAGTGATCTTATACAGGTGCATAAGACCATTAGGGGAATAGATAGGGAAAAATAAGCAGTATTTTACCCAGAATAAGGAGAATAAAGAACCAGGTTTAAGGTAAGAGGAAAAGGATTTAATAGGAAAACAATAGTGAGAGAGGCAATTTTTTCACACAGAGGGAGGTGGGTACATGAATGAGCTGCTATAGGATGTAGTTGAGGGAGGTACTATAACGTTTAAAAGGCACATGGACAGGTACATGGATAGGAAATGTTTACAGGGATATGGAACAAATGCAGGTGGTTGGGACTAGTGTAGATGGGGCATATTGGTCAGCATGGGCAATTTGGGCCGATGGGCCTCTTTCCATGCTTTCTGACTCTTTATGGCTCTATAACACCTCACAGGCACTGCCATTTGTTGTGCATGCCTTTCCCAAAATGTATCCGTTTGCACTTCCCCGAGTTAAATGCCATCCACCATTCCCTTGCCCAATTCCCCAGTTGGTCTGTAGCCTGCTTAGACAACCTTCAGCACTTTTCATTATACCTACAATTTTGCGTCACAGAAAATTACTTATCATGCCACCTACATTCTTATGCAAATCATTAATATATATGTCAAGCAACAGAGGAACCAGCATCAATCCCAATGCACACCAAATTTCTCACGCCTCCAATCTGAAATGGCTCACCACCAAACTCTGTCTCCTACCACAAGCCAATTTTGTATCCAATTAGCTAGCTCGCACTGGATTCAATGTCTCTAACTTTTCAAACTAGCATACCGTGCATGACCTTGTCAAAGGCCTTGCTGAGGTCCATTAAGATAACAATTACCTGCATCTAGACACCTACCACCTTCCTACCACCCTGCCTTCATCAATCCAGTTAGCCACCTTTTAAATCAAATTCATAAACCTAAACAAAACTATGCTGTCTATTGCTAATCATTTCTTACCAATCATTTCCAAATGTAAGTAAATGCTGTCCCTCAGAATTCCTTCCAGTAACTTTCTTACCAGTAATATAGAAACATAGAAAATAGGTGCAGGAGTAGGCCATTCGACCCTTCGAGCCTGCACCGCCATTCAATGTGATCATGGCTGATCATCCAACTCAGTATCCCGTACCCGACTTCTCTCCATACCCCCTGATCCGTTTAGCCACTAGGGCCACATCTAACTCCCTCTTAAATACAGCCGATGAACTGGCCTCAACTACCTTCTGTGGCAGAGAATTCCAGAGATTCACCACTCTCTGTGTGAAAAATGTTTCCTCATCTCGGTCCTAAAGGAATTCCCCCTTATCCTTAGACTGTGACCTCGTGTTCCGTACCTCCCCAACATCTGGAACAATCTTCCTGCATCTAGCCTGTCGAACCCCTTAAGAATTTTGTAAGTTTCTATAAGATCCCCCCTCAGTCTACTAAATTCTAGCGAGTACAAGCCGAGTCTATCCAGTCTTTCCTCATATGAAAGTCCAGACATCCCAGGAATCAGTCTGGTATGGCTCTTTCTCGGTTTATTTCTGTTTGTCTTGCTCTCCCTCTCTTTTTCTTTTTCACTAATTAGAGTCATAGAGGCATTGAGTGATACAGTGTGGAAACAGGCCCTTCAGCCCAACTTGCCCACACCGACCAACAATATCCCAGCTACACTAGTCCCACATGACTGCGCTTGGTCCATATCCCTCCAAACCTTTCCTATCCATGTACCTGTCCAACTGTTTCTTAAATGGTGGGATAGTCCCAGCCTCAACTTCCTTCTCTGGCCACTTATTCCGTACATCCACCACCCTTTGTGTGAAAAAATTACCCCTCAGATTCCTATTAAATCTTTCCCCTTCACCTTGAACCTATGTCCTCCGGTTCTCGATTCCCCTACTCTGAGCAAGAGACTCTGTGCATCTACCCGATCTATTCCTCTCATGATTTTGTACAGTGCCATAAGATCACCTCTCATCCTCCTGCGCTCCAAGGAATAGAGAGCCAGCCTACTCAACATAGCTCACACTCTCTAGTGTGACAACATCTTTGTAAATCTTTTCTGAACCTTTCCAAGCTTCACAATATCTTTCCTCTAACACGGTGCCCAGAACTGAACACAATATTCCAAATGCAATCTCACCAACGTCTTATGCAACTTCAACATGACCTCCCCACTTCTATACTCAATACATTGACTGATGAAGGCCAATGTGTCAAAAACCTTTTTTACCACCTTATCTACCTGTGGCTCAACCTTCTAGGATCCATGCACCTGTACTCCTAGAACCATCTGCTCTACAACACTCCCTAGAGGCCTACCATTTATTGTGATGGTCCTGTCCTTGTTAGAGGTCCCAAAATGCAACACCTCACACTTCTCTGTATTAAATTCCATCAACCATTCCTCAGCCCACCTGTCGAATCGATTCAGATCCTGCAACAATCTTTCACAACCATCTTCACTTTCTGCAAAACCACTCACTTTTGTATCATCAGCAAACTTGCTAATCTTGCCCTGTATGTTCTCACCAAACCATTGATGCAGATGACTAAGAGTAACAAGTCAAGCACCGAACCACGAGGTATACCACTAATCACAGGCCTCCAGTCCGAGAAGCGACCTTCCACCATCACCCTCTGCTTCCTTCCAGAGAGCCATTGGAAAGATGAAGAGATTGGTGTTGTAAGAAGTCCAGTTCATTTTTTACATGGAAAGCATAGGGGAGGGAAATAATTAAAAGATGGACAAATACATCAGGTTAAATCTGACAAGGATTATGACAGATTAATATATCTACAATAAATTCATGTTGAGATAAAAAAAATTGATGGTAAAGATGGCCCTCCTATCCATAATGGTGTGATTTTCTGCTTTGGTTAATATGAAAGGGAACTCCTTCCACTACGTGGAGCTGTTGTTGTAATTGTTCCTGTCAACCATCAATCATCAACCACGCAGCCCATAACATATCAACTAGAAAAAAGTATTGCTCCCATAATTACTGCATGCTCCTGATTATCTGGAATAATGGTGGGGAGCACTCTTTGACTAAAGCAAACATTCAGCATACACATGTACACACACACACTCACACACACACTCACACACACTCATACACACTCACTCACTCATACACACACATGCACACATAAACATACACACTCACTCACTCACACACATGCACATGTACACATGCACACACTCACTCATGCACACACTCATGCACACATACACATGTACACAAGTACACATGCGCACACACACACACACTCACTCACTCATGCACACACTCATGTACACATACACACTCACTCACACACACACATACACATGTACACATGCGCGCGCACACACACTCATGCACACATGCACACACACACTCATGCACACACTCATGCACACATACACATGTACACACACACTCACTCACTCATGCACACACTCATGCACACATACACATGTGCACATGCACACTCGCGTACACAAACACACACACACACACACACACACATATAGATGCACATGCTCAAAGATGCTCAAATGTTATGGGGAGAAGGCAGGATAATGGGGTTAAGAGGGAAAGATATATCTGCCACGATTGAATGGAGGAGCAGATTTAATGGGCCGATTGGCCTAATTCTACTCCTATGACTTATGAACTTACTTATGAATATACACACATACACATATATATGAAGGAACATTCAAGATGGCATAGAGAAACGTGAGTTGTAGAAACAAAGAACTGCAGATGGTGGTTAATATATAAAAGGACACAAAGTGTTGGAGTAGCTCAACAGATCAGGCAGCATCTCTGGAGAACATGGATAGGTGACGTTTCCAGGCCTGAAACATCACCTGTCCATGTTCTCCATAGATGCTGCCTAACTTGCTGAGTTTCTCCCACATTTAATGTCCATAGAGATACTTGAGTCTATTAGTGACCAGTACACAAAAGCTCAGTGAACATCATTCTCATACAAAGACCGCACCTGAATAAACCCAAAGTAGTAGGGGCATTAGCACTCCCTAATTTTATGTATTATTATTGGTCGATAAATATTAGAAATATGATTCAATTGTTGGATCATTCTCTTCATCAACCGGAATGGATCATTATGGAGAAAGTGGACTGCTCCCCCTTTAATATTGGTGCGATCATTCTTTCACCAATGACGGAGAATAATACAAACTACAACAAAAACCCAATTATACATAGTACAATCAGAATTAGGAAACAAATAAAATACAATTTACAATTAAGAAACTTATCTCCCCTATCTCCTATTGCTAAAAACCCTCTGTTTTAACCCTCAATTATAGACAAAGCATTAATACAATGGGAAAGAGCAGGAATTAAAACTTTGGGAGGAAGATTTGTATGATACGGGAAAACTGTTATCATTTAAACAATTACAACTAAAATACAATCTGGGTAACAATCAGTATTTTAAATATTTCCAAATATGTGATTATTTGAAAAAACATGCACATGAATTTCACAAAATGCCATTAGAGTTACTAGATGAAGTAATGAATACAAAGGCGGAATCAGCAAATTTAATTTCACATATATATAATATTATACTAAATGCAGTAATACCAACAACGGAAGGTATTAGAGGTGAGTGGGAAAACGAACCAAGCATAAAAATTTCCAATGAAAGGTGGAAAGAATACTTATTAAATGTGCACAAATGCTCAATTAACGTAAGACACACTTTAATACAATTTAAAATTATACACAGATTTGACTACTCAAAAACTAAATTAAATACATTTTTCCCTAATGTTTCACCAATTTGTGATGAATGCCAGTGTCAAGAAGCTACTATAACGCACTCATTCATCCTTTGTACAAAAATGCAAAGGTTTTGGATTGAAATCTTTGACATTTTCACAAAACTGTTTAAAATAAAAATGACACCAAAGCCAGAATGGATTATTTTCGGAATGACAGAAGGTAGTTCGGAATTAAATGTGTATCAAAATAATTTATTTGATTACGGCTTAATAATAGGAAAAAAACTCATCTTAAAATTCTGGAAAAATGCTCCTATACCAACATTAAATATGTGGATTTCAACTATGTTTGAAACACTACATCTGGAAGATATGAGACTCCGCCTGGAAGGAAAATCAGAACGCTTCTATCAGACGTGGTCTGCATTTATAGAGTTACTACAAAGATAGGGTGCAGGAGTACCTCGGGCCTTGGTAGGGGGATGAAAAACTATCGAGTTGGTGGATTCCTTTTGCGTGATATATGTAACATAGTAACTGGCTTTTTTTTTTTCTTTTTCCTTTTCTTTTTTAGGGTCTATCTTTTAACCCCCTTTCTCTAATTCTTTGACCAAGGGTCTCTTCTCCCCTTTGGCATGCTCTTTCACCATCACAACTCTTTTCACCTATTTCACTCTCTTTCATTCTATTCTTTTTCTTTAAAAGCCATAAAATTTATTTTAAAATTTTTTTTAAAAAATAATAATAATAAAAAATAAAAAAAAAATCATTCTGGAGCAATCGCCCATGAATTTCACACCAAGAGCAACTGCCCATTCTATAATGATCCCATTTTATTCTCCACATACCTTTATGGTGGGAGACAAATGGAGGAGCCGGCGTGCTTTGTAACTTTGTCAGCGCCATAGGTGGCTGCTATTTGTGTACATTTTGTATGCAAGCAAGGGATTTCATTGTGCCTAGTCACATGTGACAATAAAGTATTCCTATTACTATACTACAGATAATATGCAGTGGCCAAACTGCACAAATTTGCGGTGTGTGTGCAAACTGGAGCACCTGGAGTAAATGCCTGCAGACATTAACCATGGACTTGGAAGCAGCAGCCTTACTCGACTAGTCTTTAAAGATGGTACTGCGGCACAGCAGTAGAGTTGCTGCCTTACAGCTCCAGAGACGCAGGTTTGATCCTAACTACGGGTGCTGTCTGTGTGCACTTTGTACGTTCCCCCTGTAACTGCATGGGCTTTTTCCAGATGCTCCAGTTTCCTCCCACAACCCAAAGACGTACAGGTTTGTAGGTTAATTGGCTTTTGTAAATTGTCCCTCATGTATAAGATAGTGCTAGTGCATGGGGTGATCATTGGTTGGTGCAGACTCGGTGGGCCGAAGGGCCTGTTTCCGCATTGTATCTCTAATGTTTTAAGTCTAATGGAGTGACAGGATTAATCTAACTTGGAAAAACAGGAGTTGTCAAGACTCAAGGGTGACACTAAAAGCTGGAGAAATTCAGCAGGTCAGGCAGCATCTCTGGAGAAAAAGAATAGGTGACGTTTCTTTGTCATATGTACTGAAACAGAAAATATAAATTATTATTTGCAGCAGTATAGCACAGCACTCAAAGCGTCGATTGGAGATCCTGTTCTACTATTTTTGTTTGAGTGTTTTGAAGGAATAACAAAATATATTGACGAGGGCAGTGAGAATGGTGCACAGAGACTAAAGTAAGGCTTCTACAAGGCCCCGCATGGAAAACTAGTCCAAAAGATTAGAAGCCACAAGAGTTACTCCACCCAGCTGCCAATAATATCCCCTTCATGGACAACTACTTATCACATGCTAGGCTTTATCCAACTCCCACAACTCTTCCAACTTTCTCCACCTCAACTACAATCAATCTGCAGAAGGGTCACAACTCAAAATATTCTTAAAATTAGTTTTTAATAATGCTCAGAGCCCGGTGGTAGTTTTTAAGGTTTCTTTATTCACAACTTGCAGTTGTTTCATATCTAGGAGTGTGCAAACAAAGCAAACTAAAAGACCTGCAGGACACAGCCAAAAGTCTATAAAAGATGAGGTCATCAATCTCTACAATGCTACTTCAAGTTCAAGTGAGTTCATTGTCATGTGTCCCTGATAGGACAATTAAATGCTTGCTTTGCTTCAGCACACAGAACATAGAAGGCATTTACTACTTACTGGTTCAAACACAATCACCCATGTTGTGCCCCTTCTTTATTGGTCCTGATCCCAGGGGAACGGTTAGCAATACCTCCTTACCTTCGTCCGGAAAAGGGGTTGTTGTTCACAGTTCTGTCTGAGTGTTTATCGATTATAATTCTGAGTTCACAAGCTGTTCTTTGTCTCGGGGCTCAAGTTCACAGACTGCTCTTTTTAAGGAGTCAACCGTTTCGAACAAACTAACTCCAGCAATTCTCTTCAAACCCCTCCACCTTTCCTTTCCCTTCACAGACGCTGCCTGACCCACTGAGTTACTCTAGCATTTGGTATTTTGCCCAAAATTGCAGCGTCTGCAGTTCCTTGTGTCTCCATTCCTCTGTTCATTACAAGATCATGTTAACTGTTTCTGATCAGTCGCTATCTTTCGTAGTGATCACTAATCTTCTCTTTAGGTAGACACAAATGCTGGAGAAACTCAGCGGGTGCACCAGCATCTATGGAGTGAAGGAAATAGGCAACGTTTCAGGTTGGAACCCTAGGTTTCCTATTGCCTATTTCCTTCGCTCCATAGATGCTGCTGAACCCGCTGAGTTTCTCCAGCACTTTTGTCGACCTTCAATTTTCCAGCATCTGCAGTTCCTTCTTAAACACATTAATCTTATCTTTTGCAGGTTTTCTTTTCCCCAGTATCTGCCTCACCACTGATGTTAGGTTCAAATCCTCAAGGCATGGGATTTAAAATCTGGAAGCACAGATATTTACTCTCTGACAATATGGGTTACACCTGGAAGCATAGGTTTTAAATATCTAAGGCTGTGTGTATTTAAACAAGGCTGAACGTTTTTTTTTGTGCAGGAAGGAACTGCAGATGCTTTGTCAATATAGGAATGGGAAGGATTGGCGAGACCAGGCACAAACTGGGCGGTCATTTTGCTTAACACCTTCGCTCAGTCGGCCTTGGCCTATGTGATCTCCCGGTTGCCAAATACTCAACTACAATCAATCTGCAGAAGGGTCACAACTCAAAATATTCTTAAAATTAGTTTTTAATAATGCTCAGAGCCCGGTGGTAGTTTTTAAGGCTGCTCTTAAGAATTAAGAATTGCTCTTCCCATTCCCACACAGATCGCTCCATTGTCAGAGTGAGGCTTAACGTAAATTGGAGTAACAGCACCTCATATTTCGCTTGGTAGCTTACCCCCAACTAACTTTGTAACCTTCAGATTCTCTCTGTCTCCTTACCTCCCCACTCTCGTCCCCCATCTGACTAGTTTCATAGTCATTCTGCTTAGTTTCATTGCTTGTATCCACTCGATATCACATTCCCCACAGCCAACAATAGATCATTGTGGACTCCACTTTTCCTTGATCATCGTTGCTGGTTTTGATTTGTCCCTTTGCATACCTTTCATTCATTTGTTCTTTGTACCTTTCCTTCTCCCCTGACTCTCAGTCTGAAGAAGGGTCTGGGCCTGAAAATATATCTATTCCTTTCCTCCAGAGATGCTGCCTGACCCGCTGAGTTATTCAAGCATTTTGTCTATCTTTGCAGTTTGTTATTGTGTTTTAAAATCTACAGGTTTAATTTCTGAATGTCCAGGTCTCCAAACTTGGATCTGTAGTTGTTTTCGATTTCAATGTGCGGTGATTTAAATCTCCAAAGTGTACTTTTAATGCCTCCAATCAGGACTTTGTTCCGAGAGAGCCTTGGGCTTTGGTGCATTTCATTAGAAGAGTGGTGTTTTAACGCCTGGAAGTGCTGTCAATAAACGTGATAAATTCAATCTGTATGATTTTAAATCTGTAAACAAAGATAGTTATAAGCTTGTAAGTAAGATTTTAGATCCCAATATTTTGGCTTTTAATGCTTAAAGGTGTGGATTTGAAAAAGTTGGAGGAGTAGGTTTTTGTATTACTTGAAAAGGCTGATTTTTAAACCCAAAAGCACGTCATTGCATGAAAGTGAGTGTTTTAAATCTGGAAACCTCCGTTTTAATGTCTTCAGACATGCCCTCGAGTCCAGATAATTTTATACGCAAAAGTTGTTTTGATATATGAGGAAAAAGGTGTTTGAAAATCTAGACAATTGTATTTAATGTTGGAAAGTGTGTGTTTTAAAACATGGAAAGGGAAACTTTTAAAGTTTAATTACTGATTTATTTTTCAGGAATAAAATCGTGAATTTTTAAACATTGAATTACATTTTTTTCATGGTTAACAATGAAGTATTTAAACCTGGAATTGTGGCTTTTTAAAAAAAAATACATCTTCATTTATTTATATAATTTAGTTTTTAAACTTGGGATGGTGGATTTATAACCTAATGTCAAACTTGTCTGAACGAAAAGCGCAGTCTTTGTGCAGGAAAAATATGTGATTGTGAACATTGTTTTAATGTTCGAAGATATGGGTTTTTTTTAGGCAAAACACAACGGGCTGCAGGATCTTTAGTAGATCAGACGGCATATGTGGAGGGTAGACAGAAATTCTGGAGAAACACAGCAGGTGAGGCAGCATCTATGGAGCGAAGGAAATAGGCAACGTTTCGAGTCGAAATAGGCAACCCTTCTTTAGACCTTCTTCATATATGGAGGGAATGGACATTGTTCGTTTCCTTCTTCAGCCTGAAGGATCCCGACCCGAAACATCCAATAACTCTTCCTTCCACAGTTTCTGCCTGACATGCTGAGCTCCTTCAGCATTTTTTTTTGCTCAAGTTTGCAGCATCTGCAGTTCCTTGTGGATTTTCAAACATGGATAGGGACGTTTTTAATACGATAGGGTATATATTTTATTAAACGTGAAAGGTGAGATGTTTGTAAAACCAGGAGCATGTTCCTTTGGAAGTTAGACAGGCCCAGAGCGTCTGAAAGTTGTAAAACTGTGAAAGAGCAGATCTTTGGTGCTTGGGCATCTTTGTCGTGCATGTTTGTTGAGGGATCGAGGCGCTGAATTTGATAAAGTGCATTTTTGAAATCTGTAAGTGCAAATCCTCTTGATTCCAAGATTTTAAGGGTAGGTTTTTAAACCTGGAAGGATTCAGATTTTAATGCTTTCTTTCTTCTAATATTTGATTCTGGAAGCATGTTGGTCAAATTGCTCGCTTTCTTTTTTGATGAAGTGTTGATTTAATTCTGGGAGATATGCTTTTCCTGCACTGAAATGTGGATGTTTTTATACTTACTTTACACCTTAAGGTTTTACACCTTAAAACCTGCCTAGGAATTTGGTCGCATGGGCTTTATTTCATCAGCGGGAATGTTCTTATGCCCGAATGAGCTCATTTTTAGCATAGAACCAGGCCCTCTCATCTCATCCATGGCGACCAAGATGCCCATCTACATTAGTCCCATTTTCACCCGTTTGACCCAATTCACTCTAAACCTTTCCTATCCATATACCTGCCGGTATCTGCCTCAACCCCTTCCTCTGGCACCTTGGTCCATATACACACCTCCCTCCCTCTGTGTGGAAAAAGTTGCATGTCAGCTTCCTTTTAAATCTTTCCCCTCTCACCATAAACCTACGCCCTCTAGTTCATGATTCCCATACAGCTGGGAAAAATAAAGTATGCATTAACCATATCTATGCTCCTCGTGACTTTATATGCCTTCTGTCCATTCTGCGGCCATTTATCAAAGGGCTTCTGAAAATCCAACTAAACACCATACACTAATTCCTGTTATTTACCTCCTCAAAGAATTCCAACAAATTTGTCAAGCAACATATCCATTACGCAAAACCATGCTGACTTTGGCATTTTTTCATGTGTTTCTAATTATTCTTCTTAATAATGGATTCTAAATTCTAACCATAGGCTAACCAGCCTATCGTTTCCCCTCTTTTGCTTCACTCCCTTCTTGAACAGTGGAGTAACATTTGAAATTTTCTAGTCCTCTGGGACAACTGCTGACTCTAGTGACTCTTGAAAGATCACCACTAATGCCTCCACAATCTCTAAAGCTACCTTTTTCAGAACTCTGGGGTGTAGTCCATCTGGTCCAGGTGACCTATGCACCTTTAATCCTTTCAACTTCCAAAACACCTTTTTGCCCTTGCTGAACAAGATAGCCAAGTTATTTTAGTCCTCCCCTTCCTCTTGTTTGTTTCCTCTAAACCTATCCTATCCATGTACCTGTCCAAATGTCTTTTAAATGTTATTATTATAACTGCCTCAACTACCTCCTCTGGCAGCTCGTTCCATGTACCCACCACCCGCTGTGTGAAAACGTTGCCCCCTCGGTTTTCTATACACCTCTCACCTTAAAACTCAATACTCCTCTCACACTGGTTCTTGATTCCCCTACTCTGGGTAAAATACTCTGTCCATTCACCTTATCTATTTCTCTCATGATTTTCTACACCTCTATATGATCACCCCTCGGCCTCCTGCACTCCAAAGAATAAAGACTTAGTCTGGAACAATTTTTTTTAGTTTTAGAGATACAGCGCGGAAACAATCTGCACTGACCAGCAATCCCTGCACATTAACATTACCCTACACACACGAGGGACAATTTACAATTATACCCAAGCCAATTAACCTACAAATCTGTGTGTCTTTGGAGTGTGGGAGGAAACCAAAGATCTCGGAGAAAACCCACACAGGTCACGGGGGGAACGTACAAACTCCGTGCAGACAGCACCCATAATCGGGATCGAACCTGGGTCTCTGGCGCTGTAAGTACTGTAAGGCAGCAGCTCTACCACTGTGCTACCTTGCTGCCTAATAGCTCAGGCCCTCAAGTTCTGGCAACGTCCTTGTAACTCTTCATTGCACTCTTTCCAGCTTGACAACCCTTCCCATGGCAGGGTGATCAAAAATGAACACAATACTCCAAATGTGGCCTTACCAATGTCTTGTACATAGTACTCAAGAATGGTCCCAACCCAAAACATTGCATATCCATTTCCTCTATAGATGCTGCCTGTGTGCTGAGATACTTCAGCATGTGGTGTTATACTACTTTGTCAAGGCCAGTTAAAGATTGCCAATAAAGATTGCCTCCTGAATGGAATTTGTGGATAACAATTATTCTACATCTTTAACTAAGGATTTTGTCATGCTAGGACTGTGATCCAATTTGTTATGAATATTGATAAGATCAGAAGAAGGGTCCCAGCCCAAAATGTCACCTATCCATGTTCTCCAGAGATTCTACCAGACCCATTGAATGACTCCAGCACTTTGTACCTTTTTTTGCAAACCACCATCTGCAGTTCCTCACATCTTCATCAGTCATTGATATCTGTTGACTAATGCTTGCAGTGATTCATCAAGAATGGGAGGAGCTGCTTGTTAATAATGTCTTGCTAGGAATTATAGGAGTTCTATATCTCTTGCTAGATCTGGGGGTCCTTTGGTGGTGTGGATTTAGGTGCTCATGCACATCTTCTAATTCTGTTCAGTCAAGCGGTCATGGTGGCGCAGAGGTCGGTCACGGGGGTACAGCGGTAGAGTTGCTGCCATATAGCGAATGCAGCGCCGAAGACCCGAGTTCGATCCCGACTACGGGTGCTGTCTGTACAGAGTTTGTACGTTCTCCCCGTGACGTGCGTGGGTTTTCTCCGAGATCTTCGGTTTCCTCCCACACTTCAAAGCCATACACGTATGTAGGTTATTGGCTTGGTAAATGTGAAAATTGTCCCTAATGGGTATAGGATAGTATTAATGTGCGGGGATCGCTGGTCGGTGTAGACCTGGTGGGCCGAAGGGCCTGTTTCTGTGCTGCATCTCTAAACTACAGTAAACTAAACTAAGTGTTATGAGATACCCAAGAATGCATAAGGTACTATGAGGAAACCTTTTTACCCAAAGGGTGGTGTGTATATGGAACGAGCTGCCGGAGGAGGTCGTTCTGGCAGGTGTTATCACAAAGTTTAAGATAAAATTGGACAGGTACATACAGAGGATAGGTTCAGAGGAACATGGCCCAAAAGCAGGCAAGTGGAAATGGTGTAGATGGGGCATATTAGTCAGCGAAGATGGGCCGAAGGGTTTTTATCCATGCTGTATGATTCTTGTTAGGTTCCATTTTAGTACTCATGTCTAAAGCACGGGCATGCCATCTCAAATTGATTTTCATAAATTTTACAATTGAATTTGCGCATACCGAAAATAAGTGCAAATAAAATGTTATAAGCTCAGTTTTACATAGAAATATCGTTTTGAAGTGCATTGTTATTTAAATATTTGTATCGTCTGACCCTCTGAGTTTCACAACAAAAATATGCAGAAAGATTGACATCTGAGCACTCATAAATTTACCCTGCTTTCATGTTTTACCTCAATATGTGTATCAACGAAAAAAATAACAGTTGCATCCGTTTGGGGTTTGTTTAAGAACTTGTTTCCTGAGCAAGTCATTTTGTTAAATTAACATTTTCCTACTCAGAACATGTGATCAGCAGCAGATAAAGCACTTATTCTAATCATTAAAATCTCTGTTCATATGGCAGCATAAAGGGTCCAGTGGATTTTTAAGTATCTTTTTTAGTTTTTTAGAGATACTGCATGGAAAGAGGCCCTTCAGCCCACCAAATTGACACTGACCAATGATCACCCTCAAGCGCTGTTATCCCAATTTTGTATCCTGCACACGAAGGGTAATTTATGTAAACCAACTAACCTACTAACATGCATGTCTTTGGAATGTGGGAAGAAACCGGAGCACCTGGAGAAAACCAGGGAGAATGTACACACTCCACACAGACAGCACCCGTAGTCAGGATCAAAGCCAGATATCTGGTACTATGAGGCAGCAGCTCTGGCACTGTAGGGCAGCAACTCTACAGCTGTGCCAATGTGCTGCCCTTTATTCTATCCCAACTACTCTAGTTGAACTTTGTATTAATCATGATCACCAGCCAAGAAGGGTGGCTTCATGTGCCAGCATAAAAGGTCTCTTATAATTGTTTTCCACTACTTTTTATTTGCCCCTCTCTCAAGAGTTTTCAGTTGGGGATACAATTATATGACAGTTTAAAATCTCACCAAATTGGCCAAATATCCTTAGGGATTATTTATGATTATTTCATGTAGAGTCGCAAGGTCATGCAGCCCCTTCAGCCTAGCTCATCCATGCCACCATGATGCCCCATCCAAGCTAGTCCCATTTACCCACATTTGGCAAATATTCCTCTAACCATTTCATATCCCCATCTCCCACAAAGGGTATCAGTGCAGGACTTTGTGGACCTGCACCTCTCCCGCATATAATGTATATTTAGTTAATGACAGACTAACTAATTAAACAAGAATCTTAACCAAAGCTATATTCTGTATCTTGTTAACCAAACTGAGCAAATAGAAATAGCGGCACATTTGGATAGCAGGAACAGGATAGCAGTAACATGCCGAGTCAACATGGATTTACGAAGGGGAAATCATGCTTGACTAATCTTCTGGAATTTTTTGAGGATATAACTAGGATAATGGACAAGGGAGAGCCAGTGGATGTAGTGTACCTGGACTTTCAGAAAGCCTTTGAAGTTTTGGTCTCCAAATTTGAGGAAGGACATTCTTGCTATTGAAGGAGTGCAGTTTAGGTTCACGAGGTTAATTCCAGGGATGGCTGGATTATCATATGTTGAAAGGATGGAGTGACTGGGCTTGTATACACTGGAATTTAGAAGGATGAGAGGGGATCTTATTGAAACATATAAGATTATTAAGAGTTTGAACACGCTGGAGGCTGGAAACATGTTCCCGATGTTGGGGGAGTCCAGTACCAGGGGCCACAGTTTAAGAATAAGGGGCAAGCCATTTAGAACGGAGATGAGGAAACACTTTTTCTCACAGAGAGTTGTGAGTGTGCAATTCTCTGCCTCAGGGGGCGGTGGAGGCTGGTTCTCTGGATACTTTCAAGAGAGCGAAATACGGCTCTTAAAGATAGCGGAGTCAGGGGATATGGGGAGAAGGCAGGAACATGGTACTGATTGGGGATGATCTGCCATGATCACATTGAATGGCAGTGCAGGCTCAAAGCGCTGAATGGCCAACTGCTGCACCTATTGTCTATTGTCTATATACCAGTTAATCTTTTTACAACAATTCAGTGACCGTAACTAATGACTTGTTTATATTTAAAATATTAAATTTCCTTATGGAATTTAAACTTCACTGCTGTTTTGCAGGATTTGAACATGGGTTTGTGGATTAGAGCCCAATAATTTAACAGCTGTACCACCAGTATATCCCATGCATGTGCAAAGGCAAGATGTAAATGAGCAGCACATATTAGACAGGGGAGGTACACAGGAAGAGGTGCATGAGAAGAGGCATCATTGAGGGATGGGGATCAGAACAGGTAAGAAAAATGTCTTGGAGAAGGTGGAGAAGAAGAAGAAGGAGTACACAAGAGATGAAGACTAGGATGTATATAGGGGTGGTGGATCTTAGTGGGATTGGGGGTTCAAAAGATATCTGGGAAAGGGGGAAATACACATAATAACTTAGATAGTAAGGGGAATTATACAGCAGATGGATGTTTAAGAGAGGGAAGGTGCATGGGAAAAGACAGGAGCACTGGAGACACAGGACAGGAAGATGTGAGAGAGGTAGTGGATTTACAGGAGGAGATAGAAGCAGGCCGTGTGAGCCTGGGGAACGATAAGATTGGAGGCTGTGGGGGGCAGATCGCCAGAGATGATGAAATGAGAGATTGTGCTGGAGATAATGGCCTGGCGCTCATCTGCGAGATCAAGGTCAAGGGACAGGTAAGAAGAGACATCCGTGAGCTGGCGTCTGGTCTCAGCTCAGTGGAGGTCAGCTCACCGGACTACAGCGGCACCTCCCTTGTTGGCGGGTATGATGATAATGTTGGGGTTGTTGCAAAGTGTGTGAAAGGTTGCCATTCAGAGGGGGTGATATTAAAGTAAATAAAGGAATGCAAAATTAAAGACGGTTGATGCCTCGTTGGCAGTTAGGGATAAAAATGTCTAGAGATGGTATGGGAGTCCTGGAGAAAGAGGAATGTTGGACTCAGGAGAAGGGGGTCCTCACCCAATTATGAAGAAGATTCTCCAGAGATGCGGCAGAGTCTCCAGAGATGTCCAGCATCTTCCCACCACCGATGTCAGGCTAACTGGTCTATAATTCCGTGTTTTCTCTCTCCCACCTTTCTTAAAAAGTTGGATAACATTATCTACTGTCCAATCCACAGGAACTGATGCTGAATCTGTAGAACATTGGAAAATTATCACCAATGCATCCACGATTTCTAGGGCCACTTCCTTAAGTACCCTGGGATGCAGACCATCAGGTCCTGGGAATTTATCAGCCTTCAGTCCCATCAGTCTATCCAACACCATTTGCTGCCTAATGTGGATTTCCTTCAGTTCCTCTGTTACCCCAGATCCTCGGGCCACTACTATATCAGGAAGATTGTTTGTGTCCTCCTTAGTGAAGACAGATCCAAAGTGCCTGTTCAACTCATCTGCCATTTCCTTGTTACGCATAATAAATTCACCTTTTTCGGTATGCTTGCTTTCATAAATCAGGGCAATGAGCAATAGTCAGGACGTCTTATTGCAGCTTTACAGATTTTTGGTTAGACCATATTTGGTGTATAATGTGCAGTTCTCGTTGCCCCATTGCATGGAAAGAGCACAGAGGGTGCAGAAAAGAATAACCAGACTCAGAATTATAGGGAGTGGAAATAGGCCCTTCAGCCAAACCTGCCCACACCGGCCAGCATGTCCCATCCACACTGGTCCCACCTGCCTGCATTTGGCCCATATCCCTCTAAACCTGTAGCTGTACCTGTCTAATTATTTCTTAAATGTTGTGACATTATCGAGTGGTGGCGCCATAGTGTGGCAGCCTCGCCTGCAGCTGTTCCTTCTTCACCCTTTTTTTATTTTTAGTTTGTTAAAAAGTTTCGTTCTGGAGGCCTTTTACTCTTTTTATGTGGGGGGGTGGGGGGGGGGGGGGGGGGGGAGGTGGAAGGGGGAAACCGTTATTTTCCAGTCCCTACCCGGGCGAGTATGCGTCCTTCCTCTGAGCCGCATCTTCGCCCCCTCCTCGCCGCCTTTCCTGCCAGAGACAGGTCAGAGCTTCGAGCTGCAGCTTCAGCACTGAGGTACCATCGTGGAGCAGGGCGATGCCTTACCTGGGTCACTGTGTGGAGCTCCGGAGTGCCGACTTCAACATCGTGGAGCTGTGGTCTGCGGAGCTTCCAGCCGAGTTGACTTTAAACACCGCGGAGCCTGCGATCTTTCACCGAGGTCGCCAGTGTTGGAGTTCCACCCAGCGTGGCCTGGGGACTTCGGGAGCCGCGGTCTCCAGTAGCAAGCGGCCGTTCCGGAACTCCAAGCCGCTGAGAGCATTCTTCTGACGCCGGAGTTCCATCATTCCGGCGAAAGGGCCTAAAACATTGGGCCGCCGTAGCGGCGACTGCAGAGGCCTCAAATAGGCCCTGACCACGCGTGAACATAGAGGAAGTAGACTGAACTTTGCTGCCTTCCCTCACAGTGGGAAACATTGATCCTGCTGTGAGGGGATGTTTTTTTATGTTTAATGTTATATTCTATAATGTTGTGTTTATTTTATTTGTGTGCTGCAATGGCAACTCAAATTTCACTGCACCAATTGGTGTATGTGTCAATAAATGTCCTTTGTCGTTTGACCTTTAGTCCCTGCCTCATCTACTTTCCTCTGGCATCTCGTTCCATATACCCATCACACATTGTGTGAAAAAATTACATGCTTGGATTCCTATTAAATCTTTTCCCCTTCACCTTAAACCTATGTCCTCTGGTCCTTGATTCCCAGACTATGGGCAAGAGACTCTGTGCTTCTGCCCTATCTATTCCTCTCATGATTTTATACACATCTATAAGATTACCCCTCATCCTTATGCGTTCCAAGGAATAAAGTCCCAGCATACTGAACCTCTCCATATAGCTCAGACCCTCGAGTCCGGGCAATAGCCTCGTAAATCGCTTAACTGGATTAGATCATATTTTCTTGAAGGAGAGATTGGGAAAATTTGAAGTTTTCTCTGGAGCATCTATAGTATATAAAATCACGAGAGTCATGGATAGGGTAGACAGTCAGAACCTCTTTCCCAGGGTGGGAATTGTTAAAGACATGGGCATAGCTTTAAGTTGAGAGGGGCAAAGTTTAATGGGGCTGTGTGGAGCAAGTTATTTTTTAACACAGTGAACGTTGACTGATTGGAATGCACTGCCAGGAGTGCTGGGGGCGGCAGGTATGATGAGAGCATTTGAGAGGCTTTTTGATAGGCACAGAATTTGCAGGGAATTGAAGGAAATGGATCACATTTGGGCAAATGGGATTAGTTTATCTTGGCATCATGTTTGACATGAACATTGTGGGTCGGAGAGCCTGTTCCTGGGCTGTGATCTATATTATACGGTTTACTAATGCCCTTCAGCAGAGGAGATCCATAGTTATCTGGTCTGGATATGTGTGACTTCAGATACATTAATGTGTAGATCTTATTAAAGATGAAACGGCTTTCTGAAAATATTTAGAAGCATCTAAGTGCAAGGGGAATTGAAGATGAGTAAAATCCAATAAGTACACAGATCCTTCTATCTATTTATCTTTTCTGCTCCTTCACATATTTAACCCCGAACCCCAACTCGCCTGCCACTCCTGTGTAACAGCCCATCAGTTCACATTTGACACTGCTTCCCTGTACCTTCCTTACTGGTGTACTGTCCATATATCTCTATCCTGTGACAAACACATCAAGGCACCTACTTTCTCCCATGGAGAGTGATATTCGTCCACTTATGATGCACCCTCAAGCCTACTCAGCATACTCCTGAACGCACCCTGTGTAATTTAAAGGCTTGCTCCATTTGGAAAGACTGCTTTGAGACAAGACATCCCTAAGACTTGGATAGAGTGGATGTGGAGAAAATGTTTCCACCAGTGGGAGAGTCTAGGACGAGAGGTCATAGCCTCAGAATTAAAGAATGTTCCTTTAGGAAGGTGATGAGAAGGAATTTCTTTAGTCCGAAGGTGGTGAATCTGTGGAATTCATTGCCACAGAAGGCTGTGGAGGCCAAGTCAATGGATATTCTTAAAGCAGAGATAGATTGATTCTTGATTATTATGGATGTCAGGGGTGATGGGGAGAAGGCAGGAGAATGGGGTTTGGAGGGTGAGATGATCAGCCATGATTGAATGGCCTAATTCTGCTCCTATTAGTTATGAGTATGACTTTATGAAACCACTGAATCGTGGAACATTGAACAGTACAGCACAGGAGCATGCCCTTCCTTCCACATATCTGTGGCCTATAATAACAAAATAAATCCAGTTTAGTTTGGAGATATAGGTGGAAAGTTGGCCCATAGGCAAACCAAGTCCATAACGACCATCGATCTCCCGTACACTCGCTCTATGTCTGACAAACTAGTGACAATTTACAGAAGCCAATTAACCTACAAACCTGCACATCTATGGAATGTGGGAGGAAACCGGTGCACCCAGAGAAAACCCATACAGTCACAGAGAGAACATAAAAACTCCATATAGACAGGGTCAAAGCCAGGTCACTGTTGCCGTGAGGCAGCAGCTCTACCACTACTCCACTCTGCTGCTCGCTCTCCCTATTGACAATAAATTGAAAGGAAGAATAGAACTCTAAATACCCATTCATTTCATGGCCAATCTTGCCCATGATACCTACTATGTTTCTAAAAAACAATGCTGAAAATGTTTCCTTTCAAGATAAGCGAATAGAGTTCTAAAATACCTCACTAATGTCATCTATGTACTTTCAAAAGTTCATCAATGATATTAATCCACTGGTATTAATGGAAGCCCAGAGTTTGTAAGGCTTGAGGGTGCAACCGATAGTACTTATACTTCACAGCTCCAAGGATCTAGGTTCGAACCTGACCTCGGCTGCCGATTGCATGAATTTTTTCCACTGGATGCTCTGGATTTTTTCCACATTTTCAAAGATGTGCTGGTCGGTAAATTAATTTAATTTGCCCCTTGTGCATGAAAGAATTGTATTCAACTTTTACAACTTTTAAGAAACAATTAGACAGGTACATATAGAAAATTGCAGATACCAATCAGGAATTTAAATTGTAATAATATAAACATCAGTTCCAAATTTTTTAATTGGGTTAACATGTGACCTTTGGGTTGTGCTAATGTGGAATGTCCCTGGTATGGAACAAGTGATCACAGAGGAAATGCACACCGACAACTAAACTGGAAGAGTGAATGAATTATTCTAAGAACTTAACCTAACAACCACTCATCTTCACAGAAAGTATATGCTGGTTTCTACATTCCAGGATGCTACATATTGTGTGTGTGTGTGGAGAATGACGTGAGATGTGCAATAAAATGCTATTCACATGATCAAAAACAAAATTAAACTGGCTTTAAATAGTATTATCTCTAGGAACATCATAGCTGGAATTTTTTCAGCTAGAACCAAGTCAGACTGGGTGGACCAACCTCAAAATAAAAATCCAATATTGACTCAGTTCTGCAGTCCATATTTCTCTTGTTTTCTATGGTGAGTGACTCTTTAATACCAATTCAAATTGGTATTAAAGAGTCAAATCATACAACATGGAAACATGCCCTTCGGCCCAACTTGCCCATGCGACCAAGATGCCCCATCTACATTAGTCACACGTGCCTGCATTTAACCCATATCCCGCTAAACCTTTACTGATTCAAACTTGGAGCCAACCAAGCTGTCCAACAACATTAACACATCATCACAATTCCAAAATGGATCAATTCAAAATAATTTTAGTTCAAGATATATGTTCAAAACACATGATGCAATCATAAAGAAAGCCCTTCATCATCACTGCTTCTTTAGAAGTTTGAGGAGATTTGCATGGCACAGTGCCCGCAGCGGTAGAGTTGCTGTCTTACAGTGCCAGAGACCTGGGTTCAATCCTGGCTACGGATGCTGTCTGCATGGAGTGTGTACGTTCTCCCTGCGACCGTGTGGGTTTTCTACAGGTGTTCTGGTTTCCTCCCACACTCCAGAGACATACAGGTTTGTAAGTTAATTGGTTTCGGTAAAAATTGTAAATTGTGCCTAGTGTGTTGGACAGTGCAAGTATACGGGGTGAATGCCGGTCAGCGCAGTCGTGATGGGCCAAAGGGACTGATTCCATGCTGTTTCTCTAAAGTAAAGGCTAAAGTAAACTAAACTAAAGAGATTCATTATGATTACGAATTCTCTCTTGAACTTCTACAGGTATACAGTGGAGAGCACATTGACTGGTTGTATCACGGTCTGGTTCAGTAACCTGCCTAGGAATGAAGGAAATTAAAATAACTGGTGAACACAGCCCAGCCCAGCCCAACATGGCTATTAACCTCGGCACCATAGAAGTGTTCTATCGGAAGTGCTGCCTCAAAAAGGCAGCTAGCATCATCAAAGACACATACCACACTGACCACTCTCTCATTTCACACCTATCATTGGGAACAAGGGATTGGAATCTGAAACCTCTGACCACCAGGTTCAAGAATAACCCCTTTCCAACAACCAAAAGGCATTTGAATACTACATAACATTAACCAATTATCTATGGACTACCTCTAGTTGCACTGAGAACTTTGTGTTTTTTGCGCTAGTATGAAGGTTATTAATTTAATTAATTTGTTTATTTATTATCTATATGAATTGTGCATACACGCCTATTATGCTGCTGTAAGAATTGAATTCTTCCAAGGTCAGTACATATGACAATTAAATACTCTTAAAATACATCTTCATATCAGACGGAAGATAGATACAAAAAGCTGAAGTAACTCAGCGGGACAGGCAGCATTTCTGGAGAGATGGAATGGGTCAAAACCCTTCTTCAGATACTGCCTGTCCCGCTGAGTTACTCCAGCTTTTTGTGTCTATCTTCGGATTAAACCAGCATCTGCAGTTCCTCCCTACACAGATTGATTTCAGACGCCTGTACCAGGTATACGCTAAAAGCATCCCATTCTCTTAGTCGTACCAGATAAACGAAGGCAACTGGCTTTCCCCAAGGGGATCATTTATAACACTCTAGTGTGCTCCAGATGATAAAAGATGTGGACGAGTTTCCACAACCAATTTTTAACTGAAATAGGGTCCTGACCAGAAATGTTGTCTGTCCATTCCCTCCATAGATGCTGCCTTTCCTCCAGCACTATGTGTTTTACTGAAGATTACATCAGCTGCAGTTCATAGTGCGTCCTCCTGCATTTTGCCAAATTTTAAATATTTGTCCAAATCCAGCTTCATGCACTCCACCAGCTTAAACTTTAACGTTAAATCTACAAACATTGCATGATGAGTATACCAGCTACAGTTTTGCATCGGGTTTGGATTTCTGTAATATTTAGTTTTTGTCTCTCATGTTTAGCAGTGAGAAGGCCCTTCATTTAACAAAATTTATCAAGCTAAATAATCTCCACTTTACAACTGTGAATTGGTAGATTTGAACCTTTGACTTCACAATAATGCAGTTTGCTCTTTTGATATCTCCTTTGTCATGTTTCCACCACATCGGGCTTTTCCAGAAGAATCTGTTGGTGTTGTCTGATCCAGATCATTAAGGTATCTTTCTTCCCCTGACCTTCTCATTGACCTTCTGAGCATTCCTACGCTTTGCTTTCATTATAAACTGGGGTCAGTGCCAGCAAAGAATGATCACGAGTCTAAAGTTAACAATGCTGCATCACTCACACAAACATCGTACCATTACATTTGTTTGAGAAGCAAGATTAGGAGTGCAAGAGCTAACAGCAACGCATTTTATTTGTTAAAGGGACATTAAGTACCAGGGAATGGGGATGGCCATGTCTTTTCATGATTCCTCTTACAATAAAAACACACAGCACAGAGACATGGTCTGAAGAAACGTCACGCATTCCTTCCCTCCAGAGATGTTTCCTGTCCCGCTGAGTTACTCCAGCATTTTGTGTCTATCTTCGGTTTAAACCAGACTCTGCAATTCCTGCCTACACAGAGACTATTTAGGTGATGGCACTGAATCTACGACAGTCTAGGTGAGTCCTGATGCTATCCTTCTTCCACCAGTTCTCAATAATATCCTTTCCAAGCATCTATACAATCCTCTTTGAATTCCTACTGAAATTGCACCCATAATTTCAGGCAGGATATCCAAATCTTAGCAACTCGATACATAACTTGTTTTTGTTAATGTATCAGTCCTGTTTGTTTATTGCAAAATCCTCTTGATTTCAGATGCCTGCATTAAACATCCTCTCAAAGCATCTCTGGGCTAAAGAGGATAATCCAGTTTATAAAATTCTAGTTAAAGGAAATTTCTAGCTTAATTCAATGAATGATCCAATAATACTTTATTGTCACATGTACCTTTTTACAGTGAAATGCTTGTTTCCAATACAACCCAGTAAAATCATAGACTGTACCTCACCTAGGTAGTACACAAGTATCACCACATTTCTGGTGCTGACAAAGTTACAAAAGTTCACCAAACAGTCCTATCTTCTGCCTGCCGCTCCACGTGGCAGCAGGCGGCCCCCTCATCAGGTTCCCCCTTCATTCTCCGCGCCTCCCCTCTGCTCTCGGTGGACCCCACCCCCCACCTCCCATTACTCTAGGAGACTTGTTATTCTTGAACATTTTTTAAATAAAATATTAACGTGGAAAATATTCGGAAATTCCCAAATCATCTCCTTTCCAAATAAGAAAGGAAGTGGTGAAACAAAATTCCATTCACTCAGTGCGATTTAATGGCCAAAAGTTAACATTAGGATGCTCAATTTGCTCTCTCACTTTGAGGAAATAAATATTATCAGTAACAGAAAACATTCATCTCCTGAAATTCTTGGCAACATTCACAATGTTTACGCAAATTTTCATGAGATTAAACACCCCAAGGAGCTTTAGAGCAATAGGATGTTGCAGCAGAGTTCAACTAATGGCATGAACAACCCACACATCTGGTCAAGAGGAATCCAAATAAAATGTTTGAGCCCTTGGAACAGGTAAAACATAATTACTCTAGGGGCGCTGTGATTTGTCCTACAAAGTATTTCATCGGTTTTAAAACACTTTGGGATATTCAGGGGTCATTAAACAATTTAACAAAACATTTCCTCATTCTACAGTGTCCTGTGTTCGATCCTGACCTCGGATGCTGTCTATGCCGAGTTTCTACATTCGCCGTGTAACAGCATGGGTTTCCTCTTGGTGCTCCGGTTTCCTCCCACATTCCAAAGACATGCAGGTTTGAAAGTTAATTGGTTTTCACTAATATGCTCCTAATGTGTGGAAGAGAACTAGCGTAGGGGTGATCGATGACCTGTGAGGACTCAGTGAGATGAAGGGCCTGTTACCAGGCTGAATCCCTCAACTCTAATGTTAACTGTGTCGATTATTTCAGGAGTTTAATGTTTTCTTGTACTATTAACGATATTTAATTATAGCTATACAAAGCTGAAGTTTAATTAATGGATGTTTGAGTTTCATTAATAGAACAAAGAAGGTAGAACAGTACAGCACAGGAATGATCCCGTTGGCCCACAATCTTTGTGCCGAACCTGATGTCTACCTGAAGTAATCTCATCTGCCCGCACATGATCCATATTCCTCTGTTCCCTGCACTTCCGTGTGCCTATCCAAAAGCCTCTTAAAAAATTACTATTGTATCTGCCTCCACTATCACCCCAGGCACTGCGTTCCAGGCCTTCTCCACCCACTAAACATTTATTACTTTTATTGGAAAGCAGTGACGGGATCGGTCAAAGTCAACATGGATTTATGAAGGGGAAATCATCCTTGACTAATCTTTTGGAATTTTTTGAGGACGTAACAAGCAGAATGGATAAGGGAGAGCCAGTGGATGTGGTGTATCTGGACTTTCAAAAAGCCTTTGACAAAGTCCCACACATGAGATTTAGAGATTAGTGTTAGCAAAATTAGGACACATGGAATTGGGGGTGGGGTATTGACATGGATAGGGAACTGGTTGGCAGACAGGATGCAAAGAGTGGGAATAGTAAGATTGAACGAGAACTTACCAGTTCGAAGGTTGATCTTTATTTTATGAGGAGTCGAAGTGAGGGATTTCGTGAAGAGCCCGCCGGCGCGCATGCTCGACATACTTCAAAGTAGCGGCGTGGAATCACAGAACCAACAATAGAAATGACTTCGCATAGTATGATTGAATTGACTAAGATTACCAGATGAAGGTGGTTGAGGGTTGGGCGAGGAGGGCACGAAATCCCTCACTTCGACTCCTCATAAAATAAAGATCAACCTTCGAACTGGTAAGTTCTTGTTCAATCTTACTATTTCATTTCGGAGTCACGTGAGTGACTTCGTGAAGACTTCAAAGCTTCTGTGATTACACGCCCTGGACCACGTCCATGCTGACACACCACTACCAGGGATGGATGGGAGGAACAAACTTGCTCAATAGTTCATACTGCAAAACAAGAGCATATTTATTAATAACAAATCAAAACCCCTCATGCGGGGACATCTCCACGTTCTTGACCTGCATTCAGCACGGCTTCTGCGAACTGTAGAGGAGCAGCAACAGGCTTGTTATAAAAACGCTGGAACACAGCTTCATTCGCCCATCCTGCTGTGGCGAGAATTTGGTCCATGGGCACCTCCATGACCCTCGCCGCTGACGTCGATGCAGCCCTGGTGGAATGAGACTTGAACACATTAATGTCGATACCTGACTTACCCAAGACGACTCGAAGCCACCTGGATATCGTCTGGACTGTCACTCGATGATGAGGTCTCTTATGAGTGACAAGCAGGTATCTCTCCATTCCTCTGATGCGTGCCGTCACCTTGACATAGTGGCGGATATGTGAGGCTAAACATAGCCTAGCATCTGCGGGGTATGCCGGGAACTTCAGCTGCAGCCCTGTGCACCCAGGTCTATGCTGCTTTAGTAGCTCGTCAATGAAAAAGACTACTTCTGTAGGGGTAGATGTCATTCTGTCGACACGAAGTTTGTGTAGTGTCTGTACCCTCTGAGCTGAAGTCAGCGCTAGTAACATCACCAGCTTCATGGTGAGTTGGTCCAGTTGGAGCCCTTCCATGGGAGACCACGTCCTGAGCAGGGTTAATACGTCCCTGACATCCCAGGTGATATTATAGCGTGGTGTAGGCGGATTCATATTGAATATACCCCGCATGAGTCTGGACACTAGCCTGTTGGATCCTACCCCAAACTTGAGGTAGAATGATAGTGCACTTCTGGCGCTGTTGATGGCACTGTAACTTAAGTGTTCATCATGGTGCAACCCCGCGAGGAATTCCAGGACGTCGGTTATTGTCACGTCATCGTACGTGATGCGAGAGCGGCTGCAGTAGGCTTCCCACTTCTTAATATGCGAGCGGTATCTTCGCCTTGTGGACTCTCGACACGATGCCCCGATGGTATCCATGGTCCGAGCCGAGAGGCCGTATTGGACTAACGGCCTGTTCAGAACCTGCAAGCCAACAAATTTAAATAGCCATGGCAGGGATGTGGCTCCCCTGAGACAGGGTGAGTAACCAATTGTGGGCAACCCTTCAAAAGGACCCAAGGTTCGTTGAGCATGTCAAAGACCACCGGATACCAAGGCTGCGTGGGCCAGTCGGGTATAATAAGGATGCCCTTGGCAGCATCTGCCTGAATCTTTCGCAATACCCGACTGATGAGGCAAAACGGAGGGAAGGCATAGAAAAACCAATTCCCCCAGTCCAGCGAGAATGCATCTAGCGCTATTGCCCCAGGATCTGGTTCCCATGAAACGTAGGCTGGTACCTGATGGTTCAACCGTGACGCAAAAAGGTCAATGTCCGGTTTACCAAATTTGGCTGTGACTTTAGAAAAAATCTCAGGATGCAACATCCATTCAATGTTGTCATTAAATTTGCGTGACCTGGTGTCCGCCACAGTATTAAGCTCACCTGGCAAATAGGTAGCTGAAATCCAAATGTCTCTTTGAACACACCAGAGCCAAATTGAGTTAGCCAATTTGTCACACGAAACTGACCTGGTACCACCCATATGGTTTAAATATGCCACAGCTGTGGTGTTGTCTATTTGGAGACGGACGTGTGCTCCAACAAGCTTGGAACAATATGCACGAAGTCCGTGGAATGCTGCCAGCAACTCCAAATAGTTAATCCCTTGAGTCAACAACATCGATGCCTCAAGGGTGTCCCATCTGCCCCCACAACTAGAGCAATTATCAGTAGCTCCCCAGCCATTGGAGCTTGCATCAGTCTGTAAATATACCACCGGATTAGCCTCCCTGACAGGCTTAAATGAGTTGCTAATGTGACACACCCACCATTGCAACTCAGTTATCGCTTCGGACGGCAGCTGCATTGATCGATCGTAATGACCAGCGTTCCGTTTTAACGCAGTAATTTTAGCTCTTTGCAAATTCTGATAATGCAAAGGTCCATATCGTGCTGCCGGAAACAAAGCCACTAGCTTGCCAATTACTGTGGCTGTATGCCGAATCGATGGTATATTGGTGCCAATTAAATCTCTGCACACCTTAGTGACTTCCTCAATTTTGTTAATTGGTATAGTTATCCTCATGCTCATTGAGCTCACCATGAACCCTAGGTAATTAATTACCTGGGCAGGGCAGAACTTCGATTTCTCTGGATGGACAATGAATCCTAATTGTTGAAATATATTGACAGCAGCTGCAACACCCTGTTCAGCCAATTGCAGGGTGTGGCCCACAATAAAGACATCATCTAAATAGGCCATAACTATATGATGTCGTTGTCTCAAATAAGCCATGATTGGCTTCACCAATTTAGTGAACAATCTAGGGGCTGTAGTGAGCCCATTAGGCAAAGCCTTATACTGCCAAAGTTGCCCCATCCAGATAAATTTCAAAAACCTTCTATCATATTTCTGGATGGATACTGAATAATATGCATCCCTCAAATCAATGCATGCCATAAAGCAGCCATGAGAAATCAATGATTTGGCTGTTTCAAACGTATCCATTTTAAAATGAGTATATGTTACAAACGTATTCAAACGGGTTAGATCAATAATGACACGACAGCCTCCATCCTTCTTAGGTCTAGTAAATATGTTCGAAACAAATTCGATTGGCTCATGCACCGTTTTCTCAATCACACCCTTCTGCTCCAGACTTAAAATTTCCTTATAACCTGCTGCCTGTTCTGCAGCAGACAATTTGAACGTACGACCAGGCATGTGCTGGGATGGAGGAATGTCGCCATTAATAAACTCAATTTTATGCCCCTGAATATTCCGCAACACATACTCATCACCAGTAAAATTACCCCATGCATCCAAAAACAACCGTAAACGACCACCAACATGGGAAGTTAAACAGAGAGAAAAGAGAGAACCAGACCCCCTCACCTCCGTGGTTACCGGCGGTCCTTGACACGTGTGGGTGGCCGTGGAGGTGCTGGGTTGGCTTGAGGGCGCGGCGTCTTCGATTTCCACAAAGGTCTCTGCCGACCCTGTCCTAAAAAAGACCCTTGGTGCTGGTTCTGGTGCTGTTGTCGTTGTGGAGCTAGAGGGCGAGACCTCGTCGAGGCACTGGCCGACCCTCGTGAGCGAATATATGGAGCTTTTGAGCCTGACGGTGTGGGGGCACTCTGAGAGCGCATGATCCCCACCGTTTTGGCTTGTTCGTCAAGCTCTTTGATTCTCTTCGAGAGGTCCTCACCAAAGAGCTGACGGGGCGGCGGCGGCGGCGGTGGTTTGCACAATCCTGCAAACTTCGGGTTGAGTGCTGGGCGGATGCTGTTTTTGCGAAACCCGTTGATTTCGTGCTGGGTCGCGCACAATAAGGCCAGAGCATCTTCCTGGTCCAAATTCAGTTCGTCCCCGTCCACCGACCGCGCAAAGGCGGTAATACCGGCCGTGAGGAGTTTCAGGATCCGCTGCAATTTTAGCTCCTGTTGACGGATAGCCGCACTGATGTTGCCCCATATTGGCGTATTGACCACAGGCACGTTGAGGGAGTTGCAGTTTGATGGAGCCTTGTGACGGCTCATAGCCTGGATGAGGACTTCTTCCTGCAGCGCCTGATTATTAAGAAAGTCCACTGTGGCTGCCAGCTTTGTATTTAGAGGAAGACCAGCCGTATGTGGGGCCGCGAATTTGGTCGCCACATCCAAGAGTTCCTCCGCTGGCACCTCCAACGGAGGTGGTACGGGATCCACCAGAACCTCCTCCTCCTGCTGCTCCAGGCTGATAGTAGATGTTGGTGAAGACGCCCTGTGCCTGTTGCTGCCCTGCTGTTGTTGACGTTGAAGCAGGAGCTCCAGCAGCCGCTCCATACGGTCAATACGCCCTTCACCCTGAACACTCAGGTGGTCGGAGTCCTCCGGCTCTGAAAAGAAAACCGGGCTCCTGTCATCGGCCCGCACCTCGTCGAGGCCCTGCCGGTGCCGGTAGTTGTCGCTAACAGCCGCCGAGGCGAAACTGCGCGATTCCTGCGCGGGCGTGTTCAATCGCCTCCGTTTAGCGAGAGCTGAAGCCGCTGCCACTAAGGGCACTCGCGGCGAGGTGTCGGCACCAGCCGAAGCATGGCTGCCTGGGGCCCGCGCAGTCTTGCCGGCTGCCCACATCGTGGACGTTGCCGACGCATGGTCTCGCCCACCCATCCATGGGGGGCTCGGCGACCGTGACGAGACCCGACTCGACCGACCCGTCCCGGCGTCGAGAGTCGGGGTGTGCCGGCTGGACCTCACAGCCGCCCCGGGTCTCGCCCTGGAACCTGACCGCTCCTCCGCGATAGGCAATGCCTTAGCCCTAACAGGGTTAGGCTTCTGGGCTCCTGCCCTCCCCCTTCTCGGAGGGCTGAGTGGAACAGGCCGTGCAACGGCACGTGCCCTGCTCGAGGTCGCCAGCGAGCCCGCTGACGACCTGACTGCCATGGCAGGGTCCCCCTGCTCTGGCGGCACACTACACTCCTCCTCGTCGAACTCCTCCGAGCTGTGGTGTGCTGGCGGATCTGGACCTGTAATCACAGGGCTTACCCACATCTCTGCCTGAGTCCCGGCCTGCGCTGCAGGTACTGCCGATGGTAAAGGCCCCGGAACTGTTGACCGGCGAACTCGTCCTGACGTCCTCCGGCCCTTCGAACCCCCATCCATGTCCTTGCTGCAAGACATAATCAGACAACAAGGACCACCAACTAAAGGTAGAATACTTACCTCCGTGGCCCCTTATGAAGGGCTGGCGAGGAGCGCGCTCCACCGCCAGCCGTCGCAGCAACGCGTTACGACGATATGTCGAGCATGCGCGCCGGCGGGCTCTTCACGAAGTCACTCACGTGACTCCGAAATGAAATTAATGTAACGGGTCCTTTTCAGAATGCAGGCAGTGACTAGTGGGGTGTCGCAAGTCTCTGCGCTGGGACCACAGTTATTTACAATCTATATTAACGATTTAGATTAGGAAATTAAACATGACACCACCAAGTTTGCGGATGACACTAAACTGGGTGGCAGTGTGAGCTGCGAGGAGAATGCTATGAGGCTGCAGAGTGACTTGGATAGGTTGGGTGAGTGGGCAGATGCATGGCAGATGCAGTATAATGTTGATAAATGTGAGGTTAGTCACTTTGGTGGCAAGAACAGGAAGGCAGTTTATTATCTGAATGGTGTCGGATTAGGAAAAGGGGAGGTAAAACGAGACCTAGGTGTGCTTGTACATCAGTCATTGAAAGTAGGCTTGGAGGTAGAGCAGGCAGTGAAGAAAGCTAATGGCATGTTGCCCTTCATTGCGAGAGGATTTGAGTTTCAGAGCAAGGAGGTTCTACCGCTGTTGTACAGGGTCCTGGTGGGGCCATACCAGGAATATTGTGTGCAATTCGGTCTCCTAATTTGAGGAAGGACATTATTGCTATTGAGGGAGTGCAGTGTAGGTTCACCAGGTTAATTCCCGGGATGGCAGGACTGACATATGATGAAAGAATGGGTTGACTAGGCTTGTATTCATTGGAATTTAGAAGGATGAGGGGGGGATCTTATAGAAACATATAAAATTCTTAAAGGATTGGACAGGCTAGACGCAGG